>JAQFVV010006254.1:1040000-2240000 GCA_028023455.1 Epiperipatus broadwayi
TACCTTACTACATTATTATATATATTAATTTTACTTTTACACCCAGATATTAACAATAAAATTAACGTATTACAGTTTGATTATTTTAATATATAGTGTATTATAAAATATTATATCATTTAAAAGTAGTTGTTATTATTCTGCCTCCCAATTACATAGCCATCTCTTTAATACGTAAGACCCACATGGTTACCATAAAATAGAAATAACATTTATTTATTACAATGCACACATATATAATACTGTGTAATGCTATACTAGCAATTAAAAATAAAATAGAAATTCATAAAATACTACAATATGAGCAAAAACAACAAAATTTTGTTAGAATTTTTTCACAATCATGGTTTCATCTATTAACAAATAGACCTTCTATTTGTGAATAGATAAAACCATGACTGTGAAAGAATTTGGTAATACATCGTCTAATCATCTATACCGCTCCATTGCGCTGTTGCTAGTGAAAAACAAATAGATACAATGTTACCGGGTTGTTTTTATTTTGTTGATTTATGTTTTTAATTTTTGGATTTGCTTGATTTTTTTTAGTAAAATTTTGTTTTGACCATATTGTAGTGTTTGATAAATTTCTATTATATATATATAACAAAATAACTTCCCATCATTCACTTCAACATCCAACTTCCTTTAAAATCAAAGGATGTCTTCACAGGATTGATGATGAAAATTTATCATCAGTTTTTTTAATTTTTATTTTTAATTCACTACTTTCATATAAGATAACCTCTGTATTGTCAAATAATATTTTATGATATGTATT
Organism: Epiperipatus broadwayi; assembly: GCA_028023455.1. NCBI lineage: Eukaryota > Metazoa > Onychophora > Udeonychophora > Euonychophora > Peripatidae > Epiperipatus > Epiperipatus broadwayi. The sequence goes on from JAQFVV010006254.1 coordinate 1,040,782, forward strand.
TAGTTCATGAATATTATAAAGCTGTGTTTTGATATCTATTTTTAACTATACTCTTATGAACTTTAACTATTTGATTAAGGCTTAATTTACTTTGACCTATATAAATTTTACAACAATTACAAGGAAACTTATAAACTACAATAGGAATAGGTTGGCTACTAATTGACTATTTTGATCTATTTAATAATGAATTTAAATCAAGGCCTTTCTTGATTTAAACAAAAATATCTACAAGTCTGTTAAAAATAAAGATTTAATTGCTAGTGAGAATAAAGAGTTTATTTCTTCACCATTTAAATCATCAATCTATACATTGATTTATAAGAGTAGTTTTTTGTTGGGTGATATGAAAGTGATCTGAAAAAATGTCTTGATTTAAATTCATTATTAAATGGTTCAAAACAGTCAATTGATAGCAAATTTATATATAGGGGAGTTTTTTTTATAAGATTCTTTGTGGCTTTTATAAAATTTATATAGGTCAAAGTATATTAGGTCTTAAGTTAAAGTTCATAACAGTAGAGTTAAAAATAGATATCAAAACTCAGCTTTATATATTCATGAACTAAAATACATGCATAAAATATTATTTGACAATGCAGATGTTATCTTTTATGAAATAAGTGAATTAAAAATAAAAATAAAAGAAACTCTGATGATAACTTTTCAACATTAGTCTCATAAAGACATCCTTTGATGTTAAAGGAAATTGGTTTTTGAAGTGAATGATGGTAAGGTTATTTTGTTTTGTGTGTGTGTGTATATATATATATTGTATGTATTTTATTGAATTTGATTTGAAAAAGTCTATTTCTTAATAGATGAACTCATGATTGTGGAAGAATTTTAGTAAAATTTTGTTTTTTGGCTAGTATGTCCACATTGTCATGGGTTAATTCTTACTGAGTTCACATTTACAGGGTTTCTTTGATATTGAAAATGTAGTACTGACGTTTACTTGGTAACATCTACTTCTGAAAATTTGTGGAGTTCTGATTCAGAATCAGTGATATATGTGCTCTAATATAGTCTGGAAATATTTTATGATCACAAGTTGGATTCACCAAGAGTAATCAAAAAACCAAATAAAAAAGCAGTAAAGAAACCACACCCACTTTCTTTATTTTGCAATTCTAAGCAATATTTATATGGATTCTAAGTAATATTTATATGAATGGATTCAATAAAAAAAACAGCAGAAAATAAAAATGCTCCTTTATTTTTTTTAACAGATTTAATTATTTGATCATTTTTAACAAAAGCCGAAGAGAAATAATTTATTTTATTAATGATACCAATAAGAGGGGAAGGAAATATAAAATTTGTGATTAAAAATGAAGAAAATAATGAAATTTTATATCTAAATATAATGTTTCAAAAGAAATTGAGGTAAATAAAAAATAGTATTTTCAAACAAATATTTATAAGAAAAATGATATTGATAATAACATAATAAATTGGTTTTCCAACATTAATAGGAAATGCAAAATTAGTTGTGTATATTCAAAGATATATAGGACTATGATGAATGTTTTTTTTTTAAAAAAAACTGTATTAAACAAAAAGATTTAATAATCGAAGAGTTAAGAAATAATAATTTCCCTGTATAAATAATTAAGAGAAGTATTGAAAAAATAGAGGATAAAATAAATAAAATTGAAAAGAATAAAGGAAAGAAAAAATGAAAAAAGATATATAGGAATAAAAACAATAGTATTATAGTGAATAAGTTTAATAAAATTATAAATAAGCTTAATCAGAAATGCAAAAGTATAATTAATATAAAAATAATTAATAAAAAAGAAAACATTAAACTTATTGGACAATAAATACATAAGATATATACTCTTATTCTTCTCCTTTACTTTCATTGCATTTCCTTATATATTCATATATATATATATATGTATTGCCTGTAATATTTTCTCTCATATATACTATAATACAAAAAATTTTTTGAATAAAACTTCTTTATTTTAAAAGGTAGAGGAAATTGAGAACACTCTGATGAAGACTGCTGGACTGTCGAAACTGTCAGGAAAATAAAGAAGTTTTTTTTAAAAAAAAATTTTGCATTAAAGTGTATATGAGAAGAGATATTATAAGCAATATATATAGGCTATAATAAAATTAATAAAGAAATAATTAATAGAGTCTATATAATAAAATGCAAACAATATTTAGATAGTGGGATTGAAAACAAAAATGTGGGAGAAACTAAAAGTTCTATAAAAACATGGTTAAAACAATATATGTTAAATAATAAATCATCAGTATATATACATATGAAGGAAATAGATCACAAATTTATAAAAAGTTTAATAAAAATGATATTACATATAGACATATTAAACTAAGAAAAATAAAAAAAAGCATTACTAATAAAAAAGATAAAAACAAAATTGAATGGAGTGAGATTCTGGAATTAGGATGACATTATCATAAAGTTATTTATTTTAAAAAGGATATATAAAGGGAAATATATAAAGAGAAAATTTATTCATATAAATATGGTTTGTAAAATTTTTTGCATAGGTGTGTAAATATGAATTTATTTTTAAACGATATGTATTTAAGCAATAAAAAATTTAGTATGACATTAGAGTATAAAAAATAATTAAAAATGTGAGATTATATGAAAAAAATATAAAATAATATAGTAATATATAATAATAGCAATAAGAACATTATAAAAGATATGGATTAATAAGTTAAAGTATATAAATAAATAAATAAAAGTATATAAAAATATACAAAAAAGACAGTTGCTGTGATTATAGATATAGTTAGTTTAAGTAAAAAAGTTTTTTTGGGGGTGGGGTGGGGATACTTAGGGAACTGAAATAATAGTGGGCAAGTGAAAAAAGTTTTAGAATATTTATGATTTTTAACTGAAAAATAAAAAAGATGAATATAAAAAAATGATTAATAACAGAAATATGAATAAGAAAATAATAGATATTACATATGATTTAAAAATTAAAAAGAATATTTTTAATAAATAAATTACTGTTGAACAGAGAAATATTTAAAGACAAAGTCATAAGTATTTTATTAATTTTGGATTAATAAAACTACAGTTCTAATTTTGAAGAAATAATAATAATTAGGAAATTACTAGATAACAATGTATATGTATAGTTCATATTGATTTATATTTCAATTTAATGTCATATATTTTATTTTATTTGGTTTTAATTCCATTTTATTTTACTTAATTTAGTTTTATTATGTTTTGTTATATTTTATTTTATTATACTTAGTCTTATTGTTCTTTTTTTATTTTATTGAAAACATTTTTATTATATTTATATATTTGTTTATTTTATTTTACTTGTCATTATATCATAAATCCGAGGAAGACTGCAGCATAGTTGAAGCATCAGATATTGTGTTTGTATATATAGAGTAAAAATTTTTTTTGCTATAAAGTGATTGAAGTAAGGTATACAAATTGTATTTACATAAAAAACACTGGTAGTTTAAATATCTACACCATATATAATCAGAGGCTTAGCGTCCAGCAAAATAATGACATTTAAAAACTAGAAATTAAACTTCTGATATAATATAAACATATGTAATCTGGAATTGAATATCTGATAAACATATTTTCTTAATAAAACTATGTGAAGAGTGTTTGTTAATTTATTCAAGTTTGCACATATTCTTTAATTCAAGCATAAATGTGAATAAGTTGATATTTATTATTATTTTAGACATAATCAAATACATCCACAAACACAATCATTCTCAAACTTTACATATAATTTCAATAACAAAAAAGTACACCATAGATTGACAGTATTGAATTAACTGATTGTTCATAACATTTGTCTGGGAACTTTTTTTTTTACTGATCTTTGTTTATCTCCATGGGATTTCTTTTTTTTTTTTTATCAAGTCCACATTTTCAGATCAATAATTTACTAATGTCATATTCTTAGTTGAATAAAGTGTATCAAGTCTGCTGATGGGTAACAATATATGTAGTGGAAATGCCCAACAAACAATAAAAAACATGAGATGACTTCATTGATTAGCAAAACATCAAAAATTAATCAGAACATGAAAGAAAATATCATATGATCTATTAACCAACAATGACATCTGTTAGATAAAATATTGATTGCTTCTAATTCAATGTTCTTGTTTACATATGAGTAGTAATTCAGTCCAGATACTTTTTTATATGTAGAAATTTGAAGTATAACAAGTTTCTCCAAATCTTCACTAGCAACCAAGCATCTTCCCTGAGAATTATATATATTAAATTAAAGATTTTTGTGGACTTAAGATATAAACAGAAATCATAATTAGGACTTTTCTATGTATCAAACTAGATAAAACTTTAGCTATGAGGTAACTAGGCATCTGCTATTTATAAGTTTATACACACACACACACACACATATATATATATATATAAAGAATCTAGTTTGATTTACTATTTACACATAAACTTGAATATTGAGTTAGAAGCAGTGTTTTTTTTAGTTTTAATATAAATTGGAAAAATACTATCATTAATTACAAAATCATGTGGTTCCACTTGCACTATTTGTAGTAATTGGTGGTTGCCTAGTTACATCATAACTGAAAGTTTTATGTAGTTTAATATACAAAAAAATCCATTACAATTTTAATATTTTCCAACTTAAATATATCAAAATTTAATATATACATAATATCTTTAAATTGGCATTGGATTTTTATAATGTATTTGGTTTGAAAGTACAGTTGAGTTGTCTAGAAATGCAAATGGAAATCCACTTCAGATGAGTTATGGATTAATGGAATTATTTATATAAAACCAGATATGGTTAACTATATGAATCTGAAATTATTAGAATTAAATAAATATGGCAAGAATATATACATGGAATATTAGAGAGATAAACAAGCTAAAGATGATAAATTTATTGGTTCAAATGAAGAGAAAAAACAGGGGGAAAAGGAAATAAAATATTAATTTAGTTATCTGTGGGTAAACAATAGACATAGTAATATATTATTGTTTTATATGCAAAAACAAAAAGAGTTTTATAAATAGCAATTTAGTAACATATAAATAGGACAATTAGTGTTGTAGAAATAGAATAATGATTGAAAATAAAAATTGTAATATACTAATAAGACAAAAGTAAGCCCATTAAAAAGATATAAAAACTGTATCAGTGATTTACAAGAAAAATAATGTTTACATTGTATTAACTGAAAACATTAGAGAGAGTAAGATTAAAATAGGCAAAACTCTCCATACAGTAGTGCCATTCAGTGCAAGCCAGAGTAATCAATGGATGCCAGAAGACTTGTACATAAAATACCTATCTAGTGCCTACTCATCCAATATCCCCAGACTAGTTTCTAGATTGTGGCCTTTGCCAGTAAAAGCCTTGGATCTGAGAGCACTGCACATAGATCTTAGGATCTAATGCAACCCTCCAGCAGCCACTTTTTATCTCTACTTAACTACAAAACTATGAGAAATAAAATTGAAAACAATAATATTTTCAATCCAAGCCCATTCGCTTATATAGTCATATAGGTCTGAACTCAGTTCAGTACCCATACATTTTGGTGTCTTTGGTTCTTTAATAATCATAGTCACCATTATCCTCTGAGGCAGGATTGGTATTAAACCACTAAACATCACATGATCACCATTTCTTATGCTTGCTCATAACTGTTATCAAAACAGCCTAAACACTCCAATCAGTAGTGCCACTCAGTGGAAGCCAGGGTAATCGATGAATGCCAGAAAGCTTGTGTATGGAGAGTTTTGCCTGTTTTAATAACACTTATGAGAAAGCATAAGAAATGGTGATCATGTGATGTTTAGTGGTTTTAAGGAGTAAGATTACCTTGTATGGTTTGGTGCAGTAGTAGAATGGTATTATCTGGTATTTAAAATTCTTCTATTACAAGCAGTTCCATCACTTCTGGTGCTCAAACTTTTTATGAACTTCCAAGCAATAAAACTATTGTCTGATAATGAAAGTTTAAAAAGCTTTAACTGAGTTGAAAATTGACAAGACTTAAGATGAGAATCCAGTTTAATTATTGAAATCTAGGATACACAAGAAGGCCAGGGAATTTTTTTTCAACACATATAGTTCTATTTTTAAAAATATAAGAAATTTTAGAACAATTAGACTTGCAAAGACTTCAAATAAACATATTTATGTCCAAAGAACAGTTTGGTGTCTTAAAAAATAAAAAGACAAGAAATGCATTTGGAGTGTTAAAAACTTCTGTTGATATATATATAAATTATTTCTTCTCTTGTTAGTTTCAAGATAGCCTAGTTGTTAAATAAGAGTTTAATTAGGTTATAATTATTAAATTAGTAAAACAATTGCATATACTAAGTGATTATGTGACACATACAAGACATTTTAAATATCCCCCCTCTTTGGTAACTTTATTTATTTATTTGTTTATATATATTTTTTAAAAAGGTAAAATTTTTGAGTGTTTATCAATTTTTTTTTAAAAACAGATAAGCTATTAATTTTTTTTTAAAGAAAAAATTTGTCATCAATTACTTAATAGAATTAGGATTTTTTTTTTCATGTGTCATAGCATCAGCCAGGAAGCGAACCTGCTAATCCAGGATATCTTGTAAAGCAGCTGTCACTGAGCTCTTGACTGCATTTTTCAAAGTTAGCAACAACAACAAAAAATGAAAACAACAACAAGGGATTTTCCAAGTAATTAGGATATACGAGAGATATCCCAAAATTATCAGAATTTTGTAATTAAAAAAGTGAATCACCTTCAAAGTATTGTCCATTTAATGCAGCGAATCGGTCTAAATGATTTTTCCATTTTTTTTTTTTAAGTAATACTGAAACTCTTGTAAAGTGATGCTTTTTAACGCCTCCATTGTTTTTGTCTTCACCATTTCCAAATCTGCAAACCTTTTTCTTTTGAGGTACTTTTTTATTCCGGAGAATAAAAAGAACATTGCATAAAAAAAGATCAGATGAAAATGCCTGATGGATAAGCTGGGTCATGCTGTTTTTAATTAAAAATTATACCACACTCAAGGCTTTATGTGCTGGTGCATTATTGTAGTGAATCTTGCACTCCCCATTTTTCCACAAATCAGGATGTTTGCATTTTACTGTATCACACAAACTTTTCAGAACTTGTAGGTAAAACACTTGATCATAACAGATAAATTCTGAATGAAAAATGCCATTTGCATCCAAAAAAAATCGGCATTGTGTTAACATTGGACTCCATTTGCCATGCTTTTTTTTTTGGAATGTGATGAATTTAACACTTCCATTAAACCACTTTTAAATATGTGTTTTTCTATAACAGCTTACTTATAAGCTATTTTATGCAGTATAACTGCTCCCCCTACCATTTTCCATAAAAGAAAACAGAAATGTAATATTGTTGCAAATTTTTCAGCCATTATAAAAATCAACAAATAAGCAATATACACTTAACAGAAACATTTACCATGCTATAGCATGGCTTCTGTTGCTGATAGCCAGAGGTTTTCATAAGAGGCATATAGCGGCAGAAGCACATACTACAAAGTACTCACCCTCCAGAAAACTATTCCAGTTACTTTTGGATACCCCCTTGTAATTAGATTTTTTAAACAAGGATGTAATATCTTTGTAACAAAAAATTGTCAAGGTTTAACACTGTTATTTTTAGGCAATGCTATGATTGGATGGATATCAAGGTTATTTTAAAATGATAAGAATATGGACACCAGAAGTCAATGTTATATCAGTGTCATTTTAACAGTAGTAAGGTGAAAAGTTAAAAAATAAGCCTGGTAAATTGAAATTAAAGTGACCTCACTATTAGTTAAAAAATCGTTATAAGAACAATGTGCTAAACTTTATCCAAAACTGAGCATTACCAACCCAACTATGTAACCAGTGTCACCAAAAGAAATATAAAAAAAGAAAAATAACTCTGGGAGAACTTTTCAACAAACCTTATGTTTTTAATCCATCCAAGATCATGACTGTTACAACTTAGTCAGCCTGAATAAATTATTAAACTGGTAATATGGGTTAATCTAGAATTAATAAATCATTATACTGTAAACTATGAGCTACAAGAAAAAAAAATTAATCTGAGAGGAAATAATTGCTAAACTGAACCTTGTGCTGTTCTAAAATGAATGTTCTTGTTAATCTAAAACCTGAAAGTACAGAAGAAAAAAAAGTTAATAAAAGAACTGGAGCTACAAAAGAAATGAAGTTGAATGGAAGAAAATGATTATTAAAATGGAAAGCTGAAACTAGAAAAAAAGGAGAAAAACTAAATGAATAAAATAATTATTAGATAGAACTATAAAAAAAAACATGGAATCAAGAAATTTGACTAAACTGTAGTGTGCACACTTATATTTATAAATATTCTTTTATAATGTAAGCAATACTTGATAGTGAATAATTTTGATGAGTCTTAGTTTATTGAAAACATGTTTTTTTTCTCTTAATGTTAAATATGTTAGATAACTTCATTTAAAAAAAATGGGGGGCATGGGTTGAGGGAAAATGTTTAAGTTAATTTTGATTTTTTTTTTGGGTGGGGGGTAAATATTTTTTTAATGTTTGATTATTATAAGAAAGGAATAATCTATTTAGATTAAATGTTAGTTAATTAATAAGAATCAGCAGGAAATAATATATTTGCTCTATGAAATCAATTATATGTGTATGGAATTATACTTTGGATTTGACATACTATTTTTTTATTATTAATTTCTTAAATAATTGTTTTTAAAAATAATAGTTTTTGATATTTTTTGCTGATGTCTTTATTATTCTAGCTAGCTGTTGTATTAGCAGTGCATGTGACAGATTTTATGAGAGAGTTGTTTTAAGATAATAGTGGGTTATCTCTGCAGGTTATCCTAGTAAAACTATTTAATGTAAAATAGATTAGGCATTTGTATTTTCTCTTGGTTACTAACACAATTCATATAGTCTTTGCAATCCCAAGCTACTTTCCAGCATAAATGTTTATGATATATATGCATGGTACACATGTGTGTGAACATCAACAGAATTCTCTAGATAGCACAATGATAATGATTACTTTTAAAGTTCACTCACTTTATTTTATAGATTTGAAATTAGTTTAGAGATGGCCAACACATTCATGGAACCATAAAATCAGAACATTGATGATGATCAGCATTGATATAATTATTTCAGAATGTTTGAATGTTTATTATTGTAATTATTCTAGTACTTATATATGTACGTGCAATTAAAATATTGATGATTAAAAGTGATGGTGCCATATTATTATGTTTATTATTACTTGTAATTACTTATATTTATTTCTATGGCAAAATTTTTTGCCTTTTTGCTCTTATTTATTTTAAATGCTTGTTTTGAAGATTTCTACCTTGCCTACTATAACTCTTAATTTGTATCCGCTGTATACACCATGTTTATTCTATTACAATATATCATAAGCAATAATTTTAAAGAAAAATCACTGTAATCCTTTTCTGTTTTTATAATTAGTTTACTATTTATAAATGAAAAAAACATAATAGAAGATTTTACATATATATGGGCCAAGCTCTGTTAATAAACATTTCAGCATCCTTTTACTTATTAGATTACCTGAGCAGTTCAGTCAGTGAAGGGATACTGAAGTGTTTATTAATAACATTTGGTTCGTTAGTCATGACTGGAAAAATTATATATATATATATTATAATCAAGAAGCATGTAAAATGAATAAATAGCTAGACAGTTATATCAAGGCACAGAGAATGCCAATCACTATTTGCTACTATGCGTATTTTATTCCTAAACGTGGATTTCATCAGATGACTCTGAAAATTAATATTAGTCTGCCCCCTTCCCCCATACATCTGCATGGTGAATTTTAATATTAAATTTAAAATGTATGATTCCATTCAAGAGAAAATGAGAAATAAAACTTAAAAAGAAAAATGCATGTTTACATAGATATTATAAATTACAATAACAATAATTCTTATACTGTATATAGTAATTAGCTTCATGGAATTCAATTCCTGGAACATATGCTTTTCCAAAAGTTTTATTGTCATTGTTTTTTATTCTCTTGATTAGATTCATCAATTTGTAATTTTAATAATTGCTATAATAATATTTTATTTATATTAATTTGCTTCATGGATTATGGTCCTTAACACTTTTTTTGTAATTTATAATTTATATATAAATATGTATTTTGCAAGAGTTTTAATTTTTTTTTTCTCTTAAATAAAATTACATATTTCTAATTTAAATATTAAAAGTTACAATGGAGATGTATAAGGGGCGTGTGTGTTAATTTTCAAAATCACTGGATGAAATATCTCTTTGCAATGAAATAGTTGGATTTTTTTTTTATATAATGATATGAATGATTAACTATTTATTTATTTACTTACTTGGATGTGGATTTCCCATTAGCTAACTTTATTTACATGTATATGTATAAAGAAAGAGAGAAAAAAGAAATTAATATTTAATTTATGGGTCTTGAAACGACATTTAATAAAAGAGAGGAAGTTAAGTAATTGACTTATTATGTTGGATATTTTGAAAAAGAAAGATATAGAAGGGAAAATATTTATTGAAATATATATACATAAGAAGATATATATATATATTAGAGGGTTAATTGCATCAGACATAGAGATATGACATTACTTGCAGATAATGAGGATGTACTTAATAAGGGTTATGCAGGATTGAGAAAGTTTATTGAAAATTTGAGTTAAAAATAAAAGCTATTAAAACTAAAATATTGAAAATAAGTAGAAAGGAGAAAAAATTTAAGAGCAAGCCTTTTAAAGAAGTTATAGAAGAGGTCAGTGCCTTTAAACATTTGGAAAGTTGTGTAATTGATGATTAAAATAGCAATAAAAAATTAGAATGAGGATTGCAATAATTAAACAAGTTTTTAATAAGGTAAAAATTATTCTATATGTACTAATAAAATTAGATATAAAATAGAGATTTGTTATATAAAATATAGATTTATATGAAGCAGAAACATGAACAATAAAAAATGAGGTAAAACATTAGATGTTTTAGAGATGTGAATTTGAAGAGAAATGAAAAAATAAAGTTATAAAGCTAAGATCAGACAGAAATATAGAAATATTGGGAAAAAATAAGCAAAAAAATGAAAAGAAAATAGAATTAGATTGGGCATGACCTTTATGGTTGATTAATTTTGAAACATTTTTTTGGTATTTCTGAAGATATAAAAAAAAGGTTAGTAAAAACAAGAAGTTGGCTAATGAGACTAATTAAAAAAGTAAAGCAAGACACAGAAAGGTTTGAAGAACATGATCTTGTTTGGTATGTAGATCCTGCTTTTTGAAGAAAGCTGATGATGAAGTTAAATGGATTTTTTTTTTTTTTGCAATTACTAGATATTATAAAACATTATTATTCACAGTTTGTAATTTATATTCCACACATGTTCTTTTGTTCTCTTAGCATATCTATCCAGTCCAAATAAATATTATTCTACTAGTCAAATGTTATTTTTTTTCTAAAGACATTCATTACTCATATTAGATGTTGGAAATAGTCCAATATAAAAATACAACTAGAATACCATCATCACAAACTTTCAGGAAAACATTAAGCTTTTACGTTTGCATCTGGGCATAAATTATTATTATTCGTTAAGCGTTGTTATCCGAGAAGTCAGCACAGCTGCCTTGCAAGCAAGCAGTTGTTTGCAGATGATTGTTGTGGGTTCGCCTCCCGGCCGATGCTATGACATATGGGGAAAAAAATTATTAGATTGTATGATTATTTAACATTGGGAATTAATGATATAATAAGTCCTTATATATATATTTCTTCATTTATTGTAATATTCTTCTTTTGGAATTTTTTATGGTTATAATTACTCATCAAGACACTCACCTTTCTATTCCCAAAATTATTCCATATTCTCATTTTTCATAGCCTGGCTCAACATCATACTACTAATTTGGTGTAAAGCATCCTTTTTTTCTTTTTCAAATGCATTAATATTCTATACAGAAGTCATTCCACTTCGATTCAATTGATATTTCAAACTATTAATCCCAGAATTCAGATTCTTATAAATATCATTATTATATTTCATTTTAAAATAAAAGAAAATACAAATAAATTACTGTAGTTTTTTTTATATCCATTTTAAAATCAAAACAAAGTATAAAATTGCATAATATACTGTAATAGAAAGTTTTAATATAGTTCAATTGCATGTATGATATTATTATTATATACAGCAAACGTTATCCTTACTGTGGGTCACCCTCACTATCATATTTACCTAAAATAGGAAACACATTAAGCACTAAGATTTTTTTTTACTTCTAATGAAATTACTATTATGAATAAAGTCTGTCATAATAATAAAACTACTGCCTTTAGAACAGTCTTATAATATTCATTACAATTACGAGATCACTATCATTCCTAACACTGAAAGTGATACAATTGGACATTCTTTTTTTAGATTATCATTATAATTGATAATACAAAAAAAAAAAGATTTTTATTGTTGTTTAGCATGTTATCAAATAAAAATTGTTTATTTCTTATTTTAAACACTGAATTATATTCTAACAAAGAATCATAACTTATCATACTAATCAAGTCACATGACATCTTAGTCTTGATAATTCATTGATAAAAACTATAAGAAAAACTTTTATATTTAAATTAAATTCCTGAATGAACAATATTTTTTTTTATAATGAATGTATGTGGACATATATATCAAGACATATGCGGATGTATATATACAAACGTAAAATTAATTGTAAACAAAAAAAAATTATTAAAGCCTGTAAAGCTGTATAATGCAATGCTAAAACATTTAACAATTAAACAGGTTTGGGTTTGAAATATGAAAGAATTTATTTGAAGCTAAGTACTTTCAATATCATATAGTATCATAATCATAGCATAATAAGGGGGGGGGGAGGAATTGTCATCCAAAAATATTATGTGTTTAGTAATAAATTAGATTGAGGTTGAAATGAATATTTAAAAGTGAATTTACATACTAATGAGAGGGGGCTATAAGTGCCATTTTTTTAGAAAGAGGAGTGCTGGAGTCTTTTTTATTGATGGTATGGCCTCCTTAACTTTTTACTTTTAATTGTTGTGCTTTGAACAAATAATGTCAGCTGCAGAAAGATCAATGTTATGACCAGACAGCAACTCATGATCAAGAAAAAAGGAAGAATATTCAGCGCTTTTTCTAATGGGGTTATACAGATACTTAGGTTGGGTGAGACTAGTGGCTAAATTGGTGCAGGTTTCCCCATAGTATACCTTTAAGCAAATAGGATCAGAGCAGTTGATCTTATAAACAACTTGATGCAAGGCCTCTTTGGGGATTTTATCCTTTAAATTATTTAAAAGTTTGAGACAAATGTGAGCTTACCAGGGCTAGTACTTTAAGTTCATTCTGAATTTTTCACAAATGTTAGCAAAGATAAGCATATATATATATAAGCTTAAAAAACAGGTGGATCCAGAATGAAAAATGGAATCCATAAGAGATTGTTTTGATAACAAATTGAAAATTCCTTGTGTTGATAAGCTTGGGCTATCATTATGTGATTTACACACACACAATATATATAATAACAGGATGGGGAGATCAGAGTGGTGACCTAGGCAATGGCAAACCTGGGATGATGGAAAAACATCATCAACCCCAGTTCAAAATATTTTAAAATACAAAATTTTCAAAGAAGTATATAATATTTAAGATAAAGTTAAAGTAATGTTTATAAACTAAGATTTCCACAAAAATATATAAGTAATTTTATATATTAAAGAGAGATGAGCATGAGATCTGAAATCTCTGTGAGATCAACCAGTTAACTCCTTAGAACAACTAGTATAATTAACCATACATCAACCAGCATTATTGTTAAGTATAAGTAAATACTAGTAATACTCAAAAGTAATAACCATTCATTGTCATGAATGATTAACAATCAAAATAAATCAATATAATAAATCAACAATCAATCTTGTGACTGGATTTGAAATGGGTCTATTGTAGATGAGGCTAATTATTGAGCCATTTCCAGCTTGGGACAATTATTTAACCATTAATTTGGATGTACCAACCTAAATGCTAATCCATTAGAATATACAAACATAAAAATCATAATGCTAGGATATTAAAACATGCTGATCATCATCAATGCTCTGGACATTTAGTACCATTAATGTACTGCCAACTGTAAACTTAAATTCTAATAGACTAAACTAAATAAAATGTAGTGCATTGGCTTTGAAGAATATAAAACTCATGCCAAAACAAGATAATGTCATACTGGAATGTCCCTGCACTAAATATACATTTCCTTTTATATATCAGACCATTATGCTTGAATCTAGTTTGGAGAACATAAGTTCTATTACTGTTACAGTAACCAAAGAGATGATACAATATGTAATATTCTAAAAATATTTAGTATCACTAGAATAATTTAACAATGAATACAAGTTTATTAACAATAATAAAAAATAATATTAAGGTCTTTAGAATGTGGCTGTACACATATGAGCCTTCTATAACATTGTGATTTACAATACCTCTTAAGGGGGTTACCTACAACACATATATATAACCACACAGACATGTGTTTTACTATTACATGAATATATTTCAATTTGATATTTAATAATAACAAAGTGATTAAATTTTACATATGTCTATTTGACACTCATGGACATATGCACAGACATGCGCAGTACAATTGATTTATATTTCAGTCACCATATAAATACAATAAATGATTAAAATTTCAGCTATATGTGTTGATTAATATAAAAACCAAATTCAATTTATTACATTGTGATTTACAGATATGTTCCAATAGATTTACTTACAATACATATATAATCTGCACACGTATGTATGGTACAATAATTGATTACGTATAAATGAAATTCATCTTTGATCCTATTTGAATTTATCAAAATAATAAATGAAATTAACATTTCATAATTAATTCTCTGTTGAATATTTATAAAAACCATTTGTTATTTTAATAGTAATTTTTACTTAGCTGAGTATAGTTTTGTTTTTGTTTTTCTTACCAATTTTTTGATAGTTGATCATTGATTGATTAATTATGTTTTTAGATTTCTTTTTTTTTTTAAAAAAAAATCAGCCTTCAATAGATTATTGTTAATTAATTATAACATTTTTAGAATCATCTATTTTTTCCTTTTTTATTTTCTTATTTTTAATCCAAGCAAAATTATTTGCTGGTATTTTTAAAATATTTTAGGAAAGAAATTACCATCAGCTGGATATACATTTACCTGTGCTCCTCTGCTTATAGACACAGCAGCATAAGTATAACTACTTCTTCATCAAGCTTTCTCTTGGTAAGGCAGGTATAGTCCAGGATTGTCATTATCAGGAAAGGCACAATCAGGTAATTTGTTGGCATTCTTTCTTTTGTCTATGATTTTAATTTACATCAGGCAAGTGCACTATCTTGTCCACATTTGTGCAGGCTAAACAATGCAGAAAGCTGGGTAAGGCTTCATAAATCAAAACTCCAGAATATTGAACCAACAACTCTTGGACTTGCTCTCCTTGCAGTCTTATATCTTCAACATAGGATTATGTCCTGATATGCTAGCCAATTTACTGCTAGGTATTCTGGCCAGCTATATGCTGTCAGTTAACTACAACAAACTAGCCAACTTTTCTGGCCAGCTCTTACAAAAACTATTTACAAAAATGCTTCTCAAAAATTTTACTGGGCAAAACTCTTCTGGCCAGTTCTTACAAAAACTATTAGCCAAACTGAACTTATCTTTCCATCCAGACTTTTATATGTAGATTGCGGAGGTGACAAAAACACTCATTTAAAAACTGTTTTTATCTTTTTAATCCTTTTGAAAACAAGTTTGACGTTTTATCAAAACTATAATTGGAAAAATCTGATTTCAATTAACTTTAATCTTTTGGAATTTTATAATCTACAAAAAATTTTAACTAGATAGTGAAATGTATACTGGCCTTAATTAAAAGGTTTCAAAAATAAAGTAAGCTTGCTTGTAAATTCAAAATCAGAATACAATATTAATATTTATTTAGACCTTTTTAACTATTTATTTCATAATGAAATTTTATTTTACATTCAGAATTATTTAAACTTTTACTTATTATTATTCCAGGAAGATAGAAAAATACCTAAAAAAAATTTCTTTGTGTTTATTTTTACTTTTACTTTCAACTTTATATATATATTTATGCACATTCACTATATTATTGTGTGCCATATAACAGAACTTCTAATTAATGATACTTTTATTCATTTGATTATGATTAAATTAAATATTTAAACAACTAATAATAACTTACATGAAATTGCATTATATTAAAACTTTCTGTAATGGAAGAATTAAGTTAATTTATAATTTGTTTTAAAATGAAATATGACAATATATTTATAAAAATCAAAATTATGGAATATTAGAAAACATAATTACATGTTTAATGTTCATTTGTTTTTATAAAAATTTATTTTATAAATGAAGATTAACCATGTCTTAAGATTAATTATCAGATTGTGAAATGTGCTGTAAATTCTTAAATTATCTACACGTTTATACAATGCAAGGTAATAGGTTTTTAAATACGTTTAACACCAAAAGACCTGTGATTGTTTTCTTTCTGATTTATTTTTATTTATTGTTTCATAAACACATCTAGTTTTATAAATAGTTAGAAATCTATTATTTTTAAGCAGTTGAAGTAAATTAGTTGAAAATTGGCTTTTAAAATAAGTGCAATAAAATTGAAGATAAGTTAACAGATTTGAGCTGCAAGTTCATATGGTTTTAACACTGCTGTTATCAGTAGTACTTAAGCATTGAAATAACATTCAGTTAGAAGTTTTTGTGTCATTGCTCTTTTATTATTACTTTGTAAACAATGTCTATTACCCATCAAATTATCACCATTTCAAACACAAATGAAAACTTCATGGAATTATTAACTAAAACACACAAGATCATGATTTCTTATGCATGCACATGCTTTTAAAACAGAAGTAAACTCCCCAACAGTAGTGCCACCTAATGCAAGCCATAGTAATCAATGGCTTCTAGAAGGTTTGTGCATAAATCCCTATATAGTGCTAATCATTTAATATATAGCTTGTGGCTAACTTCAATGAACACAGATTCAGGTGTTAATCCAACAGAATACAACAATAAAAACCAAATAATTCTGAGATATTAAAACATCCTGGCCATTATCAATGATCTGGTCAACTATAAACTAAATTTCTAAATAAATAAATAAATAAAATGAAATGTAGGATATGGACTTTAAAGGGTATACTTTTGTGCCAATTCAGGATCATCTGGATGTCCAAAAAACTAAATACAAATCCCTAATATTTATATAAATAACCATTGTGCATAAATCCATCTCAGGGAACAAGAGCTCTATAACTGTTACTGTGAACAAGAGATACATAAAAAATATATATATACTATTTTATACCAATTCTAGGATTAGATAAATTCACAGGAATAACTTAATGAAATATAAATTTATTAATAATAGTAAACTTAAATTAAGATCTGTTATGTAGGCTATAAAATATAAATTCAGCATTCTGATTTTAATTAAGATATAAAAAATATGCTATTACATAGTGATTTACAAATCTATTTCAATAGGTTTACATAAAACACACCTATATATAATTTAAATTAACAACTTTCAATTGTCATAAACCAATAATAAAAAATCATTGTATAATACATAATAATTAATTTTATATGGTGATGACTGATATTAATATATGTGTCTACATGACATGCATCTATATAAAAGCACTCAGATGTGCCAAATAAAATTAGAAAATTAACATTTTAGAATTGTGATAAACTAATAATAAAATTCAATTCATTTTTAATAATATATAAATGATTAAATTAGATCATATGTGGATCTACACTCAAATGTGTACACACACTGATGTATCCTATGGTATTTCATTTGTCAAAAATAATAAACTTGTTAAACCAGGACATAATTTCATGTTGAAAATATACATAAAATGCACATATATATGAGTATATATAAAAAAGTAAATAGTCTGGATTTTAAATATTATCAAGATTGCCAGTCCATTATTTTTTAATTGTAAATAAAAGTTTTTTTCTTTAAAAAAACATTGCTCATTCTAATTTGGACAGTTCATTAAAATTCACGCTTTGTGGCTTCATTTTCAATATTTTAAAAAAAACTTTTGGAGTTTTCTTTTTCTAGTATCAAAAGTAAAATACAAACTGAAAACAAATATCATTTATTTAAGCAAACTTATTTTAGTTTTAATTGAATAATTTAGACAAAAGTAATTTACTTTTAAATCTTGTAAATTAGAGATTTTAACTCATTTTTGAAAAATTATTTAAAATATTCTATATATAGGACCACCTTCTACTCACCAGCTGTAGTTTATATATATGATGCAGCACCTTTATCTGTGTTTCTCTGCATATAGATAAAACAGTACAATATAAACTAATTCTTCAGCAAGCTGGTGGAATCTCTTGGAAAGCTAATCACTTTTAAAACAGTAGACTGGCTTATTATCATCCTCAGGAAAGGTATAATTCAGTAACTGTTGACATTTGTTCAGCTCCATTTTGTGCCTATAATTTGAGACATCAGGCATGCCATTTAGTACATAATATATAGGGCTAAGGAACCATAGAAAAGTTGGATCTTGCTTCCATATAATTAAAACTCTTCCTTCATTGCACTAGCAGCAGCAACTGACTTGTTCTCTGCACTTTCATTTATAACTCCATAGTAATATTGCTGTAATAATTTATAATCTAATGATTTTTCCCAACCATTTAGAGTCAGAGGTGGAATTAAAAAACATACCAATCAAACAAATTATTTTCTTTATCAAAAAAGTTTAAAGACTCTTTTTAGTCTAAATCAATTTTTTTATTTCAAAATTTTCTTAATCCCTTGAAAAACACCAGATTGTAACAATTTTATCAAAAGCTTTAATTAAAAAATTTTCTTAATCTAATTATAAAATATATAGTGGAAATTTATGATTACTGGAATATCTATTGTAACATAAAAACATACTTGTATTAGATTTCAAAATCAGAATTAATTAAACATTAAATAGATCTTTTTTAAAATGTTTGATTTAAAATAATTTATAATAATTTTATATTCAGAAATTATTATTTAATCCTTAACTATTTTTCCAGTATATATTTTTTAAAATAAATATCCTCCCCAAAATTGTTTATGTTCATTTCTACTTTTTCTTTCAACTTTATATATATATATATATGTGTGTGTGTGTGTGTACACATGTGTGCACATACTCCTGTGTTGTATGCCATGAGATACATAACTGTCTCAATATATATATAGAGACATAATGAATTTATTAACTAAAACTAATATTTAAAATGTTATTTGAGACATCTCAAATACCTATAAATATAAAACCATTAAAATATACATTTAATAGATTTACAAACTAAAATGTGATCTGTAATCTTTAAAAAAATCATACCAAAGTTGCTTTTTTGTGTGGGAATGACTTGTGCACTAATGAAGGATTCTGATTTAATCTGGCATTCAGCCGCAATTTTAATTAGGAGCAGGTTTGCAAAATGTGACATGAAGCTTCTTTTCAGAGTTCTGTAGTTTTCAAGTTGTTTTTATGGTGTGATCTTTCTTTTCTTGACAATTTTAATGCAATTATAATAACATATGCATCAAAGATTAGCATAGCATAGTCAAAGTAGTGAAATAAAAACATTTCAGAAGTGTTTCATATGAAAGCAGTTCTCAGCCTAAAAAAAAAGAAATTTTAGGGCTGACTAAACTGTCATTGGATTTTGATCTTCTAATGAATTTGTTTTTTACATTTTCTGCAAAGTAACCTCCTGATTAATACACTTGAAATAACACATCATCTACCTTACTTAAAATGTAGTCAAGTCTATTTACACTATAACTTTTTTTAAAACAATGTTAATTATTGATAAACTTTTTTAAACATCCATTATATCAATCATGTATTTTGGTGCTTAATCTTTTCTTTATAATTTGTTGCCTTTATTATTCATATTGCACTTATGGAAACATTAATTAATTATACATTGTTTACAAATTACTTTATTTCAAAATTAATTAAAATGGGAAAAAACACACAAATATAATAGCTTTTCCTAATACATGATTTTCTAATAAAATTTTGTTTCCAAATTAACAGATTACCTTAAATTATCTTAGATAAGTTAATTTTATTTTAAGAATTCTTACTAATTTAAATTTATATAATCAATTTTATTGGTGTCTATTGTTTCCAATTTATCTTTTTCCTAAATGCCTTTTTTTCCATAAAAAAATCTTCATGCAAGCTTAAAAAAAATTGTAAAATTTAATTAAGAAAATTTAGCATTCTTTATATATATATATATATATATATATATATATATATATATATATATATATATAGATCGGTATATATATATATATATATATATATATATATATATATAAATTACAGGTATATGCACACATGCATTGATGCAACATAACATATCTATTTATTAGTATTATAAAATTTATTTGCTTTTTAAATATATGCTGGCCTTAGTCTCCCCTTGCTTTGCCTATTAATTATGCTGTTATAAACTACTTGTTTTCTCTGATTCTTATGAAATGGTTATATCAGTACATAATGACCAATTTTGTAGAGTGGCACAGTGATATGAAACAATTATTTTTGCCATTAGTATAGGAGTTATAAGGTAACTAAACATTAGCTCCACTGTGATTCAAATTGCAGCCCAACTGCTAGCTATTTTTGTTAATTAAAATTAGTAAACTAAGTTTAAGATTTATGATGGTAGAATGACTTAACTTAACCAAGACTCGATTTTTCAAAGGTATTTTTGATATATAAATTTTTTTCACTCATTTTTATTATTATTCACAGATATTCTAAATTATAACATATGTGACTATATATATGTTCACACAGGATATATATAAAGAAATCAGAAAAACAGCTCTAATTAATATTGTATATCAGAATTGTGTTAAATAAGTAAACAACCTTTAAAAAGTTCATAACAGATAAGAAACCTTTCCAACAGCCTTCATATATAAATACACACATGCTAGAGACTTTTTAGACAGTGTTTTTTTTTTCAAAATATAATCAAATCTTATTTAATATTTTAATTATCTTGTTTAATACTTATTAGTGGAAATTAAAATAATTTTGATAGTTTCAAATTTTTTACATTTTGTTTTCTAAACACCAGCAAATATCCAGCCTTGTCTAGAGTTCAAAATAGTCTGTTATTAAATTTCTCTGTATATATTGTAATATTGTGGGCACTGGCCATATCAATATTACAAACTCCTTAAGTTTACAATAGATTAATTAATGAGGAAATAATATTTAATTTTTCTAGATGTTTTTATAATAATAATAATAATAATAATAATAGTATTTAGTTTTATCATATTCTTATAATAAGTCTTGATTTACATATTTACTTTTACTAAATGATAATATCAAAATTCTCAAACATTAAATTTTTAATAATAATATGAATATTTTAATAGGTGGTATAAATGTTTATAAAACAGAGATAAAATAGAAAATCTGATAAGTAATTTATTTTGTTCTCTCTCTTCAATAATTTGATCTATTTAGTGGATTTAATCTAACTTTAAAAATGTATTAAGAAAAAAAAAAAAATTTCAGTTAATTATTTTGTAAATTTTAATTTTAACTTTTAAGAAAAATAAATAAATGAAAGTTTAAAGGAAAACAGAAAAAAAATTAACATTTTTTAAAATTAAATTTTGTTTTAAAGTTGTGTTTTTTTCTCTTTATTTCTCTTCAATACAACAAGCAGTATTTATGAAATCAGTGTAATTAAATGATTATCTTGTCTTTCTTTTGGTATAAAAAAGTAATTAAAAGATTGATTTATTTTGGCATAAAAAACAAGTGCAGGGGAATTTTTAACTTGTTTTGTAATTCTCTTTTATAAAAATAAAACTAATTGGTCAGTGTTCAATTTGGTTATGAAGGAGACAGGATTGTCATTGGTCAGAAACAAGTTTGCACTAAAAATAGAGGTGTGGGTAAATCAGTTGACTTTAGTGTCTTGTAATAATCAAACATTTCTAACCCAGCTAATGAAGATGATAGAGGAAGTTCTAATCAAGCTGCTGAGAAAGACAATAGAAGAATTTAGCTTTGTGGAGCACAGCAGGAGTTTAGCTGTAAATGAAATCTTCTAAAATGAAGTTGACAAATATATGCAAAGTTTAACTAAAAGCTAAACATCATCATCCTTTATGTAATCTGCCTCACTATAAAAATGTAAAGGTGAAGAAAAATGCCCCTAAAGTATCTTCAACCTTGTCTCCTACCAAGAACATGAGTGCCTCTATGTATTAGCCTGACCAGAAAATGTTATTGGAGAAAAACTGATAAATTTTTGTTGTGTTCATTGGTCTGAAATATACTATTACAAAATGAATAAAAAATAATAGTTGTGTATATTAATCTGGAATTAAGAAGTGTTCAAGAAAAAATCTACTTAGAAAACTGTAAATTACAGATGCAAGGAAGGACTCCAAAGAAAATTAAAACCACAGTATAAAATACTTTATTTTTTCTTTATGTGCACATTAAACTTTCATATAAAGTTAAAAAAATTATAGAAATAAATAATTCTAGTAGAGCAACATTATCTTGTGAAACATTTTTTATTCATGTGAATTCTTTTTCAAAATTATAGTTTTTTAAGTAACTTAATTTTTATAAATTTGACATTTTTTTCTCTTTTATATTTATCACCTGCCACTGAAATTATGTGCAAAGTGTTAGGTTAGTTTAAATGCCCTTATCATTGATTGAAAGACTGTTTTCCAAATTTTTTTATTTGAAAAAATAACTTAATGAAAGCAAAATAAATTGATTTAAGGAATAAAAATCAATTGGTTATTTTTTTATAAAACTATACTTTTTGATAAGAATGTATAAGTTTGAATTATATCATTTTAAAAAATTGTCCCATTATTAATCAGTTAGTTTATTAAATAATTCTTTTAAAAATTATTTTAGTGTTAATGTTCCTATTTATCCAGATATCTGTTCTATGAATGGGCAGTAGGTGTGACTTGATTTCAATAGTTTAGAGTTTGAGAGATTGTTTTTAAATGATCCCAGTAAAGTTATTTTAAAATAAATTAGAATAAGCTAATTTATTTATTTATCTCTTATTCATAGTTACAGTTCCTAGAGTCTTATGATATTGAGCTAGCTCTAGAGCATAATGGTTAATTATATGAATATAGGGGTTTATGTTGGGTGTTTGGACATCAAGATTATTACTCTGGATGGTGCATATGTATAATCTTTAAAGTTCATTCACTGCATCTTGTTTGTTTATGAGAAAATTTGTTTATAAATGGATGAAACATTGATAGTACTATATGGCCAGAGCATTGATGATGATCAGCATGTTTCAGTATTTCAGCATCATTTTTTTATTATGATATGGATTGGCACTTAAATATGTGCATCCTAATTATTGTGTTATATTCTGTCCTAAGTCTTGAAGTAGCTAGATAGGTAACATATTTTATAGTGTATCTCCTTTAAATCCTGTTATGAGATTGACTGTTGATTTTTTGACTATTCTTTGTTGATTGCTGATTAGTTTTTGTTTTAATTGATTTTCTGCAATGTTGAAGATACACCTTCTAGTCTTGTTCATTCTGACTCTTATGCTCCTTTATGTATTCAATGCTTATTGATTAGTTATTTTTGGTGATGATGATGATTACCTATCCCACCATAGTACTCCCATGTTCCCATACTATTTTAAGTGAAACCCAATGATGATCATGTCATGATGGCCAGTATACAAAGTGACCACACAAATTAAACCTCAGAAATTACACCTGAAAAATAAAACTATTTTGATCCAGAATTAATTAAAACTTTATTACTGTAAAATATGTGACAAGATGATGGATGATGATTAATTTATAATTTAATCATAAATGATAGGAATTGTAATACTTGTATATATTTAGGGAGTTCATATTTAAAGTTGAACAGAAAATCAAAGTATGAATTGTGGAGTTGAATTAAGCTTTTGACTGTTTGAATTTGTTTAGATGGGTTTTCAGTGCTGCTGTTGGATGGTGGATTTTGTCATGGGCTCAAGGATACAGTGTTTTCATGCAACTCCAGAGAGTATTCTATCTTAGCACAATCCAACTAACTTTCAAGTTTATATTTCTTGTTGTTTATCATGATCAGTTTACTTAGACTTGGCATGAATCCTAGTCTCTAAGTGTCAGAAAAAATGAGCAAGGCATATACTTTTGTGTTTATAAACCTCCAAGACTCAAAGAAGCAAGGCAGTTTTGTATTTATCAGTCTCTAAAACTCAATGAAGTAGGGATTTGCAAAGATTTTTATATTCTTATTTCTTTGTATCTTGAATTGTAGATATGCATTGTGTATTTATAGTCCAGTGACCAGATTCTGCATTCATCCCAAGATTGCAGGTTCCTATGCATTCATTTGTTATCAGATGCTCATTGGATCTCTCAAAAAGTTTTAACAAATGGTTTGTTTTATAAAGTTTGTTTTTATATATGTACAGGTACTTAAAAATAAATAATAAAAGTAATAGTGAATACAGAAATCAGTCATACATGTATGAGCAGGATAAAATTGGAGAATAAAACAGAGGAAATAAATTTAATCAGACAAATAAAGCCAAGTATTGAGATAGCTAGATTAAGGTAATAATAATAGTTATAGTGTTAAGTAAGGTGAGGGGTTGCATGAAAGGAGAGATGATGTTAAACTCATTTTATGAGCTATTATTTAAAAAGTTAATATTTGTATTTTCTATTTGTAAAAGTAACTTAACACAGTCCTTTTAAAGATAAAAATAGGTCTATAATATAAAAAAATAAATGCTATTAGCAACCAATGGAAGGAATGTAGAGAATAGAGAAAGCTTTCATGTTAGCCCAGTTATTAGAAATATTCAAACAAATGAAAGTAGATATGCTGAAGAAAACTGAAGAAAGCAGTCAACAAAAAGAAAAAGATAATAAAAAGAGAGATAAACACAGAGAAAATAATAAAAAAAGAGAGTAATAAAAAGAAAGAAGAATAAAGAGAAGAAGAGAGCAAAAAGAGCAGAGAAAATTCAGATGCTACTAAATAAAATAAAAGAAAGCAGTCTGCAATGATAGATGTTGTTTAAAGAAATGAAAGGGCAATCAGAAGCAAGATTGCAAAACAGCATAAAGAAATTCAAAAAATGAACCAGTGTTTATAAAGATAAACAGAATATAATCCAAATAAGTAAGAAAAATAGAAAAGATATTGATGAAACTGCTACAAATAAATATAACATGGATGATAAAACCACTAGTAGTGGTGATTAATGTCATCACTACAGGTGATCACTTGTATAAAAGTACAAATGAAGAAAAGTACCATAAACAAAAAATGAAAATAATTTATCAAATTAATGAAGAATGGAAAGAAGAGATTGAGATGACAGTCCAAAATATGCAACAAATATTAGAAAGGTAGAGTATAAAATATTGCAAGAGATAAGCAAAGTAAATACCAGAGAGACCTATACTCAGTTTTCACAAGGTCAGATATTTTTATTTGAAAGTATTAACTGCTGTTTTTCTGTTAAGTGGACAAACAAAATTTATTATGTATAACTTGTCAAATAATGTAATTCAAATTATTACATATGATAACAGAAGATGTATTGAGCTGATGGTAGAATTTCTGGGCAACAGGCCCATGAAAGATTAAGAATAGAAGATTTTAGCTCCTCCAACTTTCAATATAAGGGATTCACAAAAATAAGAGATAAAAATAATATATAAAATATAGTTGTTGAAAGATATCAGAAATATAATCCATGGGAGGATGCCTAAATGAGAACGAAAACAGATAGTAGTCTAGGGTGTAGTGAAAATCTGAACAAATTACTACAATCTCATTTCAGTTAATTACTCGAATATCTTTATAACATTTTATAGCACTTGTAGTAAGGTGAAAAGTAAAATATGAATTTAAATAATGAGAATTAAAATGTATATCCTTATTTCATTGCCTCATTATTTGAGTGCAGGGTATTATAATTTTGAACACTGACCATATCAATGTTACAAGCTTTTTAAGTTTACAATAGAATAATTAAGGAGAAAATAATATTTAATTTTCCTAGATGTTTATTATTATTATTATTATTATTATTATTATTATTATTATTATTATTATTATTATTATTATTATTATTATTATTATTATTATTATTATTATTATTATTATTATTATTATTATTATTATTATTATTATTATTATTATTATTATTATTATTATTATTATTATTATTATTATTATTATTATTATTATTATTATTATTATTATTATTATTATTATTATTATTATTATTATTATTATTATTATTATTATTATTATTATTATTATTATTATTATTATTATTATTATTATTATTATTATTATTATTATTATTATTATTATTATTATTATTATTATTATTAATAATAATAATAATAATAATAATAAGAAGAAGAAGAAGAAGAAGAAGAAGAAGAAGAAGAAGAAGAAAATTTGAACCCAGATTCCCAAGCTCCCTTTAGTCATCCCTTCTAATTACATCTAGCTTAAAAGTATATATACTATACTTGTATTTAAATAATAATAGTATTTAATTTTATCATATTCTTATAATAAATTTTGATTTAAATATTTACTTTACTGAATGATAATATGAGAATTCTAAAATATTAAATTTTTAATAATAATATATTTTAATAGGTGAGATAAATGTTTATAAAACAGACAGAAAAATATAGAATCAGATAAATAATTTCTTTTGTACTCTCTCTTCAATAATTTAATACATTACTATAGTTTCCATTTAACTTTGAAAATGTATTAAGAGAATACATTTTTCTCTTCAGTAAATTACTTGTAAATTTTAATTCTAACTTTGAAAAGAGATACATAAATAAAGTTTTAAAAGAAAAATAAAAATTTAACTTTTTTAAAATCAAATTTTATTTTAGATCATGAGTGTTATGTTTTTTTTCTTTTTATCTTTCTTCAATAAAACAAGCAGCATTTATCAAATCAGTGTAATTAACTGATTATCTTGTTTACATTTGATATAAGAAAATAAGTAATTAAAAGATTAACTCATTTTGGCATAAGAAAAACAAGTACAGAAGATTTTTTGACTTGTTTTGTAATTAAAAAAGAAATAGAAATAACAATTCTCTTTTATAAAAATAAACCTAATTGACCAATGTTTAATTTAGCCATATAGAAGACAGTATTGTCATTGATCAGAAATAGGTTTGCTTCAAATAAGGGTGTGGGTCAATTAGTTGACCTTAGTGTTTTGTAAGAAGTGAGCATTCCTAACCCAGCTGTTGAAGAGGACAGCAGAAGTTCTAATCAAACTGCTGAGAAAGACAATACAAGAATTTAACTTTGTGAAACACAGCAGTTTAGCTGTAAAAGAAAAGTCTGTTAAAATGAAATTGAAGACAAATATATGTTAAGTTTAGCTAAAAAGTTAAACATCATCTTTCTCCATTTAACCTGCTTCACTGGAAAAATTTACAGGCATAGAAAAATGCTCTTGAAGTATCTGTAATCTTGTCTCTATCCAAGAACATGTGTACTTCTATGTATTTGCCTGATCTGGAAATTTTATTTGAAAATATGGATGAATTCTTGATGTGTGTGTTAATCTGAAATATCCTATTTTAAAATGAAGAAAAATATTAATAATTGTGTACATTCAACTAGAATTAAAAAGCTTTCAAGAAGAATATCTACCTGGAAAACTGTAAATTATAAATGCAAAGGACTTCAAAGAAAATTAAAAACATGAAATAGTTTGTTTTTATGTGCACATTACACTCTCATGTAGAGATAAAAAAATTATAGGAATGAATAATAAGTATATGATTTCTTGCTTTCAAAATTAGTTTTTTAAGTAACTTAATTTTTATAAGATTTGATATCTTTTCTCTTTTATATTCACTCCCCCTTGAAATTATATACAAAAGGTTAAGCTAGATTAAAATGCCCTTATCACTGATTGAATGACTGTTTTCCAATTTTTGTTATTTAAAGAAATAACTTAATGAAAACAAAAGTTAATTATTTAAGGAATAAAAATTAATTGGTTAATTATTTTTTATGAAACTATACTTTTTGATAAGAATGTATAAATTTGAATTTTCATATTATCATGGCATTTTTTAAAATTATTAATCAGTTTATTAAATAATTGTTTTAAAAATTATTTTAGTGTTAACATCCTTATTCCTGAAATTATCTGTTCTATGAATGGTCAGTATATGTGGCTTAATTTCAATAAAGCTTAGAGTTTGAGATTGTTCTTAAATTATCTCAGTGTACTTATTTTAAAATAAATTATAAGCTGTTATATTTATTTACCTCTTGTTCACAGTTACAGTGTACAGCTCCTAAAGTCTTGTGATCTTGAGCTAGCTCTAGAGTATAATGGTTAGGTATATGGATGTAGGGGTTTATATTTGTGTTTGGACATCCAGATAATTACCCTAGATGATGCAAAGGTATCACCTTTAAAGTCTATGCACTACATTTTGTATTTTTTTAATTTAAAAATTAAGTTTATAATTGGCCTATACACCAATAGTACTATATGGCTAGGGAATTGATGATGATAAGCATATCTCTGTATTTCAGCATAATGTTTTTATTATTATAAGTAATGAATTAGCACTTAGATATGTGCATCCAGAGTATTATGTTATATTCTGTCCTGAGTTTGGCAGTGACTAGATAATTAGGCCATTTATAATGTTTTATGTTTTGCCTGCTGAGTTTGGCAGTGGCTAGATAGTTAACCTGCTTTATAATATACATCTTCAAATACAGTCACAATGTTGACTATTGATTTCAAGATTATTGACTGTTGTTAATGATTGCTGATTAGTTTTGATTTAATTATTCTGTAATGCTGAAAACACTACTATAGTTTTTTTTCATGCTGACTCTCTGTTCATATTCACTGTACATATTCATTTTATATTTGATGATTTATTAAATGGGAATGATGATGATGTGTTCGCCATCTCACCATGCACTCCTTTAAAACTTCATATCATTATAATATATATATAGTATATCAGTGTATAAGGCTTAGCTACCATATAACAAAAGTAATAAAGTCTTAATGAAATAATGCTCCCTTTAAATCAGGACTCACAAATAGATATGTTACTATTAGCACTAAGTTTTTTAGCATATGGACTAAAAAAAAAGACAGCTATACCACTCGTATGTAATGTAGATATATTGTATAATATATATGTTAGCTACATATGTGTATATGCATATCAAAACATTGTAGATCTATATAAGTGTGGGTTTGGATATATCTATCATATACTAATGTCTGAACGATTTGATAACATATTTGCGTTTATTCTGAATATCAGAATATATGCCTGATCTGTATATGTATTGAATACTATAGTTTACTTGGATATTTATTTTATAACATTGTGTCTTAATATGCATATTCATATATTTTTTTAACTTATTCAAACTATATTTAGTTAACTACTATTCAAATTGATAGCATAATTCACTTACATTGTTTGACAACTCAGTAAAATAACTATCCACTGATGAATAATGTTGACGTCATGGACCAATCATCTTGGGAGAACTGTTTGGTAATTATTTTAACATGATATTAATCTGTAAGCAAGTACTACTGAGAATTTTAATCGGCTGGTTAAATTAAAAGTTGTTGAATAAATTAATTCCTATATTTATTCCAATTTAGCAATATACATATTTGATTTATATATATATTGTATGTCAGAGAATGGATATATGTGTGTTGTATATCAGAGAATGGTTATATATTATATCTCAACTCGCATTATATATACACACCCTGATGTGCAATATATATGTAATTCCTTACACAGTTAGGGTCACAGTTACAGTGTCCTCTCCCATTAATCTTACTTATGTCTTACAATATGGTGCCTTTTACAATTCCATTGTTCTATGCTATTTAATACAATAGTCCGGCGGATTCAAGAATTAAGTTCACAAACTATCGTTTCGGTGCTTGAATGTTGCAAAGTATCCTTAAAAAACTAATCTTTCAATTATTTTCTGCTATGATGTTAAAAGTCATTAATCATTTATTTAACAAAATATCTTTTAAAATATATTTTTTTAAAACAAAAAACTTTATTTTATATTATAACTCATTAATAATTGGCTATTAATTTTAAAAGTAAATTAATACTAAATCCAATAAATGCAATTTTCAATTATATAAATAAATGTTTTTTTCCCCCTCTCGCTTTTCTATTTATCAGATGGTCAGAGATGGTAAGTACCTACTGATTTCTTATTATAAGAATACCATATAAATAGTTTCTCCAATTTTAATGGCTACATTATACTCAATTATTATATAATAATAAAAAATCATTGCGAAATATTCTTAATGTATTGCAGTTATTATAGGCAGCCACTTTTATTTTATAACAATATAATTGAAGGCGATTGTTTGGAAAAGCCAAAAAGTTTTCCAATATTTTAATAAAGCATATAATTTTTTGGGGGTTTATTTCAATTACATTCATGTATTTAATATTCTTATAAAAAAGAATATATATAACATTTTGGATGCATAAATGACCGAGATGTTAAAGAAAGGCAGAAAAGATTCATTAAAATTTTTTAATATATATTAAAAAGAAAATATAATCAATCTTTTTTATTGCAAATAGTTAAAAACAAAGGCAAACTAAAAGCTCAGAGTCTCTATATACGCATGATTCTTTCTTTCGCCAGGAGTAAAGGCTTCATTATATTGCAATTTTATAAATACATTGATATCAACCAAATTCAATCAGCTTAAGTCATGATTTTTATTAACTAGCTAATAAGAATCAGTCTAGATAATTGGTTGATTACAAGATCAACTAACTGGAAAAAAAAAAAAAAGTGTTAAACTTATAAACTGAAAAAAAAAATTACGTTTTATTCATTTTAGCTTTGAATCCAGTAAAATACGTTAAATTCTAACAATTTAGAAATAATATTACATCCATAAAAAAGGTAAAATAAATCATATTCGTATGACGAATCTTGTCCATATTTAAGATCATCTAAATTAAGGTGTTACCTATTAACCCACATACATTCTTGTTTCTTTGTTTTTTTCATTATGCTAAAAAATAATTTCTTTGTAATTTTGTCTATTGTTTTATTTATAATTTTATTTGTTATGGATCAATCAACTTATTTTATATTCACTCCCTCCACCCATCATTAACATTCCATATATTTATAATTCATTCTAACTCTGAATTAACTCCATATTTTCCATTCTATAGTTCGTCTAGGCATTTATGTTTAAAAATAATTTTCTCTCTTTACTGTTATACATTAAAAAGTATATGCATATAAGTAATTTCTAGTCTTAATATTTCATGCTTATTTAATACCACTACACCTTGTCTTCAGAATACTTATATAATATATATTATATAATAAATATGAATCTTATTAAAATTTCAAGTTTTACATTGATTTTTGATAGAATATATATTGTCACTTTTGTTTCAAATCATCTTGCAAAGGCAATAATTACCATTGAAATCAGTTCAAATGATAGTACAGTCAGCACTTGGAAAGATAATTTTTATGTACATAAAGTTTATAAATCTCCCAATACAAACTGGTCCCATCATCTCATCTATGTATTTTTATGCCTTCTGTATTTATAGAAGATTTCAATTTACATAATCTTTGGAAATATGCCATTGAAGTTAAGCTGATTGTCAACTTTTAGAATAAATGAATTTAAATAACTTACACATTACAAAAATAGCATGCACTTTCTTTGTGATGACAAGCACAGACATTCACTTATTTATATTTGTTTTGACAAAAAACAGTTCATCCTTATCTGCTGATATATTAATATTAGATCATTTCTTCCATCAAATAGCATAAACAAAGTCTTTTCATAGTTAAAAGTCAACTTGTCTCAATACATTAAGGAAACCTAATTAATACAATATACTGAACAATTTGAATGAATATCAATAGCATCAATAACAGCTTTCAAAAGATTTATCACCAAGATTATTAAAAACAATTCATTGCAGGTGAGAACAAATCTGCAATGCTTTTTATCACAAAAATTTGTCTACTAAAATTTATAATACTGATAAATTTATAATATCTTTAGATGATATTAGAAAAAAAAATAAGACCATGAAAAAAAAACTTATTTAGATCTAATCAAATAGTCTGCCTGGTCAGTTACCATAAGTTTAAAACAGGCAAAACTCACTATACATATTGCCACTCACAGCAAGCCAGAGTAATCAATGGACACCAAAAGGCCTGTGCACAAAATCCTCATTTTCTGTGAGTGGCAATACGTATAATGAGTTTTGCCTGTTTTAATAAGTTATAAGCAAGCACAGGAAATGGTGATCATGTGATATTTATTGGCTTTTACTATAGGTTTATGAGATTGTTGATCTTATGTTTATGATTTCTAAACATAAGACTGATTTTAAAAAAACCAAATCAATAAAAACAGAATTACAAGCATCTCTTTCATAATGTTCTTTTATCTCAATATAGTAAAGTGAGTAGATGTTGGTGATTTTTATTATAAAACACTCCAAAAATAGATAGTATACTTTGAATAACTTCAGAGTTTTTAAAAACTTTTAAGTCAAATCATAATTGGCAAAGCTATTCAATAATATTATTAATATAAAAACTATTCCAAAAATCTAGCATGAAAGCAAAAGGATAGACAATTTAAAGTCAAATAAATCTAATAATGATCCAAAAGCATATCATCCAATATCATTATCATGCATTTCCTACAAGCTGTTTGAAAGGAGCTTATTGATAAGAGTTTAGCATCTACCTGTTTTAGACCAGGAAGAAGCTTCTATAAACAAGGACTTTCTAAATAAACTAAAAATGAAGGCAACCTTTATTGATTTAATCTCAGCTTAATTTGGTTTAGAAAAATAATCGGAAAAGTTCTAATTTATTTACAAAGATGCTTTTCAATAGCAAAATAATAAATCTTATACTTCTGTTATTATAAAATTTAAATCACAGTTTAACAATATAACTATTGTATAAAACAGAAAAAATATTAAAATAATATAAAATACTACTGCCAAATGCTTTCAACTTGTTTGAGTCCTTATGAAAATTGCTATACTCTATTAAGCGATAAACTCTAACATTTCATTATATCGACCAGGAACAACTAATCGGAAAACTGTTTAATTTTTGCATTAATAGCTCTAGAAGAATTTTTTATAGCATATGACTCCTTGATCTTACATTTTTTTATCATGTGTTTCATACATTACTATAATAAACTCCCATGAGCAACATACATGTCCCTTAATACTTTGATGAATATAGAAAGCTGAATAAACTATATCATCCTCCATTGTCTTGTTATATATATGTTTATGTTGTTGAATATATACTTAATATTTGTCTTAGTTTCAATAGGAAATTTCAAATAGCTCTAAATAATAATTATAATTAATATATAAAAAATTCTTCTAATAATAATTTTCACAAGTCCATAAATAAATCATGGCTTTTCAAATATTTAACGCCAAAACCTATTTACAGAACAATTAAATTCAAAAGTGTTACTATGATCATTCACAAGCCAAAATAGATTACCACTAATATGAGTGCTATTTTCAAGTTCATTTAAATGATTTTTGAGAAATCTGACTTTGAATTGCCATAGTAATATTTTCAGACATGGTTGTTCCATGAGTAGCTTTTAAAATTTTATTTTCTCTATAATTTTTTGCTTGTTTTATTTTATAATGAATCATAGAATTTTTACATTTGGTCAATGTTTTTAACTTATTCCATGGTCTTTATCAAGATTTATGTAATATTATTTGAAAAAATAAAATAACTATTGATAATAATCATAGAATATGGATGAAACATTGGGGAGAGAAAGGTGATTCATCATAAAATAAAAACTGCATAAAAAAAGAAATGTTTAAAAAATATTAAATGGATCATTTTTAAAAGATAAATAAATAATTTCTAGTAATTAATAAAGATGACATAATTTTAATATTATTCTAATGGTATTTTATAGTGGATTCAACATTCTACAGAAAATATTCATAAAGGTTTTAGTTTTCTCATCTACTATATTCAATATATTCATCAGTGATCTACCAGAAACAAAATGTATGAAAATCATATATGTTGAAGATATAGCTTTGACTTCATAAAAGAGAATCTTCCCAGAAATAAAAAAATCTTAATAAGGATATGGGAAATGTGCCTACATCTTTTTCAAATACAATTGTCTTATTCTTAATCTAACAAAAACAATATGCCCAACTTTTCATTTAAACAACAAGTAAACACCTCATAAACTGAACATAACTTTTTGCAACTACAGACTAAAATCCAACCATGCTACTTAGAAATGATATTGGATTATATTTTATGTTCCTCATCTATCAAAAGTTAGTTATAATGAAGTTTTCAGAAACAATTTTTCTTCGAAATGCAGGCTGCAATCATTTGAATTGTGATAAAAAATAATTTTTCAGGCAGTTTCCTGAATAATAGCATACCTTATTGGTGAATACTGTATTCATGTTTGCAGAGGAAGGTCTCACATTAAACTTTTAGAATTAAATATTATCATAATAATCTCTCAAATCTACTCCCATGGACTGTTTTTTTATGTATTCTTCTACTGACAAAACTCTCCATACATTATTGCCATTCAGTATGGTATGGAGAATTTTGCCTGTTTTAATAATAGTTATAAGCAAGCATAAGAAATGGTGATCATGTGATATTCTTCTATTGGATATCAAAATACAAGTTGCCACTCAGAGGGTATATAAAAAGCTATTTAAATCAGACTTACTATTGACTTAAGCTATACTTTTATCTCCTAAGACATTCTTCAAATCAAGATCATCTATCTGAATGCACAACTGAGAATCTTTACTATATAAAAAAGTGGCATAAAATAGACTTCTTATGAAGTTTCAAATAAATTTATTTTTCCAAATTCAACAGTAGAGCCAAATAGTTTTGATCTCTTCAATCATTACTGGAACCTCATTAACAGATTCAGAACCACCTGTGGTCATTGCATTCACACTTTAGAAATGAAATTTAACAGTCTGATTATGTAATTGTGATGGAACACAAACCATGAACAGATGAATGGTGATTAAATTGAAGAACTAAATAATTCCGCTAGTGAATCTATCTTCTGATTGAAATCTCTACAGATTCTATTATGATTAAAATTATATATTCATGCATGTATATTTGTATTCATGTGTTTGTATTGTGTTTGTTCTAGTTCTGAAGAAGATTGCTGGGGCAATCAAAACTGTTAATAGTGGACTGTAAAAAAAGCATTGTAAAAAAAGTAATAAAGACTATAGATGGTATTAATATTATATGATCATTTCTCTATAGTTAAGCAATATAAAATAAATTACATTTTTTCTCTCTTTACCATCGTCTATTTCCTAATCAAATATATCATTTCCTTTTTATTGATAATTGTAATCACTATGTACAATAATCTTATCTTTTTGGGGATTTTTTTCTATTTTTGACCCAAGGTACAACATATTTACTTCATTAATTATTGTAATCATATATTACACTTAACAGCAATTTTTTTTTCATTTTTTGTACTTTAAGTATTGGATTCAAATCATTTTCTCATCTACTTTAATTATTTTGAATATGGATTTTGTTATTGTTGTATAAATAGTTAGACATAATTAAAAAAGCAAGTCATATAAACGTGACATTACTTTTAATGAGCTTGTAGTTACAAAAATGCACATAGAGAGCGTACCAATAGCTCAAACGAGCTTGTTTGAGCTATTGGTACGCTCTCTATGTGCATAGTTAGACATTTACATTGTAAAGGATCCATTCAAGAAAGTTTTTCATTTCTTCTGCTGTATGCATAGAAAGACAATTATTAACTATATGATTTGAATTATATAAATCAGATATTTTTAAAATCAACTTCTAAAAACAAATAGGTACATTGTCAATAAATGCTAACCATGTTATAATACTCTGGTAACATTCTGGAAAAATCAAATTGCATGAGCTTTACTGATGAATTTAGGAAGGATGTTTGGGCCTTTGCAAAAAATCCATTTCTTAAACCCAAATACTGTGGTTGTTTAAAGTTATTGTTAGTTGAATATTTTAAAAGATTTTGATTTGAGATATATTTTAGGTTAAACAATGTCTTGATGTAGCAATAACAGTGATCTAAATAGCTTTTCATATAATGTGTGGAAGTTTGTTTTCTGATAATTGGCAAAGGAATATGTGAATATTACACTTGTATGGTGAGAAATTTGTACAAGCACTTTTTCTTCAAACAGGGGCATAGTATTCAGCATTAAAATATGTCAAAAAATTATTAAAACATTTGCACCGCAACTTCAAGCAATGTCAGCAAGCTTTTTCTAAGAGTTCATTTTTAGAAATTATTTTATATCTAATCTTTAACAAAAAAAGAAAAAATTAAACTCCCTTAGGATCCAAGATTACTGTTAAGTAACATCATGCTGAAATATGCTTCAATATTGTACAGAAATCTATATTGAGTTTGAGAAGATTACTTGATATTTAGTTATAAAATTAAACATACCTTCACTGACCACCATCATTAAAAAAAATTACAAACTTTTCAAATTTGTATTAAGAGATTGGTATTCTCATAAAAGATGTCTTTTGAGAAAGTCAAGGCAATATCACTCCCTGTAATCTGATTTGTAAGATGACTGATGTATATAAAAAATAAAATAAGTAAAAAAATTGAATCCTATAGGCCTTTCTGTAAAAAATTTTATTTACAATAATCATTATTTCAAATTTTTAGAGATCATTTTATTAAATTAAAGTTTTTCCAGCATTTAAAAACTGTAGAGACTTTTGACAGAAAACCATTTTTCCAAGTAAACATAAGATGATAAAACATCACATAATCTCCATTTCATATGCTTTACACAGGCTGTTAAGAACAATGGCAAACTCTCCATACAGTAGTGCCATCAAGTGCAAGCCTTAATAATCAATAGATGCAAGAAAGTTTGTGCATAAAATCATTATCTAGTGCCTACTCATCCAATATCTCCAGACTACTTTATAGCTTGTGCTTTTCATCAGTGAGTAGTATAGCTTTATAGTTAACTAAATAGATAAAAGGTGGCTGCTAGAGAGTTGCATTAGATCCTAAGATCTAGCTGCAGTGCTCTCTGATTCAAGGCTCCTCACTGATGAAATCCACATGCTAGAAACTACTCTGGGAATATTGAATGAGTAGGCACTAGATAGAGATTTTATGCACAAACTTTCTTGGATCTATTGATTACTAAAATATGAAGTTGGTGACACTACTGTATAGAGGGTTTGCTACTGTCATTAATTATAAGATGATGTTAGATCAATATAGATATCCATAATCTTTAAGTAATGCTTAAATTATTTTTAAAATATGACTTGCTAACCAGTTCATAGCAGCTTCACTATGGCCTAAATCCATCTATTCTAAAGATGTAAGGTTCTCAATTATTAGTATAATTCTTGTTAACATCATTCTTAATGAAGAATTATAATAATATTGGGTGATAATTTTTTGGATTTTGTTAGGTTTATTAGTTTTTTAAGAGTTCTATAGTTTGTTTTCCATATCAAATTTTTGGTATAGTCTCCATATAAATGATATTGATTAATTTTTCCAACTATGTTTTGACTTTAAGTCCCAAATTTTACTTGATTTAAGATTGTCAAGTAGATAATGGAAGTTCAATAATAGCTATTGGTTTTATATTTAAATTAGACAAATAAGTAATAAATATGGCTAAAGAGTTTAAAATATATTTGTTTATTCATCTGCTTTAAAATAAATACTCCTTGTCAAAAGTTAACTCAGCAGATTAATAAATAAATCTATTTTAAATTCTCTTTAGCTGTATTTATTATTTATTTGTCTATTACATATTCTCCAAGACTTCAACCTTCTGTGTTATATATTTAAATTAGAAAAATGTAATAAAAGAGAAGTTTGCAATTCTCTAATCTAATGATTCATGGATCCATATATTCCTTTAAAAATTCCAGTATTTTTGAAGTTAATATATCCCATATTTAAAATTTTCTCCAAGTATTTCATCAGTACCTATAATCTTTCTATTTTTAAAATCACACTGAGCTTTTTTTGACTTCATTAGGCTGGATATCTTTTATCAAACTGAAATAAATGAATAAAATGGATACATCATTAAAAGTTGTCATCTCAATTCTTGTATTATTATTCAAAACATGATCAAAATATTCCTTCCACCTGTTCAAAATACCACTGTCAAGATGGATTTTTAATAGCATAGTGATACTGTGTCTCAGGTCTATATGCTTTCAAAACATCAAAAAAAGATCTAGAATAACTATGATCAATGAATGTCTGAATCTTATTTGCAA
This sequence comes from Epiperipatus broadwayi, assembly GCA_028023455.1. NCBI lineage: Eukaryota > Metazoa > Onychophora > Udeonychophora > Euonychophora > Peripatidae > Epiperipatus > Epiperipatus broadwayi. Next base: position 1,079,537 of record JAQFVV010006254.1, read on the forward strand.
TTTTAATCCACTAATCATTTTAAATCTCTTTGACAATCATGGAACTTCTGCTTCAGATCTTTATTATGAAGTTTTACATTTAATCTATTATCTGCCAAGCAAAAAATAACATTTTCTTTTAATCAAATCACTAATAACAAGAGTATTGTCATTATTTTAGTTGAACCTGAGAATAGATTAACTTACATCTATGACACACACTTCTGAAGAGAATTCCATGCTTCAGTGATATGACAATGCTGAAAGTCCAAATTAGCAATTTTAGTGTTCAATCATTGTTGAAATTTAATATAGATAATAGATTCTTCTAAAGAATGTGAACTTCAATTTATTTGTGAATATAACTGGAATAATATCCAATTTTTAATGCAACTATCATTTTATCTTGGAGCATACTAATCTATGATTGGTTCAATAATCTGAGCTTATGAGTATTCATGTAATGAGAACTTCTCTTACATTCCGAGTCATAACAATAATGTAATACCATTGTTTAGAGTGTGGATGCATCCATGTTATTCTGATTTTTCTGCTTAAACAAAGTGTGATAATCAATCCATATGTTGTATATAAATTCAATAATTTCAAACAATTTGAATTTACAACACCGATACTATTATTTCCAATAACTTTTGGCCAATGTCTATTATTTGTACCAACATTTGCATTAAAGTTGCCAAAAAGGAATAAAAGCTTTCCTTCTCTGAATTTAAAGTTGGAGCATAGGCACTAATAAAATAAACACTAGGAAATTATCTATTAATTCATTTTGCATATTGTAAAATTTTTCTTGTCCAATCCAAATAAGCAATATTTTTATTAATCTATTTTCATTTATAAAACATTTTAAATTTCAATTGTCCAATATTAAATATCAAATGTCTTTAGACAAAAAATTAAAGTTTAAACTTTCTTTAAATTTTTTTTCTATATTTTATTTTAGATGATAGAAATGATCCAACTAAAATGCCAATGTCACAAACTTTCAAGCAAATATTTCAATTTTCTCTTTAAAAAAAAAAAGCCCTTCAATTTCACCTTGAATAGCCTCATTTTCTGACCACAACTGTATTCTATTTAAGCATTCAAGCGCCCTCTATTTAACTAATTATATAATAAAGATTTGTTAGATGTTATATAATTAATCAATCCCTGAAAAAATAAACAATGAAATAAAAAGGCGCAATATGAAAGACTCTTTAATTAAAGTTTATGGAAAATTCTTGGAAATAATAGAAGAAATTATTTGACAAATAAGATTGATAGTGAGTTTGTTTTTACGTTTATAAAATTTACTACCAAAAAACTAAAATAAACAGAATAGATTCTTTAATTATTATTGTTAATTATTAATATTTGGTATAAAATCAATAAAATATCACAAGAATTTATCACGAGTAAGCTGAAGTCATGTGACAAAATTGTTACTAATTATTTAATTAATAATAAAAAATCATTGTAAGAAAATTCACTAATATAGTACTGTATATAGAATGGAGGTAAATATATGATAGCACTTGTGTAAAAAAAGTAAGTAATGTAAATAAAATGGTATATGAGCACCCATAGGCCCACAATATGTAAAAAAGATGAATTAAAAATCATTTAATATGTTCACTATTCCCAATTTTCATTAATATATTTTAACATTGCAAATTCTATACATCATTTTGGGATTATTGTTTCCTTTCTGTGAAACTGAAGTTTATACTGATGTCATTTGTGAATTTTAAGAATATAATAGTTGCTATTTTTTGACAATTTTATTTCAGCAGACAATCTATGTAGAGAGTTTTTGCATCAACATTAATTGATCTCAAAGTCCTGTAGTGAAATTTATCCATGTATAAATTGTATTTATTTAAAGATTGAAACAAATCTGCCAATAACTTATAGTTTCTCTTTAAGTTTCATAAGAGTAAAATTATTTGGATTTGTTCTCTCTTGCTTAGATATAATATCATATCGAAATATAAAAATATTCACATTATTAATATGTTGCTAGACATAAAATTTTGCAAATATTAATACATTAAAAATTCTCTTAAAAATAAATTAATGATTAATTTTTGTTACTAATTATTTATCATAAAAATATAGAATCTTAAAAAGTAAGTTTGAAATGTATAAAAAAGCTGTAATGAATCAGAGTTTTGGAAATGAAAGGTTTTAGCAAGAATTTATTTGAACAATAGTTTATAACTGACATATTTAAAAGTTTGGGATGGGATGAAAGCTTTATTAGCAATATAATATAGATTATTTTGATACTCTTCTTAGTTGTTAGCATTGGCTGCCTTGGGATAAAATCTCTCTCATTAGAAATATATGATAATGGAATGCACAAATAATAATAATAATAATAATAATAATAATGAACAACTTTCTTATAATTTGATCACACATTGAAGATCTGTGGAATCATAAAACTTGCTTTCCAAATGCCATATAAATACTTGTTAAATAATTAACATTAAGTATAGCAAAGGAGCTGATTTAGGGGCGAGTTTTGGGTGATTAGTATCCTTTCCTTTCCTTCCCTCACTACAGATCTACAAAAATAACAATACTACTTTCATCTGGAAACCAGGTCAGTCTTTTAAAATATGACTGATATAATTAATATGACATCTGTAAAATAAAAATTTCTGTATTTTATTTTTCAAAAATCATTTTATTTATAAACAAAATCTTTTAAATTTGGGTGGAAATGATAGAAAATCACTTAGACAGCCATGTTGTCATTAAAATGCGTTTAAGTGTTAATATAATAATTAGATATGGATTTAAATGAATTGTCTGCATACAAATTTGAAATTAAAAATCTAAATTAGACAGAGGTAATCTCATTTAAAACGGAACATATACATAGTAAGTAAAAGGTTTTTACATCGAGAATGGAGATTAATCTTCTATGCAACATTAAAAATTCTCCTTCGGAAACAGCAGTTATCTCTCTAATTATTAAGTCATTATGAATTAGGAGAAGGGGATAGCAAAAAAAAAAAACACACATCGGACTATTTGGTTAAATCTGGAAGCTAAATTTTAAAAATGTAACCTTATGATGATAATTTGACCATAAAAGTTGCATTTAGACCAACACAATAATCTAAATAAAGATATTCTCCCTACAAATAATATAAAGAGACAATAAGACAACAAAAAATAAGCACAGTAATTCCTGGATTATTATGGAATAAAAAAATAAATTGCCTTTATAGAAAAGCAATCTGATATTCTATGATATTTTTTTAAAAAAAGAAAAGATATAACGAATGTTAAAAACTAGCAATTCAACGGGGTGGAAACCATTGGCAAACTATAATAATCTCACGATTCGGAATTTAATCGGTTGCACATATAATCCTCTATCAAATGATTTTTTTTAAAGATATCCAATTTTTCTCGTTAGACCACAAAAATGTGTGCATGTGCAATTTCTATCTAATCTTCCCTTCTAAAAAACTCACAAGCTCGCATAACAATATATATGATTTTACATATGTTATTGTTTATATGATTTTCGCGTTTTATTTTTGAATCAAAAAGAAATCCAATGGTATTTTGTTTATAACATCTCTTTAACTTAGATTGATTTTATTTTTACATATGGATCAAAAGAAAACTAAGTTAAGAGAATACTAACAAATTTTTTTAGATATATATTTTTTAAGTAACAACGTCTGCCGTAGTTACAGAGGGATCGGGAAACGACTTTGGACACACTACCTAATCGATTAACAACTCCGCAACCATTTCCCCAACAATTTCCTTTCAAAAGCTACTATTATACTACGCATGCGCATTTTCTAATCAACCACGCCCCCAGCGAACTAACTATTTATTTAAACCTTCGTCCCCCATCTTCGAAATCGCGTTATATTTTAAAAATCATAAACGTGTACTATAATACAAGTCTTCAATAAATACACAATAATTTGCTATACCACTTTATGTTATTGCTGTGATTAAAATTTACCAATGATCTCGTCAAAAATAATTTAAAATCAATTGTTTTCGTGGCTATATAAACTATTAATTAGACTCGTATTTAGAAAAGAATTCGCATCGAATAATTATTATTATATTTAATGTTTTCGCTAATCTAATAACGAGTAGAACACCGGAACTTGAGAAGAAAAATGTCATCCCTGGAAAAAATGGTTGAGTCCAAATAGTAAAGACTTACAAATATAAAATTTTAATCAAGAATATAACTTTATTTTCTACTTTTCATTTCAAAATAACTTTTTATTTCTAATAAAATATGCTATTAACATTTTATCAATATAAAATAAATGTAAGTTTATTAATTACAAAGTGCGATTTCTACAAAACCATTTAACATTTAATCAAGCTTTATACCAATATGCCATCTATTGGGATGTTCCACAATCATTCCAGCATCCGCTTGATTACTTTAGACATGCGTGTTAACGTTATTGCAAATGGCGGCACTTGTTATTGTTCCATGGCGTACTTGATTTATATATAATTATGGTCGGAATGGTCCTATTTTTAGGTATGTATTCTTTTATGCCTTACCTACACTAAAATGTAAGATCTATACAGAACTAAAATGTCATGTGCAGACGTTTTGAAGAAATATTAAGCTTGAAAATATAAAATTCAAAAATACCCATCGCTAAATTTTTCTAACCTCGCTAATTACAGTTAGCAAACTAAGTGGCGCACACGATGCTCTTTAAGTTCAATTTATCCGAGCTAAAATTTTGTTTGGGATTTTAAAATATGGCAATTTATATTAAGTTTTGTTATTTATATTTTTTATGTTTTTTGCATTTTAATGTTGTGGAAACGAAAAATACAGTTTTTAAATGCATCCCCTCTGCGAGATCCAATCCTTAGCATGGCCGCTAGGCTTAGTCGAGTTGAATGTTGTAACGTTAGTTTCAGGATTGGTTGGTGTTTTGTCAACATTATATTTTTATGGTTTATAGGATTAGTTATAATATGGTAATTTTCAAAATAAAATGCTTAATTGCTCTGCCTCCATTTTATTCTTACGTAATAGAGTGTGTTTGATTGGTCTGGCTACACTTCCGTTAAAAGATTTTTCTAACATGAAGAGGCTTTAGTGTCATGATTGCATGGGGATATTTGAAAATGTAAATAATCACATATTAATAATAAAAAAATGCACAGCATGTACGAATTGTGAAATTAAATATGACTTTTAAATCTTATTGTGCTCCGCAAACCTTGAACACCATTTATGTGATATATTTGATTTTTTGAAAGTTGTATTTTTTATTTATTTATTTTGTATAAATAAATGACTTTTTTTTTCTTGCATAATTACAATTAATACCTTTTAAATTGTTTGTATTAAAATGTAATTATTAATTTGTAAGGTTTTATATGAATGTATGATTTGAAGTTCGTTTAAGTTTTATTATTGTTCGTTATCACTTGAAATCATAATTGTGTAATTGATGTTAATTAAAATCAGCAATAGCCTTTTAATTCAACTTTGTAAAAAAGAATTCCACATTATCATTTTAAAGCTACTCAATAAAATCTTCCTTTCTTATAAGTGTCTTATATTGTTAGGAATCTCTTTATCCATATATATCAGATGGTGTTAGATAAATGCTTTCTTTTGTTAGTAGATATTTAGCATAGTACTTATTTAAGTTATATAGAATGCCCCAAAATTAAAAAATTATATGTTGTATTATATCTTATCTATTTTCTGAAACATATCTGAAATAATCATTTAAATTCTCTAAAAAATTTACAGGTGGATTTTATTGAAATCATTTTTTCACCACATGTTTACATCAGAAAAAAGTTAATTATTTATCAAAACGAATGATTTTCTACTAAAGTAATGCAGAAACTGTCACCAACTGTTACAGCTTTTTTAAAGTTATAGAAACTTAATACATAAACATTTAAATTTAATCAATATTTGAGAACTAGACTAATATGACTTAAGAAAAAAGGCTTAAAAATTATTTTTCAATCTTTTGACATTTTCCATCCTATAGATGCACTCTAGAAATACAATGTACTCTTTTAACAAATTTTTGCTAGGATCATTTTATTTATCTGTTGTTTTTTTTTTTTCTGATGAAATATAATAATTATAAATTTTAATGTTTAAAAGTTTATAAAATGTATTGCAAATCTGAGATCAAAATTAAATACGAATAAAAACTTAAGCTATGAGAATAGATGATGAGGATAAAAAAAATTGCAATAGTTAAAAAGGTTAGTTGTTCTGAGACCTTTAAAAAAAATCGATCAGTTTTTGATTAGAATAATAGTAAGTAATGCAAAGAGCTTATTAAAGTTTATGATATAGCTCTAAATATTGACAATTTAGAATAAAGCATATTAAAAGTATGACAAACTATTAACTAATTATGATAAAATATTACTGCATGATCATAATACTCAATTGCTTTTATGGCCAAAACTTAATATACATACATACATACATACTAGAAACTAATTCCAGTGCACACCGCTACCCGAAATAAATATCAAATCACCTCATATATTAAGAAATTTTTAGCTATGCCCTCTGTGAAAAAAGCACTTTTTGAATTAGCTTTTTCGAGATATGGTTTCTAATATATTTATTCACAGAGGGCGTAGCTGAAAATTTCTTAATGTTTGAGGTGATTTGATATTAGAAACTCTATGAAATAAAATGAAAGAAGAAATTGATCGATTTTATGATGAGAGGTAAATATATTGGAGCAAGTAATATGAAGATAATCTGAATTTAGATTAGATAATTATTAATAAATGTGTTTATCAGTTCTTTTTGTTTTTTTTTGAAAACTAAATAGAATGTAAATGTTAGATATTATTTTAGAAAATTGGATATTAGTCTTGGAGCCAAATAATTCATGCATTGAAAATAGTTTTAGTTAATCTTTTTTTATAATCAGTCATTGAGAGTACACAGCAGTGGTGAATCTCTCCAGAAGAGTGCATTGTATTCTTTTGTATTATATTATCATTTCAGTTTTTTTTTGTAATTTTATCTTAAATCACCCTAGACTGTGATTATCATTTCTGTTGTGTATGCATGCATCTTTAAGATAAATATGAGATCATCACTGTTTGTGTTTGAATACATTCTAGTTATTCTTAACATATTTCCTATAAGTCTTTTGTATTACTTGCAATCAAGCATTTTTAGTTATAAATTAAAACAGATAAAATATATTGATTAAATTTTTAAAAAAAAAAAAAAAATTAATAAAACAAGACAAATTATGCAACTTGCCTTTAAGCTTGTGCTAAAATGTTCACTAGATGGAGCTTACCACTAGCTCCAACACAATCTTTAATTATAAGTGCCACAGAAATAGAATTCAAAATCTCTTATTGGAAAATCCTCATCTCCAGACCAATTGGTTTCTAGCTTAAGGACTCACCTCAGTGAATAGTTAGGATTTCAGAAACTGGATGTAAAACTTCAACTCAGAGCACTTATTTGATACGTTACTATCAATTTGAAAACTTGAATTTTTCAGACACGTAAATTTCTTCAAATCCAGCCTTACAAACCAGATAGCTATATGGGTCTGAACTCAGTTCAGTTTCACCATATATTAATAGCTAAAGCAATATTACACCGCAAAAGCCTTCAAGGGTATACTTATAATAATTAATAAAACAAGATACAAATTGTGCAACTTGCCTTTAAGCTTGTGCTAAAATTTTCACTAGATGGAGTTTACCACTAGCTCCAAACAAGCTTTAATTATAAGTGCCAACAGAGAAAGAATTCAAAATCTCTATCAAAAAATCCTCATCTCCGGACCAATTGGTTTCGAGCTTAATGGATTTGGTCTAAAGAAATAAAAATCTTTAGTTCTGCTTCAATTTCTTTCAATGTTTTGAGTCTGACATTATAGGCCTATTACTATAAGATGGACAGTTTTTAAAAGTTATACATGGAGAAATAGGAATCTGAAAAATTGATATATTGTTATTTTGAAAGAAGTTTTTTTTATTTCATCACACAATAAGATCTATTTTGATTTATTTCCCTTAACAGATATTTAATATTGTCAATATTTTTGTACATACAGTGGTCTATCAAACCATTCAGTAGCCAAGGCAATAATCTTAAATAATTTGTTAAAACTAAGACTGGGTTTGAATTTATTTTGAGCTTATTGTTTAAAGAAAGATCTTAGTGATATCAGACAAGTCTTTTGGAAATATAAGTATGATTGATACTAAGAGCAATTTTGACAGTAAGGTGATCTTTCATGGCTAAAATCATTGCCACAATGAGTCAATATTATTATTTAAAACAAGCCCACACATTTTTCAAAATTGCCGAGTTCTGATTTCTTAAAATAATAGTTTAATAATAGTTGAATTATCTAGATTTTTAAAGATAGTAGAATAATAATAGATAGTATTTTTCAATAATGAATTGACATCTTTCCAGTCTTCATTTTTTTTATAAATGATTATAATTTTTAAATTTGTATCAGAAGAGATTCCACCATACTATAATAATAATAAAGCAAAATATTTTTTATCAATTTTAAGGTCATTCCTGTTTGTAAGGTAATATATTTTTTGTGTATGTATTTCTAATGAATACGTTGCATCTTTGTGTGATGTTTTATATATCTAAATAAGATTTGCAGAAATAGACCGAAAATTTATTTCAAAAAATGATATTCATTTTTTAAATTAGAAATAATGAAACTAAATATGATCTTAAAAATAGATATTCTATAACAAAGAAATAAATTTGGATTGCTATTTGGTTTTCAGGTGTCAATTTATATCAGAGTCTGAAACTTCCATTAAGTCTTAAGGAATGTAAAAGAATAATCAGAAATTCAAATGATAATGTATAAATAGCATTATGAAAAAAATGAACATTAAAATAAATAAATATGGAGGAATTTTAAAAGAATCTGGAAAAAAATGATAAAATAATTAGATAGAAAGATAAATTAAGATGTCAAAAATGGAAAAATAAACAATTTTAAAATAAATTAGGAAATACAGAAAGTTTCATACAGTCTTTGTTTTATCTTTTTGCTTTAATTATCATATACCCCCCCCTCCCCCTTTCCAATTACATTATATTTTTAATATTTACTTTTTTTTTTTTTTCTACTTAGTCTTATTCTATTTTTTTTTACTTGCATTTCAAATGATTTGGATTATCCATATTTCAGATTGTTTTTCTATTACTCCAAAAAAAAATTTCATTGATTCTAGTTATAATTTGTTTTCTCAGATATTTATTTTAATTATTATTATCAGTTTATATATATTTTGTTTATCAATTATTTAAATTATTTATTATGAATAACAAAGAAGAATTAAATGTGGGCTCCTATAAGAAAATATCAAGTAAGAAATATTTTACTACAAAATTATTTAATCTTTTTTATTAGTCTATTTATTCAAAATTTTGCTTTAACTTTGCAAAACATTCTGTTGTTTACTTACCAAATATCATGTGATGTTTTCCTATATTTACTTTTAATGATTTCAAATTTGTATTATTTTTTGAATTTTGACATTAATGAATTTTCATTCTTTTCAATAATTAATTAGTAGAATTTTTTCTTTTTTTTTTCATGTATTCCACTCCTTCGACATCTCTTTTGACAAGTTTTTTCTTTCATATATATGTGTGTGTTTGTTATATGTATATGGTTGCATTGTGCTTTTTTTCTCTTTCTCACACCTATGGAGATTTGATTAATAAATGATTTCAAACTTTTTAAATTATGTTAGATATTTAAATTATTGATAAAATTTATTTAAAGTTTGCAGAATTAATAAAAATATTGAAAACAAAACTTAGAATTTGATATATCAAGATTTTCTACAACAGAAAAGATTTTAAAAAATCATTGTTATTAAAATTCATTATGATTATTATGAAATGAGAAGGGTAAAAAAATAAAGAATTTTAGGAAATATAAGAATCATTTATTCAACTTTAAAAAATGAAATTTAATTAAAAGTCTTTGAAAGGACATGTCATAAAATTTATATAAAGAGAAAACTGGGAATAGAATGAAGTGAGTGGAAAAACATCTAGTTTATATTTGGAAAGACATCAATATTAAAATTATATTTCAACTAGAATTATTTTTGAAATAAGCTTTGATTTAAGTTTGAGTTAATCTTTGCTTTATAAAAGGTTAAAGATAAAGTATCTTTTTCACCAGTAGTGAAAACTGGAATCTATTATAATTTTTAGTCAGTTTGCTGACATTGACCAGACCACGACAAATTAAACCAGTTTATCCTGATAATTATGGGCCAACTATTTGGAATGAAAATCTTAAATCTGCTTATGACTTTGAAAAAAAAAAATCCAAATTTCACTTTATCCAAGTTCAAACCCTTCTAATAGGTTCCCTTTTTATTAAAGTGAGATTGGATTATATTTGTGATGAAAATTGAGTTTAGATGGAGAATATATTTTAAATTTTATTGTCGATAAGCACTTGAAAGAAGTTAGCATATTAATGTTTATTTAGAAAATTGATTTCATAAAGTAAGTTGCATTTTATTGGTGATAATGTTAGGAAATAGAAATTAATTTAAAATCTGCATATTTGTTAGAAAGTATTTCTTAAAATAATGAATTAAAGAGATAAAAGATAGAAATAGGTGAATAATTTTTTTTTAGTTTTAATAGTAATTGGAATATTTTTAGAGAATGTTTGGGAAGAATTCACCTAAATTTTGCTGCTGGTATCATTCTTGATAAAAATTGGTTAAGATAGTAAACAAGTTAGTGTATTAATGAATCTAAGTATTAACAAAGCTTTAAGAATAAGAAAAAATACATATGAAAGACTATGTATTGTTTAGCAGTATAAACTTGAAGGAAAATTAAATATAGAAGAAAACGTCATTTTAAAGAAACAAAGAGTTTAATAAGATGAAAGAAAGTTGTATAAAAAAAAGTGTTTTTTTTTTATTGTTAATTGAATAGCAAAAGTTAATAAGTAGTATGGCATTAAATATTGGAGAAAATAAGAGAATGATAGATTTTGTAAAGATGAATGGAAATAGATAGCAAAGATTGATATATTGATCATATGATTTTAGAATATTACTGACAATCTTTTGAAACAATTACAGTTCATTATGTAATTAATTTTTATCTATGAAATTAATGAATATTTATTTTTTTATTATTCTTTTTTAAATTGTAATTTTATGGCTTTTCCCCTCCATAAGATTGTACATACAATAGAGCCACGATGTCCACTATTGTTCCAAATCCCCATAAGAGTTTATAATAACTCACATTTTGTTGATTCTTGATAAGTTGTGATTTCAATAGAATATGTATTGTTTACTAAACTGCATGTGTGTAGTACTTTTCAACACACACAATTATATATAACACATGCTTTTCTGTGTATAGTACAGATATATAAATTTAAACAAAATTAAAAAAAAAAAAATGTAATTATTAACAATAAATGGAGAGCACATTTAGATATACATTTACTATATGTGTATTCACCTATTTGCATGACTTCAAAAAATAAAAATAATAACTGTACCTTATCTTTTTTTTTTTCATGCGTCATAGCATTGTAAGGCAGCTGTGCTGACCACCAACGCTTGACAATTGTACCCTATCTTTGTTTTTTAAAATAAAATGAATAGCAAAATATTAGACTTTTATCACAATTAAATACGCTCTGGACTTATATTATTTTTCTTCATGGTTTTTTTTTTTTTAATGGATTAACGGTCTCTCTAGCTGTTTTAATATTTTCAATGTAAGTTGAAAATTTTTTATTAATAAATATAATTTCATATAGCACTTCGAGATAGAAAAATGGCTATTGCTGTGTCATAGAATTTATATGTATATATTTTGAATGTTGATACAGTGTATACTGTGGCTTCTTCATGCTTATTATTTATATACATACTCTCCATTTACTACTATTTTTTTCTTTCTTTCTTATACATGCCTCTATATTTATCTATATTTTAATTATTTGTAGTTTTCAGTTATCTGAAATCCCAGTTTGTTTATTTTATTTTTCATAAAATATAATTAAAATTGTTTTATTTTGCAACTGAAGTCTATAAGTACAAAAATGATTTTTAGAAATTTATTATAAAGACTTACATTATGTAATAATGACATCTGCCTTCTCTGCAGATTATAGAGAAAGTATTATATATTATGAAAAGTAAAATATTTTATAATTTGAGAAAATATGAGCATTGATATTTTTTTTAGTTATAATGAAGTATTTTAAGCAACCTTATTATTAACAGTTTCTGCAATATTTCTAGCATCTCATCATTAAGATGTCCTATGTGGTTTAATGCAATGGTAAAGTGGTGAGCTCTACAGATCAAGATTTATGAGCTCAGCTCTATCACCTCTGCTACTCAAATTTTTTATGAACTCCCAAGAATGAATGATTCAGTTATTTTTTTTTATTTTTAAAATAATTTATTTTTGGACCTTATGGATAAAATTAATCATATTATTAAAACAGTAGTTATATGATTAATTCCTCAGAATTTGATTTAACAGTATGCATTCTAACATCAGTTTTTAATTATTTGGGTACCAGTATCAGTTAATTCTATCTTATATTTACTGTAATCTACGCAAACATACTATCATTAGTTTTATTTCTGGATATTGAAAAGTACTGACTTAATGCCATTAAAGGAACAATATTACAGCTGAGAATATATTGCATATTTTTGGCATATTTGAGATTTCATTTTTTTCAGATATATCATTGAGACATTATTCATTTGCCCTATCGCTTTTATTAATATTATGATCAATTCTATAATTTTATTTTTATTTTTATAGTTATGATCTGATGAATAATGTCTGCTGCAAAATATAGGGCTCGCTGCATTACTACAAGAAATAATAAAATTGAATTTTTTTTATCAGTTCTAATATCACATAATATAGCAACAACTAAGTATTTAATATCCTGCTATCACTGTGTGGTTTGATGCAGTGGTAGAGTGACAAACTTTACATATCAAGATTCATGGATCGTAGCCCAGCTCTGCTACTTCTGATGCTCAAACTTCTCATGAATTCCAGAATAATAAACCACTTTTAAGTTTTTTTAATGTATAAACCAGAGAATTGTTAGCATAATGTTGACAATAAACTGGCACACTTTCAACTGTTCCCAGTCTAATTTTTTTTTAGCAGTGCTAAAAGTACATTAACACTAATGGCATTAAATTTGAAACTGCAGAATATTGTTTATATTTTTATAATACATCTAACTTTTCTGTGAAAAAACACATATGATAGACATAAACTCATCTTGCTTTGTATTCATTTTTACGGCCACAAGCCAACTTTAAAATTTTTCTTTTTATACTTTTTTTGCATTTCTGCGACTAAGATTGATTAATATTTTTAGCTAATAACAGACCTGATGCATGTAGAGTTATGATGAATATTACAAACAGGCTTTTATATAATAAAATAAATTTAATATGAAATCCATAACTGGGCATCTAATTCAGTTCTTGATTTTAAGCGCCAACTAAGATTTATGATAAACAGTTTGATAAGATATTCACTTTTCTATGAATACTATAAAACATTAACTTCCTGTCAATGGTATCTTTTATATTATAGAAAATTGAATGGCTTTTTTTAGTAGAATATATTTTTCATCAGTAATCTAAACAAAAGAAATAAGTAATTGTAAATATCTTGCTACAATCAACACAAAACTACAACATTTTTGTCATGATTATAAATATATACATATTTAGTCTTAAAATAGATTATTTGATTGAAATTAATATGTTATATAAAATTTTATTTAAAAAGGTAGAATGTAAGCCATTTTGATAAGAAATTTAAATATGAATTGTTCAGATGTCATCGGCTTTTCAAGTTGTATTAATAATAAGAACAATCAATGTATTGGTTTAAAGTGTAATAATAATAACTTACCAACAAAATCTTTAAACTGCTCAACTTAAGATAGTCAATTACCATTAATAGTAATCCAATTTTAAAAAATGTAATAGCAATAAAAAGCATTTTGTTGACAAAAAAAAAATTATTAATATTGATGTCATTAAGAAATACTATAGATTCCTTATCCTTAATAATTTAAACCTGAGAGTATATTACTGTGTTATTTTAATTGTTTTATTGAATTTGAAAGTTTAAATAATATGTGTGTGTTCAATTCTTGTTGTCTGAATTTCACCAATAAGAAAATACAGCACAATCGCTAAAAAAAGATTTTACAAAGGACTACATAATAAAGAACAAGAAAAGAAAATCTTCTTACAGTTACTTTTTTTGAATTGCCAATTATTGAATTATTATTGATATCTTAAAAGAAATGGGTGAAGAAATAAAAAAAAATATTGGCAAAGCTATATCCAAAATGTCTAAATGAATTCAATAGTGATGTTGATTTTTAAAAAAGATAAAAAAAAATATTAAAAATTACAGTCATATCTATCCTATATACAAATCTTCACTTAAATCATTACAACTTGCTTATAAAATTTTCAATTCGATCTAACCAAAAAAAAAAAAAAAACTAGATTTAAAAGTAAATCACATTCTTGTATTAAGAATAGACTAGATTATGTTCTGGATTTACAGTTTATGAAAAATCATTTGATTCTGTAAGAATTTTTGTGGTGATAAAGCTTTGGAATATCTATATTGACCCAATAATATCAGATTCTGAAGAATATTTATCAATTTATAATAGCAGAAACAAAAAAAGATTAATATTGATGAAGATGATTCCATATCTCCAATTTTATGGAAAATATTTTATGAATTAAAAGAGGAAATTAAGGGAATAAAAATAAATAGAGATATATTTAAGTCATTAACATTTGCAGATGATGCAATTATTATTGTAAATAATGGTCACAGCTTCAGGAAATGTTAAGACTTACTAGACAATGGCAAGAAAGAACTTAAATAAATAAATAATTTTCTTAGAAAAACAAAATAAAGATTGATAATCATGAATAGGAAGTAAATGGATACAAATATCTTGGTTAAATAATAATTAACATAATGGATTAAATTAATCATAGATTTAAATTTCCATGTACTGCTTTTAACAGACAACTATATTAAAAGAAAATAAGTATTTGTGTTTGCAAGGAACAGTTTTTAATAAATGTGTTTTATCACTTATATTTGGATCTGAGATTTAGATAATTAACAGAAGAGCAGTATAGATATAATGAATTATTTATAGATGTATGTTGGGAGTAATAAGAAGGAATGAAAAGCAAAATATATGGGTGAGAAAATTTACAAGTATCATTATTACATCATTGAAAGAATTAAAAAACTGAAATGAATCTTGATTGGGTATTTTGCTATAATAAATGATAATAGCTGAACAGTTAAAGTCAAATTGGATTTCAAGAGATTGTAAAAGACCTAGAAAAATATTACATATAAGAAGGGTGGATAGATGAAAGAAGAAAGTTTACCAATGTCATCTGATGTGGGAAAAAAAAAGTTATAAATTGGAGAAATTGATTAAACTTGAAGAAATTTTCATCTCGCATTGAATAAATAATAATTGAAAATGATGACATTCATTTACTTTATAACATTCCATAATTTAATATGGTTAACTTAATTAAAAGTCTTGAATGAATTAAACACATATAGTCTTCTTTCTCATATTTCCTAGCTTTTTCTATTATCCAACATATATTTGCAATGATTTTATCTAGTTTAATATGGTCTTTTTTCCGGCCAATGTGCACTAGATAAGTCCTTTTCAATATAAAATCTGGAAAGTGATATTTTAAGAATAATCTTAATTGTTTGAGGTATAAAAGATATAATTTAATAGATTTCATACTTTGTCTTTTTTTCGGTAGTGGAATAATAATTGTTTTCTTCCAATCTCTTATTGAAATAGTTTGGCATAATGTTTTCTTATTATTTTTTTCTTCAATTTCTTGCAGAATTGTTAATGCATTATTATACATTTCCTCAACTTTGGCAATGATCTCAAGGCTATTCTGAACTTACAATCCATTATTGATTATTCGCTATAAAGTATCTATCTTATCACAAGTATTACGATTATTATTTTGTTAGCATAGCTTTACTGAATATTCTTTCCATTTTTGTTTGAGATTTATTATTTCAGTTATAATCTGATCATTGGCATTTTTCAGCAAATCTTATTGCTGAAACTTTTTTATCTTTGTTTTTTTTAAGTTACATTTTATTTTCAATATTTTTATAAATATTATTAAAATGTTGCTCTTTGTCTTTTCTTTTTGAAATTTTGTATTCATTTTTTTTAAAAAAAAATCTTTGTCTTATTTAATTTTAGCTTTCTTTCTTTCTTTGCAATAATCATTATATTTTGTGACATTTATTTTGATATTCTTGTTTTTTTTTTATTTAATTCAAATTTTTCTCAGATTTTCCATAATTATTTTCTTCATCTCCATTTACAATTTATTCAGTTCACTGTCCTTATTCTTCTGATTAATTTTTGATTATTCTAAAAGCATTAAGCATGCCTTCTAAATTATATTTAGGAAATTGGGACTAGTTTGAAGGGTTTTGATTTTTTTTTATCTTCACTTTAGTTGCAAATAAGTAATTTATGATCTATTTCACAATAGCTTATTTTTTTGCTATTAAAACTGAAGTCTTCCATTAATGGTATCAAAAATATAATCATTTTCTTCCTATGATCTTAGTCTAGTGATACCTTCAGGTTCATTCAGCACATTCACTGCTTAAAAGTATATTTGTTGGTAATAAAAATTATTGTTGGAATTTATAAAAACTATTTCTGCTTACAAGTTCTTATTGACCAACAGCCCTCTTCTTTTCCACTTCCAACTTTGATATTCCAGATACCATTCACTAAAAGCACTAGTTATTTGTTTATAATATTTGCCATTTTGGGAGATATTATTTTCTGCAGGAATTTATTTTTATATTTTTTAATAAATTTTTTCTTGAAAGTCAATTAAGCAGATCTTAGTACATGCTTGGATGACATCTATTATATCTTATCTCTACTTTTGAAAAATTATACCTATTATTTTGATTTTCTCAGATTGTGCTATTAAAAAGTTAACATATTTTTATCATTCCAACAATGTTATGAACAATCTAAGAAGTCAAGACAATATATATATGTATTTGTGACTTCTTTCAAATAAAACATATGAGTTAGTGTAACAAATATCTCTACATAATATTGCCTCTTATTGCAAACTAGAGTAATCAATGATGGAAGGTTGTACGTTTTTATCTCCATCTAATGGCATTATCATGTGGAGAAATTTGCTAATTTTAATCATTTGTGTAAACATAAGAAAAGGTGATCATGGAATATTTTTAAAAAGTTAGTGTATTTAGTTGATTGCATGTTGCCTATCAGCACACTAACGAATGTTTAAATGACATTGTTTATTTAGATCATACCAGATTTGTGAAAGAAGGCTGCTATGATATTGTATTAAATATATACCAAATAAATTACCAGATCAAGTTTTCATCATCTTTGCATTTCAAGTTTTTTATATTGATATCAATATAAGCCATGCGATGTTATCTTTACACGCCTTGAGACACAAAAAGATATTGAAGATTCAGAAGTAATACTATCAGCATTATCTATTCTAATCTTACTAAAATTAATATGATCATGTAAAAAGGATTCACAGCAAAATGAAGACATGATCTTTCTGAAACAGATCTTAAAATTGCTTAGAAAGATAAAAAGGTAATTTAGTAATAAATTTATTTTTGTTAATAATTACTGGTTAGTTTTAATATAAATCATCATTGTTTATATTAGTCTAAAATTTATTAATCCTTTAGCATTTTTTAAAACTAATAAAATATATTTATATTAATATGCTTTTGTTGATCATTTGACTACCTATGCAGTTGTCACTTCAGCATAGGTTTTTATTGAAATAATATGAAAGTTCAAACATAACAGTCTAAGATTAAAGAAATTGTAGAGAATTTATTCAAAATTTTTGATAATAAATTTCCATTTAATACCACCCTGCAGTCATAATGATTTGTGAAGATCTGGAATTAGAAACATCTACCCATTAATAGTATACCTAGAGCTTTTTGAGTATTTTCAATGTCATGCTATGCAATAACTAATTCATTTAAAACTGCAGTATTTTGATTTGTGATGGAATCTTCAATTTTTTAATAATTTGCCATTATTCTGATCCAGCTACTTTCTTCCATTAAGAATTGCTAGTGAAGGATATTTTTATCTCATTTGAGCTTTATATTCATCATAACAAGGGCAATGCACAATTACTTCAGACTTTAGAGACTTCTTTATTCTCTCATAATTGTTTAGGTTCCTATCTTTCAGGCTTCTCTCACAATGCTACCAACCTCATTCTCCATATCATTTGTTTGAATAAAATACAGATTACTTCTGGCATTGAAGAAGAAAAATTGCCTGGTGAGAAGATGAATAGTTGTGTATCTCAAGTTTAATGATTGTTGAATATCTTTCACATTATGAAAACTATGGATTTTGTGAAATAATTTTATCATTGTTTTGGATCTTCTGATTAAAAGAGTAATTTCTGAATATCTGAATTAATCTTTAAAAAAAAAAGGTTATTTGAATTTAAGAATTAAAAAATTTACTAGTTTTCTTCTATAATAATGTTACTTATCTAAGAATTTAAAAAATTTCTGTTTTTTTTTTTTTTCTACATTTCAATCTTCTTGAGAAAAATAAATGCCCATCTTCAGCAGTATTAATCATTGCTGCTTACAATTTAAACTCTCATCTATTAGTTTTTTGGCACATTGTTTTTATTTTAACATTTTGTTATTAAGTGATTAGACCCTCTATTTTTTAAATATGTTAAAATAGATCAAATATATTTGAAAGTTTTTTGTTAAAAAAAATTTTTTTTAAGTGTAAGATTTTATTTGCAATTTTTTTCAGCAAATAATTTTTTCTTCTGATTTTACATCATGTATCAAAATAATGTGATAAACATATTTTACAAATTTATTTCAGTCCTATTTTTAAATATATTGCTGAAGTTACATTCCAAAGTTGCCTATGACTTTTGATAAAGAGAAGCTACATCACTTCACATTTTTACAGGTCATCTCTAATATGAACAGAAATGCTTAAACTTTATCAGTCATTTGTTATAAACTGTATAGTGTGTTAGTATAAACTTTATCAATTACTTTAAATTACAGGTTGGGAAAATGAATATATGTGTGCATTATAAGTGGTATAAATGTTGAGTTAACTAAAAAAGCAAAACTGAAAAGTATCAAGTCTAATTTTAGAATGAAGCTTCTTTGAAATCTGAATTAAGAAAACAATAGCAATCTTCAAAATCAAAATTAACTACAATTAGTTTTTGTTTTTGCTAAAAATATGAATTTATAAGAAACAACAACTGTGGTTTCTAATTAGATTAGTTCTCTTATTAAAACATAAAAAAATATTTATATATGTCAAAATGCAAATAAAGCTTTTCTTTGCTCAAAAATGACAATTCTTTGTTTAATGGTTTTATATACCATTCTCATGTAGACAGATAATCACTGAACAGAGATGATAAATTTTGATGTAATAAAACAAGTGAAATAAGATATCGAATATTTATATTTGCATTTATTTATTTATTTTATGATTTGATGAGTCAACATACATAAATAAAGTGTAATTTTTTATTTTTGTAGTCATACTTTTTGAAAGCTTTAATGTGAAAGAGAAACTAATAATTTTATTTTTAAAATAACAGGTGATTTATAAAAAAATTTGATTCTGGAAAGTTCATACTATTTTTTAAACATTTTAATGACAGTCCAAATCATCTGAGTTATATCTATGATTGACCATACCAACAGATTTTTGTCTGTACGGAAAAATGATGGATTTTAAAAATTTACTTTTTATTATTAGGTAACAAGCATTTTGTCACTATATTTTCGAAATGAAATGTATAAGAATTATATGCCTTAAAATTGTAAACTCTATTTGAAGGTAAAAGTTATTTAGATTATTTAAAAATTCAGATTTTATTATTATACTAATATAAAATGAAGTCCATTGCTAAACAAGTACTTTTAAAATATTTTAAATATATATATATATTGATAAATTGATGTGATGGACTTGGCATTTTGAAAATAGATATACAGTTCCACTTTCATATTACGACTATTTATTGAAGGATTTGCTATAACAGTTTTTCAAAAATGGTTGTTTTTTTTTAATGGTGATCAGTTTGTAATTCTGATGTAATAGAATGCTATTATCATGAAAGTAATATGATTTCTTTCTATGATAAAATGTCAAGGTTCAGCCAAAGGGGAAAAAATCCAGTAAAACTGCCAAAAATAAATTTGAAAATTTATTTACCTAATGTTTATTTAACCTCGTAATAATAATAGAATTGCTAAATGATATAAACAAACTATCTTATGATAATAAATGTAAATTATTCTTTCCAAAATAATAATAATAATTTTTTATTATTACGTAAATTGAAAGAACTTTGATCACATAACCAATTAACCAAAAAAATTTTTTTCTAAAATATATCTTATATTAGTTTAAGTTTTTTGTTTTCATTTGCTTGATTTTTATTTGAATATATTCTCTATAAAAATTGGAAGCCATTATTTATGTTTTTTTGATTAAAATTCAGTGTTACAGAAAAAAAAAATTGTTAATTTTTTTTTTTTTAAATGTACTTCCTCTATTTTAATTAATCAAATTTGAACTAGGATGTTAGCTTTAATATTATTTTTGCCAATATGGCTATTATATTTGATAAGATATTTAAAATCATCAATGAAAAAAAGCATCCATATTATGTTTATTAGTAAAAAGTTTACACTCTTTATTCACCCATAGGTTAGTATTTTGGGTTAATTATAATATGCTTAGTAAAATATTTATTCATTAATAATTTCATGATTAAAAAAAATTTACCATATGAAATTCTAATTTTTGTTTATATAAGATTTTTGTTTTTTAATAAATTTCATCCTCATTATTCAAGTTAAAGATGCATAGGTTTAAAAAAAACAGCCTTTAAATAGTCTACTAATGAATGCTAAAGATTTATGGTTTTGTTTTTTCTATATCTCATCCTTTAGCTAAGAATATTTAGATATTTCATTTACTAATCAATAATTAGGTGATAGCTGAATGGCTACAAAATGATGTTTTAACTAGGTCATAATTATTCGGAAGAATATGTACTAAGCATTAACCCATGAGCTTCCTTTCAGTATATGAATATTAACTTTTTATAATAAAAAAAATTACAATTTATTTAAATTTTGAAATCTTTACAAATTTTCAAATTATTGCCGATAAATGTAAAAAAAAAAAAGACAAAAATTTATCAAATGGAAAATATTATTTTCCAAGAATTCTTCAGAAAGTTTTAAGAAAATTCACTTAAGTAGAACCCATAATAATTTTTTTTACTATATCTTTGTCAACAAAGTAATGCAGAAAGAGTTGATTATATTACAAGTTTGATATATTTTCATTTAATTCACAGATATTTAAAAAATGGAAAATAACTTTTGCAATCTTAATATACAACAACAACAACAACAATAATAATAATAAAAAATAAATAAATAAAATAAATAAATAAATAAATATAAAAAAACCATAATTTAAAAATAAATTTTGGAATATGGTTAGCAATGAGAAATATCTCATATTGAATAAATATATTCTTATAATCTTAATACTATAATTAAAAATATATAATTGTTAATTAGAGAAGATATTAATTAGTATTAAAGTTTATCGGCTTAACGTTTTCGAGGATTCATGTCTCATATTCATAGCCTTCATAAAATGTATAATAAAATATGCAAATACAAATATTCAAATAAGCTAGTATTACGTAGCCCATTTCTTCGAGATCTCGAAGCAAGTATCCTTTCTATTAATGGCATGGATGTTTCCATTGATGTAAAATGCCTCCTTTATTTTTCTTTTGTGATCATTTGATTCTGAGCACAATATTATGGGATTGGCGGGTGTGAAGTTGTGTCCAGATTGTTTAGCATGCTCCAAGAATACAGAGGACGTGTTGCTGTTTTTCTGAGCTCTGTTAAATGTGTAAATATGTTGACCCAGTCTAGTATTGATTGTAGCTTTCGTTTCACCATAATATATAGCATGGCATCCAGCCTGAGGGCAGGCAATAGAGTACACCACGTGTGGGGTGAACGATCGATCAATGTGGTCTTTAGAGTTGTTAAGCAATCTATTAGAATTAGGTGGAGTTCTAACTGCTATGTTAAATTTATCGTTTAATGCTTTCATTAGTTTGTTAGATATTTTAGGAATGTAGGGGATTGTTATTCTAGGTAGATTGGTGCGAGGTACATTATTGTTTATTGTATTATTAAATTTTATGATTTTATTTTTAATAGCTTTGAATTTGAACCCTGCTGCTAATAGATCTTTAATATAGTTGTTTATGTTTTTTTTCCTGTCTGCTTCATATTTACATAAATAAAAGTTTCTAAACAAAAATGCATTAAGGCCAGTAAATTTATGTGATGCAGGTGAGTTAGAGTTAGGGTGGATACAGCTGCGAATTTCAAATGGTTTAACAATTATTTTGTAATCTATTAAGTGGCGATTTCTCGATAAAGAGAGGTCGAGATATCCACCCTAACTCTAACTCACCTGCATCGCATAAATTTGCTGGCCTTAATGCATTTTTGTTTAGAAACTTTTATTTATGTAAATATGAAGCAGACAGGAAAGAAAACATAAACAACTATATTAAAGATCTATTAGCAGCAGGGTTCAAATTCAAAGCTATTAAAAATAAAATCATAAAATTTAATAATACAATAAACAATAATGTACCTCGCACCAATCTACCTAGAATAACAATCCCCTACATTCCTAAAATATCTAACAAACTAATGAAAGCATTAAACGATAAATTTAACATAGCAATTAGAACTCCACCTAATTCTAATAGATTGCTTAACAACTCTAAAGACCACATTGATCGATCGTTCACCCCACACGTGGTGTACTCTATTGCCTGCCCTCAGGCTGGATGCCATGCTATATATTATGGTGAAACGAAAGCTACAATCAATACTAGACTGGGTCAACATATTTACACATTTAACAGAGCTCAGAAAAACAGCAACACGTCCTCTGTATTCTTGGAGCATGCTAAACAATCTGGACACAACTTCACACCCGCCAATCCCATAATATTGTGCTCAGAATCAAATGATCACAAAAGAAAAATAAAGGAGGCATTTTACATCAATGGAAACATCCATGCCATTAATAGAAAGGATACTTGCTTCGAGATCTCGAAGAAATGGGCTACGTAATACTAGCTTATTTGAATATTTGTATTTGCATATTTTATTATACATTTTATGAAGGCTATGAATATGAGGCATGGATCCTCGAAAACGTTAAGCCGATAAACTTTAATACTAATTAATATCTTCTCTAATTAACAATTATATATTTTACATATAGTGAGAAGTAAAGCTATATTTATTATATAATTAAAAATGTCTTTATTTAAAAACATTTTTGAATATAATGTCAACTAATTATGTTCCTATGTAGTGAAAAAAATTGATATTTTTATAGAGAAAATAATGTCATCTTTATAGATGATTCAGTTTTAGAATTTAGTTCTTGGGTGATTTGCTGAATAATTCTCATATCCGATGCTCAAATGTCCTAATTGGTTATTGCATAAACAATAATTAGTTCTATGCTTTCAGGAATAAATGGGGAGATCTGTAATATGTTCAACAAGGCAACTTCTGTCACACCTATCCTTTTTTTTTTATTAAATACACTCAATAATGCCTCTTAAGATTTTGATTGTAATATATAAGCATGGGGAAAATGCTTTTACTTGCTCAGTTCTTATTCTGAAATAAAATGATGACATTATTAAAATGATGGCACTAGCTTTTACTAGAGCAGCAACTTTGTTTTCTCATATATCTTCTATTGTTTTATAAAAACATGTTATACCTCAATGCCGAATTGCTGTTCATACTGCAGACCTCAGTTTTCTTATTGTAGGACTAATAGAGAACTCTTTCCTAAGTTGTTTTGTAGATGTTTTTGTTTTTTAATTTTGATCTCTGTTATCTTTTTTTTTAAAAAATATCGGTTCTCCAAAAAGCATTTATTTAAGAATAGGGCATCATTTTTTCTGACCTGTTGCAATTACATTTTTTGTTTCAGACTATTTGTCCTCCCACTTACTTTCATTGGTGTTGGATAAAGCATTGCTCAAGTTGGTATGTGTCATACTTTCATCATATATTTGTGTAATTTAAACTTTTCTTTATACATATGTCAAAATTTTTACATAATATCGATAAAAAAGTTTTTAAAAGAAAGTGCTATCGCTGCTTTTATCAAGTGCATTTTTTAAAGAGAAAGCATGTTTGTGATTGTAGAAAGGTAGTTGAATGTTTAAATAGTGCATTAGGATGTATCTATGTAAGGTGATCATTGGGCAATATCTTTTTTTTTTTTTTTTTTGGTGAAGTATCATAATTTTCTTTGTGTTTATTTGAAAAATAGCCAAAATAATAACGAATATATAGTTTTAAAAAATCAAATTGTAAAACAAAAAAGAAAATTTGAAGATATCAGTTGTTTTCACATGTCAATTAAGATTAGCAAGTGAAGATTAATACATTATTTAATAATTTGTCTTTATGAAACAATTTCATTTTTATATGTCAAGGAAATTTACACTTTTGTTAATGTGGTGACCCACTATTGTTTTTAGCAAAAATAAGATTTTTCTTGAGTTTAGGTAATAAATACATACTATTATGCAGATTTTTACTTTTAATAAAATGCTTAACTTAATTTGTGCATTTGGGATGATTTTCTCATCCTTTTTTGAGCAGTGGTAAAGTGGCATGTTCTGGAACTGAAGGTCCACGGATCAGTTAACTCTGCCACTTCCAGTGCTTGAATTTCTTAATGAACTCCAAACAGTAAACCATTTGATTATTTATTTTTACAGGAGGATTTAATTTAGAAAGATCCAGTTGAGAGGAATAGATTTTAATTAGATTCTTTATTGATTCAAAATAGATTTTAGAACAGTTTAAGAGCAGTCATTCTTGAAATCAATACTACTTAGAAGTAATAGAATTATTGAACTGAATTATTAAAAAAGGATTTTTGAATATTTGAAGAGAACTGTTAAGGGAAATATTTAAAATTTATCAGATGGAGAAAATAAATATAAATGAGTCTAATTTAGGGGTTCCCAACCCTATGCCCGTGGGCGCCACGGCGGCAGCAGACCATTTTATGTGTACCCGCCGCTAACCGAACACACTAAAAAATTATTTATCTGATACAAATAAATTTAATTTTTAAAATTTCTTATAAATTATTGTATTATACTGTAATCAAATTGTAGGGCATACTATACTTTTACTGCGTAAAAATATAAACATTAATTATGTTAAAATTTTATTTTTGAAATAAATATTTTTTGTACATTATGTGTATTATTAACAATATCCATCTATAAATTCACATTGAAAAGATAAATAGTGCCCGTCACTTGCTTGAAAAAAATAAATGGTGCCTGCCACCTGGCTGAAATTATAGAATGTGCTCTTAAGTGCATAAAGATTGGGGACCTCTGGTCTAATTGATAAATGAGTATAATAATAAGAAATTGTTCAAGAAAAGTTTGAAATTATATTTAATAGATGAGAAGGATTAATATGAAAAAAAAAAAACTCGTGGGTTAGTAATGGTGTGATTTTTTAAAAATGGAAAAAATATAAATATATAATAAAGTAAGTCAAAAGAATACAAAATGGTAATAGAGAAATCTCTGCTTGGAACGCTTTTGTTAATATTATTTTCAAAAGTCTGAATATTATATGAAATAAATTTCATATTAGAAGCTTGAGAAAAGAATATGGAATAGAAATTTAGAAGTACAGTGTGCTTCAGGATGAATGATATAAGAATGTTGAGAGAGTTATTTGATCAGAATATTTATTTTTAGGAACAGAAGAATGTCGAGAAATTGAAAAGAAGTAAGAATGAAATTCTATTCCAATTAACAGACATAATTTATGATTCAAAGGACAATGATAACTTATTTTCTTTCTCATTTAGATAAAAGGCTTAATGCATTAAAATAATCTTAAACTTTATTCTAAGAAATTAATGAGGTTAAGAAGTCATAGAAAATTAAATTTTTTAGTTATATGTAGTTAATAATGTTTTTTTTTTTTTTTTAAAGAAAAAAAAATAGCATTAGGAAATCTGTATATGAGAGAAAAATATTTGTAGGAATAGTTTTTATAAAAGGATATAGAGGGAGATGTAAAATTAAATTGTTGTTTGCTTAATATAAACTCCTTTATTTGTGTAAATCCTGATAATAAAAGATCAATGCTTTTTAGTACTCATAATACGCAAAAAATTAATGTATAAAATAATACAGCCCTCATTTCATGTTTGTTTCATGCTCTGTAAACATCTCTTGTGATTTACGGTTTTGCTTATTTTAGTTGTTAAAATTTTCCCCCCATATGTGCATTTGAATAGGAATTTTACTTATCTAAAAATTTTACGTAAGAAATCATGGAGAATTTTACAAAGTAGAGGACTATATTTAGATGAGTTGTTAAACAAATGTTTTTTCAGAACTTAGTTAGATTTTAGTACAAAGATATGTTGCATCGAATTTGTTAATAACACCAGTATTTGCAGATAGAGAAGGTGAGATATGTGAAAGTTTTGGCTGAAAATATGTGCAATTTTAACATTGAAAATAGATAAAATGATAATTTAATCCAAGTTATAGAACAAGTTTCAGCATATTAGTTAACTGGTGATTATAGAAATTAGAATTGCTTTTAATAAGATTAAAAAGTTATTCTGGGACCCTTTTAAGATGAATTGGGGCAGAAATATGGATGAGAGATTAAAGATTTTAGAGAATGGAAAAGTTGTAAGAATAAGGTTAGAAATTTTAGTTTGTATATGAACTTTACTTGAATATTGTTAGATAACTAGAATTTAAGCCAATAAACATCACATGACTACCTCCTCTTATGCTTGTGTATTGGATTGAGGATATTTTAAGAAAATTTAGAGAATTTGTACATAGATGACTGAATGTGATCTAATTTTGATTGAAAGTATGACTAGTCTTTCATATCTTTTCTTTTACTCTTTTTTGTAATTTTGTTAAATCTTATTAAAACAGGCAAAGCTTTCCATACAGTAGTGCCACTCAGTGCAAGCCAGAGTAATCAATAGATGCCAGAAGACTTGTGCATAAAATCCCTATCTAGTGCCTACTCATCAGAGTAGTTTCTATGTACAAGCCTTCTGGTATCTATTGATTATTCTGGCTTACATTGAGTGGTACTATTATATGGAGAGTTTTGCCTGTTTTAATACCAGTTATGAGCAAGCATAAGAAATGGTGATCATGTGATGTTTAGTTATTAAATCTTATTAATAAAATTTGTTGATATGATATAGCTCCAAATATAAATAACGTAGTTGAATGAAGAAATTGTTAAATAGATTTTTAAACAATAATTAATTTGTGTATACTTCAAGTCTTGTGACACATCAATCTGTTATGCCCAGGCTTGATATTCAATATTTTTTAGCTTCCAACAGCTTAATTTCCCTATCTCAGGTAAAAACACCGTAGCTATCTATCTAAATTGATGGATAATGGATAACAAACTATTAAAGAATAAAATGAAAGTTGGACAACTGCTAACATCCTTACCATTTAGCTGTTGAAAAACTGATGAATAATGTTTTCTACCCCCATTGGTTTTCTTTAAAGAGTTGTTGAAAGAACCTTTATCACATACTATACTATTTAAGAATTGTTTTACTTCTGTATTTACAATATTATTACTATTTACATATTTACAATGTCCTAAATTAAAATAAATAGGCATATCATCAAAAGCTAAAATTATTCCAGTTTAAAGAAATGGCTGTTTTTCTTTTGCTATTTTTTTGAAAAATTATTAGGAATGCGTTTTCAGAGTTCCTGTTTAAATTTTGTGAATTACTTAACACATTATTTTATTTATTAGAAAGCTTGATCAACTATGTTTTGAGGGGTTTCTAAATATTAGCATTCCAAAGATAATAGGTTTTCATATGATTTACATCTTTAATAAAATATCATTTTTTTCCTGCTTATTATAATAGAATATAGGTAGACTGACTATACATAATAAATCATATAAAGTACACTCAGAAATAGATGAAATGTTAAACATTGGTGCTACTTATTATTTATAATTAAATCTGAATAAGCAATAATACAAATACAAAATCACTTTTCAGAGAAATACACCTATCAAAAGGTTAAATTCAATCGCATGAAACCCATAGATTCATTGAAAAATGATTCCTGGAATTGTGGAGCTAGTATCTGGAACTTTACTATTATTGATAATAGAAAACTTGCCCTTTCCTTGAGCTTGCAAAATTAAGTCCTGATTTATCTTCACTTAGTTAAAATTCACTATTGTGATTTGTTTTGGATTAAGCATGAAAGCAAGAAAATAAACTGGAGTTAAAGCTATGTTATATCCATTTACAAATTTCTTCTTAATATTCTCATCTTGTCACATTTTATATATTTATTTTAAGTTGTTTCCATAGGTTCACAACATGAACAATGTTATAAATTTTTTTATACTTCATCAAAAAACTCAGCAACGATTTCAAAATGCAAGTCATATTTTGAACATTCCTTAAAGTAGGCAATATTTCAATCAATTTTATGATTACCTTTGCAGATTATCAAAAGTATAGGCCAATCTTTAATGTAAGCATCCAGACAGTGCACTAAACTATTCTAACCGGTTTTAGTTGGCTTGATAAATTTTGGAGCACCTGATTGTATGAAGAGAGCATTTACAAAATAATTTTAAAAATATTTTAAGAATATTGGCAACAGTTCTTTTTCCAACTTTGAAAACTGACAGTCATTGGCTTAGAATTTAAAATGTGCTAAATAGTCATAAATTGTTACATTTATGTCTTTGCAGTTTTCTGATAAACTATGCATCCATTAAACATTATACACATTGTTGTCATAATTAAATGTACAAAACTTAAAACTCTTTTTCACATTTCTTGATGCTGTTAGATGTTATACAGATTCAGATGTATATGGATTTTCTGGTATGTTGACAGTATCTACTCAATAACTAGCCCCTGTTGCAGTTATTTTTATACTATTCGTTCATTATGGACATTTAACCATTCAACAATCTTACATAAATAATTTTATTTTTAACATCAACAAAAACTTGCATCTTTCTTATAAATAATATCCAGTAAAGAACTTCCCATTTTTTTCTCCATTTGGGAGATTATAATTAGGATGCAGTTGCTGCATTAAAAATTGGACAAATATTACAAAATGCACTATGAGTAGAATAACCCAAATTGAGTTAGTTGAAAATATAATTTTTTTATATATATAACAAATCTTAAAAACATCATAATGTTTTGATTTGCTGCTGCTAAATGATTGTGGGGGGGGGGATAAAAATATCCATAATGTGGGCTTGTATACACCTGGGTTTCGTATTATGCAGTAGATAGGTTCTGCAGAAAACCCGTATTAAAAAAAAATGGGGGATCAGTTCCAAAATTTTTAAAAATCGCATAAAAGCAAAATAACAATGTAAACTTAACTTTAAAATTTGCATTAAAAAAAAAAGGAAATAAAGTATGACTAATAAAAAATTTCAAATATTTGAAAAAAATTGTTACAAGATAAACTTTTTTTATTAACTATTTAATTTTATTCAAAACAATATGTTTTTATGTGTAATTTATTTTACATTTTTTCATACATATTTTAATCATTACTGCTATTTGACAATATGTGTTTCGTTTGTGAACTGGTAAGAAATCAGATTTGTCACAAGAGGATGTACAACTAGCGCCACCCCAATCTTGTGTTGTGTTAATGGTTTTCAGACGATGATTTTACTAATTGTTTATGAAGCTCGTGATATCCAGATTGCTACGTCTAACTGTCAGAGAATGCACTTTCACTAGTGCAACTATATACATATGAGTATGTAATAATGACTAACAGTTAAATTTTATTTTATACATGTATGTACACATGGAGAAACTTTTAAACAGAAAAAAGTTACAAGTAAAAATTTTTAAAAACTTTTAAAGATATGTTCTTTTTAATATTTACTAAGGTAATAAACCTCAAGAATATGCACTTGAAAATGCGAAGGTAGGGACCTCTAAAGGTCTTAACCACAAGCTTACTCTTTGGAAGAAAAGGGAAACCCCTTCTTTACTTCAACCTACTTTCTATATAAATAGATGAAGCTGAAGCGATTAGATCTGAGAGTGTGAAGCTATTCAATACTTCACTGATTAAATCCACAATTTCTATTTCACAATAGTACTCGTGAAATCTTTCGATTTACAATGAGTCAATGGAAAGATCTTATAGTTAGAAATCTATTACGATAATTTAGAGTTGTAATTATAAATTTATTTAACGCATATTGATTACGTAAGTAATATTTACTAAGGCAATAAACCTCAAGGATATGCGCTTGAAAATGTGACGGTATGGACCTCTACAGGTCTTAACCACAAGCTTACTCTTTGGAAGAATGTAGAAATTAAAAGTTCTTAAATATTTTTGTTTGTAATTTTTTTAGTCTAAAAGTTTCATCATGTACATATATATGTGTATAAAAGAAAATATAAACACTTTAAAGATACATTCTTTTTAAGTAGAAAATAAAAGTTATAACTTTTTTCTGTCTAAAAGTTTCTCCATGTATATATGTGTATAAAAGAAAATATAAACATACACATACATAACGCAGACATACAACTACTATTTAGCTCTCGTTAGAATTTAAGATCTTGTTCATTGCAACAAACTCAGATTTCAACATTTTGTCTCACACATCAACGTAAAATATATGATTAATTGATTATTACTGACCAAAAATTAATAAATTTGACATATTTTTGTTTACTACTGAAATAAATTTTAAATGTTCACCTTTTGTTTCTATAAATATTAAAAAAATGAGATCACAATCCAAACAAAAAGATTAAGTTATCATTTCTAGAAAGATTATTTTCAGTTTACAAAATCTTTGTTGTTTTTGATTACATATTTTTTAAAAATCTAAAAGAATATTTATTTATTTCTGTTATATCTAATGAAATATGTTTTAAAAGTTTAAAATTTTTAAATATTTATTGTGATATTTTTATACAAGCATAAGAGGAGGTAGTCATGTGATATTTTTATACTGTAAGTATAAGTAGATTATTTACCTAGAAGCTAAGTTTCTAAATAGCTTCAGGCCACATTCATGTTAGCTGCTAATATAACGTTATATTTTTGAAGAAAAAAAAAAGTATTTCAAGTCAAAATAAGTTATTAATAATTTATATTTTTTGATATCTAATAAATATAGTAAAATATGAATTTCTTTATCGCATAAAAGAAAACCGCATAAAAAGATATTAAGTAGAAACATGAATCGCATAACTTCAAAATCACATTAAAAAAATCCGCATAAAACGAAACCTGGGTGTATTTCTTATATCTTCTAGAACATTGTTTATCAAATTCATTGATATAAAGACTTTCCTGGAATATCTAAATGTATTTGTGACCCTCTAAAAGAAAAAAATTTTGCATTATAAAATTTTATTATATTTATTTTAATTAAGTTAAATAATTGTTTTATTTATATTTTCATTGCAAAATAAAATACCTTGAAGAATTACAATGATCATGAAATTTGAAACACAGACTTCATTAATAATAATTAGCACAAAAATTGAATAATACAATAACAGATTTTTAATACAAATTTCATGTGATGGATGTATTTGAATATTGCTATACAAAAAAATCAGTATTGAATGAAATATTTAGCACAGCCATTCTTAGATTTTTTTCCCCAATGTATTCATTAATAAGCAAGTTCTATGCTTATTTTTAATTAGTAGTAGTGATAAAAATTCAATTTTGCAAAGATATCTGAATGCAATGAATCTACAATATTTAAGGTTGTTTTACCAATGAGGAGTTGTTTTTTTTGTCACTGGATCCAAAATTCTGGTAAATCCTTCTTACAAAGTCCTAATTCAAGTGTTGAATCTGCTCTCAAGTTCATTAGTTTTTTTTTTTTTAGATGACCTAGGAGATTGCTAAATTGTAAGAATAGAGCAAATGATGTTTTATACCATCGTATTCTTTATTTTCATTTAAGTTAAGAAAATATTTTTACAAAAAAAAAAAAAAATCATCGAATTTATGATGTTTATTTTCAGCTGATAATAAAATATTATTATCCCTAAAGTTTATTTTGAAATGCTGAACATTTTATGTTTAGAATTGATATATTGGTACTTTTTCATTGCAGATAAAGATTCAATTTGCTTGCTTTTTTGAAAAATTTTATCAGATAAGAAAGCAAACATCCAATTTTGATCAGAAAAATGAGTGGCTAATACAAAATTTTTATCAAGAAAAAATTTTAGTTCATCTTTTAATATTAAAACTCTTTTTAGAATTTTAATGCAGGATAATCATCCTACTTCTCTGGGATGTAAAAAAGATTCGTAATTGAAGTTCATCTCTCCGCATAAAATTTGAACAAGTCCTGGTGGTGTTACTTTTTATGTAATTAACTATTGTGGAAACTTCTGACAATTCTTTATTGATTTTTCCATATATCGAAATATTAGATTTTCTATGTGCATAATGCAGTAATCATGTCCTGCATTCAGATAAACCTTTTTTTTCATTCCATATATCCTGAAATCCTACCAGTCATGACTGTAACACCATTGGTGGAAACTAATGCACTTTTGCCATTCAAGATCTATAAAAAAGATTATTCACCTTGTCATGTATATCTTTTCCTTTAATTTCACTGGAAAGATTTTGATAAACAAGAGATCTTCATAAATTTGCAAAATGTACAGGTATCTGACAAAATCCATTAAATTAGTATTCTTTGGATTGTCAGTTGACTCATCAAGTTTTATGGTTTTGTGAAATAATGTAATCGAGATATTGTTGGTCGTGTTATATATTCTTATTTTAATTTTTTCATTGAGTACAGAAATATTTTTTAAGAGTTTGATATTTTGGAGCCATGAATAGTTTTGCAAATTTTTATTACTGATAATAAGAAGAGATTTTCTCAATTGTATAAAGTTTTTGTTTTAACAATTAATAGAACAATGTTGAAAGAAGTGTTTATTAATCATATGCTTTGAGAAAAACTTAATTTGCCACTCTAAATTTTCAATCTTTCTTTCAGAAAATTCAATTAATTTACTCTTAAGTTTTTCTATGCACAATAGCTAAATGGTGACTAAGTTTTCCAGATTTCATACAATCATTTGACAGCTATTTCCAGCAGATTGCATATATTGGTTTGGGTGGATTATTATATGAAGGCACAAATCCATATTTCAAATAAGAAGGATCATATTTACGCATTTTTTCACATGGCATTTTTTGTTTCTTGTCACCTGGTGCTGAAAACAATGGACAATTTTTTTGATTTTGGTAAAACACAAGACACTGTTACTTGCAACTTGGATTCTTTGGCGGTGTCTACTTTTGACTGACTTATCTATTTTTATTAGCCACTTATCCATCTCGGAGTTGCATTTTTAATGAATTATCAAACACACTAATATTAATGATACTCATTACAAAACAAAATTAGTAAAGCCAGAAAGTAATTATATTCCCAGCGTTTAGGGTGCTGAAGTATATGAATTGTAAAATAAACTATTATTAATGATGTGTAAATTTTCACTTTAAAATTTTAAAAAATATTGTATATCTTTATATAAAAATAAATCTACTTCTAATTTAAAAATTTGAAATTTATTTTTGCAGTTCCTCTTATCAAGAACAATGGCTTTTAGTTTGAGGAGCTCTAGCCTAAAATATTTTAAATGACAATTACAAAATACACGCCTTAGTTTTTTTTTATTTTTAGGTGTATAAAATAAAATTATTTGGATGATGAGCAGATTAAATTAATATTTAAGTAGGTCTAATGAAAGTCTCATTATGTATATACTATATTGACTTTCAAATTACAGTCATAATTATTTAAAAGAAAGGGATTTATTTATAAAATGCATTCATTATTTCAAATAAGCTTTTATTGATTTCATATATTATTTAAAAAAAAAAAACTATATATACATTTTATATAGTATATTCATTCAATTGATGCCTGCGACTTGTATAAAAGTAGAATACAAAAGTGAATGCAATTTCACATTACCTTCATATTTCAAAGTTGTAAATTTTTAAGTATGGATGTATATAAATCTTAGTAACTTATCATGTCTGTACCAAAAGCAAAATCAGTGCAAAAAAGTTTATACCAACCAAAAGTGCAATTTAATAACGAAATTCCAAATTACCTTTGAAGAATTATGCAGATTATTAGAAAATTGTCTTTGACTATTCAATAAATTGCCACAAATCTTACATATTTTGGTGTGGAATTTATTACATTTGTGAAACCTACTTTCTTTCACCTCTCTTGTTTATGTGTATTCAAACTTCTATTGCCTTTATTTCATACCCTTCTCTCACAATTAAAATTTATTTATATTCCCTTGAATTTTTGGACATGATTTTCCAATAATCTGTGTGTGTAGTGATTTGCATTAATATGAAAATATAGTTATTAAATTATATTTTCCAATAGACATATAATCCTTTTTTTTTTGCACTGAATGTACTTTTGACATAAAGAAACCAGTCACTGATTAATGACAAGTTAATACAATGTCCAATTATCTACATTTTATAATTTATTACCTTGAAATATGAAGCCAACATGAAGTGCACATTAAATTTTGTGTTTGCAGGTATCATATTAAAGAATACACCAAATAAAATGTCTAATACTGATATTAATATATAGAATCACTAGAGGGTTGTTTGAAATAATGATTACTTTTAAAGTAAATACTTTTCCTTTGACCTTTAGAATTACCTTAATTATATGTATGTGGGCAATTTTGAGAATCACTATTTATAAAAATTTTCTGTACTTTTAAAGCATTTTCCCTCAACAGTTAATATCATTCTGTTAAAAGTTGAATAGATTGTCCAATACAAATAAAAGAGAAGTGAAATTATCAAGAATTTAAAATGTTTAGCATAAGTGAATTTTGTTAACTCTAAAATTTATCTTGGGAAAACAGTTTTTGTAGGGGAGAAAAATGATCAAAATTATTATCATACTGTCATTACTGTTGATTTTTTTGCCATTTTTCTAAATGATCCTTTATTCTACTTGATTTTCCTCTATCTTATCAAAAGTAAACCAGACTTAAGTTATTTTATTCACATCACTGTATTAATTAACCTCGTTCAAATGAAATCTACAAGCAACAAGGATGTGGAATAATGCTATGGGAATTTCATTATTAATAAGCAAATAAATTCCCTTCCCCAAAGTTATTTCCCAATTTTTATTTTTAGGAATTATGTTGATAAGTTGATGATTTGTTTATGGGAGTTTAGAACTAAATCAGAAAATTAGATATCATGTGAAAATGCAATGTTAATACTATAAAATAAAGAGATTAATAAAGAATTAGTGACACTGGATACTGGCTTAACAATGAACATCTATCACTAAACTTAAATGGTTAAATTCAAATAAACATTGTTCTAACAATCGGATTGATAATAATAATAATAATAGCAGAATCTTTTAAAATGGAATTAATAAAAAAATTAAAAAAAACATAGTAGGTCAGCACTTTGTTTTAAAGCGTGACTTAAAAGAACTGACTTTGGTTAAAATCACTCACTCAGCATGATAATGTGGACTGTAATACATCTATGCAGAGTAATAATGATACTAATAGAATGTCAGAATATGACTGTTTAAATTATGATAATTCAAAGACATTGTTTTGCAATTGAAAGAAGACAGGCTGTTCAATAGGTATTTTATAATGATCACTACACATAAATCTAGTTAGGATAAATATGAAAATATTTATGCACTTTATAATTTGTACACATCCTTTGTTTGATTTTAAAGATTATGATAGTGCCTTCATATTAGATCTATATCTTAAATTTTCTGCTTATGAAGTTTACAGATTTTAGTAGATTTTTGAGACTTTAAACATTTGTTTATCTCTGCAGTCTTTTGCTGTGGGTTTGTGATTTTTTTTTTTTAATGGCTACCATTTTTGTGTTGACAATTGAGCCATTTTATTAAGCACTGATTTCCAACTATAGTTTGTTCTAGGTTTATTTTCTGACCTTTAATGAATGCAATCATCAACCTTGAGATTGTCAATTTTGAAATATTAGACAAGTCAATACTGCATTAAATCAGGATATTTTGTGTTAAGTTCTAGATTGAATGTAGCTAAATTTTGTTACAATTTTTGTTGTTTTATTGATCTCTCACTAATGAATTGATTATTATTTTCAATTACTATTATAGAATTCAACTAGTGTTAATTTATATTTACAGGTTATATAATTTTTTAAAAAAAAACAAAAGCAAAAAAAAAAAGAATTTTATTTATCATATAAATTTATATATACAAAAATTGAACAAAATAATGGGACATCTGCCATAACATATTTGACAATATGTAGGATATAACACATTAAGTGGATCTAAGAGATGATACTACTTTCATAAGTCAATGAGAGTAATTGTCAGATATATTTGAATTTAAAATGAGTTAAATTGTTGGTGTCCATTTACCAAGACCATTAATATCCATTATATTTTATTCATTCCTGAAGGTTACAACACTTATGCTCTCATATCATAGCATTTACATTAGAAAACATATCATTACACTGGTCAACAAACATTTGAATTCTTCAATATCAATCAAAATCAGTATTAGCTAATTGGAGAAAGGATATTGATTGCAATATTCTTGCTAATTGAATATGAACATTTGTTTAAACTCTAATAAAAATAGTAATAATTCTCACAGACTTATGAAAGTAGCAACATTTTCCAGTTAGATCTTGTGTGTGTTAATATGTATTATATCCGATGTAATGTCAAAATTATGTTACAATGATAAATGCTCCCATTATTTCATTCTTTCTTCATATATATTATAATGGTTGGGGAGAATAGAGTCTTATCATATCTGCCATACAGGGCACCACCAGGCTATTTGAACCTGGAAAATTTATATAGTAGGCAGATACGTATTGTTAAGATTCAAATTTTACATATATATTTTATTTCGACCGTCAGCTCATGCCACTAGCTCAGGGAGATGCAGAGATGTATAATATATACTTATATATTTTAATACAGAAAAAGATTTAATATAAAACTTCTTAAAAATATATCTCTAGTATAAAAAAAAAAAGCCACTGCCAGTAATAACGCACAAAAAAAACATTTATTAATGCACATATAAATAAAATTGAAGAATAAAATTTATCTTTAGATTTTAATATTAATTTTTAAATTTAAATTACTATTTTAAACAGTCCGCACAGATGGACATTTTAATAAATTTTACTTTAGAATGTTGAGTATAGATAGGCTACATAGATTTCTCAGCTAAAAACTTTTCAAAACAATCATTCAATCTCAGACTAAAAGTTCGCAGCCAAACCAACACCTGCTTCCAGATATATAGTTGCAACCAATGCAATATGAAGATGCTAGCATAAAACCACGCTGACAGGAATGTGCATCTGACAGCGTGATATTATTTGAAGGACATGATCCTCGTCCAGTACAGGAATGTGCGTCTGTCTGGCGAAGGAATCATGTATATAAAATAATTAAAGAGAAGTGCTATGTATGGGGGAGAGCAGTCTATCTGCTGACTTATAATCCCTATCCATAGAACTAAAAAAGGAGTCAATGGCACAGGAAATACATCTGCGTCCATTGCAATGCAATGACTACATCTTTGGGTCATGCATTCAGTTGGGCACGTTGCCCTGTATGCTAAACACACTTCACATTACATTGATATAACACCCATATATCCCTCCACCAGCATCGACCTAACTACGAAACAAATAGCCTGAAATAAAAGCCCTTTAAAATAAACATAAACAATTAAAATATAAAGTTATTGATGGAATTGCAGAGGGAAATTTACAATAAACCCAATGGCATTCATCA
Organism: Epiperipatus broadwayi; assembly: GCA_028023455.1. Lineage (NCBI taxonomy): Eukaryota > Metazoa > Onychophora > Udeonychophora > Euonychophora > Peripatidae > Epiperipatus > Epiperipatus broadwayi. The sequence goes on from JAQFVV010006254.1 coordinate 1,117,827, forward strand.
TAAGATGCCGCATTGACACCAATAACTTAAAAGATATACAAATAAATACGTTTGGACACTCAGCATAAAGTGTCATATTTATCGATATCTATATATTTTAATCAATATGAAAATAATAAAAAAAAATTAAGCATTAATGAATCTATGCAGCCATCTACACCCAACTTAAATTTAATACATTTAAATAATTTAATCAATAAATATTAATATAAAAAAATGGAAATGATTAAATTAGCAAACTCAAATATTTAAAATTAAACATTAATAATTGATTTTGAAATCTTAAAAGTCAGATTAAAGTTCATTTTAAAAATTAGGTTTAGTTGATTATTAAAAGCTTGTCAAATCTTGACAAAAGTTCTTAATTACTTTTTTAAAATTTTACAGTTCATATCTTATAGCAGAAGAGCTCCCGGTTCCTGCTGCCAATTCCCGCGAAGTCTTTATTGGTCATACTTTCATGGAAGACCAGTCTGTTTTTCTGGAGATGGCCTTAGCTGGTTCAATCCTGGTACTATTTTATTGTAGGACCCATATGATTTGGGTCTACAATAGTGCTATTCATAAATTAACAGTCACTTCCTTTGAAATAAGAGAGAGTGAAAAGTGCGTCTTTTCACCCTTTTCAAAAAATCAAGCTGGAACTGACTTTTAATTTGAATTGTTTTCTTTTTATAGTAATCCTCCGGATTCGCTGAACATAGTTTCCTGTTCCAATCATTTTCATTAAGGTCTGAGCGTTGGTTACTGCTTCTATGGACATTCTAATTTTTTTTATTCTCTTATCTGACTTTTCATTTATATAAAAGCCCCAAAGGCTAGTTTGCTTTTCGTTTAATTAATAACACAATCATTTCCATTTACTGAGATTACATAGGAATCTTAAAATAGAAATTAACATTTATTTCTATTTTCATTTATGTTACTTTTTAACAAAAATATTTTATCTTTCTTTACCTTTTTTTATATAAAAAAGTATGTTCAAATACCTTTTTTTTTTTAAAAAAAAATACTTTTAAAGTTTTCCATCTGTGCGATATACGTTATAACAACTCTTTTTAATTTTAGCTTTTAGTTTTTAATAAATTTATTTTTATTTACGAACTTTTTATTTTAATTTTAAATTAATGTAACGGAATATTATATACTATTACAATATAAATGTATCAAATATAATTAAGTTTTTTGCTTTTGCCTTTTTTAAAAATATAAATATCTTCTAAACATAAATTAATACATGTTGAATTGTATGATAATGAGGATCAATTGAAAGTATTAATAAACTTTGAATACATTCCATCTAGAACTTATCACAAAGCACTGTGATTCAAAGCAATGTATTTTAAAATCATGCCAATCATTTTTTGTGCATTAATAAGATTTCCACGAGAACCCATTGGTGTTAAATATAGAATAAAAAAAATATCATTTGCACCGCAGCTCTATTTACACTGAATTGTGTTATAAGCTAGTCAAACATTTTTCAATTAGCCTAGGATATCACAACATTACAGTTTAACAGAAGAATTTAAAAAAAAAAAGAATTATCTATTTAATTAACAGAAGTTTGTGTACATTGAGAACTTGTAAGCATCACTTTACAATAACTTAAAGGACTATTTTCTTTACTGATAAATTCAGCTGTTCTTTTAACTTCCAAAATATTTATCTATGTTCAACAGAATGAACTCCTATTTTAAATGTGAATATAATGGTCACAAATATTTAATTTTAAATAGCATTTTATCATATAGACTTATCACAAATTAGTGGAAGAAAATGATAAAATTTAATTGGAAGTCTCTTCTATCATTCTGAAGTTTTACAAATTATCCATGGAAGTTAAGATTAGTAGATGCATGTGTCATCATTTAGAGTAAAATTTTATAATAAAGTAGTCTTGCTGTCAATTTACTGAATGTTAGATGCCATTTGATGCCAAACTTGTCTTTTATATAGTTCAATTACAACAGCAAACTATTTTTCAAAAGTCATAATTATAAATTAGTATTCTTGATTTATAGTCTTATCAAGCTTTCTGAAACAATGCAATTTAAAATAAAACAATAGATAAATCAATACAGGTTGAATCAGCAGCTCAAAATAGAAGCTAATTTTATAATATGCAAGTTTTAAAATAATTTATGCTTTACAACAGTGATGGGAAATATCTGGCTCTTGAAAGCTCTCAATATGGCTCCCAGAAATTTTCAAAAATGTATATAAAATGGCCCTGTATAAAACTTCTATTTAAATGCATTTGTAGTTCAAATAGAGTGGTTGAAATTTTTGTGTTCAAATCCCCTATATTTACAATTAAGCTCCAGGTATATGAAGAATGCCTGTATTTCAAATCTTACACATGCATCCTGCCCATCCTTTTTCTAGGTATTTGAATGGATAAGTTCCTACACACGATGGCTCAGAGTAACTTGAGGTCAACATGGGCATGGTAATAATATTGGCATCAGCATGGGATTTGGGCTTTCCATTATCAGATTTAAGGGCTCAGAGCCTTAGGTCAACATGGGTATTGTAATAATATTGGCATCAGCATGAGATTTGGGCTTTCCATTATCAGATTTTCAATGGTATGGATGGCTGAAGAGTTGGAATAGATTGAAGCTTGTTCATTAAAGTATGAAGATTTGATATCTTAATATAATTTGAGCACTGATTATATATATGTGTGGGAGATGATAATCTATATTGGAAATTTATAAACCTTTATTTTGAGCCATTATATTCTTACAAAAATGATTGAAAGTATTTTTCTGCAGGTATTTATTTAATCATAAAGTAATCTCTCGATAAGTAGCATATTCTTTATCAGACACAAAAATAATACAGATAATACCAATAAAGTGAATGGTTTTGGGGGTAAAAATGAATGAATAAATAACTTTACTATTGGGGAAAGTCATAAGAAGTGTAAAACTACAAAACTCTAAATAGTACAAGGTTCTCATGCTTCAGACTTTGACATGATACGATTACATTAATACATGATCCTAATTATTAAGTTGATCATAAAACCAGATTCTAGTAGATCCAGCCTCACAAAATCATAAAGTTGCTACAATTCTGAATATCTTTCAGCAGTGTGTGAATCCTAACAAGCATGGAAGAAGAAATGATTAGTAAAAATAGTTAATAAAGGATCAAAGAAAAAAAAATTTTTTTGGGATGCAGAATTATTACAAATTTTTAGGGTCTATAGTTTCTGAAAAAATGGACAACTTCATGAAAAATTGTTATGACTATTAATAAGCAAATAAGAAAGAATTGGGATGTTTTCTATTTTATTATATATTGTGCAAAAGATTCATTTATAACAGGAAAAGACAATTTTATATTACACTTCTTTATATTAGTCAAGAAAAATTGATTATAGATATTGGGAATGTTGGAAAAAATTTCATTTAACTGTTAGTGTCTTTCCTTTGTAATAGCAGCAGCACTATTAATATACATAAAATATGGGAAAGATCAGATAAATGTGCTTTTAGAACCATATCCAGTCTAAAAAAAATTAATAGGAATGCCATAATTTCAAAAAATTCTAAGCCAACTTTACAAAGTATTTGTCAAGGTATACAGGAATGTTTCTTTCATTTCTACTTTTGTTCACTGTTGATATAATGCTACAGTTTTAAGAATATATCTGTGTTACATTTCCACATTGATGTTAACAAAAATGATTAATTTATAAATCTTGTTGATTCATCTCAAGAATTGCATCCTAGCTAGGTTTTGTTTTAACATTCTTACATTACTTTAGGAAGAAAAGTCAGGCATAATCATAACAAAAGATTTCATCAATAAATTAATATAATTAATTAGTTAAAAAGAAAATTCATTATCAAAATAACTTGGAAATCTTATATACTTAGATATAGGTATTCCAATTCATTTGCCAGAAATTCTACTTCTGATTAACTTATCATCATCAACAAACTCACAGTCCTGAAATTTTGATAATAAGTCTTCTTTTGTAGCCAAACAAAAAATTTTTGGACTAGAAGAAATAAATATCTAGATTTTTATTAGTCTATAATCAAAATGACATTATTAGTATTTGATATTGGGAATAATAAAATTCTTACTAGAAGATGATAATATTAGAAAAATTAGTAAATAAAGAGGTATAATTAGAATTATAGTTGGTTAGGATATCTAAAATCATATAATAGTCATAAATTTCTAATTTATACAAACCAATTTTGGCAGTTTATTAATGAAGCATTATGTGAGAAGTCATGGCTCATCATATGATTTTTGGTTTACTACTATTGAAAGACCCAAACCACATAACATCAGGGATATCCTAGTTGAAGACAGAGAATGAACCTTAAAAACTGAAACTACAATGCTTCACTATTCTGTAAGAATTAAAAATCTGTTGTAAGATTTGTTGCCTTTCAATCCTAATTGAGTTCTACATTTGAAAGTTTTCCAAATATATCATCCTAATTTTAAAATACAATTTAATTATTGTCTAAAAAGTTAAATTATTTGAGGAAATACATCACGGAGTATTATTTTAGAAAGTTCACTTATTGAAATGTATAAATATGACTAATTTGTGGTGTATAAGGAGTGTTGACATGATAAAAGAGATGGGAAAATGGTTTGGATTTGACTCACATGTGAATTGATAAGGAAAATATTAATAGGTAAATGAGAGTGGCATTTATGTTGGGCATTAGCAAAAAAAGTACTTGAAATAAAATGAAGTATGGACAGACAAATGATAAATTAGAGAAATGTAATAAATTTCATAACTAATTAATGGGCAATGTTAGAATGCAAATTTATGCTAAAATGCAGGAAGATTTAGTTGGGAATGTTTATATAAATATTGGAAACAAAGTGAGATGTAAATATATATAACCATATTAATAAGGGACCCTTTAAGTAGAAGTTGTGAGAATATTTATGTAAAAAAAAAAGCAAGCAAGTACGTATGGTTATGTTTTCTGACACAAAAATTTTAATCTACTAAGGGTAATGTAATAAAGCATGTTAGTAGTGGAAATATTATTATGGTGAATATGTAAAAAATCTTCAGAACCAATCAGAATTAATAATGGGTCAGTATAGCAATAAATTAACATTAAAAATGTTAATGGAAAAGTAGCACAATATTTTAATGAAGATTTGATAATGGATGTTACTTAAATAAAGCATGTTCTATTACAGATAAGCTGAATAAATTAGGAGAGGAGATAATGTTTTTATGTATAATTAATGAAAAATTTTAATCATTAATTGAGATTTAAAGTTTATATCTGGGTTAGGGATAATCTGAAGTGATTGGTGTTAAAGTTGAGAATGCAGAAAGTTTAATACTTGTAAATAAAAGTATAATATATAATATTTAAAGGGATGCTTTCATCATTTAAAAAAAACCCAAAAACAATTAGAATGGAATCAGTATATAAAGGTACTCTTATTCAATCACCTTATATTGTTAAACAGTTTTGTCATGTAAATGTTGAATTTTTTAAAATTAAGGAAGTTAATTTCTCAATCAAACTCTGTGCTACTAAACAACTACAATTTCTTCTTTTTGTTGATAATAATATGTATAATTCATTAGTGATAATGAATTAGCAGATTTGTGGTATTTTTTTAAATGAAATCTTGGATATGAAGATAATTGCCTCAATTAATGTGAGTTTTGTTTTTCATTGAAGTCAAAATAATATCACACAAAATGAAACATTTGAGCTAAAAACATATTAGCCTCAAATGTTTGTTAGGACTCTCAAGATATGCTCATATTCATTGATAATGTACAAATATAATACAAATATATATATATAATTAATTTTAATAATATTAAAGAATATATATATCTATTGGCTAAAGAACATATATAACATCTTTTTTATTGTCAATGTTGAAGGTGAGGCATCTACTGTATTTTGGACAAGGATAAAAAATAAAAAGATGGTTTGATGGAAATATTAAATTTGCTTATTGTAGAAACAATTTACATTTATTAACATTAAGTTCTATATTAAGCAATAAGCTATTCACAGACAAAAGATGGAAAAATATTTGTCAGATTAATTGAATAGAACTACTGTGCTCAGCTTACCATTTTGAAGCTTGAATGTTTATTGCCCTACAAAGTAATTGACCATATGATATATATATATATATAAATAAGGAATAGAAAATGATTAATTAAAAGTACATGTATTAGTAATATGTTAGATTAATTGTAAAATTGTGATAAGTGTAATTAAAATTCAGTTTCATAATGAATGTAAATTGATTGTGCATAATTATAAATTAAATGTTTTTACTAAAACTGACTTCTGTTTTATACTTACATTTTCATCATTTTGTATTTTTACAGAATGGTTATTGAAATTGGAAAGGCATTTTTTGATTTATTTTAAATACTTTGAAATAAAGGATCTACTTTTTTCTCAGACCTATAATATCTCTTTTTAGACTGAAAATAAATGTACCCCCTTTTTTTTTGTCTTACTCTATGTCCTAACATTTCATAAACCTTTTTTTTTTTTAATTCTAATGGTTACTGCTAACAGATTTAATATTCTTAAAATCAAACATTTAATTAAACAAAATAAAAATCATATTTACTACTAAAAAAAAAAAAAAAATTCAGCACAGATTGTTACTAATAATTGAATCATTATTCTTATTAAATATTTCTGTAGTGTAATCTCACACAAAGTAGGGACTGGTTTTTATCCACTTATAATATATTCACAAGGTATTAAAAGTGGATAGAAGCCAGCTCTTAACTTGTGTGAGAGTGGTGAAGTGAAAATTACATCACAGAAATATTATTTCTTATTGGATAATCGTAGTCTAATGAATGACTACTAAAAATTATCATTATTATTTTATTCTGTCCATTTTCTTTTACCTGTAGTCTTCAGTCACATATAGTAATGTAGGAACTGCACCAACTTTGATTATAGAATTGTCTATTTGTGCACTCATATTTCTATTTTTTTTAGTATTTCTTACAGCAATTCTGAATATAATATAGTCTTTTTGAGCTTTTCGATAAATAAATTTTATGATTTTCAAAAAAGTCACTTAAATAATTATAATGATAAAAGAAGGAAATGCTTAGTTTACTTTTGCATGAAACAAATATTGCTTATATCTATGTACTTTATCAACTGGAAAAAAATTAAATATTAATTTATTAATTAAACAAATATAAATTTAAGTATGATGTGTTTTGCAATGTGAATAATAATCAAAATTGTACATGCAGACAGGTGTGAAAATGCTCATAAATAATAAACTTTCTATATGGGTAAACATACTTTGATCTGATTTTTTTTTGTAGTCTTTGAATATATTGTATTTTATTTTTTTTACTCAATGATGATCAATTTAAAACTGTTTGATTTTCAATTGGAAGATTTTGGAATAACAATGTTTTTAACTGTATTTTTTTCTTTTGCTGTTGTTTTATTTTTTTATTTTTTTTCTCTTTTTTTAAAAAATCTTTCTAGAGTTAAAATGGCCATACTCGTTAATGAATTTCTACTAATGAAGGAATACTATTCAAATATAAATATATTTATTAATCATAATATTCATTTATCACAATGGGGTTAGAGTAAATATTAAGAAATATAATAATTTTATTTATCAGAAATTAACAATAAAATATAGGGTTTTAAAAATCATAGAATTTTACAAAAAAATGTAATGATAGTGGTTGTGGAATGTTTTAAATAAAAATTTTAAAAAATTAAGAAATGATAGATATTGTATTAAAACATATAAATAGTAATTTATTAATTTTGTGAGGCAGCCTTATTATAGAGAAGAGGACTGATAAAAAAAAATTACTATCAATAATATATAAAAAAAAATGAGGTAGATGGAATTGTGAAATTGATGATATAATAACCAAATATAAATATGCTATAAAAGAATTTATAAAAAAGAAAAATGGAATTTATGACAATAGGATATATAAATATCAAATCGGAAAAAAGCCCAGAGAAAAGAATTGAATTGAGAGGAAGTAAATGATGTATGATAGCAATAGTAGCAACACATTTAAGATATCACTAAATCATGGCATGATCACTATTTCTTAAGCTTACACATGCATTTAAAACAGTAGCAACTCTCCCTGTACAATAATGCCACCCATTGTAAGCCATATTGTTTTTACACATTTAAGATAGTTACAACTTTTTTAAAAATTTATATTGGCAGGAGTTAATAAGAGAAGGATATGCTTATCAAAAAAAAACAAATTTGAAATGAGATAAAATTCAGATCAGGAAAAGGTTATAAATGTAATTTATATGAATCACCAACCTGATCCCTACTACCCACTAATGGGCGGTTAAAGCTTTCAGATGGGCAGTGAGTATCTTTCAGATGTTAAAATAAAACCATAGATTACTAGATATGCGTAAGAAACATTTAAATTTTTTTGCAGAGTTGCTCGTCTCTCATGAAATATGCCAACTTGGTACTAACCTATAAAGATTTCACTTTCTATATTAACATTCATATATCGTTTTCAATTACGCTTTTGGTGAGCAATACCTGTATGCCTGACTTGTAACAATAGTTACATATGTAATGACCGCATGTCTATCTTTATCTATGGTGTCCATGAGTATTTGAGATTACTTGAGTGTAATCTTAAGACCATTTGTAAAAAGTTATAAATTTTTTAACCTATGTCTCAAAAAAAGAAATACCTTAGTGGCTATTTATCAGAATATTTGAAAATGACTTTTATCGAATCTGTAACAAGTAAACAACTTCCAATGTGTTTATTGCGCCACAAAACATTATCAAATGAAGTACTAAATTATATTATTCAGGCATCAGCGGGTGATAGGGAAATTATTCTGTTAACAAGAATACAAATATAGGTGGTAGGTAAAAAAAAATTGACACCTTGGACTACAGGAAACATAGTAATAAATAGGATATTTATATGCACCGACTGCATATGTATTATAAAAAAGATAACAAACCTATGGTCATGCATTTTTTATGAATTTACACACACTTGTCCATGAATATTAGTTTAAAAAGCATAGTGGGCCCATCTATGCTTAGAGTTTATTGTTATATAATCCAATCTTTGCTCACCATGCTGAAATAGGAACTTTAACTTATCATGTGCCTGAATTATAACTTAATAAATGATTTGTAAAAAGCACATGACCGGAGGTTTATTATCTTCTTTATATTACACACACATTCAGCGTTATATAAATAGATGATTCATTACAGTAAAATTCAAAGTTCACTATTTTTTTTTAATCACAGATGACATAAGTGGACCATTTATGCTTCTTAAACTGATGTTGGCAAGTGAGTGCACATAAATTCTTAAAAAGTTTGTGACCAGAGGAAACCTTGCAAAATCTATAAGTGATTGATTAAGATATTGAGATTTTTAAAGGGGGAAAGGGAATAATGTTTGTAAAGGTTGTGAATGGACATATTCTGTGTAGTTTGCCAATAAAATAGCGATTTCTGAGCTAAAGATTTCTATTGATTCCCAAATAAAAAAGAAAAAAAAAATTATTTTGCAACATGAGCATAATAATAAAAATAGAATTATAAAATTTATTTGTTTATGGCTTGTCTAGCAATATATTCAGTTATATTATATAGTATTGATAAATAAGTATGTAATAGATAAAATAAGGAAAATTAAAGAATATAACAAAGAAGGATATATATAATAAGAATCACTTTTTTTTTTTTTAGAAATAATTAGGAATAATGATAAGGAAAAGAATATTGAAAGGAGCAAAAGCAGAACAAAATATATTTGACTAAAATAAATGAGATAAACGTATTATAGCTTTGGAAGAAAATATAAAAAGGTTTAATGTATTGAAGTTGAAAAAATGAAAAGTATACTTATTTGAAAGTTTTAAAAGAAAAAAACTGATAATGAAATTGTGTAAATTTGAAAATTGTATAATAAACGAAAGTTGGATAATTATAGGACAAAAATAAGATTAAAAAATAAATTTCTAGAGGGTTATTGATAGTGAACAATTATGCAATAAATATAGAAAAAAAATTGGTTTTGATAGGTAATAAGATAGTAATTATCAAACTATGTAGTAAAGGAAGTATTAATTTTATAAAGAAGGAATTAAATAAAGTATTCACAAGATTGAAAAATGGTATGTTTTAATAGTATAATTTTGTTAATGTAAATTACAATTGGAAAAGTACAAGATTGAAACAATCATTTAAAAGTAAAATTAAGTCATAGGGGATTGATACATTATAAACCAGTGAACTGTAAAGAATTTGCATATTTAATGATTGAAAAAATGATGAAATGGGCAAATAAAACACATTAGGAGAGATGCAAAAGACCTTTAAATCTGATTAATGTATAGGTTATAACTACAATCACACAATTTTAGAAATAGGAAAATAGACATGCATTTTTATATAGCTTTTTTAGATGCAAGACTTAATTAATGATAGAATTAATAAAAATTGATTATGGGCATTTTTATTAAATATGAGTGGATGAAGAATTAATAGTGAATGTACTTATGATATCAATTAGGAAATATTAAGATTTCAAAGAAATATAAATTTGAGACAGAGATGTTCTATGTCTTCTATATTTTTTAATTATACAATATTTAAAAGAAATGGACATGACTTTAGAAAGATTAAGCAAGTATCTTTATTGGATGGTAAGAAATTGTATATTTTACAAAGATTTTTTTTTTTGTTCGTGATAAGTTTGCATTTGTTTAAAAGTAATGAAGATATGGAAATACTTTTGGAAAATTGTACAAAGAGAGATGATAAAATGGAGTTTAAATTTAATGATGAAAAAAAGATGATAGTAAATGAAAAACAATTGTTTTTAGGATAGTTAAATATGAGGAATTTAAAAAGATATAATCTTTTTGAATAAGTAATATTCATTTGGATGTTTTGAAAATAAAATTGGTAAATGGTGCAAAATAGGCTGATAAAGACATCAGTTTTCATATAACAGAGTACCAAGATTTGCTTGGACATATGGGAATAAAGGCAATATTTATTCATATAGAAACATCAGGTATTCTTGGGAGAATTCAAAGAGAGTAGGAATACATTCTTTAAAAAGCAGATTTATGGGAGAGAAAAAAACCTGGCATTATTGAGCTTTTACACAAGGAATGCAAAAGCAAATTGAAAATGATTGATAGAATATCAAATATTGTAAAATAAAATAAAAAGATGGTTAAAAATGATAGTAGGATATGCTAAAGAATTGGGAGACAATTTTAGAATAATTTGTGTATACAAATTGAGATAGAATGTGTTATTGAGAATTATTGATTGTTAAAATAATAAAAGATTGGATCAAGACAATATGTAATAATAAGAAAAAAATCAAATATAGAAAATAAGAATTTGATTGTGTATAGGAAAAAGCAGGTCACCAGATATGAAGCTTTTTATGACAACTAAAGAAATAGTTTATTGCCTTAGGAACTATGACTATAAAAACAGTCATTTATTGTTACATTATAGACACAATCAGGATAAAAAAATATAAAACTTCTTTATATATATATTATAATGGTCCGATGCAACCTCTACCCTATCTGTTATGCCAGGATGCCACTAGGCTATTCAAACCTAGAAAATTTATAAAAGCGGCAGATACACACAGGGGATGTTACTCTTTTATCGAACTGAAAGCCGAACCGAAAGCCCTAGTCACTAATTCTCAGAAGAGCTGTACTATAATATGCTGTATATTTAAAATTTCAAATTCTTGATTTTAAAATATTATATAAAAATAAGTACTGCCCAAAACTTCAAAATATTATTATGCACACACACATTAAAACAAAATTCTGGAAACTAAGTTAATGATTAAATATATTTAGGCATATGCATAGATGGGTACATTTAATAGATTTAAGTTTTAATACTTTGCTAAGCACAAATACGCTACATAAAATAAGCATATAATCAACTCGATTCTTTTAACTCTAGGCTACAAGTTCGCATCCAAATCCCTGCCAGCTTACTGAAATACTGATGTGATCAATGCAAAATGAAGATGTTAGCATAAAAATCCATGCTGATAGGAATGTGCATCTGTAGCATAATATTATTAAAGAAATAATGACCCTCGTCCAGTATAGGAATGCGCATCTGTCTGGCGAGGCAATCATTTGGAAATATATATAAAAGAAATGCTCTATAAATGGGAAATAGCGATCTTTGCCGGCTTACTCTTCCAACCAGAGCATAAGGAGATCAGTGGTGTAGGAAATATGTCTACGACATTGGCACCATAATAGCTACACCCTTGGGGCATGCATTCAGGTGGGTACTATGTCCTGTATGCTAACGTGGCACAAGGGAATGAGAATCCGATGCACCTCCCCAGATTACATTGACAAAAACACCCATACATGTTCCACCAGCACCGATTCAACTGTGAAACAAATAGTCCAGATTAACACACTTTAAACTAACAATCTTCCAAATCTATGCAACCATTTATGCTTATTTTTAAATTATTAATTTAAAAGAAATTACGAGCATGGAAATAATAATAATAGCAAACATATTAAAAGAAAAATATAACAATTTAAATTTATGCTTAATCAGATAAGGGACTTTATGGGTTAGATACCGTTTAGGTTTAAGTATTTGAAAAGTTCTTATGTTAGATTATTAAAGTTCATATCTCATTTATGACAAAAATTTAAACTTTCCATGACTTCATACTAAGGTTGTTTTCAGGAAGACTAGTCTGTCATTTCCACTTTCCAGGGACCATCACTCTGAAGACTGCCTGCTGAAATACGAGAAAAATGAAAACTTATTGCATGACTTCTACATTTTGGAAGTCCGCAATACACGTAAATATGTTTAAATAATTACATAATGAACAAGACTAATATAAAAGAAAACTCCACTTAACCAAAGTTTTCTTTTCTTCCCTTTTATATTGTTTTGAATTCCTTATCAAATTGTAGGATCAATCTTGTCTGGCTTATTGGCAATGATTTTCTCTGTGAACCGTGTGTTTATTCGCATAGTTTATTGGGCAGTTCACTTTTGAGCAGGAACATCAGATTTTATTACTAGGAATTTTTTAATTGATCTCTTGTCTGACTGATCCATTAAGTGCCCCCAAGGCTTATTTGCTATTATATCATTTCATTTCAATAAAAAAATCATTTCCATTCTACTAAGATTTAAACAATTTTTAAATTGAAAATAATTAAGTTTTTACTATTATCTTGTACTTTTACTTTAAAAAAAAAATCTTTTATCTTCACATTTTTCCTTTTTTTACTTTAACTTACTTTTAAGTAATTATTTAATAGTTTGCCATCTGTGCAATTATATATATTGGTTTGAATAAAATTAACTTTTGTATTTATATATTGATTTTTATTTTTTTTTTATTTGAAAGCTGGAACGGCATCTATGTATACCATTACAATATATATACTCTAACAGAAACATTTGGTAAATGTATGTGTATAAAATTAATGATTAATCTATCTAAAATTGGGTTAATTTGTAATTCTAATTTTTTTGGTTTACTAAATTATATAATAAAAAAAAAAGTGTGCTTCAAAATATTGTGTTAATAATTCAAATTATGTAAAAAAAAAGAAGTCTAATTTACCATTATTTGCTCTTCAATCATAGTATGGCTAGCTTCTGCTTATCTTTATTATAATTTTAGTCAACATTTATTTTTATGCAAGCAATAATTATTTCATACAAACACTACACTTTAAAGAATTGACTGATTTAATATATAAGACAACTTTCACATCTTTGATAAAATCAAGTATATTGGATTAAGACAATAAACAACTATGATAAATTTAAAAACAAAATAATATTTAATTAAAAACAAATAATAATATATGTACCAGTTGTAATAAGTGAAACACAGGCTTAATATATACCATGTGTCTATATATGTAATATAGGGTATATGAGCACAGATTTTCACATGACCCACCACTCTGATACACTCAAACACATATATGCTGAAAAGATAAATAATCACCAATATACCTATTTCATGCTAAACCAGCAATCATCAGTTGGTCCAGATTATCATCTCCCACACATATATACTATAAGTGCTCAGATATTTATTAAGATAGACAATCTTCATACTTTAATGGACTGGCTCCAATCTACTACACACTCCAACTCTTCAACCGTCCATCCAATTGAAAATCTGATGATGGAATGCTCGAAGGCCACCCTAAGGCCGAGATTCTTGTCACACCTATGTTGACCCAAGGTCAATCTGAACCCCACATGTACCTGGACATAATCCATTAAATACATATGCAAGGATGGGCAGACATCTCTACAATGTAATAAGTGAAACACAGGCTTAATATATACCATGTGTCTATATATGTAATATAGGGTATATGAGCACAGACTTTCACATGACCCACCACTCTCCACTCTATCTATTAACACTGATGCACTCAAGCACATATATGCTGAAAAGATAAATAATCACCAATATACATATTTCATGCTAAACCAGCAATCATCAGTTGGTCCAGATTATCATCTCCCACACATATATACTATAAGTGCTCAGATATTTATTAAGATAGACAATCTTCATACTTTAATGGACTGGCTCCAATCTGCTACACACTCCAACTCTTCAACCGTCCATCCAATTGAAAATCTGATGATGGAATGCTCGAAGGCCACCCTAAGGCCGAGATTCTTGTCACACCCATGTTGACCCAAGGTCAATCTGAACCCCACATGTACAGGACATAATCCATTAAATATATATGCAGTTGATTATTTATAAATTACTTCCAGAAAAATTAAATATTTTTTTAATAAGAAATTATACACATTAAAGATCTATCAAAAATACCTTTCATAAGAATTGATTCTCTTCTGATTATTAGTTTCAATATTATCTTAATTATTAAAATGTGACATTAAAATGACTAAGTCAGTAATGGAAAATATATCTTGATTTAAATATATTTTCTATAAGTGATATACATTATTAAGCTAATGAAATAATGACATAATTATTGATGTAATTTTACAGATTTGATAAAAAAGAAAAAATTATAAAATATAAAACAACAGCCAGATATATAAGATAGCTCTTTTTTTAATCTAGGCTTTAAATAAATAAACAGATAGTTTATTGCATTGAAGTTCATAAGAAATTTGAGCCCCAGAAGTGATAGTTGGGCCACAATCCATGAACTTTGAATTCCAATCTGCTGCTCTAGTGCACCAACTCATGCTGAGCATATTTTTACAGAAGTTATCAAAAATCTATAGAAATTTTATTTTTATATTTTAAAACTAATTCAAAACTATAGTAAACTATAAAATTATCTCTTCTTTTTCAAACTATCCAACAAAGTGAAGTCATAAAGGCTCTGTTAATTAATTTAAGTTATAATGACCTCAAAAAGAATTTAGATATGAGGAAGAACTTTTACACGAAGAATGAATGTAAAATTTAAGTATATTTATCAATGCTTGAATTCTTTATTAATTCTGCTTATAAAAATCCTTAGTAACATTGAAATTTCATTAGCAACTATTAAAACTTAAAATTGATTAGCAGACTCCTTTGTGACTTTTTTTTTTGGGGGGGGGGGCAGTTGATAATTTGAATATAAAGAATAATTTTGTAATTTATTATAACTTCTAGTAAACTTTAGAATATATATGTAGAAGAGTTTTGATAACTTCTGTAGTACATATTTTAGACTATAATAAATTTCATGATTGATAGTCTTGTCTACCTTCTAGTTTATATCTTGTTACTCTCCTATGATAATTATAAATTACAAAATGTAAACAAAGTAACAAGCTGATTGTAATTTCTGAACCTAGGATAATAATGATAGTATTATTAATCTGTTAACTATGGAGAAACATTCTGACAGCATTTGTTGTTGTTAACACTTTCAGCTTGATTTATAATTTCTATATTTATTTTTTAAAAAAATTAATTTTTATTCTTTTTCCATGACAGGATGGTGCCTTTTATATAAATAAAGCATTGCATAAATGATTTAATTTTAATTGACACTTTTTTTTTTGATTCACTTCATTGTGTTTTTTATGCACTTCTGACAAAAAAATTTAAGTAAACTTTTTTAAAATTATAATTGCAGTTAGAACGTATGTTCTAATTCATAATACATTATAATTATAACAGTATTTCTTTATTTTTTAAAAGTGTATAAGTGTTTATATTTATTGCATTACTGATTTTTTAAAAAAGCAAATATCCAAAAATTTTTTCATTTAAAAATGCTTTAAAATATATATATATTTTAATTTTGAAATTCAAAGAAACATAATAAAAATACTTTTTAAAAAATAAAATAAAAAAATGCACTCTTGAATATTTTATGCATTTATTGAAGATGTAATTTTCTCAATAACTAATAATATATCACATATATATATATATTAAATACTTCATAAAGCTAGTTTACCAAAAAACAAATGCTAATAAGTAATTTAAATATTTTTAAATTTAATATTAAATTTTGATATATTGCTCTAAAATTAGAATATCTTTAATGTTTTAAAATCAGACTACATCTAGTTACCAAAAGAATAAGATATAGAAATCCCTATCAGTCACCTTTTATGAAAACGGAGTCTTTCAAACAACCAGCACTGTTTAGAGGATCTTTTTTTTATCTTAACAAAATAAAATACTATTTTTGATATAATTTGTTTTTAAATATTTATTATAATAATAATAATATTGATAAAAAAGAAGACTAAATAGTAGTTAAATTTGATTGATTACACATATGTACATATATACATATGTATTTATGCAGTGAAGCTGTGAACTACATTATAATAACGTATATAACTTCAATTATACACTATCACACAAAATTATAAATAAAAGAAATAAATGTAAACAAACAAATAACAAAAACATTGAAATTTATAAAATTTTATAAATCTTAGTATAGTAGCAGCTACTTTTTCCCCGCTAAATATTACGTTTTCAAATCTCATATATGAATTTATTTAATCACATTTTATCTTGGTACAGTGGCAACCTTTTTTTTTTGTAAGTAATGTTCTCAAGTATTAAATATGAATTTATTTTAATCATGTTTTCTTCACGATTTAAATACAGTTCAGTACTATAGTTATAAGCATGTGTACAGACTTTTTACTTTTTTTCCCAAAAAGTTTTATACAGTATACAATAAATATATCTTTAGTAAAATACTTGTGTCATTGTTACTTGTGCCCATGAAACAACTAAACTTATAACAAAAAATAAAGAACATTTTTATTGGTTAAAATGGAAAAAGCCTTAAATCTGAAGTTAAAAAAATATGTACTTTATTGCTCAGGAGTTCATAAGAAGTTCGAGTACCAGATTTCCTAGCACCAGAATCAATCTTGGAATCTCCCAATGTCAGATGCTTTACCAACTGTACCAGGGCAGTCACATTAAATGCTATGATTTCTAAGAATGTTCTAGTTGACAATTTTGTATTGCATCAAAAAGTTTTATTATTTAATGAATGAGAATGATTGAGCACACACAGTTACTAAAAATATGTAAATGTGCTTTCTCAATTTATTATTAATTTCCTTTTTTTAAAATAAAATTTGTTTATATTATAATCTTAATTTATAAATGCATATTATACACATAAAAAGGAATTCATTATATATATATATATGTTGAAAATTATTATATTGATCACATACAATACAATAAACAATATTTATTGTATTGGAGTCAAAGTTTGTCAATAAAACATTAGTTATTATGTGCAGAATTGAAGAGTGTTAAATTAACTGAAAATTCCTCGCCAATTGTAAGACTGCATATAATAGTTAATCACCATTATATTTATTATTTTTTACTATTATTAAAATGTTTATTAAATAACACATTTTATTTGTATTAAATATATGATATTTGTGAGGGAGGCTTGGAATAAAAGTAATCATCTGAAATCCGGGCACAGCCGCTTGATGGCATTGATGCTATACAAAATCAATCAAATGTAATGTTACCGGACTGCAACTTTTTTTTTATATAACATGATTTTTTTTTTTTTGATTAAACAAATTTTTATTTCATTTATAACATGATTTCTTTTTTATTAAACAAATTTTTATATTCATTTTCGTTGTTTTAACTGACATTTTTCTTTATTCAACAAATTTTAGTAATTTAACTTTGTGTTTATTTTTCTGATTTTAAAACTTTTGACTGTTTCACGCGGAAAAAATTTATTTTAACCCCGCCGAAAAAATATAATACAATCATTTGGCACTTGTTTCGACTTTGTACTACCTTTTTTTTTTTTTGGTTGACAAAATTGTTTTTCTTATTATTATTAAATCAAAAGTAACTTTTGTGTTTTTGGGGGTAAAAAAATTGTTTTGAAAATCCCACCCTCGGATAAATAATTATAACAAAAAGTCAATAATTTTTTTTTTAAAAACACCTTTTTTTCACTTTTTACTTTTATTTATATCTCGTTTGAATTATTATTTTTTTTTTTTGGCTTCTACAATAAAATGCTTTTTTGGGGGGTTTCATACTTTGTTATTATTAACAAAAAGTAAACAAAAATAGTAATTATTTTAATCCCGCTGAAAAAAGATAATCCAAATACTTGTCAATTTCTAATGAAATAAAAAAAAAACAACACAAACTTTGAATTTTTTGAACTTATTTTTATTTATTATTTTATTGCTGTAATAAAAACAGTCTGGTATTTGGGAGGACATTATGTGCCTGAAAAAAGGACACAGTCTCACTTTCTGTACTCGGCAATTCTGAAAAGTTTAAAAATTGCACGTTCTTCTCAGACATTTTATTGGTCTCGTATATTTTCCATGCTGAAACATGACTTAGCGCGTGAGCTTTGTCGAAGCGTTTCGAACATACCCCTTGCCAATTTTTTACATATTAACATTTTTTTAGGGAAGGATGGGGACCATATGACTATTATTAGTAAATAACAACATTATTTAAATATAAATGATATTATTATGGAGATTTGAAAAGTTGTACCGACTTGCAATTAAAAGACCCTCAAGCGATACTGTAATCAGCTATGGATAGAACAAATACGCATAAATAGTTTTGAAGCACAAAACAGGCCGTAATATTTTTGTGCAATGTCATGTAAAGCTTCTGTAATGGGTAATACAATATAAATGTTGTATTAGCCGTAAGGCCGACCGTAGAAACAGTATTTTTATGTGTTTTGACACATAAACAACGACATCAAGTCGCCATGCCCGGATTTTAGATGATTACCGAATAAAATATAGTGTATATTGTAACTTCACTATATATTGAACACTGATATAAATACATTGTTCATAATATTACTTGGCCTCTTTCTTTTACAAACTAATATTTAAAAATACTTTTGTATAATAATAGTTGTACTGTGTATTATAATGTTAAAAAATTGAAATTATGCATACCAGTATCCTTTCATTACATTTATTGTAAGTCTTCTACACTAACAACATTTTGTCTTTCAGTCTATATTTAAAAAAAATGTTTTTAAATACCTTTTACTAAAATTATTAAAAAAATAAATTATAATCCATGTTTTTTTTTACTAAAAACTACAAAACATCTGCATGCTGATACATGTAGCATGAAGGTTTTTTTTTAGACTTTTGCAAAATGAATTAAAGAGTAAATTGATGATGCACACCAATGAAAGCTGATAAAATACTGTACACAAAAATAAAGTTAAGGAATTAGATCTGAATATCTATTTTCGGACATTAAAAAAATATTTTATTTTAAAATGGCGTTGTTAATGCTCATCCACATAAGGAATAAACCCATGTGGCTTTCTTCTGTGAACTTCCTCTTTTGCTTAAATTTTTTTATATATAACTTTCTATTTATTTATTGATCAAGAGCAATTAATTTTGTATTATGAAAACATGTTTTCAGACGAAACATTTAATTCAGTAATTGATAATTTCATTATTTTAATATAAAAGAAATAAAAATGAAATGGTACAAATTTATCTGCAAGTGTAATAGTAATCAATTTGCTTTTTAAAAAAAACTATAAAGAAAATATAAAACTGCATAATTAAAATCAGTTTAATAGTAAGATTTTAATCTAATCAAATTTATGTGTATTGTTAATATATACATTTAACTTATTCAACACACTAAATATAATCTACTCATTTTCATAGGACCAGAATTATGAGCGAAAAGATCATAATAAATGTGGAATATTTTGAATTATATCTGACTTGACAGTTAAATTATCTTTTATGGGTACTGTATTTTAGTGAACAATCATTGAATTGTTTTTTAAATTTTAATAGTCTTATATTCTTATCGATTTTTACATTTTGTTTATCTATATATGTTTTTTTGGCTATTGATAAAATAATGGATTGAGAACATATTGTACTTGGTTCTAATTCCAAAATGGTAGATTTTTAATTTGAAATTATAACCACTTTTAAAATTTCCACATTGTTGATCAGAAATACATTTTTCTGTAGCCTATATATTCATTTTCAGTATTTTTAATAGTGCTTTTGATTTGTGCACTTCAAATAAAAATACCTTTTTTAGATGAGGTTAAAATAAGATTCATACTATCTTAATTATTATTTTCTTTACTGTCTACAGGTTTTTCTATTTTATTTTTCAAATTTTTTTTCTTGGTTCCATCCACCTTGATTTGATGTTTGCTTTTTAGATTTTTCCATTTCTTCTTTTTTATTCTCTTGAAGTGATTAATATTTCTGAAATCTTTCAACTATTTTCTTAAGACATTTCTTGATTATTTGATTTATAAATGCTTTATTTTCCTGCTTATTTCATTTTATTTACTATTTTTTATTGTTTTGTTTCATTTGACTTATCACATATTTTCTGACTACTTTTCCCCATTTTATTTAGCATTAAGTTGAATTCTTACATATGCTACATTTTATTCCAAGTCCCCTAGTAGATATAGCTCAATCTTTGTTGCCAATATTTTTTTCACAATAGAAGTATATATTGTTTATTGTGCTATTCCATAAGTTTATAATACTTTTCATTGCTTATACAAGAGAAATGCCTTATAACATGCTTAGTATACATATTCAAATTATGATTATACTACAAACAAAATTTTAATTCTATGATTCTCAGTTATGTGATATTATGGAGCATTGATGGCACTAGTTTTGCTGTTCTCTCCCCCCCCCCCCCATATTCTTGCTGGTTTTGCAATCATTTGGTTGTAGAAATGATTTAAAATATATATTGATTTATTAACTTTAAAAATCTGAAAATGTCGTTATTCTACAAAAAAATTACTACAAAATAAACTGACAAGGCTGTTGATTGGTAGAATCTTTGAACTTGAGCCTCAAGAATACTTGAGAAACTACTTAGAACCTCTTTTTTATTGTTATTAGCAATAAGCAAAAAAGAAAGTATTTATTATTATTTTTATAAAATATTTTTATAATAATTAGTATTTAAAACAAAGGTAATTAATTATAATTATACTTATATATTATTTCAATATGTTTTATTCTTAAAAATACAAATTTAAGAAATCCATGGTAATCGTAAAAAGAAAACTACAAACAGTAATGCTTTGAGAAATATTATAGTATGAAAGTTTTATGGTATTTTAATAATTATAAATGCAATTTTAAATTTTAAAACAGAATTTCATATCTTTATGATGACTTAACACTAATTCATTCAGGTTTTAGAAATGAAGTTTACTTTACAAAGTTTTTTTTTTTTTATGAGCATTGTAGTAATTGTCCTATTAATAAGAAAAAGATTATTCTCATCATGAATTTCAGTTTATTTTGATTTTTTTCTATATTTACAAAGTTCAAATATTTTTAAGAATAGTTTTTGTTTGTAAACTTATTTTTCTAACACATCAATTCCAATTTCTTAAATCAATATAGAATAAAGATTTAGTACTAAAGCCAAATGTTGAATGACAATTCAAACAGTCATTAGTAGATAATAAAATGAAATATGAAAGTTAAAATAATTATATAGTTATGAATAAGAAATTGGGAGAATATTTGTATATTTATTTCATGTGGGTGATCACTGAAAAAATAAAAATTACTGAACAGTATTTTTTAAAAATATTAAATGACCAGCAAATGACATTATCAATCTAAAACATTTGTGAATGATAATAACTCAGTTCTATCACAATTAAACACTTGTTTTGGATGAAGTCCATTTTCTTTAATTTTTTTTTAAATTCTGCTGTAAACATAACATCCTCATTATCATCAGATGTAGTTACTCCAGTATTTTGACAAAGGTCTGTATTGACATTGGAATTTACACAGCCACATTCTACTTCCATTTAATGTCATGGAGTTAGTCATTCTTGGCTAAATTTTTCATACAGACTTTAAGACCATCCACAGAAATATTTTTGTGATTCATATTTACTATCAATAAATTGAATGCCTTTTTAGTCTTTATTAAAAATTATCTTTTAACGTGTTATAACTTAAATCTGTTTCAGAAGTACAAGCAATAACAGTGACACACATTTCTTTCTCTGTTTTTATTTTTTTACTAGAGGATTTTGTTCTTTTTGAATGTACATGATTTTTTTTCTTTACTGAATAACTAATTTTTATTTTATTTCGTAATTAAAGTAAGTACTTTATGAATTCTTTTAAATTTTATAGTTATTATTTGTGCTTAGAAAATATTTTATTAGATGAAATACTATATGATATCAAATTTTTGGAAGACAACGTGAAGAATAAAAGGCATGTGCTTTCAACTTACTTAAATAATCAAGAAAATACAGTTAATAAGTGAGCTTGTGTGAATTTATAAAATTGAAACATTTAAGAATGTTAGATTTATTGAAGACATTCAAGATGAAAAAATAACTACTGCCTTACTTGTGATACAAACTTATAAAATTTACCAAATGTATAAATTTTAATGTTTTTATTTTTGATTTACATTTTTTTTTTTTTGATAGCGTATATTAATTCAGTAGATGACATGACTTCATTCTACATAATATTTTTGTCTACTTTCTTATTAATATTGCTGTCTTTTTTCATTTGATTTTTAAATTTTTTTTGTCTTGTTTTCTACCATTTCATTTCTTTTCACTTTCTTGTTCTTTTTATTTTCTTTCTATTGTCCATTTTATTTAATAATGTTTCTATTTTGTTATTATTTTTTTTATTTGTCTTGTTTTCTGTTATTGTCAATTTTTTTATTTTCTTTAATATTGCATGATTTTTCTACTTCATTAATGCTGAATAGCTATTTCATAATAATGCTAGCTTTCCTACTTTTATTTTTTCATTGGTGCTGAATATTCCCTATTTCTACTAATATCTTGGATTCTCTTATGATGGATTAAATATTATCTTCTAACTATTAACTACTACATCATTGTTAGATCATTCTTTTTGGATTAATTTTGATTCATTATTAGATCAATCATTCCTTATCCCCTTCATGAGCTCTCACACACAGCCCTAATGTTGATCATTGGTATAAATATTCTAAATTATTAAATATTGTTTATTATTTTTTCATTTAATTAAAAGCTATATTATTCTGTTTTCTTTCTCTAATCTGGATATAATGCTACACTTCATTGTATTATTCTTTTGGTCTTCAAGGCCAATTGATCTATCTAAAGCTATCTGGTTTCTATTATCTTCTAGGTGTGCAAATATATTGTGTCTCATGTTGAGTTGAATTGTTTTATGTATAATGAACTAACAATTTGCCACGTAAAAGTACCATTATTTACTGTGGCCTAATCATTATCAGGTTCTGTATATTGATTAATCATTTAAGCAGCAGACAATAAATTGATTTATGTATGTGGCAGTATCAAACAAACACATTGGGAACTATTTTATATAATAGGAAAGTTTTGACAAAAATAATGTGTGTTTAGAATTAATAGCTACTTAGAATTGTTATTAACTTGACTTGTTCTCCTAACTTGTTGAATTATTCAATTATATAACAGTATAAAAAACTTGTGTGTTTCTAAAATATTATGTTAATAAACAAACTATATTAAGAAACTATATCTATAGCTTATGAATAGGTCATTTTTAACTCATATAGCTAATATGTAGTTACTTTATGATAATTCTAACCAGCATTTATTTTTATGGAAACAATTATTATTTCAGAAAAACATCATAATTCATCAAATTGACTGATTTAATATATAAAATAACAACTAATCAAACATATATAATAAATATTATTTTTTTTTTTTTCATTGCTGAACATTGATAAAATATGAGATTCTTAGCATCATCGATAAAGTAGATAATACTGATTTAAGAAAATAAACAATAAAAGAATATTTGCACCCAACCTTATGGTGAATCAAGGGCTAATCTTTCAACTAGATTAACCCAGCATAAATCCCTATACAATAGAACACTTAAGAGTAATGAACATATCTCAATATTTATAAACTATGAATAAAAATCTCTCTATAAATTCTATTTATGAAAAACTGGAATTGTGTGCATTGTGAGGGAGGACAGAAAATGAAAATTAAGGAGGCCTGATCAATAGCAAGAAAAGATACAAGCATTTCTCTTTCAAAGAAATTGGCTATTTAAATATTGTTGAATATTTAAACAATTAGTTAAAAACATAAAAGTTAAAAACACTAAAGAAATTAAATTATGAATATGATATTTTATATTTCTAAAGCATGCCAAGAATTTAAATTATAAAGACTATCTTTTCTCTATGAATGTGCATAATATTTATTTAAATATTAATTAATAATAATAATATTTACACAAATTCACTATTTACAAGATAATTGAATAAATATATTATCTTTTCCTAGGATATTCTAAGATTACTAATTTTGAAAATTATTAGTTTAATTATTACAATATGTAATGAAATAGATATTTTGATTTAAATATATTTTCCCTAAAGAATAAAATATTAATCAGCATATAAATAATAATGACATAAATATTAACATCCTAATTTTAAGGACAACAAAAAAATTTAAAATACAAAGTAACTAGGAACCAAATAAACATCAAGGACAGAACTCATATTTTTACTTAAATTTTGAATGTATATGAAAGAATTTGAGCATATGTTTATCAATACTTAAATTCCAGATTGTCTTTTTATAAAAGTTTTTTTCTAACTTTGAATTTTTGCCAGAAGCTATTATTATTTAAAATTGATTAATAGAATTTTTTACTTTGTCAGATAATTGGTACTTTAAATGGAGACAATAATTATATAAAGTTTACTGCTAGTTAACTTACAAATATATAATTAAATATCCATAGACTTTTGGTGACTACTGTAGCTTACTTATGGGTGAGTAATTTATTGTTTTCCTAAGTTTATAATTGACTGAACATTTTCTAGATTTTTATGCAGCTTCCTAATTCATAACTGAAATAGTGACTCTTGGAGTGAAGTTAGAAATCACAAGTTTTAAGAAAAGTATAGTACAATGTTCTAGCCAATTGTCATCGTAGAACTTCAGATAATACTGATAATAGTATTATGTCATACAACTTTTCTATATAGGTTTACACTCATCATCTGCTTATTTTTTTTTCAACTTTTATTTAGATCTCATTAACTTGCTTCAAATTTTGGAAATTGATTTTCTAACTAATTATAATTGGCTATTATCGTTACATTCCATAACATTAGCTAATTCGGGAATTCAATAAACATGGCATTTAACTTTATACTTTTATAACATAAGAAATTTACAGACAATTAATTTAATCCAATAGATACCTGTTTTTCATTTAATGCAAATTCAAGAAAATCAAATTGTCCAAATTTATAAATGAATTAAAAATTAATCAAATTGCTTTTTTTTTTTTTAACATAACATATAAATTTGTATAACTAAAATCAACCTATTAAAATGATTTCAATATGGAATGGAGTTGTGATATCTGCTATATCTTTGTTCCAAAATCCCATCACATACATGGTTATCACATATAATTGCTCACATTTTGTTGATAAGCTCTGATTACAACAGAATACATATTGAGTATTAAACTGCAAATGTACAGCGCTTTTCAAGATTTATCTGTAATTATATATTTAACACACACTTTTTTATAAATATTTTATATATATAAAGATTATTATATAAACAATTTTTTTAAAAATAATATAGTTTTTAAAATATGATATGTTGGACTATTTCCATCATTTGTGAGTGAATGTTGAATGTGTAGAAACTTTTAAACTTTATTTAAACTTTCCAAATACAAACAACTTGTTAGTAATAACATACAAATAGACAATACAGGTTAGTAATTACACAATGTTTCCAATACAAACAACTTGTTAGTAATAACACACAAATAGACAATACTCTTCTTCAGGTGTTGCTGGCCTATATGCACAGTGACAATATTCGCTTAGAAGTTGAACTCGCACCTTTAGATTCTTGAATATCGAATTTTAAGGCAAATGCTCTACCAACTGAGCTATTCTGTCAAAGGCAACATATAGTAGAAATTTGATATATTTATATATGAAGGTTGGTTCAAATCCTCCAGAGTCCTTCAATTTTTTTTTTTTAATGAGGCTAATTATTATTATTATTATTATTATTATTATTGCCTATTTGTGTGTTATTACTAACAAGTTGTTTGTATTTGGAAAGTTTAAATAAAGTTTAAAATTTTCTATACATTCAACATTCACTCATAAATGATGGAAATAGTCCAACATATCACATCTTATAATATACCATCATTACAAACCTTCAGACAAATACTAATATAGTTTTTAATTATTAATTGGGGGTGGGGGAAGGGCTCAAAAAATTACTATATGTATTTTTTTTAATAAAGTGAATCATGAAATTTAGACTTTGGGCAATAACGTTTTTTCTATAGAAACTTAATAATCTTATCAACAAGCTACACCCTTCTAGATGGTTTGATATTTTTAAGTCTATATCGTCTTTACAAATGTATTCAAATTTCCTAAAACATTTAGCATTATGTTTAGAAATGTTTTATTATTCAAAATATTGTTCATCAAATTCAGAAAGGATAATAAAGCAAAAAATAAATCATATGCACTTTCGACATAAGCTAAGGAAGTAATACTGAACTGAGCTCCGAGTCAGAAAAATAGCTACTGCTATATTGTAAAATTGATTAAATTTATTAATTTTAGTGTTTTGCAGTTTTTTAATGTAATTGCATATGGTGTTCCGAAATGGAAAATTGCAACTGCCATGTAAAATTTAACATTCAACTATGTGTTAGTTTAAATATTTGTAAAATCTATATTTGTGTTAATATAATATATTAACACAAATATAGATTTTACATGTAAAATTTATTAAGTTTACATCTTAATTTTTTTTTTTTAGGGCTAACCTGTAATTGAAGTAGGGAATATTGATAGAGCATATGTCAGTTTTATTGTAATCAAATTTGTTTATTGTCACTTTATATATTAAACTGTTATTCAGTATGCTAAATATCTAATTCTATTTGTCATCAGTAATTAGACAGTATTGTTTCAATATAATATTTAAATGTATGTATATTGTCTATACTAGACAATGTAATTATAAGGAACTTTAATTCAGGCTTTCAAGCTCCCTACAGCTACCCAATTCATCTTATACAACCAATACACATGACCACATTCATCCAAAAAAGATAAATGATCTCCAATTTATGTATTTCATGCTGAATCAGCACTCATCATTTGGTCCAGATCACCATCGCCCACACATATATAAAATCGGAGTTCAATTTATATTAAGATAGCATATCTTCAAACTTTAATGGACAACCTTCAATCTTCTCCACTCTCTAACT
This sequence comes from Epiperipatus broadwayi, assembly GCA_028023455.1. Taxonomy (NCBI): domain Eukaryota; kingdom Metazoa; phylum Onychophora; class Udeonychophora; order Euonychophora; family Peripatidae; genus Epiperipatus; species Epiperipatus broadwayi. The sequence continues at coordinate 1,145,748 of JAQFVV010006254.1, forward strand.
CTTTGGCCATCTGTTTCATTGAAATTCCGAGGATGGAATGCTCAATGCCCTTGTTGATGCCAATATTATCATACCCATGTTGATCTTCAATCAATCTATCTCCTTACACATAGAAGAGGGATGAATAAAATACAGGCTGAGTATGTAATATTTAAATATATATATATTATTGTCTATACTAGACTTAAGGTAATTATAAGGGACTACTTTCAAGCTTCTTACATCTACCTAATCCATCTTATACAACTTATACACATAACCACATACATGTGCAAAAGATAAATGATCTCCCATATACGTGATTTCATGCTGAGTCAACACCAGTTGGTCCAGTTCTCCATTACCCACACATATATACAATCAGTTCTCAGTTTGTATTAAAATAGCAAAATTTTCACACTTTAATGAACAAGCTTCAGTCTTCTCCACTCTCCAACTTTTCAATCACTCTTTTCATTGAAAATCTGAGGATGTAATGCTCAAAGCCCTTGTTGATGCCATTATTATTGTCATACCCATGTTAACCTTAAGTCAATCTGACCCCTTATACATAGGACCTTAATATATCCATTTAATTATACAGAAGAGGGATGAGTAGAATACAGGCTGAATACATAATATTTAAATATATGTATTATCACTATACAAAAAATAGGGGGTTAATACAAAAAAATCTGAGGTTACTTCCTACAATTGGGTAGCTATTTTTGACAGTACACCATATCAGGGCATAATTATGAGGAGATGGGAACCCATCATTCCCAAATAAATAAAATTTAATATAAAAGGAATGAGCATGGGAGATCACTTAAGAGATCAGCACAGCAATCTATAAGTTCACCAGCACTACACGAAAGTAATAACCATTCATCCATCATGAATGGTCAACAATAAAAATAAATCAACAGTCAATCTGGTGACTGGATTTGAAATGGGTCTACTATAAACCAGCTAATTATTTCACCCTTGCCAGCTTTGTGCAGATTATTTAAACCATAATTTGGATGCACAAACTTAAATGCTAATCCATAAGAATTCAACAGAAAAAATAATGCTGGGATACCAAAACATGCTGATTATTATCAATACTCTGGCCTTTAGTACCTTTAATGTATTGGCCAACTATAAATTTAGTTTTTAATAAATACAAAACTAATAAAATGTAGTGCATGGACTTTAAAGGATATACCCTTTGCACTAATACAGGATTATCATACCTGGATGTCTATAACACTAAACATAATTTCTACCCCATATAACTTATGCATAAATCTAGCTCATGAAGCACGAACTCTGGAAATTATTAGTGAACAAGAGATCAATAAATGAATAAAGCAGCTTATTATAAATAATGTTAAATAATTCATAGGCTTACTATAAGTAAATAATTTTATTGGGATCATAAAAAAAATTCCTAGAACATAAATCTGTCATGTAATAAGGTAACACATAGCAATTTATGAAACGGGATTTGGTTAGAATAAAGAAATTAAGACAAAATATTTTTTAAAGCAATTATTGGTTCTCATCTGATCCTTCGTGTCAGCCGCGGGTGGCGCGATTTCTAACCAAAAACATTAATATAACGTTCCCGGGCTAGCGATTCTCTATTAATATTGACTTTTTTTTTTTTTGTTTGTTTACAAACTTTCTTTCATTTCTGAATTATTTTTCCCAAATAATATTTTTGACGATGGGATAATAATAGTTGTTTTGTTTTTTTATTGACAAGAGGGTCTTTTTTGGAGTGTGTTCAAATAGTAATTTGTGTTTTTTTTAAAATAGTATTACTGTTTTTGTAAAAGTGGATTGCCAAAATTTAAGAGAGAACGGGTTTTTTGGATGGATCTTTAAATAATAATTTACGTTACTTTGATAGGTTTACATTTGATTGCCAACAACAATTAGTGGGAGGAGTGTTTTTGTGTGCGATTAAATAATAATTTACGTTACTTTTATAGGTTTACATTTGATTGCCGACAACAATTATTGGTAGTTTTTTTTTCCCGTGTGTGTGTGTGTATGTTTAAATAAAAATTAAAGTTATTTTTATCAGTTTACATTTGATTGACAACCGATTTGACTTCCTTTCGTTTATAAATTATGGTTTTGCTTCTACAAATAAATATTTTTGACAATGGGACAATAATATTTGTTGTTTGTTTAATTTTTATTGACAAGAGGGTGTTTTTTGGTGTAGGTTCAAATAGTAATTTAGGTTACGTTTAAATAATAAGTTACGGTCTTACTTTGATTGGTTTACATTTGATTGCCAACACTAATTATTGGGAGGGATGTTTTTTTGTGTGTACGATTGTAGACAACAATTATTGGGAGAAGGGGTGTAACCGTTTAAAGAATAGTTTACGTTACTTTTAGTGGTGGTGTACATTTGATTGCTGACAATAATTAGTGAGAGGGATGGGTGTTTTGGGGTAATGATTAAATACTAATTTACGTTCCTTTTATTTTACATTTGATTGCCGACAACAATTATTGGGAGAAAGGGGTTGTTTTTTTGTGTATGTTTAAATCAAAATTGAAGTTACTTTTATCGGTTACATTTGATTGACAACCGATTTGACTTTTTTTTTTTTTTTTCGTTTTTAAATTATGGTTTTGGTTTTCCCAAAACCTAATATTTTTGACAGTGGGACAATAATAGTTGTTGTTTCTTTCATTTTTGTTGACAAGAGCGGGTCTTCTTTGGTGTATGTTCAAATAGTAATTTGGGTTACGTTTAAAAAATAATTGCTTTACCTTACTTTTAGTACTTTACATTTGATTGCCGACAACAATTAGTGAGAGGGGTGTTTTTGTGTACAATTAAAGAATAATTGTACGTTACTTTTATTTTTTACATTTGATTGCTGACAACAATTATTGGGAGAAAGGGTTTTGCGTTTTATTTTTTTTGTGCGTATGTTTAAATCAAAATTTAAGTGACTTTTATCAGTTACCATTTGATTGACAACCGATTTGACTTTCTTTTTTTTCGTTTATAAATTATTTGCATTTTCCCAAATAATATTCGGTTTGACAATGGGACAATAATAGTTGTTGTTTCTTTAATTTTGATTGACAAGAGTGGGTCTTTTTCAGTGTATGTTCAAATAGTAATTTGGGTTATGTTTAACTAATAATTTACCGTCTTACTTTGATTCGTTTACATTTGATTGCCGACAACAATTAGTGGGAGGGGTTTTTTCTATACGATTAAAGGATAATTAATGATGTTCCTTTTATTTGACCGTTTGATTGCCGACGACAACAATTATTGGGAAAAGTGGGTTTTTTTTAGGCTAGGTTTAAATAAAAATTTGAGTTACTTCTTTTATTTTACATTTGATTGCCGGCGACAACAATTATTGGGAGAAGAAGGGATGTACGTTTAAATAAAAATTGAAGTTACTTCTTTTATTTTTTACATTTGATGAAGGCTATTTAGAATCCCTCAAACAAGCTTGCCTTTATGAAGTGAACATTTTCGTCGGCCACAACGAGACTTACAAATGAAAGTCGAAAGATGTTTTTGGACCTCAAATCATATATTTGCCACACAATCCAATCTTTTCTTTCAGCAGCAGGATGTTTTTTTTTTCTGCTGTAGAAATATTCCAGCACCGGCTTCTGTATCTGGCAATTCCCATCTTTTCAAGTTTTCTGTTGTTTGAATTAGCCATCTTTTTGGTCTCGGAAAATTTCTCGTTAAAACGTGACTCATAGCGTGATCGTTAAAAAATTTTATGCTACTCCACCCTAATTGAGAATTTAGGAGGCTTATAGCTTTACGAGGAACAATCACGACACTGTTTAAATTGTTAAAAGGTAACAGTACATCAATTCATCTTAAAAAAAAGGTCCCGATGAAAATTTAAATACTTTTGACACAATCAAATTAACACACCCTCGTACGATAATGTTACATAAAATACATAACACAGTATTATGATATAGTGCATGACACAAACAACTACGGCATTTTCCTCTGCTGCTTTTAGCATTGGAAAAAGCCACACCGTTAGCCGCTAAGCCGAGTTAACACTTTCTAGATTTTATCATAGAAAGAAGACTTAACTCCGAGTTAACACTTTACCTTTTAGCGTAGAAAGAATACTTAACTCCGAGTTAACAATCTTTCTAGGATTTATTTTAGAAAGAATGCTTAAAGTCTTGGGTGCGGCCATGGAAACGGCATATTTCTAGAAATTTAGCTAGAAATAGCGCCACCTGCGGCTGACATGAAGGATCAGATGAGAACCCAATTATTTAATATCTAATTGATTAACAATAAACTAAAAATGGCATAATATTAGAAAATTTTAAACATTTCATCAAAAAAATATATTTTCATAAAATTTATATTAAATTAACTTTTTATTCATTAAGTTATTTTTTTAAAATAACTAAGAGTTTGGTAAATATTTTTCAAAATTAAAGATAACAATCTTTGATTTAGTTTAACTAACCTTTTTTTTTTCAGGAGTGAAAATGAATGAAAGAAGAAAAACATGTTTCAAAATAAAAAAATTACATTTACAAACAATTAATTTTTCTAAAAACTATTTCATAACTTGGTAGAAAAAATTGATTAGGTTTTTAGAAAAAGATGTTTCACAATTGAAAATTTTAATTTAATGAAAGTATTTAAAATTATCAATTCTTACAAAATAAATGCACACACACAAAAAAAAATATTTCTAACTGTGGTTTTATTGTTTATGGAGTTTTTTTCAGTTACAATTCCCAGTTTTTTTCAATTGAGTTTTTCTTGAAGACTTCTAGACATGTTCATGGTTAATTTGTCATTTTTTTGGTCTGCAGTAATTCCAGGTTAAAAAACAATAGCAAATTTTGTCCATTGGATTTTCTTAAATTTCCAGGTGCGACTGACAGACTCAAGCTCTTGATTGAAGACAAGATGGCAGATTACTTTAAGGAGAGTACTACATTTTTATTTCAGTGAAGACAGGTTTCATGAAGGAATATGATGTTTAGCTTTTAGCTGAATTTAGCATATATATGGTTTTCATTGTACAAACCATTTTTATGTCTAAAACTCATAGGATGCTAAAAGTTTGGTTAAAACTTGTTATACTATGCCATAGCTTAGTTAAAACTTCTGGCAGTAGGTTGGTGAAAACTTTATCAGCTGGATTAACTTGGACTATTTTTCTCATCAATAACTAGTAAGGAATCTCTTTTCGACAGACACTTGGGTCTTATGACCTATTCACACCCCCATATTTTTTTAGAACAATGTTGCCTACTAGATACATTTTTATAAATACAATTGTTCAGTTATTTTCCTCCTTAATCATAGATATTGAAAAACCAGTGAAGAACTTGAATTAACATTATAAAATTCTTAGCATTCCTTTCTAATTAAGAAAATCTTCTTGCAAAAGAAAACAAGATAATCAGTTAATTGCACTGATTTGATTTTTCTTGCATTGAAGAGATAAAGAGAAAAGAAAAACAACTCTGATTAAAAATAAAACTTACAAAAGTATTAAAATCTTTTTTTTTCTTTTTAAAAATATTCTTTAACAATGTTAAAATTAATATTAAATAATTTACAAAAAAAAAGGAATTTTTTTCTCTTAGTACATCTTTATAGTTTAAATTAAAACTACTAATTAATTATAATTACTGAAGAGAGAGTTTAAAAAAACTTCTTTACATTTTTTTTACAATTTGCTGTCCCTTCTACAATCACTTATAACTTATTAAAATATTTCTGAATGAATGTTATATTATTATTTAATTAATTTAATGTTTGATGATTCTCATACTATCATATTGGGACTTAAAATATTTAGTTAAATAAAGATCCATGAAAAAAAATATAGGAAAATTAAATATTATTTCCCCCATTAATTAAATAATTTTATACTTAAACCTGAGGAACATGCTACCAACCATCTACTTTTTTTAGTGCAGCTATTGGTTATATTACTCCTGTTTTATATGGGAAATGCAATTGAGTTGAACCTCTCTTGATATTTTAGTTTGATTCAGCCAATTTCATTTCACTACAATAAAAATTTATGTTAGATATGCTTTGCTGTGCATTAACATTTCCACAGACTTATAAGCTGGGATATAATTACTAAGCCATTTTGAGCTCTTTTATCAAAAGTAATTGCCTCATTTCTTTGATCTATTTTTATTTCTGGAGATGAGATGACTTGGTATAATATATTCATGCCTCCTTCCAGCACCGTGATGAACAAATCTATCACAGAACAGAAGTTTGCAATGCATGAGCACCATACAAATTCTCTCAGTTTAAGCTCAAACAAAACACACTACCCAGAGGGCACATTGAAAAAAAAATGACCAAAGAAATGTTTGGCCATTTGGAATACCTTGCTCATTTACTTTGAATCTTATAGGCTCCTCACCCATGACAGTTCTGTGTCTTGTAGACAATTTAGTATTGTTCTGATAGAAAGCTCTGCTCATTTGGGGGGCTTATTTGGAAAAAATTAAACTTTATGTAGGTGCAGTGCTGAGCTAAACTTGGAGCATTATAAACTGCATCCTTATAGAAGAGTATCATCTATCCACCATCAGCACTGAAAGAAAATCTATCATACTTCATTATATTTATCCCTAATTTCTGCAAAGTATCTTTCCTCAGTTGCTATTTCATTTTGCTTTTTCTTGTTTCCCTAGTCAGAAGTATAATTGCACCCTGCTTTCAGAGACCGATGATCAAGATCGATCTTTGATAATAACTGTTGAGAGATGATCTACTTCTGGTTAGTCTAATTATTTGTGTTCTGTCAAAATGGAGAACCATATTCCCAGTGAATATTTCCTTGGCAAAGGTTTGATCCACTTGTGGATCTTCTAACTATTCAGGTTGTAGTAGGACTAAGTGTTACCTGTTGATCTTTGTCTCCTCTTTAATGATGGCACTTCATTTCTTCTGTCCTGATACCATGGTGTTTGTTTTGATTTTCTTTTTCCCATATTGGATGGCATTCATATGTAGATTTTCTCCCTGTATGCTGATTTAGTTGGAGGTTTAAAATCTCCTTTTTCTCAGCATATGCAGGTTTGTTGCTGTCAAATGCTTTTAACAATTTAGCCACATACTCATCTGTATGCTTGTACCAATTAACATCCTTTCAATATGATTTGGGAAGGTGTGTTAATATTTTTATTATTTGTAATTCTGAGAGGATCTGCAGTAAATGCTGTCAAGTTTTCCATTTGCTTCCTAAAAAAATGGAGTGTAGGGCTTACCAGCAGGATACCTCATGATATTTTGTTTAATTTCTTCCAGGTAATCCTCACCCCAGTAGCACTTCATGCTTGCTTGCTTAAACTCAATAAAATTATGGGGATGGATAGATGTATAATGAATCCCAGTATGCTTGGGGTGCATCTTGAAGATGGCTACAAACTTGTTAGCTTTGCTTCTACAGTCACAGGGATTAACCTTTTAACTTCCTTGTTTGGTTAAAATCGATCACGGCTTCAAGTCGCTCGAATTCTGTCATTTTTAACGCTATGATTAAGCTTAAAAAAGTACCGTAAAATGCTGCTCTCTCTCAAAAAGTACCGTAAGATGCTGCCCTCTCGAATTATTTTACAAGTAAAGAATCAATAAATTAGACATTTAAACTTTTAACAATGGTAGAAGGCAGTCTTTTCTAGATGGTGATTGGTTGGTATTCGAGGCCTGTCAATTTTTTATCGCTCCAATGTCTTTGTTTTGTTTTTCAAAATGTTTTAGAGTAGTTTTTTTTAGTATTTTTTTACATGTTATAAATTATTTTCATAAAATATACTGAAAACGTAATTATTTTACAAAAAACAGTAAGATTTTAGTAAAAAATTGTATACTTTTACAGGAACGTAAATTGAAAAAGAAACCAGCTCTAACAACAATTTTGACACCTGTCAACAGTTTACATTGTCCCAAGCTCTTTATTTGATTTTCAAATAAAAATTATTATTTTTCTGGCATTTATTTACATATTATAATGTACTTCAGAAAAATATGCTGAAAATATAAATTATTTTAGGAAAATAGTAAGATTTTAGTACAAAATTTTTTTTATTTTTACACTAACGTAAATTGAGAGGGAAATCAAACGATGTCAGCCACACTTTCTGATTTGTTAAGTTTCTTTGGTACTTTCTGGTTAGCTGCACCCCAGCCACTAGAGGCGCTGTTTCTGTGTAAACACAGAAATATCCAGAGTAAGAGCCAAAAAAGCAGACAACGCAAATTCCAGCCGCTAGATGGCGCTGTTCACCATGCGTATGCACAGGAAGCTTCCACAAGCCAGCTGGCAGCAAAACTGCCCACTTGGTGGCGCTGGTTGCAATGCGTAAGCCCATTTAACTTATGTTGTCTGCTACCAGCACTACCAAGAACCTAGGTGGCGCTGATTCCCGTAAACAGATATAGTTTACATCATCTGCTACACCAAGATTCTAGCCCACTCCGTTGGGTGGCGCTGTTTCTCCACGTTTACACACGGAGAAACAGCATTCTCTAACCGCAATATTATTGCAAGGGTAACGTCTACGCACATATTACTTAAAACATACGCAGCGTATAATATAAAGGTGTCAATAATGTAGAAGTCACATCTATTTAAATCTGCTTTGATTATTAATACTGTTACATGGAATTTCATCCTGTCATAAATCCATGTATTTTACATTCATTGTTTTTAAAAATAGATCTTTTTTTTTTTTTTTTTTTCTAAAAATGATTTTTTTTTTAAAATCAAAATATGACCACGACTATTTACATTTGCTTTCACAACGTAACATTCTAATTTCACCTGATTTTAAATTAATTTATTTTTTAGAAACGATCTTTTTTTAAAGATTATTTTATGTAAAAATAATTAAAAAAAAAAAAATAATAATCTTTACAGCACTGTAATCATTAATCAAAATAAATAATAGTTTATTAGTTGATATTGTGAATTGGTAAATATTCAAGATTCTTTAAACCATCTAGCTACTCGCAAAAATCTGTAGAGATTACAAACAGTAAATAAATTCAAGTATAATTATTATTAATTCTTTTAAGTTTGCCCGTATTTGTTTTGATCACAATCAATCTCGTAAGTTAATAATTGTTGAAATCTACGGAAAATGCTATAATACATCGTAATGAGAATTCTAGACATATCATTCAAGTATAATTTCAAGTCACTACGAATCTTTTATGAACTGTCATTTTAGTAATGGTTATTAGAATTTGTTAATAATCATAACCTAAGATTGATCGTATAATATCAGAGGAAAAAAGAATGAACTTTACTTATGTAGACTGCTGGAAGTGATGAAGAGAAAAATAAATATGCTATCAATTAATGAAGCTGAGAAATTGTCAACAATACAATCTATCATCATCATCATCAACCATTATCAATCCACTGCAGGATGAAGGTCTCTCCAAGTTTAATCCACCTCCAATCTTTAGCTTCTCTTCTCCACATCACCCCTGCACACTTTCTTATTTCATCTATCCATCTCACATGTGGTCTCTTCCTGGGTCTTCTATAATCTCTTGGAATCCAGTTTAAGATTTCAATTGTCCATCTATTATCATCTCTTCTAGCAATATGTCCAGCCCAACTCCACTTTAATCTTTTAATTTTTTCAATAAAATCAGTTACACCTTATTGTTCTCTTACTGATATATTGCGTTTTCGATCTCTTCTTGTTACTCCCAACATGCATCTCTCCATACTTCTTTGAGTGGTCTGAGGTCTCTGTATTGCTCTTCTATTAAGTGTCCAAGTCTCAGATCCATAAGTAATAACTGGTAAAACACATTTGTTAAAAACCTTCCATTTCAAACACATAGATATATTTCCTTTTAGTATCAAGTTATTTCGACCAAAAGCACTCCAAACAAGTGTAATTCTATGATTGATTTCATCCATTATGTTTCCATCTGTATTAATAATCTGACAAAGGCATTTGTAACTGTTAACTTCTTCTAACTCATTATAAACAATCTTTATTTTCATATTTTGAGAAAATTCATTAAACATTACTGTAGTCATTTTAACATTTATCTTTAGTCCTAATTTCATCTGATAACTACTGCAACATTTCCTATAGATCTAAAGCATTATTAGCAAAAAAACAACTACATCATCTGTGAAATATAAATGACTTAAATAATCTCCATTTATTTTCACTCCTTTAGTTTCCCATTTTTATCCACAAAATACTTCTTGCAACACTGCTATAAAAAGTTTGGAAATATGGAGTCACCCTGTCTCATTGTTGACTTTACTAGTATCATTATGTAATCTAATTGTTGCTGAAATATTCTTAAAATATGACAATATCCTGGATCTATACCCTGATGATCCAATCCTTTAATCACTGAAGAAATGTTTATAGAATCAAATGCCTTTTCATAATCTACAAATCCAAAACATAATGACAACTCATATTCATTTGACCTTTCTATAACTTCTCTCAATACCTGGATATGATCTACTGTACTAAAACCACTTTTAAATCCAGCTTGTTCTCTTGGTTGGTGGAAATCCAATGTTCTCTGTAGACGAGTTGTAATTATCTTGGTAAAATTTTTATATAAAACTGATAAAAGGCTGATAGGTCTGTAATTTCTAATATCTTCTTTATCACCTTTTTTAAATATTAATATTATTACTGCATTCTTCCAATCATCCCGTACATCTTTATCATTTAGACATTTGGTATATAATTTTGCTAAAAAAATTTCTATTTCCTCACCTGCTTCTTTTAATATATCAATTATAATTCCATCATTACCTGGAGCCTTTCATTTCTTCATACATTTAATTGCATGTCTCACTTCTTCATTTAAAATTCTGGGCAATTCGGAAGATGTAATAGTTATAGGAGGTACTTGTTCTTTATTACTATATAATTCTTGATAAAAATCTTCTACCAATTTCATGATGTCATCTCTCTTTTTAATAATAATTCCATCTTTTTTTCTTATTGCAGATATAAATTTCCTGCCAATACCAAAATGTTGTTTGACATTCTTGAGACTTTTATTCTCTTCTATAGCTTTCCTTGGTTCACAGTTATACTTTCTCATATCATTTTCAACTCTTTTCCGCACTATTTTACAAAATTTGAGATATTTCAATTCTTTTTAATGCATCATTTTTGTATATCTTCATATTCCTTCTTTTCTTTATAAAATCTCTAGTCTCAGTAGAAATTTTATTGGACAATTGCTGCTTTTTTCTACCAGCTATCTTTATTGCAGTTTCTAAAAGTGTATCAGTTATTTTCATATTAATATCATTCAAATCTGAATCATGTTCAAAATCTACTAATACTTGAAACCGATTTGTAAGTTCTAATTTAAATTCGTTAGAATATTTCTGAAGATTAGGAATATCATCTGTAAATATTGTTTTTCTTAATAATTTTTGTCTCTCTAGTTTTACATTAACATGTATCTTACACCTTACTAATCGATGATTACTTCCTGTGTTAAATTTATTAAGAACATTACAATCTTGAAATATGTATTTCCTGTTAGTCAAAATATAATCCAATTCTGCTGTACCTTCATTTGGATGCTTCCATGTCCATTTCCTTTTAACATTTTTCTCAAAAAAAGAATTCATAATATAAAGTTTTTATTTTTCTGCAAACTCCACAAGTCTATGTCCTCTCTCATTTCTATTACCATAACCAAAATTACCTACAGCACTTTCATCTTTCATTTGTTTACCAATTCTAGCATTAAAGTCTCCCATAACAATTTTAAAATATTGTTTACTCTGATAAAAAGCCTTTTGTACATCCATATAAAAATCTTTTACTACTTCATCACTATGAGAACATGTTGGGGCATAAACCTGAATTATCTGCATTTGGTATCTGCTATTAAGTTGTATAACTAATCTTGCCACTCTGTCTGATACACTATCAATCTCCACAATATTGTTCTTCCACTTTTTATTTATAATGAATCCTACTCCACTTGTATTTCTAATATTTGTGCCTTTATAATAGAGTATATGTCCACTTTTTAAATCAATTGTCTCTTCACCTTTTCTTCTAACTTCACAAAGTCCAATAATGTCCCACTTAATATGAGATAGTTCTTCTAATTCTTGCAATCTTCCTTCACTTGAAAGTGATCCACAGTTGTAAGTACCTAAATAAAAAGTCGTCATCAAATGGCAGCCTGGGTCCACAATCAGGGGATTCTTAGCACCCTCCACCTTTGGCCACCAACCACTGCCTTAGTTGATGACTTTACAGCCTCCTTTGAATAAGAGCCATGCTTTATTTTTGTCTGTCATAATTGTATATATGTATTGGAAAAATATTTATTATTTACACAAGCATTCATTCTGCCTTCTCAGGCACTGAGAAGAAAGACAATGGTGTTTCTTGATCTTAAACTCAGAAGTAAAAAACCAATAAACTCACCATGCTGGCTAATGCATGTTGGTGAGCAGCCCATCCATGTTCATATAGTATATGAATAATCATATAGTAATAACAGCTGCAACGATAAGAATGTATGGAGTGGACATTAGGAAATTTGCTCTGCTCAAAGGGTCTCCTTTCAGTTAATAGCAAACTCCTTTCTGCAGCCAATACAATCTATAAAAGCTGTTAAATACTGAGAAATGGAATAAAAATGATAGTTTGCATAAACGTTGCATGGAAAATCCAAAGTTGTAATCGTTTAGGGTTTAACTACATTGTAAACTTAAAAAATAAATATAATGTCAGGAAACTAGTATTAATATTGGAATACATGTATAATTATAACAAAGCCAATAATTCTTAAAGTTAAATCAGACCAGAGACATTTTTGAAATTAAACAAGATAATGATGCCCATTCCCTGGTCTGCCATTCAATTATTATTTTGAATTAGCCAGAATTTGAAAATGTTTCAGAATTGCACATTATTGAAAAGCAAATGGATTACAACAAAAAAAAAATTAGTTTATGAACTTTTAATTGTGGATTAATATTTTTAATATTCATTATGGTTACCACACGCAAGGGTGAATCCATAAATAAAAAGTTAAGTTCTAGGTTTTATTGTCACAATAGGTTAATTGTGTAATAGGGTTAGATGATTTAGTGAAGATCAACATCATCAACAACCATTATCAATCCACTGCAGGATGAAGGTCTCTCCAAGTTCATCTTCTCTGATCTTTAGCTTCTCTTCTCCACACCACTCCTGCACACTTTATTATTTCATCCATTCATCTCACATGTGATCTCTTTCTGGGTCTTTTATAATCTCTTGGAATCCAGTTTAAGATTTCAATTGTCCATCTATTATCATCTCTTCTAGCAATATGTCCAGCTCAGCTCCACTTCAGTCTTTTAATGTTTTTAATAAGATCAGTAACACCTGTTTGTTCTCTTACCCATATATTGCATTTTCAATCTCTTCTTGTTACTCTCAACATGCATCTCTCTGTACTTCTTTGAGTGGTCTGAAGTCTTTGTATTGCTCTTCTTTTAAGTGTCCATGTCTCAGATCCATAAGTGAGAAATGGTAAAACATATTTATTAAAAACCTTCCTTTTTAAACACATGGGCATATTTCCTTTCAGCACCAAGTTATTTCTACCTAAAGCACTCCAACCAAGTTTAATTCTATGATTAATTTCATCCTTTATGTTTTCATCTGTATTAATAATCTGATTAAGATAGTTATAGCTGTTAACATCATCTGACCCATCATAATCAATCTGTATTTTCATATTTTAAGAAAATCCATTAAACATTACTGTAGTCTTTTTTACATTTATCTTTAGTCCTACTTTCATCTGCGAACTCCTGCAACATTTCCTGAAACTCTAAAGCATTATTTGCAAAAACAACTACATCATCTGCAAAATCTAAATGACTTAAATAATCTCCATTTACTTTCACTCCTTTAGTTTCCCATTTAAATCCATAAAATACTTCTTGCAACACTGCTGTAAAAAGTTTTGGAGATATGGTGTCACCCTGTCTCAATGTTGACTTTACTAGTATAATATATAATCTTATTGTTGCTGAAATATTCTTTAAAATATGACAATATCCTGGATCTATATCCTGATGATCCAATCCTTTAATCACTGAAGAAATGTTTATAGAATCAAATGTCTTTTCATAACCTACAACTTTTCTCAATACCTGGATATGATCTACTGTACTAAAACCATTTTTAAATCCAGCTTGTTCGCTTGGTTGGTGGAAATACAATATTCTTTGTACACGAGTTGTAATTATCATGGTAAAAATTTTGTTAAATCAAAGTTTGCTATAAATAAATTGTAATTACTTTGATAAAGATTTTGTATAAAACTGGTAAAAGATTGAAAATCTGTATTTTCTAATACTTCCTTCTGTGCTAATATTTTCTTTATTACTTTTTCAAAATATCAATATTATTACCAAATTTTCCCAATCATTTTATACATCCTTTATCATTTAGACATTTAATATATAATTTAGCTAATATTTTTTTTTCATCTCATTCTAAGATATCACTTATTATTTTATCATTTTAAGGAGCCTTTCATTTCTTCATAGATATCATGGGCAATTCAGAAGATTTAGTAACTGTAGTAGATACTTTGTTTTCTTGTTTTTATTACTACATAATTCTTTATAAATGTCTTTCTCACATTGCATCATGTCTGTCATCTTCCTTTTTAGTAATAGTTCTATTTTTTTTACTTTTTATTGTTGAAACATCTTTCTTTCAAATAACAAGATGTTTTCCACTTTTGAGATTTTTATTTTCTTTCATAGATTTTCTTGCCAATTCAAAATTATCTTATAATGTAATTAATTCTTTTTTATGCCATTTTACAAAACTGTAAATACTCAATTTCTTTAATGGATTATTTTTAAAATTTTTCATATTTTTTAATACATTATTTTATCTCGGTAGAAAATTTATTGATCAATTGTTGCTTTTTTTATACCAGCTATCTTTCTTGCAGTTCTTACTAGTGTACCAGTTATCTTCATATTAATTTTATTCATTTCTGAACAATGTTTAAAATCTGTTAATATTTTAAAACAATTTTACAAGTTCCAATTCACGTTCATTAACTTGTTTTATAAGATGAATATATTAACAATTGTAAAGTATAGACACTCATTATGTCATTAATTATAAAAAAGAAAATTGTCAAAATTGTTTATTTTATTTTAAATGTTTTAAAATATATATATTTTTAATTTTCTTATTTAAATTTGAAAAATATAATTTGTAGAAACATGATTAAAAACATATATATTTTAAAATATATACTAACTTGTTTTCCAACAGTTATTGTTGACAGAAGCACATACTTAATAAGTTAAATGCATTTTGGTGCAAAGTATCCTCTTCAAAAAAGAAAATTTTAGAATAGCAATATATTAAATAATTAAATGAACTGTAAAAAAATAATTTAATATAATTTTTTTTCATATAATTGAAATTGCTTTTAATTGAATATTGTTGAATTTTCAATTAGTTATTGAGATGTTATTAATAAATCATACTATTTTTATTTTCCAATTCCTTTCATTCTGTTCACTGTCAATGATTGTTATATTATTTAAATCAAATTATGACAATATGTTTTTTTAAGATCTAAACACATAGATAATGCAAATGGAAAATAGAAGGGGCATATTTTAATAACAACAGAGACTCACTGATGAACTGATAATCTGACTGTTTTTAATTTAAGTGCATTTTGGAATTTGTACAATTTAAATTTAAATTATGTTATTCAATAGTACTTAATGGTCTAATATACCTTTATATATTCCTGTCATTGCAACTGTTATTATTAAATAATTATTTATATAATAAACAAAGTGTATAAGCTGCTCACAACACATATCAGCCAATGTGGTGAGTTTCCTAGCTTTTACCTCTGAATTTAATAATCTTTCTTTTCAGTTGCCTGATAGTTCTAATTGAAATATTGGTTAAGTTTTTTTGAAGATGTTTGTGAGCAAGCTTTTTTATAGATATTTACAATCATGATAAACAAAACTAATTATGGCTCTTATTTACAGGAAATTGTAAAGTTGCCAGTCAAGGTAGCAGTTAGCACCCTAAAGGGGGAACTGTATTAAGAATCCCCTGATTATGGACCTAGGCCACCATTTAGTGATGACCTTTAATTATTTTGGATTATTTTAAAGCAATAAAAGATTGCACAGATTGGAAGAACAGATTAAAAGTAAACCATATATTTTTGAAGTTTATGAAGTTAAATGAAAAAAGTCTATTGATTTAAAAAGTAGATACATATTTTACAACAAAGAAACAAATATTGAAAGCATAAGTGAAATGAGATTCTTTTTAAATAAAAAGTGAAAGAATAACATTGTGGACTTTAGTGTTATATCAGGTGGTTTGGTAATATTAATTTTTCAACTTAATGCAAAATAACAAATGCAGATAATTCAGTTTCATTCTTCAACAACTTTTCATTGTGATGAAAAAAAGAGAATTTTTATATGAATGTACAAAATTCTTTTAATTAGACTAACAATATCTTAAAAACTTTAATGCTAAAATTGGTATATGTCTCTAAGATGAAAGTGCTAAGGGTAAATTTGGTTATTTTGATAGATATGATAGAGGGTATAGAAATTGACATGGAAGCATCCATATGAAGGTGCAGCAGAATTGAATTATATTTTGACTAATGAAAAAATATGTATTTCAAGACTAATATTTTTAATAGACTGAACATAGGCAGTGATTATTAGTTAGTAAGATGTCAGTTACATGTTAATATAAATCTAGAGAAAAAAAATATTAAGCAATATAGTATTAGCAATTGTTAATATATTCATCTTATAAAACAAGTTAATGAACGTGAATTGGAACTTGTAAAATTGTTTTAAAATATTAACAGATTTTAAACATTGTTCAGAAATGAATAAAATTAATATGAAGATAACTGGTACACTAGTAAGAACTGCAAGAAAGATAGCTGGTATAAAAAAGCAACAATTGATCAATAAATTTTCTACTGAGATAAAATAATGTATTAAAAAATATGAAAAATTTTAAAAATAATCCATTAAAGAAATTGAGTATTTACAGTTTTGTAAAATGGCATAAAAAAGAATTAATTACATTATAAGATAATTTTGAATTGGCAAGAAAATCTATGAAAGAAAATAAAAATCTCAAAAGTGGAAAACATCTTGTTATTTGAAAGAAAGATGTTTCAACAATAAAAAGTAAAAAAAATAGAACTATTACTAAAAAGGAAGATGACAGACATGATGCAATGTGAGAAAGACATTTATAAAGAATTATGTAGTAATAAAAACAAGAAAACAAAGTATCTACTACAGTTACTAAATCTTCTGAATTGCCCATGATATCTATGAATAAATGAAAGGCTCCTTAAAATGATGGAATAATAAGTGATATCTTAGAATGAGATGAAAAAAATAAAAAAAATATTAGCAAAATTATATATTAAATGTCTAAATGATAAAGGATGTATCAAATTATTGGGAAAATTTGGTAATAATACTGATATTTTGAAAAAGTAATAAAGAAAATATTAGCACAGAAGGAAGTATTAGAAAATACAGATTTTCAATCTTTTACCAGTTTTATACAAAATCTTTATCAAAGTAATTACAATTTATTTATAGCAAACTTTGATTTAACAAAATTTTTACCATGATAATTACAACTCGTGTACAAAGAATATTGTATTTCCACCAACCAAGCGAACAAGCTGGATTTAAAAATGGTTTTAGTACAGTAGATCATATCCAGGTATTGAGAAAAGTTGTAGGTTATGAAAAGACATTTGATTCTATAAACATTTCTTCAGTGATTAAAGGATTGGATCATCAGGATATAGATCCAGGATATTGTCATATTTTAAAGAATATTTCAGCAACAATAAGATTATATATTATACTAGTAAAGTCAACATTGAGACAGGGTGACACCATATCTCCAAAACTTTTTACAGCAGTGTTGCAAGAAGTATTTTATGGATTTAAATGGGAAACTAAAGGAGTGAAAGTAAATGGAGATTATTTAAGTCATTTAGATTTTGCAGATGATGTAGTTGTTTTTGCAAATAATGCTTTAGAGTTTCAGGAAATGTTGCAGTAGTTATCAGATGAAATTAGGACTAAAGATAAATGTTAAAATGACTACAGTAATGTTTAATGAATTTTCTCAAAATATGAAAATAAAGATTGTTTATAATGAGTTAGAAGAAGTTAACAGTTACAAATGCCTTGGTCAGATTATTAATACAGATGGAAACATAATGGATGAAATTAATCATAGAATTAAACTTGTTTGGAGTGCTTTTGGTAGAAATAACTTGATACTAAAAGGAAATATATCTATGTGTTTGAAATGGAAGGTTTTTAACAAATGTGTTTTACCAGTTATTACTTATGGATCTGAGACTTGGACACTTAATAGAAGAGCAATACAGAGACCTCAGACCACTCAAAGAAGTATGGAGAGATGCATGTTGGGAGTAACAAGAAGAGATCGAAAACACAATATATCAGTAAGAGAACAATAAGGTGTAACTGATTTTATTGAAAAAATTAAAAGATTAAAGTGGAGTTGGGCTGGACATATTGCTAGAAGAGATGATAATAGATGGACAATTGAAATCTTAAACTGGATTCCAAGAGATTGTAGAAGACCCAGGAAGAGACCACATGTGAGATGGATAGATGAAATAAGAAAGTGTGCAGGGGTGATGTGGAGAAGAGAAGCTAAAGATTGGAGGTGGATTAAACTTGGAGAGACCTTCATCCTGCAGTGGATTGATAATGGTTGATGATGATGATGATAGATTGTATTGTTGACAATTTCTCAGCTTCATTAATTGATAGCATATTTATTTTTCTCTTCATCACTTCCAGCAGTCTACATAAGTAAAGTTCATTCTTTTTTCCTCTGATATTATACGATCAATCTTAGGTTATGATTATTAACAAATTCTAATAACCATTACTAAAATGACAGTTCATAAAAGATTCGTAGTGACTTGAAATTATACTTGAATGATATGTCTAGAATTCTCATTACGATGTATTATAGCATTTTCCGTAGATTTCAACAATTATTAACTTACGAGATTGATTGTGATCAAAACAAATACGGGCAAACTTAAAAGAATTAATAATAATTATACTTGAATTTATTTACTGTTTGTAATCTCTACAGATTTTTGCGAGTAGCTAGATGGTTTAAAGAATCTTGAATATTTACCAATTCACAATATCAACTAATAAACTATTATTTATTTTGATTAATGATTACAGTGCTGTAAAGATTACTTTTTTTTTTTTTTTAATTATTTTTACATAAAATAATCTTTAAAAAAAGATCGTTTCTAAAAAATAAATTAATTTAAAATCAGGTGAAATTAGAATGTTACGTTGTGAAAGCAAATGTAAATAGTCGTGGTCATATTTTGATTTTAAAAAAAAATCATTTTTAGAAAAAAAAATTAAAAAAAAAAGATCTATTTTTAAAAACAATGAATGTAAAATACATGGATTTATGACAGGATGAAATTCCATGTAACAGTATTAATAATCAAAGCAGATTTAAATAGATGTGACTTCTACATTATTGACACCTTTATATTATACGCTGCGTATGTTTTAAGTAATATGTGCGTAGACGTTACCCTTGCAATAATATTGCGGTTAGAGAATGCTGTTTCTCCGTGTGTAAACGTGGAGAAACAGCGCCACCCAACGGAGTGGGCTAGAATCTTGGTGTAGCAGACGATGTAAACTATATCTGTTTACGGGAATCAGCGCCACCTAGGTTCTTGGTAGTGCTGGTAGCAGACGACGTAAGTTAAATGGGCTTATGCATTGCAACCAGCGCCACCAAGTGGGCAGTTTTGCTGCCAGCTGGCTTGTGGAAGCTTCCTGTGCATACGCATGGTGAACAGCGCCATCTAGCGGCTTGAATTTGCATCGTCTGCTTTTTTGGCCCTTACTCTGGATATTTTGTGTGTTTACACAGAAACAGCGCCTCTAGCAGCTGGGGTGCAGCTAACCAGAAAGTACCATTTCTTTTTAAGCCATCCCCCCATTGAATATTTTTATAATTATAAATAGAAATTTATTTTTGAAAAAACTTTCATTCACTTTCATAACCTGACAAATTATTAATATACTTTTTACAAATGAAACTAAAATGAATATAATATTAAAAGTTGAATATATAGTTTGCTGCTGATTCTTTAATTGAGCAATCAAAAGTTTAAGTTTTACCTCACTTGGCCAATAAAATAAAGTGCAGCTGAATGGGTTAATACTAGAATATCTTTCCAGGCTATTGAAAAATTCAATAAGTGTTTCACTAGCATTTCCTGACAAGGGCCTTATTTTAAGGAAGTGGTTTACAATTCCAGGCAATTGGTTAATATATTGACTATTGTGCCAGTCAAAACATGCTTATCCATCTAACATGAGCTGGAACTCACAAAATGTACTTCAAACCCAGTCAAGCCCGAGATTTAGGTCAGGGACCAGCCTGGATTCGAACCCACCCTCCAAGCACCAGATCTAACACCCAATGGATAACATAACAATGGTAGCACACGAGATTTAATTCTTCATCCGGCCCACTAGCAAATCGGAGAAAACAATAAGACTCATGGACTTAAACATATATATAAACAACGTAAATACTAGACATTCCACAGATAAAATCTAACATATTTAAATAATAGGGGCTTTACTAATGAATACTTATGGGCAATTAGTGAATTGGATTGATTTAATAATGAGACAGAAACTGATATATGATGAATTAAAATATATTTATTGACAATTGTTGTTGGCAAATGCACGCAGGCATTTTATTTAT
The DNA here is from genome assembly GCA_028023455.1 of Epiperipatus broadwayi. NCBI lineage: Eukaryota > Metazoa > Onychophora > Udeonychophora > Euonychophora > Peripatidae > Epiperipatus > Epiperipatus broadwayi. Next base: position 1,166,637 of record JAQFVV010006254.1, read on the forward strand.
AAAGTAACATTACTCTAGGCCAATAATTGATACGTTGGCTATTATTTAATTGCTCCAATATTATTTAATGGAAACAAATACCCTACTATATAACTAATCACTACATTAACTTTTACCAGTTATGCCCTTTCATCATCAGTTCGAGTGGCTATTGTACGTGAAATCAAACCAAGTCTGGAGTGAAGCTTAATACATCTTAATTATAATAAATTTATTTTAACTATGGGCTTTTAAAGCATCCCAGATAGCTTTAGATCGAACGGGTTTTCAAGATTGCTTCGGATCAACGCCGAAGACTGCATATTAGGGAGGGAAGAGTTGGCTATAACGATTTTACTAATACGCTAGGCACAAGTAAAGTATAATAATAAAGTGGCTCTGCGGATGGAAGAATAGTTTTAGGGTTTTTGTGACAAACAACGGTTTACCCAAGAACCGGTCGTCATGCTGCTAATGGGGAACCTTTATTTGGTTCAGAGGCGGGGGACTTACGTGCTAATCTGGCCCGTAGCTCAGACTTCGCTACTGCACTACCCATAAGAGAAGATGTGCTGGCAACGCCGTGGCTCCATCTTATATATAAAACAGCACAACGAGAAAAATATAAATAAGTTTCACATCCGCCAAGCCGAAGGATATTATAAATTAAATATCATATATTAAATGAACACTAGATCATCAGCTTGATCAAAAGAGCCAACTCTTCTGTAGCATGAGAAATATGTATATGCTACTGACGGGAATATATACAAACTTTACTTTATCCCGTTCAATCTCTTTAGTTATCTATAACTACTAAACTTTTAAAAGGGGGAAAAGTATATTTAATAGGGGACTTACGAATACTTTACTAAAAAAATATACTTATGATTGCACTCCAGGCTAGTTTAATCTTTAGTAACATAATAATTAAAGGTTGAAAAGCCACATTTTATATTTATATTAATTAATTTACTAAATGACAAAATATGAATTTGGGTTTCGAAACAGCGCACGAAATGACGCTATATAAATAATAATACGAAGATGTTAAATTTATATGTTTAAAAACATTTTCTATAATTAAATGCACGCCGTTTCGAAACATAGGCATAATTAATAATTATTAAAAATAAGCAAAAGAAAAGCAAAATATAACTGCAGTGATTAAATTATATAGCAAAACATTAATTAACACAGAAATTTAGCAAAGTATTTCATTTATAGAAAGAGTTTACAATATTGAATTAATAAAGAAATTTACAAAAGTATTTCATTTTATAGAATTTAAAGATTATTTGAAAAAAATTTAGAAAGAAGTTTCGATAATATGGTTAGCTAACCTGTTTTTGAAGAAATCATGATTGTTTTTGAAATTCACAGAGCTCTGCTATTTTAAATAATAGTATAACAGTTCTATAGCTGGACTGGATAGATTCGAGCTGGAACGAAGGTGAGTTCTTTGGCGGCTTATGGCATGTTCTTATTCAGTTGCGAGACGATTTAAAAATGGTGTTGGAACGAAGGCAAGTTCTTTTAGCGGCTTATGACATCTTTTATTTGGTGTGGTTGTTGCTTCGGCATTTTGATGGATTGAACTAGGCGTTCCATCACGGGAAAGCAGCAAAATTTTGCCTGACTTTAGCCAGACATGTTAAGGTTGAACAAATATAAAGCTTCTCCTGTTGACTCTCTTCAAAAGTAAGATGGATTCTCCTTCCCGCTTAAAATAAGGCCTATTTATATCCTTCTACTAAACTTTAACACCTTTCTGGAATTTCGTAAGCCTCGGGACCAATTGACTTTTAATTAAAGCAAAATAATATAATTCAATTTCTACAACAACTGATAAAATCTCCGAGGTGTTATATTTAATTTCCTTAAAAAAATGTATCAAAATATATAAACTATATAATTTGATTCATTTTCATTAATTAAATTCCTTTTCAGGTGTTATTACTTAGCAGAAGGAACGGTATTCTGATTTAATGAAAAAGTCTTTTGTTGCAAACAAAAATCAATCAGAAAACAGATTTTACTTTTTACCCGGGGTGCAGTCACTAATTGATCTCTTGTTTACACAAAATTCTCATTTTTAATTACAAATGGATGATTTTTATTTTACTGAAATAAATAACTTTTAACATATTTGTTCTTACAATATTATTTGTTTATTAAAAAAAAAAGCAAATTTAAAGAAAATACTTTAGTTTCAATTATATATGTAAAACATTAAATCAGAAAACCGTTAAATATAATTTAAAGAAAATGTTTTACAGTATCTTTATTTAAACTTAAATATATATATATCATTCCAATGTTTAACTTATCCATCCACATACGAATATAATAGCGAATATAATTAAGAATTGACTGAAAATTAATAAAACATTTTATAATAAATTATGAGCATTTCTCCGCTATAATTGTATCAAACCTGTCTAATTATAGCGTGTTTTCGTATGTAAATGGATGATGCCATTCAAGCGGCCATTGTAGCAAAGTTTTCCCGCTCGACTTATATATTACATTTTTACATTAAAAATAGGTTCGAAATTAGTTTAGACGAGTAGGTCATTAGGTTGATGGTGAAACGGAAAGGGATTGGAGATTTCCGTTTCACTATCTATCTGTGCCTCCTCTATTTTAATATTTTCAAATTCTTTTCTTTTTGATATAGACATAGCTGGGATTTTTTTCAGTTTGACTATCTTGTCTATGTTCATCCTCCAATTTTTCATTCTTTCTCTGATTCTATCACTATCTGACCTGCAGGAATTTAATTTGAAGCTAGATCCCCTATTTGCTCTTATACCAATTCCAGGCTTCTTTGACTTACTTTATTTATGGATTTTATTGCCTCCTGCATTTGGCTAATTATTATCCATTACTTGTCTCACTTTATGCAGAACTTATGTAATTTGTTTGATTCGGTCTTTTACTCTTTGATCCATTTTTTGTAGCATATTTGCTTTATTTCTTTCAACATTTTTTCTATTTTTCTATTTTCTGCTTCTCTTTGTTGATTCTTTTTATTCTCTTTTCTGGTCTTTCTTTTATTATCTGCTTTAAACATTTCTAATAAGTGGGATAACATGGAAGCTTCCTTTTTTCTCAAGAGTCCTTCCATTGTTTTCTGATCATTTTCTTTCGGATCATGTTCTTCCACTTTTTCTTTTATCAGCATAGATGTTTCTATAACTCTTCAAAAAAACTGCTTATCTTTGTTGATTCTTTTTATTCTCTTTTCTGGTCTTTCTTTTATTATCTTCTTTAGACATTTCTAATAAGTGGGATAACATGGAAGCTTCCTTTTTTTTCAAGAGTCCTTCCATTGTTTTCTGATCATTTTCTTTTGGATCATGTTCTTCCACTTTTTCTTTTATCAGCATAGATGTTTCCATAACTCTTTAAAAAAAAACAAATTATTTTTATATAGGAAATACAAATATGAACCTTTAAAGATATCTCATAAAATAAGTTTAACATCACCTCTTCTTCCATGCCACCATATTTCACCTTACCTAACACTACTATATTATTATTACCCTTAATCTGCCTTTCTTTCAACTTTTTTGTCTCAATACCTGACTTTATTTCATTCATTTATTTTTTCTGCTTTATTCTCCAATTGTATCCTGTTCATGTGTGTGCATGTATGGCTGATTTCTATTTTTTTGGATTTTTATTATAAATACATATGCTTGTACAACACAAGGTCATGTCAAGAAACATTTATCAAAACCTTAGAGATCTGATGAGAATGTAACATGAAAAGAATGCATAGTGACATGAAATCTTGGGATAGATACAGAATCCAGTCATTGAACTATAAGTATACAATGCAGCATGAACATCCAAAGGTCTATCTCAATTTAGACACTATAAGCTATAGCAACCCTTGTTAAGAAATAAAATGCAAAAATCTTTGCATAGCCTTGCTCCTTTGAGTCTTAGGGGCTGGAAAATACAGAACTAGGTCTTTGCTCCCTTTCTTGAAGGCTTAGGGGCTGGGGATCACTGTAGGACTGTGTTAACTGCACCATGACCAATAAAAAAAAATCTGAAAGAGGGTTTGAGCAATGCCTGAGGAAGCACACTCCATGGACTCGTATGAAAAAATTTCACCCATAAGCCAATAACAAAACTCATCCATCACCAAAACTGAAAGTACATCTAAACAAATTTTAACAATCGAAAACTCAATCCAATCTGCAAAATCATACTTTGATTTTCTGTTCAACTTTAAATAAACATTAATATTTCTATTTTATAATTTATAATTAACTTATAACAATCATTCTCTATACTCTTGTCACATTTCACAGTAATATGTTTAAATTAATTCTCCACAAAATACAGAATTTTGTTTTTCAAGTGTATTTCTGAGATTCAAGTTATGTGATCACTGACTATCAGAACCTGATTATCACAGGTCCACAGGTGGGTTACCATTTGTAACAGTACAGAAAATAGGAGGTTAATACAAAAAGAATCAGGTTACAATGTCCCACAATTGGGTAGGTATTTGTAACAAATACATCACATTATGGCATAATTATGAGCAGACCCATTATCCCCAAATAATTAAAATATAAAAGGAATGAGCTTGAGATCACTCTTGACAGATCAGCACAGCTAAACAAGTTCATCAGCACTATTCAAAAGTAATAACCATTCATCATCATGAATGACCAATAATAAAATAAAGCACCAGTCACCATCTGGTGACTGGATTTGAAATGGGTCTACTATAGACCAGGCTAATTATTTAGCCCTTGACAACTTGAGGCAGGTATATTTAAACCATAATTTGAATGCCCAAACTTAAGTGCTAATCCATAAGAATACAACAGAAAAAATAATGCTAGGATACTAAAACATGTCAATTCTCTGGCCACTTAGTCCCTTTAATATACTGGCCAACTATAAACTTAGTTTTTAATAAATACCAAATTAAATAAAATGTAGTGTATAAACCTTAAAGGATATCCCCTTTGTGTCAAGCCAGGATTATCATGTGGATGTCCATTAACATTAAACATAACTCTTACCTAATATAAATGTTACGCACAAATCTAGCTCATGAAATAAGGACTCTATATGTGAGCAAGAGATAAATAAATGAAAGTTTATTATAAATAACCTTAAATAATTCATAGTCTTACACTACTCTAAATAAATAGTTTTATTGGGATCATAAAAAAAATCCTAGAACATTAAGCTGCTATGAAATAAGGTCATACACTGCAATTTATGAAACAGGATTTGGATAAATAAATTAATACTAAAAAATATTTTTAAAACAATTATTTAATATCTAATTGATTAACAATAAACAAAAAAAAATGACATGATACTATGAAATTTTAAACATTTATTTCATTTAAAAAATATGTTTTTAGAGTTTCACAAACATGGCTTAACTAACCTTTTTTTTTTCCGGAGGGAATAGAAATGAAATGGGAAAAACATGTTTCAAAAAAAAAAAAAAATTAAATTTACAACAGATTAATTTTTCTAAAAAGTATTTCATGGTTTGGAAGAGAAAATTGAATGAGTTTTTAGAAAATGTTTCACAATTTGAAAACATTAACCTAATGAAAGAATTTAAAATTACAATTATTGCAAAAAAAAATTATTACTTTTATTAAAAAATCTATTAATAAAAATATAGTATGTGCGCACAAAAAATACCTCTAACCATGGCTTTATTGTTTATGGAGTCCTATCCAGTTACAATTTCCAATTTTTTTCCAATTGTTTTTCTTTGAAGGCTTCTAGACATGTGCATGGTTAATTTGCCCTTTTTTGGTCTGCAGTATTCCAGGTAAAAAAAATAGCAAATTTTGGCCATAGTTTTTTTTAATTTCCAGGTCTGATTGACAGATAGAGACTCATGCTCTTAGTTGAAAACATTGTTTGCAGATTACATTAGGAGTGCACCTTCTCTACATTGTTATTCTAATGAAGGTTTATTGGAGGAAGAGAATGTCTAGCTTTTGCTGAATTTAGCACATGGTTTTCATTTTACATTTTTATGACTGAACTCATAGGATTCTAAGTTTGTTTAAAACTTCTGTTATACAATGCAATAGCTTAGTTAAAACTTCTGGCAATAGCTTGATGAATACTTCCTTATCAGCTGGATTAAGACAACTATTTTTTTCAACAACTTATAAGGAATCTCTTCTCACTAGAGACTTGGGTCTTATGACTTGTTCACACCCCCAAATTTTTTTAGAACAATTTTTTCTACAAGCCAATTACAATCTAATTTTTATATGATAATTTTTATGATAACCAATCAGATAAATTTTTATAAATGCATTTGTTCAGCTTGACATTTTTTTCTAATTACATTTTTTTTTTGCAAAAGAAGAAAACAAGATATTCAGTTAATTGCACTATTTTTATTTTTCTTGTATTGAAGAGATAAAGAGAAAAGAAAAACAACTGATTAAAAATAAAATTTACAAAAGGATTAAAATTTTTTTTTCTTTTTTAAAATAGTCTTAAACATAATCTCTCTTTATTTTTTTAAGTGTTATAGCATCGGCCGGGCAAACCCACAACCTGGGCAACTGCCTGCAAGTGCAAGGCAGTCGCGCTGACCTCTCGACCACCAATGCAAGACAACTTTATCTCTCTTAAAAAGTTAAAATTAATATTTATTAAATAATTTACAAAAAAAAAAAAAAAAAGAAAAAAGTTTTTTCCCCATAGTACATTTTTATAGTTTAAATTAAAATTACTAATTAATTATAATTACTGAAGAGAGTTATAAAAACCAGTTTACATTCTTTTACAATGTTCTCTCACTTCATCATTTGTAACTTATTAAAATATTTCCAAATTAAAATCATATCATTATTTAATAAATTTAATGTTTGAGAATTCCCATACTATTTATCAAATTGGAACTCAAAATATTTAGTTAAATAAAAATCCATTTAAAATACATATGTGTAAGAAAATTAAATATTATTTCCTCCATTAATTATTAGCAATCAGTTGGTCCAGATCACCATCACCCATATATGTATAATAAGTGCGCAGTTTATATTAAGATAGCAAATCTTCAAACTTTAATGGACAAGCTTCAGTCTTCTCCATTCCAACTCTTCAGCCATACATTTCATTGAAAATTCGAGGATGGAAGGCTGAAAGTTTTGGTTGATGCCAATATTGTCATATCCATGTTGATCTTAAGTCAGTTTGACTTCTCACACATAGGCCCTTAATTTGTCCATTTAATTATATAGAAAGGGATGGGTAGAATGCAGTCTGAATAGGTAATATTTAAATATATGTATATTGTCTATACTGGACAATATAATTAACTTGTACTTTTATACTCCCTATATCTATCCAATCCATCTAATGCAACTAATACACATGACCACATACATGTGAAAAAGATAAATGATCTCTACTATACATATTTTGTGCTGAACCATCATTCATTAGTTTTTTTCAGATCACCATCACTCATACATATCTACAATCAGTGCTCAATTTTATATTAAGATAGCAAGTCTTATAAATTTTAATGGACAAGCTTCAATCTTCTCAACTCTTCACCCATCCTTTTCATTGAAAATTCAAGGATGTACTGCTCAAAGCATTTATTGATGCCAATATTATTGTCCTACCCATGGTGACCTTAAGTCAATCTGACATTTCACAAATAGGATTTTAATATATCCATATAATTATTCAGAAGGATAGATAAAATACTGACTGATGTGGACCAACTGATAAGTGCTGGTTCAGCATGAAATTATGCATATTAGAGATTATTTTTTTTTTTTTTGCATGTATGTGGTCATGTGTATCAGTTGTATAAGATGAATTGGATAGATGTAGGGTGCTTGAAAGTCTGTGTGAAAATCCCTTATAATTGCATTAAGTCTGGTATAGGCAATATACATATATTTAAAAAATTACATATTTCAGCCTGTATCCTGTCCAGCCCTCTTCTGTATAATTAAATGGATATATTATGGTCTTATGTGTGAGGGGTCAACATGAGTATGACAATAATATTGGCATCAACAAGGGCTTTGAGCATGCAATTCTCCAAATTTTTAATGAAATGGATGGCTGAAGAGTTGGAGAATGGAAAAAAATTGAAGCTTTCTATTAAAGTTTGAAGAAATTTACTATTTTAATATAAACTGAGCCCTGGTTGTATATGTGTGAGAAATGGTAATCTGGTCCAGCCGATGAGTGCTGGTTCGGCACAAAATCCATATATTGGAGATCTTTTTTTTTTTTGCATTATGTGGTCAGGTATGTCAATTGTATAAAGTGGATTGGATAGATGTAGGGAGCTTGAAAATCTGAATTCAAGTCCCATATATATATATATATATGCAATGTGGGAATTCATTTTTATGTCTAATAGTAATGTTCAGTTTGTCATAAACTTTTATAACTCCGATTAAATACTTTTCATTCATCATCAAACATTATCAGTCCACTGCAGGATGAAGATTTCTCCAAATTCAATCCATCTTCTCCGATCTTTAGCTTCTCTTCCCCACATCACTCCTCCATACTTTCTTATTTCATCCATCCATCCCACATGTGGTCTCTTTCTGGATCATTTATAACCTCTTGAAATCCAGTTTAAGATTTTAATTGTCCATCTATTATCATCTCTTCTAGCAATATGTCCAGCCCAAGTCTTTTAATTTTTTTAATGAGATCAGTAACACCTGTTTTTTCTCTTAATTATGTATTGTATTTTCAATCTTTTCTTGTTACTCCTAACATGCATCTCTCTATACTTCTTTGAGTGCTCTGAAGTCTCTGTAGAACTGATAAAACACATTTATTAAAAATCTCCCTTTTCAAACACATAGGCATATTTCCTTTTAGTATCAAGTTATTTCTACCAAAAGCACTCCAACCAAGTTTAATTCTATGATTAATTTCATCCATTATGTTTCCATCTATTCTAACTCATCATAATCAATCTTTGTTTTCATATTTTGAGCAAATTCATTGAACATTACTCTAGTCTTTTTAACATTTATCTTTAGTCCTATTTTCATCTGATAACTTCTGCAACATTTCCTGCAGTTCTAAAGCATTATTTGCAAAAACAACTACATCATCTGCAAAATCTAAATGACTTAAGTAATCTCCATTTACTTTCACTCTTTTAGCTTCCCATTTTAATCCACAAAATACTTCTTGCAACACTGCTATAAAAAGTTTTGGAGATATGGACTCATCCTGTCTTACACCCATCTCACTGTTAAATTTCCTTTTATATCATTATGTAATCTAATTGTTGCTGTTGCATTTTTATAACTATTCTTCAAAATATGGCAATATCCTGGATCTATACCTTGATAATCCACTGCTTTAATCACTGAAGAAATGTTGATAGAATCAAATGCCATTTCGTAATCTACAAATCCAAAGCATAATGGCAACTTATATTCATTTGTCTTTTTCATAACTTCTCTTAATACCTGGATTTGGTCTACTGTACTAAAACCATTTAAATCCAGCTTGTTCTCTTGGTTGGTAGAAATCCAATGTTCTTTGTAGACTTTTCATTATTATATCTTATTTAGACATCAATCCACTTGATGGCTAAATTTTGTGTTATTATGTTACAATATTAAAAATATACTTTTTGTTTTTACAACTTTATTTCATATATATATATATAAATCTAATTTGTTTTTCAATTTTGACATTTTTGTGCATTCTAACTCATAAAAGTTAATTACTACTGGCTAGATATCTGTGGTAAACTGTTGTTGTTTTTGTATCTTTCTTGTGGTTATGATAAGTGTAATAAATTTCAGATATTTTTGTTTTTTGCATAGTTACTTATTCATTAAAGTTTATGTTGTAGTTCCAATATTCATATGTCTGAATAAATTTTGTTAGAAAGTGGCAGCTTTTTTTTGCCTAATTACTTTACTTGCCTTTAGGTTGAGAACTTACTATTCATTAGTAAATTTACACATATGAGAATAATCAATCTATTTTTTTTTTTCAACGGATTGATTCCATTATTTTTTCAATTCATTTTTATTATTTCCATCATACTTTTTTTTTATGAACCCCCTCCCCATTGTATTAATTTAATTTAGACCATCAATGTAGGGAATGGTTTCTATCCACTTTTAACAACTTGTGGAAGAATATAATCTTAAACATATGATCAAGAAAAACATATGATCTGCAAAATTCAAATTTCGTGCTGAACCAGCACTTATTAGTTGATTTAGACCAGTGTTTTTCAACCTTTTCATACCTGTGGACTGGCAAAAATAAGGATAAGATTTCGTAGACTGGCAGAAGTCTACAGATAAATTTTCTTAAAGATTTTAAACTGCTTAGTCTTAGATGAGCATAATTGTTTAAACTGACCAAAACAACACAATAGTTACTGTGTATTGTAATGGTGTTGCTTATCTTCACATGCTGAACACTTTCTTGAGTTCCACAATCATACTGCTACAGAAAACAGTACATTGTCATTAATGTGCTTGCGTTGCTATGTTTATTATTTCATTGTTAAAAAAGCATTGTATAAAGCAGGGGTAGGCAATTGTTTTGGCTCCGGGGACTGCAGAGGGCCGCATCGGGGGCCACTTTGTGGAAGCGAAGGTTAGCGGAGGGCTGCATCTTTTTTCATGATACAATAAACACACTGCTTTATTCCCTGTACTACCAAAGAAATATTTGTTTTTCCATTCTTCATTAAACACACAACATTTATCACCGATTTTACATTTCTTCAGAGAATTCATGGTTTCACTAAAGTTGGAAATGTATATATTTGCTAATGCAAAGACAAAATTGAAATTAACCAGATCACCTAAAAATCACTGCAGATCGTATTTATACTGCGCATGTGTATTGACATGGTCATCCTAGTGGAAAATAGATGAATCTTTAGTTGTGCATGGGAAGAAAATCTCAGTTCAAGGCAGATTTTTCTGATTGTCTTGGTGGGCTGCATAAAAACTCTTAGTGGGCCACATACTATTTGCCCACCCCTGGTATAAAGTAATAAGTAAAAAAAAATTTAAAAAAACAAAAACATGCAACAATAAAATGTTATTCACTTGAATGTTGGGAAATATCACAGCTAGTATAATTACATGACAATGTTATGATAAATGTAATATCTGTATTTAATGTTAAATATACAAGATGAAGTTACATATATATATATATTGTAACGATATATAAATATGTCGTTACATTAATTTAAAATAAAAACTTAAAAGTTCGCAAATAAAAGTAAAAAACTAAACGCTAAAATTAAAATGTTTGTTAAACGTATATACATTCGCACAGATGCCAAACTTTAAAAATATTTTTTTAAAAAAAAAACAAATAAATAAGTATTTGAACATACTTTTTAAAAAAAAAAAAAAAAAGTACAAGATTTAAAAATAAAAACAGGTATTAATTAATTCTTGTAATCTGTAAATGGAAATGATTGTTTATGAATTATCGAAAACCAAACTGGCCCTTGGGCTCTTGTATAATTAAAATGATCTGATGAAAGATAGATAAGAAAATAAAGAGAAATTAGCTTGACCAATGGAAGCACTAAGCCTTGGCTCGGACCCTAATGAAAGTGATGGATTAGTGACGTTTTGTTGATTGAATCCATGTGGATAATATAAAAAGGGAAATACAGTTTTTTCGGACAGTTCCAGCGTTGTGTGTTTGAGAGTTGTGGTAGGACGCACATACCACACTCTCTATTTAAAAAAGAAAAAGGAAAAGACTGTGATACCTTGAACCAGCTATTGCCATCTCCAGAACATTATCTTCCAATGGAGGCATCGCGGGAATTAAAAGCAGAAACCTGGACTCTTCTACCGTAAGCTATATTGACATGAACTCTAAATTCAAAAATAATTAAGAACTTTCGTTCAAGCTTATGAACTTCCATCTGACTTTTTTTTAAGTTTAAAATCAAATTAATAATGTTTAATTTTATATGTTTTCCGATTGATAAAAATCATTTCCATTTTTTTTTTATTGTATAAATTATTTATTGTTTAAATTTTAAATGATGAAATTTAGGTTGGATATAGACGTTGCATAGATTCGTTAGCGGTTGATTATGTTGAAGTTTTCACATTTGATTAGAATATATAGGTCAACGATGTTAATGCGGGCATCTTACGATGAATGCCAAAGGGTCTCCTGTATTCCCTCAGCAATTGACGTTATCGATTGACTTTGTATTTTGATCAGTTGTGTTTAATTTGGAATGTTTTTGACCGTGGAATCTGTGCAGCCGATCTATACTCGACATTATAAAACAAATTGGATAAAAATAATCTGTGCGAACGTATTTAAATGTTAAATTTAAGTCGGGCGTGAATGGCTATATAGTTTTGTAAAGTTATATTAAGGGAGGGTAATCTTAGGTTATTCATTTCGTAGTTGAATTGGTTCAATGGATTGGATATATTTGTATAATTGTAGATGTAGTATGAGGTCCGCTACGGGCAGGATTATAGATATACGCCACACACCTTCTGTTTGCCTATGGATGGATTTGTAAGACGGCAAAGGACCGCAGTCCATTCCTATGGAGTTTTATGTTTATTGTTCTACTCACCAACAGATGTCACATTCCTGTTGGTGGAGAGACAATGTCTGCTCTAATTCTACTTACTGATCAGATGTACATTCCTGACAGTATAGTATTTTGTGTTGTCGTATTTTCATGCTACATTGAATACATGAATGTATCAGATGGATTGGCGCCAGTTTGATTGCGAAATTTGTTGCCTAAGGTTAAATCAGGGAAGAATATTTTCTTTTCAAATGCAGATCTATGTAGTCTATTCATACTTGACTATCTAAATAAAATATTAAACTCATTGAAACTTAGTTAAATGTAAAATTAAAAGATTAATAGAAAAATCTAAAATGTTGAATTTATTCCTCAAAATTTAAATGTTATTTTATATGTGCGTAAATAAATATTTTTATGTGTTAATTTCTGGCAGTGGCTTTTATTTATTGATATTTAAGATATAAATTAAGATATAGATTTTTATCTCTGCGTCTCCACTGAGCTAGTGACTTGGGCGAACGATCTGAATATTTAAATAAAGTGGAATCTTAACAGCGCGTATCTGCCTACTCTATAAATTTTTCTAGGTTTAAATGCCTAGATGGCGCTCTGTAGAGCAGATATCGAAGTTTGCGGTTAGATTCGATCTTCACTTTCATTTCGATCGTTATAATATGGAGTTTGTATAATAAAAAACTTCTTTAAATTTTGAATCTGGTGTTATTTTAATCTCATTTTTACCCAATTAGAAAAAAGAAGTAATAAAAAATTTGTTTTGGTAAAGTGTCACATAGAAATAAAACAATCATTATAAAGATGTCATTTTGCTAAAAAAAAAAATAATAATAATAGATTTACGTTCTCAATGAAGGAAAATCATCATCAATGATCTGTCTCCATTTTGTGAAGTTTAGAATTTCAAAAAGAAATGTCACACACAAAATAAAAAGAAGATACAAATGCAATAAAAAATTTTGCTATATGTGACCAATAAATGAGCTGATGCAATACAGAAATGCCTACTTGGTATAGAAATTGACATGTAAGGAGTGGTGCAATTATCATGAGATTGACACTTTCTCTTTTAAAGATTGCATTTTCAGATAAATTCCTTTGATTATTATTTAGTAATTATAGTATTATCTAATAATTTAAATAAAAGTTTGATTTATAATTAATTTTATTTAAGCAATTGCATGAAAAATAAAATAAAAATTGTTTATATTAATTAAAAGTTCAAAATCTTATTATTATGTTATTACAAACTTTCCTGCCAGTCTAGGATGGACTTGCAGAAACTTTCTGTGGACCAAGAGTTGAAGACCACTGATCTAGACCATAATCTCTTCCACATATTTTTATCATTGTTCAGTATATATAGATAGCAAATTACCACAGTTTAATTGATGTGTCAAACTTGCCACCCTCACAACTTTGACAAAAGTCACTTAATGGAAGTATATTATAATTTTTATTAGTCATTCATTAGACTAGAGATTATCCAATAATGAATAATATTTCTTTTGTATAATTTGCAATATACCATTCTCATGCAAGAAAGGGGTTGGTTTTCTATCTACTTTTAATACTTTGTGTGTTTGCGGTATATAGAAATATTCATTATTAAATTGATAGAAAGCTTTCATTTCTTTAAATATGAAAATTATAATACATTATTATTTTTATTTTCTTTGCTTTAATCGACATCACTTGATCAACATAAGCATTAGTTCAATTTTATATTGTATTTTAAAGTAATACAACACTTTTAGTTTTAGCAAAATTAATTAAAGCTATTTGCAGACTAATATTTTAAACTACATTGAATTACTAGGCATCATATACAGATTGGTTGCCATTAAATTAGACATCCTCACTTTCAGAGTTTTGTCAGAAGAATGATTTTAACTATTTTAAGAAGTCTTATACTTAATACAGCTTTTACTTGTACATATACCTGTATTTTTAAAGCATCAAATATTTCTGGAAATTAAAGAAATATTTAACTTAAATATTAAATTATAATGATAATTAGTTTTAATAATTATAAGATGTATATACTTTTTGAAAATTAAGCTTTTATTTTTATATGGTATCAATCACAAATATAAAAATTTAGCAATTTGTTTTCTTAATACTTTTTTTTTTGCTGTAATCTGCATGCTAGTTTTTTAAACAATTTTTAGTGATTTCAGTTTTTTTTCTTGTACTTAAAATATAATTTTAAGGATATAATAATTTATTTTTTACAGTCTGTTCTTTTAAAATATATTTATATATGAGTAAATCTTCATTCAAGCTAAAATAATAATTTCTGACAGTTGTCAAAATTTGAAGTGCCTCTTCCTAGTTTTATCTGCACTAAAAAGGTTCTTATTTATCATCTGCAAATGATTCTGAATCATTTATCTTGATATCTAATTTTATCCTCTTGTGTAGACATTGATAAACTTCAAAAGTAACCAAAGACAATTTGCAATATTATGTATAACTTTTGATAAGTTGATAATTATCTTAAAAGTTTCATTAGTTTTTTAAAAACACTACAGCTCTTAAATGTTAAACTTTCAAGGATATGTCAGTGGTAATCATATATAACTGGTCTCTGAATCTGCATTTGGAACATCATCCAGCATCACTTACCTACTAACCAATAATTTTATCAGACAATGTTCTCTGAAATAAAGCATTTTTTATTGCATTTGAAAATAGACATTCAGGTATAATTTTTTTAGTATAATTTGTTAAAGAAAATAGTTTTTTTATTATGCTTCTATGAATTATCTATTTCAAAATTAAAATAGAAAATAAAAAAATATAAAATGTTTTAAATAAAATACTAATTTTGAATACCCCCACCCTTTTTTTTTATCAGTACTGTAATGAATGTCTATACTTTTAAACTTTAAGAAAAAGAAAAAATAAATAATTAAATATTATAATTGTGATAAACAATATATTATTAATAAATACTAAGTATAATTAAAGTTTTAAAAAAGTGTATTTGCTTTTGACAAATTGCATCAAAAATATAAAAAAAATAGTGAAATTGATTTAATAGATAGTTGATAGGAAAAACTAATACCATTTAAAATAAAATTTAAAGGTTTTCTGAAATGAATATATTAATTGCAAATCAATTGAAACGTATCAGAGACAAACACTAGAGCATGAATATCCATAAATGCAGTTTCGTTAATTTTTGTTTCTGTGTGTATGGATGCTAAGTTAAAACTAGATAGAAGCCTTTTTTAATTCCTTGGTAGTTGTAAAATATTAATCATAACAAACGAAAACTTTTTCCATTCTAATACAAATGGTGATTATCTTTCTAATTTACATGATAGTTTATCATCTTTTTTTCATTATATTTGAAATGGATCTTATACATTTTGCTTCCCTAATTCACCATTTGAGCAAAATTAATCTCAGTAATTTTCTATATTCTTTTCCCCCAATTGCCATTAGAATTGTATGATATTTGATTTAATATGACATTTACAAATGTCTTACATTTGACGACATTAAATTTTCTCTGAGCTTGTATTTATACTTTGACTACTAAAAGATTGAATTATCAGAATCTTTTGGCATCTTGTGTATATAAATAAAGAAAAGATGAAAGCATTCGCTTATGTTCTATAGTTTATTCCAGTTCTGATATGATGCGTATTTAAATATAGTAAAACTTTTTACTTAACAATTGAATCTAACTTCTGCTTTCCATTAAGTCACTAAACCATTCACTCACATTTTCTCATACCAATTTCTTCCTTAAGATTTTTTCATTTTAAAAGTTTACTCTCTTTTATTAAATTTTAATTCAAGCGGTGAATGTATCTTTCTTTTAACTTATTGGTTTTATATATATACCTGGCTTACATCTGATTATGTTTGTTGCCATCATTTGCAGAGCAGATCTATGTATTATGGTTTTATATAGTATTATATATTCATTAAAGTTGTTTGAAGACATCATGAACAATTGGATTGCCATTAGGTATTTTCATTAAGATTTGTTCTACATATTCATCTTTTTTTTTTGGACTTTTTTCTTCACATCCATAACTACATATACTTTTGCCCTCATAATATTTTAAAGTTATTACTTTACAAAAGTATATTATTGGGATGCACTAATGATTTTGCATAATTGTAAAGTTTGTTATTAATCTGCTGAAATAATGTTGTTGTTTTTTTTTTTAAAAAAAAAACAAGTCTTTGGTCAATTAAATTGAAACATTTTTTTTTATTTTGTCACTTTGGTACTCAAAGATCATTTGACCCTTTAAAAAATTTGGTACAGAGTTATGAGTGTCTTCAATAATTTCTATCTATAATTCTAACTTTCATTGTAATTCAAGGTGGATAAATACCAGAACAAAAGAATTAAAATGACAGAATTGTATTTGGTAGTACACCTGGGTCTCTTTTTACGCGGACTTATTTAACACGATTTTGAAGTTACATGATTCGTGTTTCACCAGAAGTCGAAGTCCGATAATGCGCTATTACTTTAAATAATAAATTTCACGCACTTACGTTATATTGAAAGTAATAGCACATTATTGGAATTCGACTTTCATCTTAGTAATTTCAATATTTTCAGTGCTTTATAATAATAAGATTTTATGCAATAATGAAATTAAAATCATGATTTCCACATTTTATGTATATACACATTAAATTTTACAAGATTATAATGTAAATTTGTTCAAACATTGTGCGTGTTAATTTTGCATTTTAAATCATATTCTGTTTTTGCTTTTTAAAAAAGAACGTAATCAATTATTATTTTCTTATTAATGCCACTAATCATTAACGTGCTCTTAAATTTTAATGAGAGCTAAATGGTTGTATGTCTGGATATCGCGAGCTTCGTAAACAATTAATAAAATCGTCTCAAAGATTAATTACTAATTACGTTGTCACCAGAAAATCATAATAATTAAAACGTGTATAAAAAAAATGTAAATTACTGTATTGCAAATTATGCATAAAAATATATTATTTTGAATAAAATTAAATATTATAGTTAAAAAAAGTTTGTCTTGTATCAATTTTTTTCAAATTTGAAATTTTTTATTAGTCATATTTTATTTCCTTATTTTTATTTTTTTTTGCACGAATTTTAAAGTAATTTTACATTGGTGCTTTGCTTTTACGCAAATTTTGAAAAATCACAGACCGCACCCCCCCTTTTTCAATGTAAGTTACGTCTCTTTTTGCGTTATTTCGTTTGCGCGTGTTTTCTGAGGAACCTATCTATCGCGTAAAACAAGACCCAGGTGTATTGTAATAGCAAATCAATTGTGGAGATATGTGTGCTTGAATAAATATATTCATTATAATATATATTGTATTTATTGAAATGCTGGTATACCTATTTATATATTTATATTTAATTCTATCTGTGAGTAAATTTTGGTAAAATTGATATATTATTTCAGCATGGTTTATAATTTTTAAAAAAATAACATTATTAGTGTTTATTGTTATTTTTTGGATATATTTTTTTCTGAGTGCAAACTCATATAATTACTTTTAAATTATAAGGGATCCAAATATTAATAGTCATTTTCTAAATATGAAAATTGCATTAACGATTACTATTATTGCTATACAAAAGAGATTATGAAAAGTCTTTGAAAGAAAAAGGTTTTCATCTTACTATATGTTTATTAAACTTTCTTTTTGATTTGATTTTTATTTGATAGATCTAATTAGATTTTTAAAAAAGTTTATTTGTATATATATAATTTTTTGGCTTAATTTTTTAAAAGATTACTGGGGGGGGACGACGAATAAAAACTTTCATATTATACATAAAAATAAATTTAATTGGTTTCAGGGCTTAGTTTATTGTGGTCGGTTAAAATGTTTTTCGGTAATTATAACGTAGTCGGACATGGCCACTTGATGGTGTTGTTGGCAGTCAAAAACAATACAATGTACGGTTTTGGGGAGGGGGGCGATTTTTAAATCGCTGTTTTTTTTCATCATTCCCCTTTTTTTGTTATTAATTGATTGATTACTATAATTTTTTTTTCCCCTGCCTTTTTATAAAAAAGTTGTTCAATTTTAATTTTGTATTGATTGCTATAACTTTTTTTCCTTCCTTTTTTAAATAAAATTGTTTAATTTTGTCTTTAGAAAACAACTTTTTGATTTTTTAAACATAAATTTAAACTTTTTTTTGGGAGGGGTGGGGGAGGTGATTGATTCATTGATTACTGCTACTCTGCAATGTCTATCTTGTGATGTCTTTCGAAAACAATAAATTTTAATTTTGACGAACAACTTTTAACCATATTTTTATATGTTTTTGGTTTTTTTCTACTTTGTATTAAGACATTTTTTTGATACATTTATGCTTCACTTAATTATTACTTTATACATAACAAAAAAAAAAAAAACAACTGTGTAGTTTTCAAAGCAATAAAAGATTTTTTTTTCACCCTTGCTTTTTATTTATTAATTTGTATCAAATGGAAAGGTTTGGGCCCACAATTTTATCTCGACCAAAACAAACTTCCCCCAAATCAATGTAATATTGTTTACAAAACAACAAAAAAAAAAATACGTCAACTGATCAAATGCCTTTTTTTTTTGGACAGCAGAAACAAACATTCAGTCCAAATTAGTTGTATTTGACAACAAAATAAAACACAATGTCCTCCAGTCCATATTTAATCCGCTCTTGTGGGATAGCCATTTCAGACAGGATAGAGAGGAATATATCTTTCCCTTTATTCATCCGTCGCCACATAAATTCTGACAAGTAGTTGTCAAGTAATTGCCATCTAGTTCCACGCTCATTGCGGTTCCGAGATTTCAGAAGGCCCCAAAGTCATTCTACGTTCTGTGTGTGAGCGCCTGTTTCTGGGTCTATAAAGTGATAGTGGTGGCTCACAGTTAGATGATGAAAACCTGCTGCCACAAGCACTGCGCTGTTGTAGCTACTCCAACAGTCGGAGAAGATGGTCAATCCTGGCTTCACATTTGCTTTCAGGGCCTCCAGAAGGGTAGCAGCAGAGTGTGATGGAATGGCGGTGACAAAACATTCGGCGGTGTCACAACATATGCCACCAAAGACCCACTGCTGAGGAAGCATCCTACCCTGGTGGTTGTTCCTTCAACTAAACCTAATTTCGTCCACCTCAACCGATCGAACCAGGACTGCCGATTTGACGGCAGGGTCTACAAGATAGACTTGCATGGCATAATTCTCTGAGACCAGTGGTCCACTCTATTACTGTTTTATGGCTAATACCCAGTTCTGAACATATCTTTCACTGTCATATGCTCTCGGTTCCAGAAATAAATGACACACAGGGCTGTCAATAATGGTATTCTGCTGCCTTCAAACCAACTATTGTTGCGAACAGAACACCTTCGATGGCAGGAGACGGATTTACAGCGGAACTGAAATATTTGTTTACAGTTATATAAATACATCTGCTGTCCACACTCGCATCGCTTACACTACGCTATTATTTTGTAATGTTGCAAATATGACACATACTCAGCTTCTGTTGTCAGCAACCGCGAAAAAGTTACGCATTCGCCAGCCATTTTATGAACTACGTGGTATTTCACGTAGAAACGAGATTTCGCACTCGATCTCGGCCAAATTCGTTGTTACGTACCCTTGGCAACCTTTTACACCTTACACATTCTCTAAACAAGGGTGTGGCCATTTGGAAAATTACTATAAACTCAGGTTTCTTAAATTAATTATAAATACAAAGACAGTGGAACGTATATTGTAAAAATTTTACTACTCAAAGTACACACACACACATATCAAACTGCACACAAAAGATAAGTGTGTGGATTCACAGTAACTGTCGCGAAGCAGAAATAGGCCATATTATTTCTGTGTTACATCATCATCAATTGCCTGCAATGGCTAAGATAAACATAGATGTTTTCTATAGCCGTAAGTCAGGCCTCGTAAACGGCATTTATTAGGTGTTTTGGCGAGCCAGAATGCCATCAAGCGGATATGCCTGACTACATTATAATTACCGGTAGATAACATTTAGAAAATAAGGGCCAACCCTTTCAAAATTATGACAAATAATCAAAAATAGTAATTACTTAATCATCCTGTTATTTGTAAATTAAAGATTTATTTTCATTTCATTATATCATATAATCACCATTTCATATGCTTACACATGTTGTTAATAAGAGTAACAAACTATATAATAGTGCTACCAAGTGCAAGCCTTTGTAGTCAATGAATGCAAGAAGGTTTGTGCATAAAATCCCTATCCAGTGCCTACACATCCAACATCTCCAGATTAGTTTCTAAATTGTGGATTTCATCAGTGAAGAGGCTTGGATTTGAGAGCACTGTACCCAGATGTTAGAATCCAATGCAACTCTCCAGCATCTATGTTTTACTATTTGGTTAGCTATAAAGCTAGGGGGCCCAAGATAAAAACACCATAATGTTTTCAACCCAAGCTAGACCTGAACTCAACTCTACATTAATACATTTTGATGTCTTGGGTTTTTTAAAAACCACAGTCACCATTATCCTATGGGCAGAATATGTATAAAACCATCAAAACATACATGATCATCATTTCATGTGCTTACATTGCTATTAATAAGAGTATTGTGATGTTGATGTTATGTGATATGGTTACTCTTTTATCTAAGTCAGGAATTTCTTAGCGAATATTCCCAGAAAAACCTGTTAGTCACCTTGCTTTCCCTTTCCATTCTCCACTGTAAGTTTTTCCCATATTCTTCTCTCTCCTGCTCTATCCCATTTCTGCAACATCATCTTTGTTCACTCCATGACTTTTATATCTAAATCCCCCTTATCTTTTTCCAAGACCAGCATAGAGACCAAGAATCCATTTTGTGTATAAACATTTAGTTTATATTTAATTTATAAATATTTATCTTTAGAGGGTAATGAGTAATTATTGTTTAGAATGATCAAATGAATGTAACATCTAACTAATTAACATAAATTTGAATACTCCCCCTCATCACTATCAACTGCACGCAGCTATGAGTATGAAACGATGGAGCTTTGAAAGCGCTAAGCTTTAAATAAATTATTAATAAATATAACTTCTTTAACGAGCGTTAAAAGCGCATAATTATTGATATTATAAAAAATAAGATTGTAAATATGATGTCCATTGATAATATAATATTCATATGGCCACTGAACCCATAGTTATCTTTACTTTTTACAAAATTACAGTTTTTATACACCAAATAGTAAAATATAAAAAATGTTTCATTGAACTAAAAAAATGTTATTTGTTCATATATTTGGTACATATTTACAATTCCAGGACATCTGTTCTACTGAATATAATTAGTTTTCTTGCAAGCTGTGTAATTGTGGAGAACATAAGTTACTATCGATAAATGATGGTAGTTCATGCAATCTTATATAAAAAAGGTAACAAACCATGTGCTAATAATTTATTTACAAATGTTTTTATTAATAGGTGTACAATTTCTTTTTTTTAATAAATTAACAAATCACATAACAGTAATTTATTTACGAAGTATAATTATTAATTGATATGCAATTTATTTCTTTAAAAAAGTCCTTTAATCTTTATACATCATAGTATCAATATGTTAATAGATAATATAACACATTCATCATACCTTTAATCCTGTCTTCAATAAATTGAAATATAAGTCTATACATGCATAAATTCATAAATATAACATTTCTTTGACCTGCATATCTCCTCCTACTAATTCCACATACATATGCTGAATCAATATTATCTTTATCACAGTAATTATAAGGAATGGTCTTTTTTTAGATCCTAATCCTAAATATTACCACATAGATATAATTATAACTATAAAGGGATGGACCTTTGGTCCTAATCCTAACCGAATAAATCTTCTATACAATATTTATAAAGAGTGGCCTTTTGGTCCTAAACTTAATTTAATACAATTACAAGTTATACAGGGATGACTCATTCTGAGATTGATTTCTAACTCGTTAAACTGACAGGAATGTATTTTTCCATATAGATGTGAACATATGTAAAGTATTAAACATTGAATTAACAACTGCATATATATAAATTTATAAATTGGTTTGAACTAATGAGACTGATGGAAATAATTTGACAGACAATTTATATGCCTACATTGCATTTACATGATGATTATCATTATTTCTTTACTTCTTCCTCTTATTAAAAACTTGCATAATAATTTTTTTTTAAAAAAAATAATTTCAACAAGTAAAGAGAGGTTATTACAAAATCATCTTTTTTTAACTAATAGTTTCTTCAAGATAATATCTGGATAACAAGCATTATTTAGAAATTCAGATTAGTTAAAATAAAGTGAAAATCAGACTTTAAATATAAGACTCACCAAAACAAAATAATTATCTTTTTTTTCTGTCAAATATTAAAAGCCCATTTACTGTGAAAATATAGTCTTCTAATTTCTAGTTATCTTTTAAATAAGCCTATTTCTTCATTTCAGTCAGAATTATTCAAAACATCATTCAAAAGTGTTTCAGACCAGATCTAGTTATTATTAATGTACTTCCTTTTTTATTCACAAGGCATAGTAAAATTCTAGGATTTGAATGAGGTAGTATTTTCTTCTGATCCAAGTGAAAACAAAAACTGGTTTTATAGAAGAAAAGTTACTTATCCTTTTTGCATACATATTTCAATTCCTTTTATAAAAAATTGAAATCGATAATAGATTGTTCATTTAAAATTCTCTAATTTAAAAGTAAAAAAACAACAAAAGAAATTACTGTACTTATTAAAGATTTTTTTTGGATGTCCATTGGGCATTTTATAAGCTGTTATCCACTCATTGGTCAATAAAATAAGATTGTCCAGGTGTAGTTTGATAATGAAGTCTAATTGAGAACTTTTTCTTTTATGCCACCTGTGGAGAAGAAGCAATTAGTATGGGAGAAAATTGTGTTTAATTTCTTCCCAGTTGTAAGTAAAGTTAATGAGCAGTGAAATTCTTGTTGTGTATAACTTATCGAAATACAATATATCTGTATGACATATAGATTTAATGTTTGATTGATGCTGTTGGATTTCTTTATCCATTAGATTAATCAGCATTAAAGGCAAGTCTTCATTTCGTTTTTGTGTTAACTGTGATTCTATTTCATTTTGGAGATAAAATAAACTGCTCTATTTTTATTTGTAATTGTTTATCCATCCAACTGTGAGATTACAGGTGGCACTTGTTATAGAACGTCTCATTCTTTTGACCCATCTAACTTTTGTTGTGAGGCTTTGGGCATATCTTGAAGGCTTTGTTTTATTTGAAGGAATTCACTCTGTATATTTTTCTCAAATAATTTTGGTTCTGATTCAATTAAAAGTTCATCACTTATTATTGGTTTATTCTCTAACTTTAAAAGCACTTGCGCCTGTTCATTGTTCATGATTTGTTCTATTGTTTCTTCTTGAATTTGTACTTGCTCATTTTTTGTTCATCATCTATTTGTTTTAAATCATCTACTTTTTTGCTCTGATTTAAATGGTTTGTAAAAATTATCCATCATTTCAGCGATATATTTATAGTGTTCATTTACTCTCTGATTCATCTGTTTTAACATCTCTTTTTTTATTATTTTCCATAGTTTGTTTTATTTGCTCCATTGGTTTTTGATTGTGCTCCATTAATCTCAATTTTATTAGTCTAATCATCTGCATCATGTCTAATTGTGATGATGTTGCAGTATTCTGATGCATTTATATTTTCTCATTAATGTCTTTAGGCTTTATTTGATTGCATGAATCACTATCTACATGGACATTGTCAATATTCGAAGTTTCTAAGCTATCTTCTTCACAGCTAGTTTCAGAAGTATTTGCTTCCATTATTTCCTGCTGCTCTCCATTCTTTTTATTTTCCATTTTAATAATTCTCAAAATTTTTAAATGCAATAAACTTATTATGTACAATACAATTATAACTGGATACATAACCAACAGCACTAGATTGGCCCCTGGAGCACTTGTATGTCTTCATGGCACAATTTACTTTGTTTTTTGGTTGTTGTTGTTTTTTTATATATAATATAATTACAATATAGGAAAAAGAAATTGTCTGGTCAATAACACTATTTGTCTAACTCAGGCTAATAAGAGTTTACAACAACTGAAAATCAAAGTCCTCATTCTGGGCAAACCAGAAATTTGCAAACAGGATGAATGAGTGTAGACCATGCTATCTTATATAAGCAAGATAACAAATTATATGATATTTACAAGTGTACTAATTAATTGATGTACAATTTATTTTCTTTAATAAATTAACAAATCTTGTAATAGTAATTTATTTACAAAATGTAATCATTAATTGATATGCAATTTATTTTTTTTAACAAAGAATCTTTATACATCATAGTATCAATACATTCATAGGTAATATAACACATTCGCCGCACCTTTAACCCTGACTTTAATAAACTTAAATATAATTCTATGCATGTATGAATTCATAAATATATCTTTCACCTGCATGTTTTCTAGCACTTATGCATATATATGCTCTATATGGGATAGACATCAATGTTATCTTTATCACAATAATCATAAGAAATGATCTTTTTTTAGATCCTAATTCTAAATATAACCGCTTACATAATAATAACTATAAAGAGATGGCCTTCTGGTATTAACCCTAATTAAATAAACCCTCTATACAATATTTATCAGGATGGCCTTGTCATTCTAAACCTAATTTAATACAACTACAATTTATACAGAGATGACTTGTTCTGAGATTGATTCCTAACTCATTAAACTGATAGGAATGTATTCTCCCATATGGATATAAACATAAGTAAACTATTAAACATTGAACAAACCACATATATAAATCCATCTATATAAAATCCAATTTTCAGTAATAAAATATAAGTTTAACTACAAACGAATGAGACTAATAGATTTGTAACTTAGACCATTTATATATGTACATTGCTGATTATCATTATTTCTTTAGCTCTTCCTCTTATTATTAACTCATATAAAATTCATAAACTTAGCCTACATATGTGATATATAATAACCCCCCCCCCTTTTAAAAAGTAATTTTAACAAGTAAAGAGAAGTTATTACAAATTCTTTTTTTTTTTTTTAAATAATAATTCCTTCAAAATAATATCAGATTAGTTAAAATAAATACAAATCAGATTTTAAATAAAACTCATCAAAATAAAATATTTGTTATTTATGTCTTTTTTGACAAATATTAAAAATCCATTTATGGTGATAATATAGCCTTGTAATTTCTATCTTTTAAAAAAGTCTATTTTTTCATTTCAGCCAGAATTATTCAACCTATAATTTTAATTTGTTCCAGACCAGATGTAGCTAACTATTTGTAGTGTCCCTTGTTTTTATTCACAAGGCATAGTTAAATCCTGGATTTGAATGAAGTAGTATTCCTTTCTGATCAAGAAAAAAGAAAAACTGATTTTATCAAAAGAAAAGTTACTTCCTTTTGCATACCTAATTCAATTCATTTTTTTTTTAAAAGAAAAAAATTGCATATCATTTTGCTTAAAAGTGAAAATATATATATATTTTAAAAATTGAAATGAATAATATAAATTGTTCATTTCAATATATATATTTGCAATTTTTATTAAAAACTAATTTCAGTGTTTTTTCTTCTCAATTTTAAGAAATACAATTGTATTAGTTTTTAGACATATGTTATTGGTATTTTTATTGAATTGTTTTTGTTTTGATTTTTTTAATGTATGGTCTTACTTATGTGACTTTTTTTGCTTTTGAATGTTTTTTTTTTTTACTCTCGTAATTTTTATCTTTGTAGCACATCTCTATGCATTTTTTTTATTATGTAAAATTTTTGAATAAATTGTAATATTTTATTTTTTTATTATTTCAGATTTTTTCTTTCTGAATATTATTATATCTACCTGCTTGATTTCATTTTTTCCCCCAAGAGATTTATTGAATGGAGATGTGAGAATATTAAAATTTTGTTTGGGTGAAAGTTTGAGGATTTTCTTTTGCAATGATCTTTTGCTGAATCTTTGTATCAGTTAAATATTAGTCCAGTGTGCCTAAGTATGAACTTGGAAAAATGAAACCTGTGGCTTGATTCTTAGTAAACTAGGAAATGTTTTTTTTTTGTATGTGTACTTATTTCTATTTTTTTATATCCTACAGAAGTCACATTATGAAGAAGAAAAAAAGATGCTACTTTTCATTTGATTTTGTCAGCCTATGTTTGATAAAAAAATATTACAGTATTTGTTTATTTTATATTTTACACATCTATATATCTAAAAAGTATATGTAATATATATTTATAATAATAAATTGCTATGAATTTTTTTATACATAAGTGCTTCATTATGTAATTTTTAGAGCATCTAAGTGAAACTTGGAAACATTTTTTCAAGTCTAAGCAAGCTTGGGTTTTTTGTTTTTTTTCAATTAGTCTACCCATAGCATGCTTGCTAGCATTATTGATCAATAAATTAGTATTTAGCTATTCATTTGTATAAAGCAGGGGTGGCCAAGATGTCAACCGCAAGGTCTCTGAAAGTCAACTATGAAGCTGACATGAACATGAACAAATTATAGTGATAAATTCAGAGCCGATTTGAATATAAAAAATAATAAAAAAGTAAAAATACAAACATATTCTCATTTAAAAATAGTTAATTTTAAAATAACATCTGTTGTTATTGTCTGGAAGAAGTTGGAAGAATTACTTTTGTGTAACACTAGAACTAAAATTCTTAGAAATATTTAATTGCCAATTTCATGAAGAGAAAGGAAAATAATTTGTTCTGGAGAAACAAGGATTTTAATGAACTGATTTTAAAACAAAGAAGTTGTGAACTTTTTAAAACACTTCATCTAGCTAGCAAAGAATACCCAAGGAGATTTAAAAAGAAAACAGGACTTTTTTCTATCTATGAAAGAAAAAAGGGAACAAAGCAAGAAACAAACTTTATGTCTAATTATTGTAAAGACTGTTAGCAGAAAAAATGTGGAGATTTTCCAAGGTACAGAGAGAACTTTTGTAAAATACTATTTTTTATTATGTATTTTTTTTCTCTCTCTAAAATTTTTGATGCCGCATTAGGAGATGTGTTTTAAATTTCCTTTCTTGTATTTACATATTAATTATACAAGTGAATCAAAAAATACAAAAAAAAAAAAACAAATTTTTTTTATAAAAATTAAAAAATAAAGTCAGGATTTATTATATTTTAATAAAAATATTGATCAATTAACTTTAATTTTGTAAAAGTTATAAAGTCATGTTTAATTACTCCAGAAAAAGAGAACAGAAAGAAAGATAAATATAGAAAGATATTTTAATTAAAGAGCAATGAAAAAAGATTGCTAAAGGATAAAATGAAATGGGAATGATAATTCAGTAAATGTCTGTTAGATTAATTATAGAAAAAAAGATAGCATTGTTTAATTAGAGTAGAAAGCTATTTTTAAAACTAATTAAACAAAAGAGTAAAAAAGAATTGTTAGTATAATTAATATCAAAAAGAAAGAAATCTAATTTTGGTGAAAGAAATGTTGGTAAAAGACTTAATTCTGTTATGGAATAGTCTGAAGAAAAAATAGTGATCATTAATTATAATATTAATACTGGATATAAAACAGTGATAGATATAAATAGTGTGTACACAAAGCGGTGTACTTTTTTACTTTTCGTGAATGCTGCTGTTGTGTATTTTGAACTTTTGAAAAAGGATCCAGAATGACAGATGCCTGGAAAGTTATAGCAATTTTCCACCATGAGGGGATTGTTCCCAGAGACCATGCCTCTGTAGGTACCAATAGCCAGATAGTGCAAAAATAAATCACAGATCTTTTTATTAGTTTAAGCCTGACAGGCTTCAGTAGGATTGTGCAGAGAAAGACTATGAGTATAAATAACTTGTAATTATTTTAATTCAGGCCTAAGAATAGTGGTGACTGATATATCAGTGTTGAATATTAATATTTATGGAAAATAGTAATTAGAATCAAAGTCTTGTTGATCACGTTTGTAAATGCCCAATTTTTAGAGATCTGTGTTTTATGTGTTTAAAAGTTTTAATTTATTTTTTAATCTTTAGACTTGTATTATTATTATTATTTTTGTTATTTGTTGGCAAGTGAATACACAACAGGATTACAACGAATAAACCAATTACAATAGTAAAAAAAAAAAAAGATCATTTTTATAAAGAATGGGGAGATTATTTTTTTATTATGATGAAAAACAAATGTGTGTGTATTATTTGCAGCATGCTTATGGTTTACTGAAGAAAGCCAGTGTTGAAAGACACTGTTCATAAAAATGATGAAGATGATTATCCACAAGGCACTGCATTAAGAAAAGCTAAAGTACAACAGTTAAAGACACAACTCACTATGCAACAAAATTTTTTTGTCAAGTACAATACAAGCTCAAAAACTGCTATGACTGCATCATTCAAAGTTGCTGAAACTTGAATTAAACACAATAAGCCCTTTCAAGATGGACAAATATGGAAAGAAGCCTTCATCAAAGCTGGTAAAGTATTATTTGAAAATTTTAAGAATAAATCTGAAATAATGACTTCTATCAACAATGTCATTATCACGAAACACAATCATGCATAGGACAGAAGAAACTAGTCGAAAACTTGAAGAGATTTTACCTAAAAATGTTAACAATTATAACTTTTTATCACTACAGTTTGATGAAACTACTGATTATACAGGTACTGTGTAATTATGTATTTTTATTCACATAGTTTTTGATGATATGTCAGCCACAGAAGAATTATTAACAATTATTCCAATTCAAAGAAGGACAAGAGGTTAAGATATCTATGATTTATTCAAGAATTACATTGTACGAATGAATTTTCCAATTCACAAATTAGTATTGAAGCAGTCGATCTGATGCTCAGATCGAGCTTCACAGAAACTCCATCCTTACACATATATATGTAGTTATTAATACATTTTTTTTGCTTTACTATGAAAATAATAACTGACGTAGATATGTATCTTAATGTAATTACTTTTAATAAATAAATATTTGATTTTAATTCATATATGTGCATAATGGATGTGTACATATTATAGCTGAGGGGAGATTACGTTTGAAATGTGTATAAAAAAACAAATGTATTATATTAATATGTATTTTTAAATTATATTTGTAATTTATCGTTTATTTTAGTCATGGCGGTCAGGAAAAAAAGATGATGCAATCCTACTGAATATTCTCGAACGCAATTAAGACCATTGACCGGAAATCCATTAGTCCGAATTAAAATGTTATAATTTTATAACAGTAATATAAAAATCCATTAGTGGAAATTTTATCCAGTTCAAATTTGTTTTGAAACCTTAGATCATATTTTAAAACAATCGTTCGAGAAATTCTAACAGGATTGCATTGTCTTTAAAACTTACATTAACAAAAGGTGCAACCAGTCAGCAAATTCCAGATCCTCTAAGTGCATAAAGTGCCGCAGGTCTAGCAACTAAAGTGCATTCCAAGATAAATGGAGAAATACTATAAATACTGCTAGATTTGAATCCCAAAGAGGATATTTGTAATTAAAAAACAGCAATGATAAATATAATCCACGCTTGTCATTATAATAATCCAATGTGCCATGAGTAGTGGAAATTTTTACCTTTTTCTCCAATCAACATGCTCTCTCCCGCACTCATCACCCAGGATCCCGTCACCCCATGAACTTTAATGTACTTAAAGACTCAATAATGAAATGCTACCTGCCTGACTGACCAAATCTAACTAGATCTAGTTCACCATTTCCAATGGATGCTGAAATCATCAAGAATTGCTATTAATTAACAAGTTAAAGAACTCTAGCCGCTGCCTGGTGTTTAAATTCTTAAGTTCAGCCTTCTGTAAATATTTCTCATAACCCTGTCTGTCGTTTAAAATAATATTAAACATTTCAGTTAAATACTTTGTAATTTACTTACCTGATTTTAGCATGTATATAACTCTATATAACTTTCTTTAATTTTATTTTATCATTGAGCCTCTATTAAATAAGTAACATTTTCTTTCACCTTCATGTGGCAATAATATTTTATAATTTTTATTATCATGTTTTATATATATTTAAATATGCCAATAATTCCTCAAGTTCGCCAGTATGTTGTTTTCTTTTTATTTTCCCCCTCCCTATTTTATGGGGTGACTAGATTAACTTTAATTAAAACAAGTCTTGTTATTTTTATCTTAGCGAACGCTTGCGAATTTGGGGAAAACAAATTAATTGTCTTATAATGTCATTGTAGCAAAAACAGAGTAGAAATCTGTTTTTCTAAGAAATGTTTTTTTTTTTTTAATTTTATTTAAATAATAAGCGCTAATCTTAAAACTTTATGAAATCAAATCTGTTTATTATGAAATAAATAACTGCCATCCCATTCATATATGTTTAAATTATGTTTAGTATAATATAAAAGCACTTATAACAGAATTCTCATATTTATTTAACATTGTGGGAAGTTTATAGATAGATTTAAGTAATGGGGAAGGGGAGTCTCTATTCCAATGATTATGTATTTTAGTAATAAGTTTAAATAATCCATTACTGTTTAGTATTTAAATCATATTATTATGTTGGATATTCCCAATATATATAGATTATCAATCATTCGTCCTTAGTTTTTAAAATACTATGTCTTTCGTTCCAAACGTTGTATGCAAACAGGTCTCCATGTTCAAATACACATATGTGTGTCTTCGTGCTTCGTTCCCCGGAATGTTCAATAATCCGGATTCCACATATTCATTCCAAGTCCAAGAACATGGCTGGCAAACCCCCCATGGGACTTATTCATCATATGAGCTAATGACATAGGGTCGCTCCGGAAAAATCCGGCCTATCGTTATTAATAGCCGACACCTTCGTTCTGTGAACCGAATCTGCCAAAGTAGTAGAAAGAATTTGGTCACCATTCTTCGTCCTTAAGTTTGGAAGCACATTTTTCGGATCCGAGATTGGATCATCTAATTCCACCACCATGCATTCACCACTCTCTTAAAGTTAAATCAAACCTATGAATGTTCATAAACCGTAATGTTATGATTCTACTAAACATTTCTTTATTATACTGATTAATATTTTCATATGCACGTCTTTTTGCGATGCCATTATATATTTTTAACGAACTATCCCACACATGTTTCTCACTCAGTAAAGACAGATCATCTCGCTTATAAGTATAAAAATGTATTTTAGTAAAGTTAATATTTTAATCATAAAATGATCTTTGTAAGCTAAATCGGTTAAGCGCTATTCTTTTCTGTGGTTGGATTGGTATCTCACAAAGATATTTCTCATAGCACTAAATTGTGTTTGTTAGTGTACTTATTAATTATTGGCATATGAGCTAGTTGCAATAAAATAGAATAATAAATCAAATTTGTCATTTTCTAAGTTATAAACAAATTTCAGGTGATTTACCTGTTGTTACCATGTAAATATCAATCAAATTATATGTACGTTAAGAGGCCAATGACGATTAATGAAATAATAAACCAAGTATTTATGCGTATTTTATATAAATTAATAAATCTTCTATATATCATAACTTGCAGAATCATTGTTTATTTTATTTAAAATATTAGTATTTTAGTTATTTAATTATGCTTTCTCTGACTAGATGATCTCCCGTTAATCCTCTCTATATATAATTAATGTGAAAGGTCATAACCTTTAAATGAGTCAAACTTATATTTTATACTAAAACATTCCATTATATAAATTCAAATTAGAGTCTTTTTGTGTCTCTGCTTTGCGATGTCAGCGGAAAGAGAGAAATTAGATCGGTATCTTTGGGATTGTTGCTCATAAGTTGGTAGATCCAGAAAATAGGCAAATAGGGCAGAGTTCATCAGTTTTCCTGACTTATGTATCTTGCACATGATTGGGCTTGAAATACTTTTGTGTAGATGCTAGATCTTGTTATATGAACAGACAAAGCCGACCGATACAGTATCAATAACTACTGACGGAAATCCTGCAATGATTGTCAGTAAAATTGATTTTGTTACTCTGTGTAAAAACAATACTGATGTACCTAGTTTTATACACTATCATTGTATTATGACATCAGCATGCCTTGGGTTCAAAAGTATTGAAATTTAATCATGTTATGAGTGTTGTCTTCAAAATTGTTAATAAAATAGGATCAAAAAGCTTCTTACATCGTCAATTCTGGGATTTTCTAAAAGAATGCAAGAATGAACACAATGAATTATTACATATTGATGTAAAAAAAAGTCAAGCAAAAATTTTAATCAGATTCAGAGATCTACTACAAATAAAATCATTTTTGGAAACTAAAGATGATTCATATTCACAACTAAATGACAAAAGAATGGCTTCTTGACCTCACCTTTTTCTGTGATATTACAGAAAAACTAAATAACTTAAATGTAGAACTACAAGGAAAAGATAAAACAATAATAGTTATGATAAACACTTTGAAGTCATTCAAGCAAAAATTTAGTATGCTTGTAATACAGCTGAAGCATTGTGAATTAAAACATTTCAAAAATATGGTTGATAAGTCTAAAGATAGAAAAAAATCTAATCTACAACAAATATGTTGAAAATATAATATTCCTCTTTAAGGAATTTGAAGGAAAGATTCATGAAATTTGATAAATTTGGAGATATTGCTACTTTTTAGTCTCATCCATTTAATGTTAACATCAATATTGAAGATATCGTTATGATATTAAATGAATTTGTACACACAAATTCAGCAGACTTCAAATATTAAATGTGATATACATTTAAAATCAATGGCTTTAAATGAATGAGAATTTATGGACATTAATAACCAGGGATAAATATCCAAATATTTGCAGAATTGCTGCATATTTCAATGCATTTTTTGCTTTACCATATTTGTGCGAATCAGCATTTTCCTGCATGAATGCGATAAAAACTGTGCATAGGTAATAATTATCGGATCTACATTTGGAATTGTGTTAAGTTCATACAAGATAAATTTTGACAAACTTGCTGAAACTATGCAATGCCAAGTGTCATCAAAATTTTTAAAAAAATTTTTTTTTTACTTTGTCTTTTTTTTTTTATTATAAAATTTGCATCTAATTTATTTTAATACAATTCTAAAACAATTTTTTTTTTTTTTCTTGAATTTGTTTTAAAAATCCAGACCAGTTTTAGAAAATAATTATTTAGAGGTAATTTAATAATTGTAATTTAATAAATATTTTATAAAGCAACATGGACATATTGTAATACTAGAGTGAGCTGAGATAATTTAATAGTAGTCATAGTAAAATGTCTTTGACTGTTCGTATCTTAATAGAAAAAAATTTCATCAATTGTGAGTACTTAAAAGACCCTTATAAAAAAAAAAAAAAAACACCATTTCCTAAGTACATTCTAAAAAAACCATTATTTTTTTCCATTCCAGCTGAAATAACATTTTTTTTTTTTGGTTTCTGATTCAAAGGCCTGAAAAAAAAATGTCACCCTCAAGTACACTTTTACCAAAAAAGTAGCGCCCAATGTTTAAAAGTTTGGCCACCCCTGGTATAAAAAGTATTTTGTTATTCATAGTTAGAATAAGAAAGGAAAAAAAAAAAATTGTTACCATTTGCATTTGACTAATCTGATGAAGGTATTTTTTTTCATGGAATATGTTAAAGTGGTATTGATCTTATAGCTGCTATAAAAGACTATTTTAGCTGCATACTGTTGAAAAATTTTAAGAATAGACAGAATGTATTTATATTATCACTAAGAATCAAAAGGAACTTGGTGGTTCTTAATTATATATATATATATACACAGATATGCACATAAAAATATTTTAGTAATATTTTTATTTATATTAACTTTATTTGATAACAGCACAATTTTAATTTATTTATATAAAATATATTTTTTTCATATTCAAGTTATATATACATCTTTTTTTTTTTCTTTTCAGTACTTGTTCTTTATTCAATGAGTACTTATAAAAAACAAAAAGGAAATTATATTTTAAAAAATATTTTATTTTTTGTTTCCAAAAAAAATTTATTTAACGAATTTTAGTGTGATTTACAAGTTACAATAAAGTGTACAGGTTTATATGTCTGTGAGGCATTTTGATTGTTCATGTGCCCTAGTTGGGACCATCTCAATGTTCATAAAGTTCTCTTTTTGTGGGTGATGTTTGCCTAATATTGAAGCACAAGGTTGTGCATATGCTACTTCTAGATACAATACACAGACATCATAAATCTGGTTCCTTAAAATTCAATTTCTTTTAACACTAGGCAAAATTATAAGGAGAGCTTTTAAATTTTTATGACAATCAGAATTTATTATTTTAAGCATAGGTTAGAATTAACTTGTGTAATTTTTTTATTTAATTTTGAATACACATATTAAATAATAATAAGCATAGTACAATAAATGAATTATTCATATACATTTCAGTAAATATCTATAAATTAATAAATCTTATTGCCATCACCATGTTTTAATTTTGTTTTTTAAGGAAAATATCCAACTAATTCGACTTCACGATTTTTTAAAATAAAAATTGTGTTGGAGAGTTGACATAAGCAAATAAAAGAACTTTTTTGTGATGGAAAAAGGATATGGAAGGGTGTGTGTGTGTGTTTATTTTTAACATTGAAAATTTGTTAATTTAAAATATTGTAAATATATGTACTGAATACCCAAAATATTTTAAAATTAATAGTTATTACAGTTTTAATATACTCAGTTTCCAACAGTATATGA
The DNA here is from genome assembly GCA_028023455.1 of Epiperipatus broadwayi. Taxonomy (NCBI): domain Eukaryota; kingdom Metazoa; phylum Onychophora; class Udeonychophora; order Euonychophora; family Peripatidae; genus Epiperipatus; species Epiperipatus broadwayi. The sequence goes on from JAQFVV010006254.1 coordinate 1,202,009, forward strand.
GTACTTAGCATGGAAGACATTTTCAACTTACTTCATCTACCAAAATTAATTAATTAGAAGGACTTCGGAAATAAGGGCTGGATTAACTATAAAATTATAGCTGCTGTAGTAGTTTTGGTACTATTTAAGGGTACCTTTTTTTTTTTTTGATTTTTGGTAAATTTTGTAAAGAATTACTTTTGATAGTAAATATATATTTTTAGTATGGATGTGTACATAATGACACAGTGGATCTTTTTTTTTTAAATGAAAAGCTACTACTATGAATTATTTAGTGTAAATTAGGAAGCAGAAAAAAAATGATTTAAGACAAAGAGAAAAAACAATATGAATAATAGTTGGCTAGAAAAATAAAACGTTACTATATTCTTTTTAAAAATTAAGTAGAATTTCATGGCAAAACAATTAGTCAATTATTCCTACCTCTATCCCAAATTATTATAAGAAAGGTAATTTAATTATGTGACAAAAATCTTCCATTTTGTTTCAGTTAAAGCGATTCTCAAAAATGGGGTGATTAACTGCATTTTAGTCAAAACTTATAAAAAATAAATCTGATAAAACTTAACTATAATCATATTGTAACCTTTGTTCATCTCCAATTTTAACTACAATACTTTTGAACATTTTAACTGCAATTGAGTTACTTTTTTGATGATATTATATTCTCCACAGCTCTCTACAATCAAGTTTCTCCTTGGATCTGGAGATGTGTATATTGTTATCTCCATTTCTAATTAGATAAGCCTTATTAAAATTGGATTTAAACCTTAGCTAAAAGATAATTGTGGTTATTTATCCAAAATTGCAGCTAGCTACAATTATTTCTGAAATGAAAGTTGAATAAAAATTCTGTTAAATAACCCATTTTTGAAATCATTTCCTTAAAAATAAAATGGAGAAATTTCTATCATACTTTATATGCAATCAGCTTGCTGTTGCTATCTAATCTTTTGAATCTATCCTTTATACTAAAGAAAGAATGCCATTGATGTATTTAAAGGAATTTATGCTTCAACTACTATATACTTTTTTTTTTGAGAATTGAAGATATTATTTTCCACTATAATGTAGTTAATGCATAGAGTAATTATATATAGAATTAATCATACTAATTATGTAGATATGCATGTGTTATCTTTGCAAAACCAATTTGAATCATTACAATTTTATATAAAATATTTTCATTGCTATTACTATATAAAAGCATTTATGAATCGTTTCTTAATAAACTGTTTAGTAATAATAGTTTATTTTTATATACTAGCTCAAAAATGGATATGTATTTTTAAAATTACAAACTATGAAAGCCATTTCATTTATGCTTTTAAATATTTTTGATTTATATATGCTGATATATAGATATATACACACACATAATTATTGTAGTATGAGTTGTTACCAGAAATATCTAATCTGAATGTGTAATTAACCTAATTGTTCTGTTATTTGGAATACCATTATTTTGACAATCTATTTTTTTAATACATTCTTCTTAATTTCTTCTGATGAATCATGTCTAAACTAAAATAAATTTATCCTGATTAAAAAAAAAAAAAGTTACTTGAATGCTGATATTAAATATTGCAATCAAAGATATAATTAATTGATTACATTTATTTGTTTTTTCTTTACCATATATATACAAAAAAATCTCTATGTACTGTCTATTATGAGCACACAAAATAATATGTTGCAGATGTTTACATTTGCAATTTTTTATATAAATTAATTTAGAATGACTTAAAATATTGTGAACATTTCACTTCAGCTTAGTCTATAGTGTTTTTGAATTTTTAGTATTTTCATTCTCACCCACGATCATAGACTTGTTTTTTTGCATTGAACTTTTCACTTATTGCTGTAATGCTTTCATACTTTTGCAAATTTTTCTGAAAACAATCCTCTTATACCATAAAAAAAGTATTATAAAATTATCAGAAATTATACTTTTTACTGTTATTCTGATATAAATGTCAAGCCATTTTTTTCTGCAATTTTCTTTCATATTCCCCCCCCCCCCCCATTTTTATAAATAGATATCTCTCAATCCACAAACAGTTCAGTAAACATGTTATGAAAAAAATTTTCCAAACATTTGTATGAAAAGAGAAATGTATTGCTTATTTTACTTGGTCAAACCTAAAATCTTATGAAGCTAAATTATCTAAGACAACTGCTGCTATGACATTAACATCAGAGCTCAACTGCTTGCTTACATGAGATATTATTGCATTTTTCATGTTGGCTTTTATATGAGCAAATAATAGTTATTAAAGTGTTAATGAAAAGCAGTAAGAATATTTCAGGTAAGTGGTGTACACTGTTTTTGCTGCCAGTAAGTTAAAAGAGCAAGAGTTGAGCAAAATAAGATAATTATCTCATAATTACTAATATCACAGGAGAAACTGAGTTATCATCAGATATTTATGTTGGTTTTACATAATTAATGATGGCTTCTCATAAGTAAAAATATGATTTGCTACATAAATTTTGTGAAATATATTTCATCTTTTAGATCTTTAATCTGAATTTGAAATTTATTATGACTTTTTTTTTCATTGAATATCCGCATGAACAGAATTTAATTTATTTTTTTCTTATCCTCTCCTGAATTATTATTATTTTTTTGTAGACTTTATATTTTATCTCTAATTACATATATGTTATTGACTACTGTTGATAATATATTTTCTTTCAAAATGATTTTTATTCATTTTATAGAAATACAATATTGTTTTGAACTTCTTTTGAAAATGATTGATTTCATAAGCTTTTTTTTTTCTTCAGCAACCATTTTCTCTTATAGTTGTTAATTCCCCCAAATTTGATTTCTTAAATTAGAAATTATGTTGATTATCTCTGGAATCACAACCACTTTCATTAAAAATATAGAAAGCCAATAATTCATTAAATTTATGAATTTTGTATGTATAATTAAATGACAATTTTCAATATCTTGCAAGTTTTTAATGTGCATTGGTAGCCATTTTAGTTTGTATGATTCAAAGCATGAATTTAGAAGTACTTTCACAAGAACAATTTTGAAATCACTGAAATTTTTTTACTTAGTCATATGTAATATTATAGTAGTGACTCTCAAAACAGTAGAATAGGAAAGGAATTTAAAACTTTTTCTTATCCAACATACATTATTTACCAAAGTGTAAATTGAAAACTATTGAATGAATTGAAACTAACAGGTATGACTTCTATTACCATTACTTTTCACATAATTTATAAGCTTTAACGTTAAAACTTGTGTAGTATCTTTATGATCAATGATTTTAATATTCATACTCAATTGACTTATATAACCTCCAGCTAATATATTTTAGGAACATACATCATAAATTTTTACTGGTTAAAAATAGATGTTAAAAAATGTTATCCTTATAAAGGATTTTTATTTTCTGTTTAGATTTGATATAAAATGGAAGAATTACAATAAAAAAACATGTTTTGAATTTTTTTTTTTTTTTTTAATTGTTGCTGCTAGATGGAAGTTTAGAAAGGGAATAGATTTATGCTGTATTAGTTTTTTAATGTTTGTAAACTTTCCTTATAGCAAATTTGATGTTAGGAACTACAGTAATTTTTTTCTGTGCTATACCAAATTTTATTCTATTTAAATTTTATTGGTAATGCAAGAACTAATCTCAAAAAATTTGGGATTATTTACAAAAACTGCAGTTATATAACTTAAGTCTCTTCTTGGCTAAATTCTAATGCTATTGTTTTATCTTTTACTTACGTGAGGAAACCAGGCGTGTAAATGATATTCATAGTTTGTGCCCCATATAGTTTTATTTTATGCTATTTATGTTTTTGTTTTTTCATGTGTTTGAAGATATTCTTTATGATAATGGAACAGTGTATGCTTTTGATAATAAGAGATTTTGTCAGTCAGAAATTGAATTACATTTTATGATTGCCATTATTAAATTCCTTGTTACCATTTCTAGTTACTGAAATTACATTTAATAAATCTAGTCATTTAGGTTAATTTTTCTAACTTGGTGATTTGTTTTAAACAAAAGTTATTAATAAATAACAAAAAATATTTTTTTAATGAAAAAAAAGTTAGTTAATAATAATTACTTTGAACTTAAAACCTTATGAGAAAATATTCAGATTTTCCAAAAGGAAACTCCCCAGAATGGATTAAAAGATTACACTTATAACAATAGAAAGAGTAATGAGCATACCTGCAATAAAAATTTTTGACTTAGAAGGAGATAGCTTCATTCAGAAAATGTAACATTATTTATTTATATCAATACAATAAGACATTATTTATTCATAAAAATAAATATAGTATATGTATTTTGACTTTTTTGTCAATATCTAGAAAAACCTTTAAAGTTATTTACAATTTCCATATTGTCTTCCAATATGGAGTTATAGTTTCTAGCTATAAATATTAATCCATTACTGTTTTTATATACTATATTCTCAATAATAAATGATTTTTGCAGTCCATTAGTTGAGCATAAAAATCAGTGCCAAAACTGCTGGAATTGTTTTAATACTAATCAAGTGTATGTGGCCTTGATGCACCAAATAATGTCTTGATAAATAGTTGCCCCAGTTAAATAGTATTTGCAGTAAAATACAATCTCAACGTTTTTATTTTCATATAGATTCAGAATGACCAGACATATTGTTTTAATATTAGTAGGACTTTGAATTCTAATTCTTTTTTTTCTCAAATATTTTTTGACTTTAGAAATAAAACAATCTCAGAATTATTCTATAATAAAAAAAGACTGTGACCTAGGCTTTTTTATTATGTTGATAAAACAAGGATAGATATTGTTTTATTTTTTAAAGCACAAGGATTCTTAGATTCATAAATAATTCCTGAATTGATCATGTGTCCTGTAGCATTATTACATAGCATTTTTTCATGCCATAAAGCTTTTAGCTCACTACTGTTTTATGAACATGTATTTCATTTGTGTCCTTTTTCAGAATAACCTATTTTAAAACAGGCAAAACTCACTATACGTATTGCCACACACAGCAAGCTAGAGAAATGGTGGTCATGTGATATTTATTGGCTTAATAACCTATTTTAATTGAAATTAAGCATTTGAACTAGAAGGTATCATTTTTCTTTATTTATTTTCTTCCATTTCTGGTAGAAATCTGGTTCATCATCAATAGATGCAAACATCTTCTGTAGTTTTGATATTTTTTAAGTTTATACTAATTTCTCAGCTCACACAATTACCTTTTACTTGCAGTAAATGGCTTGATATTATGTTATTCAATGGATTCTTTGTTAAATTCTTATATAGAATGAAAGTTTTCTGATACAGTATGTTAACTTTTTATTTTAATATTCTTTTTTGTTGTAGTTGTTCATATTTTTCATCTGTACATTCATTGCTTTTCAGTCTTCTCTAAATACTTATCAAATAAATACAGTGACTGTAACCTTATCAATTTCAGGAGTAAAAACCATTAAACATCACATGATCACCATTCTTTATGCTCACATTAGCTGTTTACAAAGAGGCTAAACTCTGTGTTCCGAAGTACAAACTATTATAGTCAGAATTTCTTTTTCTTATTTTATACTTTTTTGAGTAGACTATTTATGCTTACTTAATCTTTTGGGCAATTTTTTACTTAAATTTTTCTTTCAGTTTTATTTTTTCACATAAAAGAACACATCTTTTTTTTTTAGATTTGACAAAATTGCTTCCATCATTAATTAACTTTACAATTAGACTATTCTAAATGTTTTGGTTTTTTTTTTAAATCTAAGCAGACATATAACATATGCAATGTCTTTACTAATATTGGAGAAGCATGATTGACTAAATGTGCAAGATTTAAGAGAGTGTATAAGTAAAAAAAAAAAAATCCTGCTTTCAAGCAAGTAATAATTGCATGAAATTCATAATTTTTTAATTTTTTTTATATTTAATATTTTTTTCCAATTAATTATTGAATCTGAAAGTTTTGGTCTCACTTTAAATTCTGATTTTTACTACCTAATAATATATTATCTGCATCAATAAAAACAGCCATTCTTGAGAACCTTAAAGTGCCATAAACATTATAGCCAACAAAAGGTGTGATGCAATATTTTAGGAGTATAACCTATAATTTAAAATCATTTTTTATACATTTTTTTTTGTATGCACCATGGATCTGTTATATGTTAGTGTTGTTGTTTTTTATCATATTAATCGTCTTTTTTTATACTTTTATGAATTGAAGATTATTTTTCTGTTATATATATATATTTACTTTATTATTTTCAGTTTTATTTGTTAAAATAATATCTAGGATATTTCATAGTGTGCCAATCTTGTAATAGTTTGCTCCATTAGTTTTTAGGAATGGCCAGAAAGCATTATGCATAGTTTGATTTTTTTCAACAATTGACAATTAAATGTTTATCACTGTTTCAAACATTATGTACAAAACTTATAACAAATACAAATGGACAAATTCCAATTGTAAATGGATTTTTAAATGATCTCTGAATAAGTTTTTTAATTATGAATTTCCTCACCATTTTTACCTGTTACTATTGTCTTTGCTGGAAATTTATACACAGTTGGCAGATTTCATTTGTTAAATAAAATGATTAATTTTTGGATATTTTTTAAATGTTTGTTTGCTGATAAAAAATTTTAATAAAAAATATCCCATTTTTCAAAAATTTGAGTTTACATAAATTATTTTTATATCTTTTGATTATGAGATTGTGTAACTTAGGTTAAATGTTATATTTGAATGTATAGTTCATTTATTCCCTGTTTGTACTGCTTTATATAGTAGCTTTGAATTAATTATTTCTTGTAACCGGACTAGGGTTTCCATTCCCTCTGATGGTTAATTTATTTCCTGATGAGCATATTGTAGGAAGGAAAGAATGATTGGTGTTACTTGATGCAGATGTTACCCCCCCATACCCACCCCCACACACAACATTATTTCCTGCTCATCAGAGGGTGTAACATTAAAGAGACTGGAAACATCTAGTAATTTATCTGTTTTGTTTCCCAAACAGCACCATTAGAGTTCCAGCTCACTACAATCTTACCCAGATCAAGTTATGCCAGACCTAACTCAGGAAACATGAGATTTATGTGAACAAGTACACTGATTGGTGAATAATGTGAAATGAAACTGACAGCATGTTAGTTTTGTGCAACAATAATTTGTTTAACTAACAGTATTTGGATAACACTCCTTTTAATAGTTCATTGCAGTTCAGGTTCCATAGATCAGTTAGTCCATTTCTTTGACAACTTCTCTGATGCTTGGTCCCATCGTTCATGATCATACGGTGTCCATCATTTATATTCCATCATCCTGTTCTGCCAGCATTCGGGATTTATTTAGATATCCATGTGCACATCACAGATACTTCCCTTATAATTTCTCAAGTTTAAATTCTGGTATGCACATATTCGTAGACATGTCTATTAATTCACTATTGCAATATACTCTTAGGTAATTTGGGTTTATATTTGGATTAATCCTTTTTATGTATAGAAATTTGTATGAAGATTTATAATCACAATAATACTGTTAAAAAGGGCTTTTCTCCAGTGTGAGGCATTTCGTGTTGGTTTAAACAAGTTTTTACAGAAGCTACAATTAAACAGATGTTTTCCAGTATGAGATTTTTCATGTAATTTTCAACGACTTTTCTTAACATACTTGTAATTACACAACTTGCAGTTGAAAAGTTTTTCTTTAGTAGGACTCATTTTATGCACTTTTAAAGAACCTTTGGCAAAATATTTATAGTCACAAAACTTACAACTAAATGTTTTTTCTCTTGTTAGTTCATTCATGTAGTTTTAAACTATTCATCAGCTAATTATTTTATTTTTCCCATTTTGATTTAATGAGTTTGCAGTTTTCTATATTATTAAAAACATATGAATATATGTCTTCAGAATATCAGTTATAATATAAGCATTACTTCAAATTTAAACTTCAGATAAATATATTTTTTGGAAAACAAAAAAGAAAAACTATGATTTATCAGCTTCTGCAATCTCAGAAGTTTTGTAATTAAGAAAGAGAAAACTTAATGGCACATATTACAGTGTGGCTTCTTATGTTGGAAATTGTAATCATAGAATCACAATGATCACATATATTTGTAATTAATTTGTCAGATGAGATTAATAATTTAAATGAATATAAAAATGACTATTCAACCACACATTATAGTCTTTAAAAAGAATTTATTAAAATATTTCAAGAAAACAATCAATGATGGATATGATATCATATTGATTTAAACCACCAAAAGAAAATCTCAAATAGTGAATAAGTATATATTATTTAGTAAGATAATACAATGCAGATATATATAACCAATTTGGGATGGTTTCTGTTTCTGAATGCACTCAAAGCACGAGAAATTTTAAAACAGTTTCTCAAATGAAATTTACAGCAGGTATGATATGTTTAGAATCTAAAAAATGACTAACATTACTGATATATACTTTATTATAAAGCTTAACTTCGAATCAATGTTATAAGTTTTATCATTTTAATGAATTCATTATTGTGTTTCACCATTTTTGTCAAATTTACCTTTTTTTATTTTTTTATTTTAATAACAACAATGACAACTATATTATTCTATATAAAATTATTTCAGTACATAACATTTTATTGTTTTTTAAATTAACCATTTTAAATAACATTTTTCATTTTATCTTTTCCAAAATGCTTTTTTATAGCATTTTCATAAATATTTTTAAATATTTCAAATGTTATCTAAAGTTTTCTTACTTTTAAATTTATCTTAAATCTCCACATTAAAAGGGGATTTGGATTAGAGCTGAATAGTATATATTTTTTCTTTGGTGGTCACTCAGGCAGTATTTTTCAATTTCATGACTTCTTCATGGTATGGGAAGGGAGAACGAGCTATTCCTTGTAGCCAAACATTCTAGCACTTTCCATGTTGATAATATGCTTCTTTGTATATGCAGGTTTACAGTAATCACGGGTTTCTCCTACTAACTTCTGTACTTCTTTTATTATCGGCCATGGTGACTCCAAACTTAGTTGGTCCATTTATTTAAACTCTTTGCTATGAATTGACTAAATACTGAACTGGTATTTGCTGCAAAACAATTGTTACAATCAATTAATTGCAACTCCCCGAATTGATCGATTGCTCACTTTATATACCCCAACTTCCCACAATTTTTTTTTTTTATCTCACCCACACTGACCAACATGGTTTTCCAAAAATTAATTGACTTCTTTTGCCTAAGGCAAGAAAGTGATGCTATCTTTTTTTTAATGAACTAATTATAGCATTTCTATATTGTAATTCGTAAACATTCAGCACATTTGAAACCATATATTTTTAATGATAAAAATTTGTTAATTAAATGTGTCATTTAACTTTTAATTGTTCATTTTAAATATTGATTTTTCTCTTCTTCGTTTTTCAGAGAATTTGAATTTATACATTTTGTTTTTATAACTGCATCAGCTTTCCTTTTTTAAATTAAACCATTTTAAAATGGGAGGGGGTAACTTGATATATGAAATAACATGTCTGTTTCAATATGATCTCTAAGTGATGGAAAGAGAAAGAAAAATAATAATTCACATATTAAAATAAATACTAATTTAAAAATTTGAGATAATTAAGAGTTGTTGCCAGTCCAAAACCACAGCAAGCAACTCCTTGGGATGGCATTTTGATTTTGATTATGGATTTCCATCACTTTTCTACTTCTAATTTTTATTTTTTCTAAAAATATAGATATTGTACCCGTCAAGTTTGTACATTCGTGTAACAGAATCTAGAGTCCAGACATAGAGACCAAAATTGACCAGACCAGGAGTGTGACATCCTAAATCTGACCACACTTCAACTTGCATGCTAGTACTCCAAGACTCACAATTCTACGAATGACCATCTTGAAGTTATATATAGTATACCATTTTATTCATGGCTGACATAGATCAGGATGAAGCAATAAGACTAGGTTAAAACGCTATTAATTGCATCTAATTATACTTAACTAATAGAGACTATTACTGTATGAATATGATCAATAATTAGAATTGGATTGAATAAATGAGATGGAGAATGACTAGATTAATTTAACTATATATTATAATAGTAAATCATGAATCAAAATAACATATATAGAATTTTCTAGCATGAAAAATGCACGCAGGCATTTGGATGAATAGAGATAACAAACTCTCTTTTTATAGATTAATTTATTGATGTATTTAGACAAGACAGAGAATATAGATATAATCACTAAGTTATGTCTATCAATAGAGTTATGCCAACTCCTATTTAACTTGTGGCTATTATATATAAGCAATCATACTAAGTCTTGATTGAAACTAATAATTCATTTATTATTACAACTATTTATATTAAAGACTATTGTATAAACCAGTTCAAATAACTGTAGATCGAACATGGCTTTCAAGAGAATTTTCAGATCAATGCTGAAAGTGATATATTAAGGAGGTAGAATTGGCTGCACCAGATTTTACCAATGTGCTATGGCACAGGTAAATAACAATAAGAAAAAGTCACTCTGTGGATGGATGAGTAACTCAATGGTTCTTGCGATAAACGCCGGTACCCTGGGACCGATCGTCATGCTGCGAATGAAATGAACATTTTGTTCACAAGTGGCGGGGACTTACATGCTAACCTGGCCTTAACTCAGGCTTCACTACTGCACTACCCTATGAGAGAAGATGTGCTGGCTTCACCATGGCTCCATCTTAATATATGTAATATACATAGCAGCAAAACGAGAAAATATTTAATAAGTAAGGGATCTCATCGGCCAAGCAAAGAATATTATATTTAATATGATAAAATACAAGAACAATAGCTCATTAGCTCTATCAATCGAAGCCAACCCTTGTGTAGCATGATAAATATATATATACGCTACTGATGGGAGTATTTATAACATCTTTACTTTATCATGTTCGATCTATTTGGTTACTTTACAATTAATCAATATGTTAAGGAAGGAAAGTATACTTATATGGACTTAGAGAGGACTTAGAGAATAACTTAACTAGCCAATATACTTACAACTATTCTCAAGGCTAGTTTAATTCTTAATAGAACAAATATAAATTTAAGCTTGCAAATTGCTGGTTGAAATGAGCCATATTTCACATTTTAAATCATAAATTAATAAGAATAATGAGCACGAGGTGAGTCGTTATTATTTATAAAAATAGGATTTCGAAACAGCATGCAGGAAGGTAATGCTATAAACAATTATGTGAAGATATTTGAATATCTTCTTGAAAATATATTAAAATTAAGTGCTTGCTGTTTTGAAATATTGGCATAGGAAATACAGTAAACATTTAACAAAACTAAGCAAACAAAATATAGACACAACCGCAGTGATATAACTTTAAATTAGAAAATGTTAATTTACTTTCTTAGTGAAAAGGAATTACAAATAGGCCAGTCATTATAACTTTTAGAAATATTAATTTTGATAACGCTTTACATTATTTTAAATATTAAAACGGATTTAAATTATAGTTACATTGGTTACCGTTAATTAAGTTACATTTAAATAATTTCAAGGAGAATTAGCTAACTTGGATTTAGGTTGTTATAATTTATATAAGAATTACACAGAGCTCTGCAGTTTTGAAAATAAATTTACCGGTTATCTGGACTGTAGGTGATTGAGCTGTAGGTTTGGTGAGCTTGAATGGGCGCTGGTGGCATCATCTTCTTCCTCGTTCTGTTAGGCACCAAGTCTTCTAGCGGCATAATAGTTGCTATGGCATTGGATTAGAGAAACCTCCATTCTCCCCACAGAGTAACAGCAAAGAAGTGCACGTTTTAGCCTGATATTTTAGAAATTAAAACTGATGTGGAGTCTGACTGCAACTGCTTTCATAAAATGGCTATTGACTATCCTGGGTTTAAAATATAGGGTATTTATTTGTTTTGCCCTACAAGCACTTATATTATAGGAATCTATATTGCTTCAGAACCCAGTAACTTAAGAATTTGCTTTATTGATACAAAATTGCTTAAATTTTATTTTTAACATTGCTGGATTTCTGATGTGCTATAGTTCCCTTTAGGCTATCAAAATAGTTCTGGTTCAATGCTTTTTCTGTATGGCCTTCTGTTGCAAACATTTTTAACTTTCAATTAGTTAAATTTTAAAAGATGATTTTTATTTTTACCTACGTAGATGCAGATGCAGCAGTTAAAGTAAATTCTTGTTTAAAACAAATCTGTTTTAATTACTTGACCAGAACTTTTATTTTAATTACTACATAAGAAACCCTTTTTAAAACATAATTTTAAAAAACAAACCTTTTAACATATTTTTAAATAAAACTTTTTAACGTATTTTTAAATAAAATCTTTTAACATTTTAAATACAACTTTTAATATTTCAAATCATACCACCCCTATATACATTATAATATAGGGTAGATTATATATCCACATACGAATTTATAATAACAAAATTATTAATAAATTGACTTTTTAATATTATTCTATATAATAAATATTTTCCTAAAATATTCCGCCATAATAATACAATATAATTTTATTAATCCTATCTAATTATAGCATTGGTTCACATATAAATATATAATGCTATTCAGACAGCCATGATAGTGGGTTTTACCCTTAATTTTGAGAGTGTTAAACATTTAAAAATAAGGTTTGAACTTAGCATAATAGTATATTATCTTTTCAAAACAATCATGTTTTGTTAATTAAATGCTGTGCAATGTATTTTTTGTCTGTCAAAAATAAACTTATAAGTTATGAGTATATTGTTATGAATCATAATAGATTAACTCATAAATTCGCTACAGTTGTATTAGATTACATTTCAAATTACTGTAGAAAATAGACAATGATAATAATATTGATGAAGTTTTGTTTTAATAACAAACTGCAACCACAGCATACAATAATGACATTCCTCTCAGAATCATTTAATATTATGAAGTATGGATTTTCCACATTGCTATAGGACTGTCACTACTGTGTATGATAGTATAGCATTAAACTTCAGCATTGTAGACATGTTTTTGTCAAATTGTGTTATAAGATATATATATTTGTACATTTGAACATCTTCAATAGTAATTAAATAATATCTATGTTGACTGTTGTGGTTATCTTTTGTGAAGTTAAGTAAATAATTAAGAACCTTGATTCGAAACAATTTCGAAAAACACTTTTCTTCTGAAATAAGTTCTAGGATTTCTCAAATAATAGTAAATTTTTGTGACATAGGGCAAAATATATGGTCAAAAATGATAAAAAATTCTGCTTATAAAAAGCAGCAAGAAAATAGAAAAATTTACAAAAATTATCAGGATCTCTTGATAATTATCTAATAAACATAAACAGTAATGAAGAAAATGTAATACCTGTGGCAGCAGCAACAGAAGAGAGAAATTTTTCTAAATTGGAAATAAAAAATTATTTGAGAAGCACAATTTTTCAAAATCAGTTGTTAGGACTAGGTATAATTTTAGTAGAGAATCAAATAGATAAACTCTCAATTTTGCACAGCTGTTGGGAAATTTTGCATCAAGGAAAACTAGATGTTTTTAAAGTCTTTATTTTACTATTTTATTTTTTTAATATATATTTATACTTTATTCTTAAATAATATATACTGTATTATTTTCTAAATAAAAATTGTTTAAATCCACTTTATTTTATTTTCATCTGTAATAGAGTTGTTTTTTTTTTTTTGTTTCAGATAAATTTAGATAAAAACTTTTAAATTTTAATAATCTGACATGAGTACCAAAATATGAGATGGCATCAAAATGTTTGCTTGGAGCAGCAAACAATCTCAGGCCAGCTCTACATCCATACTCTTAAGGAAATTCTTTGGAAATACATTTAACTACATCTCTTTGTTGAGATAATTTTTTTTGTATCTCTTGATAATTCTTAACTGATTAAAATAATTTTTATGAATGATTAAGAGCCTACCTTTAGATATGGTAAAATTGTAATAAAAATAGCTATGATAGTATTGTGATTATATTGTATGTGAAGAATGTAATATTGGGCCTGTATTATATATGATGGTAATTATATGATGAAAATCTTGTATTCATACTTGATTACACTATTTGAAAGTTTTATATTATCAAACCAAATACATATCTTATTCTCAGATTAAATAATAATTACTGTTAAAAAAAGATGCTATTCCAAATATGAGTAGTCTTTGGAACTTTTTATATGAATCATGAATCAAGGTGCAGTACAGGATTGATGGTGAAATTAAAACTTTGAATCAATCATCTTTTTAGATTTTGGATTTGCAATACACTGATGATTGTGTTATCCTTGCCTGCGTAAAGGATGATCTAAGGATTATACTTTATGCTTTGAATGAAGCAAAAATTTTGGTTTAATAATTAATGTTCAAAAAACTCAAGTTCTTTATCATCCAATAATGGAAGAAAAATCTTTTGCAACTTTTGGGCTAGGATGAATTATTAACTTGAAAATGTAAGCCAATTTAAATATCTTAATAGCTTTTTAAATAAAAAAGGGGACGATTGAGGCATAGTACATACTCTGATATGCTGCTGTTTTTAACAAATTTAAACCAGAGATCTTCATAACAGTGAAATAACTGCTGCAATTAAACTATATAGAGAGTTATTTTACCATATTTATTGTTTGGAAGTAAAATTTTGATACCTCATTGGTAAAACAAATATATTTTTTAAAAAATATTTAGGGGCTCCATAAATTTTTAGAATACAGTGATAGGATCATAAGACTTATTAATATATTTTTCAATTTGCTAGATGTCTTTCTATAGATTTTACTTTTATAAAATCATGGCTTCATTAGAGTTGACATGCAAAACTAATAAATAATAAAAGACATCATAAAAGAGTGTTATATGATAAATTTGAGTATAGTTTTCATGGATGAGGCAGACTCATTTATGTTATAAAGATGATTTCAAAAACATTCTAAAGAAGCGCATTGATTTTTTTTTATTGAGAACAAATGAGGGAGGATAGAATACACTGGAGAAGTTTTTCAGAAAAAAATAAGATAGTATTGTAAAATGTCAAATAAAACACTTTGTTCTATATATATTTTTTTGTCATTTTATCTTTTTTTATTTGAGAAGGGGGGTGGGCGATACTTATTTGTGAATCTTGCTGCGGTTGCTATTAATTATTTTTAATTGAAAATATAGTAGATTGATGAGATATATATTCATTTCACATATTTATAACAACATGAAAGTAAATAATAAGCACTGTAAAGTTCTGGAATAAGGAAACTGCTGATTGTTTTTATTATTTTTCCACTATTCTTTAATATATATTATATACAATGTTTGCATTTTGTAATTTCTTTTTTTTTCCTTCCTATTTTAGCTTGGTTATAAGCAGATGGCCAATCAAAGACAACTGGCAGTAAATGGACAACTCCCAGGTAAGAAAAGTGAAACCCACAGAAAATTATTTTAATAGTTGTTTTACCATTTTATTATGTTCTAGCATTGATTTTCAGTGGTGTGGATTTTTAAAAAAAAAAAAAAAACAGAAAGGAAGCATCCAATGTAGTTTAAAGAAAGGGGATATTGTATTTAATTAATTCATGTTATGATTATTCATTTTCACCCTTGCTCCTTTTTTTTTTTTTGATCAGCAATTTTACCTTTCCTTTACTTTAGTTTGATTTCTAACACATATTTCTCTTATTCTTTAAGAATATCAGAAAATGTTCAAAATAAAATTAACATACATACATTTTTTTTACATATTGTTTCAGCTAATAGATAGATTATTAACTTTATTCACTGATATTATTTGCCAACAAGTTTTTATATAAAAGTGAAATATAACAAATCGTAGCAATTTAACTAAATTTTATTATAAAATAGAAAGCAAAATAAATAGTTGAATCATCTTAACTCTGAAAAGAATTACTTTTTTATTTTTTTATTAAAGAAAATCATTGGATGACAAATATTTAGGGAAATTAATCCAGTTAGTAAGATTTTGTATTTTTGTTCTCATGTTGGCAAGAAAGATTCTTAATTAGGTTAATTTAATAAACAAGAAATAACTCTCTCAAAAGAGATATCAAAAGATGATGTTGTTGATTCCTAAGGGCTTTGCACAAAAACACTAGAAAAATATATCTATTGATAGGTTCAATATTAATGGTAGTAGCAGTGAAATGCTTTATGTAATGCCATTCCTCTTTAATTATTATCAGTATAAATTAGGAGACTTAACAGTTTGGGGAAGGGGAATATTAGATTTACATTTTCAAAAAACAGGATCCAGTTGATGGTACCTGATTATTAAAGCTATTCACTATTTGTTGATTTTAATCCATCATTGATGATTTTCAGGGTTTTGACTGTCATGCTATATTTTCAATCCTTTGATGATATAAGCTAGAATTAATCTCTTAACGTTAATTGTAAGTTTAGTCCAGCAAAATACTGATTATAGTATTGTCTATACAAATACCTTTTCTCCCTCAAAATTCACTTCTTACAGTTTCAATCATTTCCTCTTTTCTTTTTAATCCAAACTTCTGCTCTACATTCCAGATTTAACAAAGTATTTTGATTCATAAAGTAATCTCTTTTTTTTTTTTGCTAAATAATATTTTTCTCTTATTTCTTTTTTACTATCTTGGTTATTTAACTTTTTTTTTTTTTTTTATAGTATTTAAGTTTTTTCCCCCTAATTAGCATAACTACACTTTTGTATCATTATTTTTTTGAACTCTTGGCACAATCATATGTATTACTACTATATTAGATATATATTTTTTAAAAAAAAACTTAGGTACTTATAACCTAATCGGGCTTGGCCACTTGATGGCGTTCTACCTCGCCAAAACACCTAACAAATGCCGTTTACAAGGCCTGACTTACGGCTATAGAAAACATCTAATGTTTGTCTTAGCCATTAGAAGGCCGTTGATGATGACATAATGCAGAAATAATACAGCCTATTTCTGCTTCGCGACAGTTACTGTGAATCCACACACTTATCTTTTGTGTACAGTTTGATATATATGTGTGTGTGTAGTTTGATTAGTCACATTTTTACAATATACGTTACACATCTTTGTATTTGTAATGAATTTAAGAAACCTGACTTTATAGTAATTTTCCAAATGGCCACACCCTTATTTAGAGAAGGTGTAATGTGTAAAAGCTTGCCGAGGGTACGTCAATAGAATTCGGCCGAGTTCGCGTGCAAAATCTCGTTTTCACGTGAAATACCACGTAGTTCATAAAATAGCTAGCGATCGTATAACTTTTTCCGCAGTTGCTGAAAACAGAAGCCGAGTATTTCTGCTGTCCAATAAAAATATACACGATTTTTTGTAAATTTCATAGAAAGCACATATAATAAACATGTTTAATAAGTAAATAAGAGATTTATATGTGTTTGTTGTTGTTTAAAAAAGTTTGAGTTTCTTTTTTTTGTCCGACTACGGTTACAATTTTGATATCTTTTATTTTAGCATTACAAACAACAGAACACTAACTCTAAACCTACACAGTTGTTTTGTTATGTAGAAAGCAATAATTAAGCGAAAGACATCGCTAAATAGACATCGCAGAGTATCAGCTTTGTCCAAAAACAGCGATTTAAAAATTAAAAAAAAGGTTGTTGTTTACCAATAATTAAGCGAAAGACATCTCTAAATAGGCACTGCAGAGTAGCAGCTTTGTCCAAAAACTGTGATTTAAAAATTAAAAAAAAGGTTGTCGTTTACTAAATACAAAATTAAAATTAAACAACTTTTTTAATAAAAAGGCATGAAAAAAAAAGTTATAGCAATCAATAAATTAATAACCAAAAAAAAAAAAAAAACAGCGATTCGATTTAAAAATATAACGCGGCCCCGAACATTGTATTGTATTGTTTTTGACTTCCAACAACGCATCAAGTGGCCAAGCCTGATTACGTTATAATTACCAAAACTTATTTTTAAATGAAAAATAAAATATTGACTAAAGTTTTGTTTTTCTTTCATTGTTTTTTAAATAACTATTTTCTGTGAGTTTTAGCAAATAATCTTTTTACATGTCCATATACATCTATCACATCTACTATATTATAGATTGTGTAGTAATCTTTTCAGGGCTGGGCAGATTAATTTTGTTGCTTGAGGCAAGTTTTAAAAACTGCATGTTTTAAAATTATTTAGATGAATCTTGGAATGCAAAGTCAGTTCATTCATCTAGGGACCAAATGAAATTTCTTTTCAAGAAACTTAGGAATTTTCTCTGGTCCATGAGTAATCTAACCAACTATTTAATATTGATCGGTAGATGAGTATCTAACTATTCTTAGCTAGCAGATGGAACAAGAATGAAAAACCATTCAAATTTTCGCTATTCAGCATTTGTCAAGATTGGTGAATGCTATTTTCTCTTACATTTTTACCCTTTGAGAAGCTCTTGGACATTCCTTTATCCTGCAGTGGGTTAGTTAATGCAACTATTTTTCCACTTTTTTAAAGTAGTCTAATAAGGTAATAGCAGGAAAAAATATATATTAAATACAAATGTTGACTAGAAGTAAATATTTTATTATTTAATTAATTTTATAAATTTTTTAAAACATATATTTTTAATGTAATATTATGGTCATTAAATATTTGACATTATCAATAACTGTAAATTTTATAATGAATACTTTAATTTGTATTTATAATATTTATAATTGATAGAATAGAATGCTTTATGTATCCTCAGGAAATAATCAACTTTAACGGCTTAGAATACATTTTTTAAGCATTGATGCCTCCGACTTCATGTTGATAGATGATTTTGTAATTATAAGATTTAATAATTATTTTTAATCTTAAGTACACTGGCATATATAATATTTTTTGTATAAACGTGATATAAAAATGTTTCTGAGTTTGTATCAGCATTCGCATTATATGAAGTTGCACTGGTTGTAAATATAAAATATTTCATAATAAATTTGATAAATAGTAATCAGCAAGAAAAGGCTAATTTTTAAAACTTTTTGAATCTTTCAAAAATCTTTTTTTTTTTGTCATGATTTAGTACTTTTTTATTTAAAAAAAAAACAAATGTGTTCATTTATTAAGTACAATAAACAATCTATACATAAACTATAATGTAAGGTAAGTTTGTTATAATATAACACAGTAATTAATAGTTACCAATAAATGCATAATACAAATTCCATAAAACACACAATCATTAGAAAAAGGAAATACATGCTCACATACACACATAAATATGCATATGTACATGCGGCCTATCTCCAATCAAATATATTTCATGTAAAAATAAATAAATATATTTAATGTATTCTCAAAATAACATAAGACGTAACAATATTTAATATCTGGTAAAATAGAGATGATCATATGTTTAGATTTAGAAACTATCTTGAAGTCATGATTCCACATTTCATAGAAATCCAAAATAGTCTGAAGTTAATGCTAGAGGAACTTAGTTCCTGTCTGTAGGTCACATTTGGATATTCAAAGAAGTAAATAAAGTAATCGCCTATTATATATGAATTATTGATGAAGTAGAGCTGTTATCATGTTTAAATTCAAATTTAGAAAATATCTTTGCATGATATGTTTGCTAATGGAAATAACTAGTTTTATTATTTTTCATAAAAAAAAAATTTATGTTGAGGATTCCAATATTATTGTTGCAAGAACTTATCTATTATTTAGCAAATATGAATACTGTTAAATTATGTTGTTTATCTCTAATAAGTTTTATTGTTTTTATAGCCTTTAATTTTTTTTTTTTTTGGTTTCAGCCTAATCAAATTATTAAGAGCACTGAAGGTTAACTGTAAATTAAGAATCAATAGGGATATTGCCATTAACTGACTGAATTCATTAGTGTTTTCTAGAAGGCTTATATCATCACTAATTCAATTTTTCAAGAGTAATAATAGAAGAATCCAATACTTTTAAAGAAGTTTGATATTCTGAATAGGATTTCAAAATGATTTTTAATAAAGAAGCAATTTTTATTATTTTGCTCCTTGCTTTTAGAAATGTTTTTTTCTTGATTTGTGATGTGATGCACTGTGACTTCTTATATGGAGTCAGGATTCTCTCAGCCACTATGCCCAGAGAAACCTGTACCCACTTTATCTTCCTTTTCCATTCTCCACATTAAGTTTTCCCATAATCTGTTCCATCCCATTTCCACAACATAATCTTTGTCAACTCCATGGCCTTCATATCTAAATCCCCCTTTTCCCAAACCCAGCATAAAAACCAATAACTCACTTTCTGTATAATCACTTTGTTCATATTTATTCTTCCATAACTTCATTATTTATACCCTTTCTGCTTTCAAGCATTTGCATTGAATTAACAGATGCCTAATATTTTTTATGCCTTCCTTACACAACTTGCAGTCTAAATCACCCATATTTTTCCATTTATGTGTATATTCCCTTGTTGCTAAAGATCCTGTTCGAGCCTTAAACAATAAACTACTTTCCTTGCTATTATCATAAATTAACTCACACATAGCAAACTGTTCGTACAGTATTGCCACCAAGTGCAAGCACCAGTAATCAATGGATTGTGCATAAAATCCCTATCTAATTCTTATTCGTTCAATATCCCCAGACTAGTTTCTAGCTTGTGGCTTTCATCAGTGAGGAGTAGAGAGTTGCATTAGATTCTATGATCTAGGTCAGCGTTTCCCAACCTTTTTTGGCTCGTGTACCACTTGGTAGTACATCATGCTAAATTGTACCACTTCATAAAAATGATTGTATTTTATGAAATTTGTTATTGCGAGTGTGTTAGTTTATTTGCATTATACATATTATAGGGTGACCATGTATTCACATCACATAATGAGACAAATTACATTGTAACATGCCTAAATGTCATGCTGGATTATAAACTCACTGAAATTATAAACTCACTGTAACATATATGTATGTGTTTGTTCAAAGTATCATATTTATCTACTATTTTGTCATATTTCATTTATTAAGAAATGGTTTTAATAAAAACACAAAATTATAAAAACCCAATTAATATATTTTCTTATCATAATCAAATGTTTTTATAAAATAAATTTAATGAGATCCTTGTGCTTGTTTCGAAAACATAATTTTTTGAAATTTGGTTCAGAAGATGCAAGATATACCCTTAAGTCTACAGCTGCATTCAATCTGTTTCAATACTTTTTTTTAAAAAAAATATATGAAGAAAAAGCTCTTTCTACTAATTCCATACTAGTAAATGGTAATAATAATTTAAGAGCTTTCTCAGAAAACTGTTCATATTCTTTAATGTTTAACCAAAATTAATTAGATTGTGTCGATAATTTAATTAAATTTTCTTTCTCTTTTATTGATAATGATGTATCTTTTTCTAAATTTTCTTCATAGAAGGGATTTGAAATCCACTTATCATTTGTGTTTTCGGGTTTTGGAAAATATTCCATGAAAGACAATTTTAATCCTGTTAAATGTGCTATTATATTTTCTGTATATCTTGAGACAGACTAACCTTATTTTCAAACAAAAAAATATGTAGAGTTTCGAATTCTTCCGGTTGATTGTTTTCAATACACTGTTTCCAAAAATCTAATTTCTTAATCATACTTTCAATTTTATCATTAACATTAAAGATCGTTATCGAGTTATTCTGAAGTGTCAAATTTAAGTTCATTTATTTGCAAAAAATATCAGATAAATATGCAAGCACCTGAAGCCAATCAAAATCATACAATTTCGAAGAGAGATCAAAAGGATTGTCTTAAAAAAAAACCTGTGCTTCTTGTCTAAGTTCGAATAAGCAGGTTATATAGGGATCAATGAATTTTAATAAACAAAGACGATACAATCACAAACAATAACCTGTCACTTGTAAGCCATGCGGTGAAGTGAATGAGAGTGCAGCACTATCACAACAGTGGCGGCGACATCTCAAGTTACTGGTGGCTAACGGCTAAATTTAAAAGTGCACTCCAAAAAAAAAAAAAAAACGATATCAATTGTTGGATTTTCGATCATCGACTGTACATATTAACAACTTTACTGTATAATATTATTCATTAAAATAATTTTTATGAATTATAGGAAAAAACGTTTCTATATATTTTTATGATTTAATTTTTTTTATTTGTTATGTCCGCCATTATTGATTATTTTTCGTGTACCACCAACCAGCAACTCGCGTACCACCAGTGGAACGCGTACCACAGGTTGGGAAACGCTGATCTAGATGAAGTACTCTCAAATCCAAGACTCCTTACTGATGAAAGCCACATGCTAGAAACTAATCTGGGGATAGTGGCTGAGTAGGCACTAGATAGGGATTTTATGCACAAACCTTCTTGCATCCATTGATTACTGGAGTTTGCACTTGGTGGCACTACTATATGGAGAATTTGCTATTACAAGTAAAAAACAGACAATAAGATGGGTGAGAAAGGGAGGAGAGTACAGTATGCAGAAAATTTGGATAAAGACTTTATGTCGGTATACTTGTACAAAAAATGGGGATTGTGTTAAGAGAATAGTTGAATGTTATGGTGGCAAAGAATAGGGTAGAAGAATAGATGCATTAATAAAAGATATGGAGTTGGAGAGATGGAGAACTACTATGGAAATTAAAACGAGTTTAAATAAAGAGAATATGGGTGTGAGTTAATTTATGAGAGTAGCAAGGAATTTACTGCTTAAGACTAACAGGATCATTAGCAACAAGGGAATATACACATAAATGGAGAATGTAGATGATTTAATCTGCAAGTTATATAAGAAAGGCTTGGAAAATATTAGACATCTGTTAATTGAATGTAAATGCTTACAAGCAGAAAGTGTGCAAATAATAAAGCTGTGTGAGAATAAATATAAATAAAGTGATTATACAGAAAGTAGGTTCTTGGTTTTTATGCTGGGCCTGGAAAAAGATAAAGGGGGGAGGGTCTAGATATAAAGGTCATAGAGTGAAGAAAGATGTTGTGGAAATGGGATGGAGCAGGATAGAGAAGAATATAGGAAAAACTTAAGAGTGGGAAAAGGGGAGAGAAGGTGGTTAACGGATTTCTCTGGGCATAGTAGATGAGAGATTTCTGGCTCCAATAAAGAAGCCATAGTGCATTGCATCGCATATTGTTATTAATAGCCTGTGTGAACACATATGAAATGGTGATTACATGAAGTAGAGACATTGTTAAATATAAATATATATATTTGATAACCTTCAATGATAGAAGACAAAATAAATACTTGCTTTGGTAAAGTAGCAGTGAAAGCACCTGTTTCATCACATCATTTTTTTTGCCTTTCAAAATAAGTTAATTGATAAATAACAGCTAATAAATATGCATTGTTTTAATCCTGCAAAGACTACCCATTGACAATGCAGCATTGCAGTTGCAATAACTTGTAATGCATTGTTTTGGGAGTTTTTGCTGCAGTAGGTATGAATATATTGCATTGAGTTTGCCATATTTATCAAAGGGTATCAAACAAAGATATTTTATTTTCAAATTCTGCTTAAAATAAAAGATACATCTGAAATAATTTATCTAAATTTAAATTTATTAAAAAATAAATTTACCTTACAAATCTATTTAATTTTATATGTAAATTTTAAAAAAAAATTTTTTTCTGTTGTGATGTGAAATTGGCTTATTTATAAATGAAAGTGAATCAAGAGCAGAAATGGTAATACAATATTGATTAATGAAGAAAATTCCAGATAATGCTGTCTGAGGTGAAATTTTTGATATTCCAAAATTAATTCAAAACAGAATTAAAGATTTATGATCATATCTGGTGATTGGTTATAGAGTTGACTACTATTGCTTTACTTAAAGTTTTTCGTTTTTTTAAAGTAAAAAGTATGATAATTAATGTGCTAAGTTTTTCTGAAGGACCTGATATTTGCTGAGATAAGAAATAATTCTAAGCAGAATTAATTATTCATTTAGTAGTGCTTGCTATGAATAAAATTGTTTATTGATATTGTGGATCTTCATTTGGATGTGAGTTACATAACTAAAGCAGAACATGGATGCAAAATGATCTGTTCTACAGCATATCTCTTTTGAAAACATTTTTATTTATAAATTGCTGTGCAGAAAAAATCTTTATAAATCATTCTTGCACCTTTTAAGTATTAATAAGACAACATATTAAAAAAATTTTGTGTGATTCTAATCTTGGCTAGATTGTATATTTTGAATACCTTTTAAATATTTTATTCCATCTCTGATTATAATATTCAATTATGAAAAAGGAAATAATATTTAAAGAAAATTAAATTACTTTCTAATGTTTTTACCTGCTTTTTGCATAAGAAGTACAAAAATATTAATAACATAAATTTTATCTAGAGTTTCGTTTTGTTTTAATTAAAATGCCAAAAGTATTGAATTTAAAGAAAAGAATGACAAATCGTTATGGTTAATTAGCCGAGAGGTCAACGCAGTCGCCTTGCAAGCAAGTAGTTGGTTGCAGACGGTTGTGGGTTCGCCTCTTGGTCGATGCTATGACATATGAAAAAAAAAAGAATGACTAATCTTTATTTGTACTAATTATTAATATAGAATGCTTCAAACATTCATTTTTGAAAATATTTTACTCAGTATTTAATATTCTTTTAACGCTAGTTCTTAACCTTATTAATATTAATTGACAGTACTATGTTATTGTCCATCGTTATCTTTTATATGTACTGCAAAAAATAGTAAAATATAAGCCAGTGATAACAAATTAACATGAATACCAGTTTTAACATGCAACAAAATTTAACTAGCATGCAGTTTTCATTTTATTTTTTTAAATTTAAAACATCTAATTAAAATAAAATTTCATTTTATTAAAAAAAAAAAAGTGCAATTATATTTTGAAGTATTTTTTCAAATGAATCTTGATTGTGCAATATGCTTATTTTTTGCTTGAAAAAGTAAATCTAAGTAATTCACAGTTACAATGAAATATAATATTCATAGAAAAATAAAAATTTCTAAACGCAATAAATATCATTTAGAATTATAATATTTTGAGTCACAATTGAACTATTATGGTGTAATATGAAAGTAACAATTTTAAATTTAATTTTTAAAACTTTGTTCTGTTTGTTTTAATATTTCGTGATGTATTAACATGTGGCAATTCACATCAGACTAAAATTTCTCAATTAATATTATTATTGCTCTGCTCTGACATAGTTGAATTATATTAAACATTTTAGCTATTATAATCATTGTGTACCACAGTCCACGAGAGGGAGCCTAGGACTCCAGTTTTCACTGTTTCAGGCTCCCTGTTTTGTTCACCAAAGTCATAGTCCATTGTTGGATTCATAGAAGAAAAGTTTACCAAAATGTAAGTGAATATCTGTTTCATTGTTTTTTCATTTTTAGAAGAAGTTTTGGAACAGTTTTCATTCAATGATAATTGAAATTATCTATCATTCCGTTTTATGCAAATGGATGCCATTAGAAATAGACAAAAGCTAGCTTAAGTAATTATTGGAATCATTAAAATATTATAAACCTTTTAAAAATAATTTTAAATGAAACCAAATAATTCTAAAAAGAATAGACACTAGAAATCCTAATTTTATTGATAGAATAAACAGGAAATTCATTTGGACATCAAATCTCATAGAAAATGTGGAATATAATATGTTAACAATAATGGTTTTAGGAATTTTATCTTTGCATCAGATTTTAGCAGTGTTAAACAAGTTTTAAATGTTAATTCGATCTCAATTTTAGAATTGAACATTATAGAAAATAACCTAAGCTATCTCCCTGCACAAAAATCATGTTTCTCCAATGATCAGAACAGAAGTTATTACCCCCATTCCGGTGGATTGGGGCCAAGAAAAAAATAAAAAATAAAAAAAATTTCAACACAGAATTACAATGAAGTGATTCCTGAGCTAAAAAAATAATGATCTAAAGACAAAAATGAGTGCAAATTATGTTTTGGACCTAAACAGAGCCATTGAAGCTGCAAATTAATCATACTCTTTTAAGCAATAATTATTGAGAATTTTCCAAAGTTTAACAACAAACTTTCAGATTATACTTGAATCATTGATTACTAATCAAGACCTAAAATAAGTATCAACAAATAAAAATCACTGTGAACCCTGAAGGACTTTGGTTGGTGGGTTGAACAGCTACTGTGAACATTTGCAGACACAGGAGTTTGATAATGATTAAGGGTGGATGTTCAGCTCCATCGATCTCAGAGTGCAAGATGATATGGACAAATGATTTGTTCTCATGGTGTGCAAAGTAAATTCGGCTTGATTTCAAGACTACATGAATTAAATGTTGTATTGGTGGGTGTGAGTTTGCACTCCTTTTCCTCAAGTGTGGTGATAGTGGTCATAAGGGGCTTGGTTCATTTGAGGGGGTGGTCGACGATCATTGTCTAGCCCGGGAATACCTGCCGGGAGGGTGAAAGTCACTACCTTCAC
Source organism: Epiperipatus broadwayi (assembly GCA_028023455.1). Classification (NCBI taxonomy): domain Eukaryota; kingdom Metazoa; phylum Onychophora; class Udeonychophora; order Euonychophora; family Peripatidae; genus Epiperipatus; species Epiperipatus broadwayi. The sequence goes on from JAQFVV010006254.1 coordinate 1,228,521, forward strand.
ATGGACTTCACCGTGAAGGGCTACTGCACCCCTTGATGGATTATTTGATAGGTCAGTGTTGATTTGCACTCACTATTATTAGGTTTCATTTGTTAGCTTTAAATTTAGTGCATTTGTAAGGCGGTTGGTCTGCTTTGGGCCACCACCAATTTTTGTAACATTGATGGAGTTTTGTTGTAATATTTTGTGGGCGTGGGTCTGCACTCCTCTTTTTCTTCCTCAGGGGTAGCTGTTGGCAGACCTTAGGTGTCTGGTTTATGGTGTGGATTGTTGACAATTTTGCCGCTACCTGGAAAATCTGCCGGGAGGGTACATGGTCAAAATCTCAGTGCTATTCCTGCTCTGATCAGCTGCTATGCCCCCTGATAGGCTGGTTTTGGGAATTGTCGATCTGGCTCATTACTTATTACTTCTTAGTTTTTTCCCAAGTTGGCTTTCCAATTTTGGGCAGGTAGACCGATTGTGGTCTCTGCCCATTTGGACTGCTAATTGGGAGGCAGAGGTATCTGGAATGGTCTTGACATGGCTCAGCTGTGGGTTGAGAGTTTATTGCTTGGTGAACTTGGGCCTTGGACCTCGCTGCCTGTTGTGGTGGTTGGCGCAATGCTGGACTTCGCCACCTATTCAGCTGAAGCATTAGGGTCTTCGCTTCGGGGCCCCAGGGGTGGGATTATTGGATGATGGTTAACTTCTCAACAGCCAGGCCATGTGGATCCACACATAGATACCCATTAATCATATTACAACAATTTTTATGGATGTAATTATTTTTGAACATATGTACATTTTACCTTGTTACATTGAACACTCGGTAATCCTCAATGGGTAAGTGTACCCGAAAATTTTTGTAATCTTTTATTAATAAAGGTTACCTTTGAAAGTATAATCATTGTGCACTGTTTGCATAAAATTTCATAAAAGAATTGATTGATTTTTAAAAAAAATGGCTTTTTAAATAATTACATTGAACAGATTGAAATGAATATAATTCATTATGGGTTTTTTTTTGCATATAAATAAATGAAAGCAGATAAGTTATATAACAACAAATATATTATTTAATTCAAGAAAGCTTTTTTGGAATATTTTATCATCATCCTCATTGTACCACATATTGAGAAAGTAAATATAAATATGCATAGTTTAATGTATGTGAAATTTAAATTGAAGTATTCATATTTATATTTTACATTTGCAAAATTGACATTTCATTTTATGAAATTGTTAAAAATGAGGTACCACTTTTATCCTCTCTATCATCATCATCATTTTAAAATGTTATCAATTTACTGCAGGATGCAGGTCTCTCCAAGTTCAATCCATCTTCTTCAATCTCTAGTCTTTTTTATCCACATCATTCCTGCACACTGTCTTATTTCATCAATCCATCTTTTTCTAGATCTTTTGCAAAGCCTTGGAATCCAGTTTACAATTTCAACTTAATTCTTTCAAAGATGTCAGTAACATCTGTTTGTTCTCTCACTCGTGTATTTCATTTTCAATCTCTTGTTAATCCTAATATGGATTTCTTCAAAGTTTTTTTGAGTGGTTTAAAGTCTATTGCTTTTGTTAAGTATCCAAGACTCAGATTCATAAGTAAGAACTGATAAAACACATGTATTAAAAACTTTCCTTTGCAAACACATAGGCATATTTTATTTTACTATTATTTCTATCAGAAGCACTCCAATCGAGTTTAATTCTATGATTAATTTTATCAATTATGTTTCGCTGCAGTAATAATCTGACCAAGATATTTGTAATTGTTAACTTCTTTTAACTCATCATTATCAATCTTTATTTTTATCTTTTGAGAAAATCCATTGAACATTACTTTAGTCTTTTTAATGTTTAACTTACGTCATACTTTCTTAATTTCATTTTGTAACTCTTGCAACATTTCCTGAAGCATTATTCACAAAAACCAATTACATCATTCGAAAAATTTAGATGATTTAAATAATCACATTTTACCATTTATGACCTTAGCTACCCATTTTAATCCACAAAATACTTCTTGCAGTACTGCTGTAAAAAGTTTTGGAGATATGGAGTCACCCTGTTATACACACTTCTCAATATTAATCTTCCTAGTATCATTATATAATCTAATAGTTGCTGTTGCATTTTTATAAATATTTTCAGAATATGATAATATCCTGGGCCCCTATACCTTGATGATCCAATGCTTTAATCACTAAAGAATTGCTTATACAATCAAATGTCTTTTCATAATCTACAAATCCAAAACATAATGGCATCACATATTTATTGGCCCTTTCTATAACTTTTCTCAATACTAGGATATAATCCACTTTAATAAAACTACTTTTAAATCCAGCTTGTTCTTTTGGTTGGTTAAAATCCAAAGTTTGATATAGAAGTGTTGTAATTATCTTGATAAAAATTTTGTACAGAACTGATAAAAGACTAATAGATCTATAATTTCTAATATCTTCTTTATCACATTTTTTAAATATTAATATTAATACTGCATTTTTCCAATTATCTGGCACTTCTTTATCATTTAGATATTTGGTATATAACTTTGCCAAAAAAAATTTTATTTCTTTATCTGCTTCTTTTAAAATATCGATTATAATTCCATCATTACTTGAAACTTTTTTCTTTTTCATAAATTTAATTGCATGTCTTACTTCTTCATTTAAAATCCGCAATGCAGAAGATATAATAGTTATAGGAGATACTTTTCTTGTTTTTTTTAATAACTATACAATTCTTGGTAGAACTCTTCTACATCTCTCGTTTTAGTAATAGTTCCATATATATATATTCAGTTATAATTTCAGAATGATTTGTGATGTGCACAAATAAGGTTGTGTAATTTTCACGTACTCCTTTCCAACAACATCAATTAATGAATGCTTAAAACCATTAGAGCTTAAGAAATAGGTGATCACTCTATTTCTTTGTATTTATTAATATATGCAGGTTGTTTATTTATAAACTTCTGGAAATTTTGGTTACTTTTGTTTAAATTTCATGTATTATTGTGTTTACAGACTGTTATATACTGCAATGGCCAGGGTTTTTTTAAAACTATATCCCTATTTATGTCCACAGATTTGTAGAATGTTCTACATATGTAGAAATGGGGATATACATGTCTGGTCATTATTAATGTGCATTATAATTAATAATTTCATTTATGGATAGATATAACTTGTATTTATGTGTGTGGTTCTGGAAAAAAAATATGTATTTTATACAAATTTATATTAATGATAAATAATAATGTAAAAAAAAAAAAAAGGAAGAAGAAAAAACATTATTTTTATGATTCAAAAAGCATAACATTATATTTTGTCTTATTGAAAAGAGGGAGAAGGAAAGTAAAAAAGGAGTTGTAGTTTAAAAAAAAAATCTAGATGTCACTATATATAATGAATTTGCATCAAAATACGTTATTCTGAGTAGGGTAGTCAAATGTTGCCTAAAGAATCTTCTTGTATAAATAATATCTATTGTGCCTTTTCTTATATAATTTATTTATTAATTATATATATAAAGTTTAAAGTTTTAGTCTGTTGATTTAAAGCACAAATTTGTATTTACTTATTTCTTTTTCACTCAACATTTTAGAATAAACTATTCTATTTAACAAATTACTTTGAAAATAAATCATTTAAAACGTTACACTATATTTTCATATTTTATTTTCATTTTTTTTTCCACATTTGCAATCTCTGGTTAATAAGCAGTTTTGCCAAATATATCATTTTATTATAGGAATGTTTTGAAAGAAAACAAATAAAAATGTACGAAGTAAATCCTTGTTGAATATTAAGATTATGTTTGTATTATGTTAAACCACTAAACATCACATGACCATCATTTCCTATGCCTGCATAAGCTGTTAAAACAGTGACATTATCCATACAGTAGTACCCACCCAATGCAAGCCATAGTAATCAATAGATGTAAGAAGGTTTATGCATAAAATCCTTATCTAGTGCCTATTCATCCACTATTTCCAGGCTAATTTCTAGCTTGTGGCTTTCATCAGTGAAGAGTTTTGGATCTAGGTGCAGTCCTTATCCATTGATTACCATGGCTTGCACTGGATGGCACTACTGTATGAAGAGTTTAGTAGATTTGTAATTTTTCTGGCATGGTGTACCATCACTATTGAATTATATGCAGGTGAGGAAAGAATAAAATCAGAAAGAAGTACAATTTATAATGGACAACTATATTATGTATAAAATAGCCTTAAAAACATCAAAAGTAACTTATAAATTTTATTTTCTGTATACCCATATTAATTCTATAAATATGACCGACCTAGTCCAAGACAATGCTGAGCTGTAAATTTTGAAGAATAGTAGACTTGTGATCTTTCTGGTATGGTGTACCATCATTATTTATTAAGTTATATCTAGAATAACATATTATTTTTAGCATAATTTAATAGTGTGCTAAAAGTACTATTTTGAATAATATAGAGTATCATTTAGGTACTTTATTAGATCAAAATGAATAGGTTTTTTTTTTTTAAACTTCATTTTGGGAGGAAATATTCTATTAATTTAGATGTTTGGTGACAGATGAGATAGACCTTTTTTTTTGGTGTCTTCTAGTAAGAAGATTGAGTTAATCATTAAAGATTGATAGCATAGTTATATTTTCAAATTATGTATCACTTATTGGCTTGATAGTTGAATGTGATGTTAAAAGAGATTCAATCATGGAAATGGTAGAAACATTCATTAGTTTAAACTGACTTTTTTTTTTTTTCTATTTTCCTAGGATGGGAATGGATTCATATATTTTGTTCATGAAGAAATAATCTCACTGAAGCAACTGTTCTGAGCAAGACTGTATTTAATCATTAATCATTTTATATATACTTTGGTAAATCTTATTAAATAAAATCAGTGATTTCAAATTCTCTTTCCTTCTTTTAAAAATATTTTATCTGTTTTTCTAATTAATATTTGTTAAATCTGAGTAGTTTAAAGCTGGATTTAGAAATTTACTTGTAAAGAGAAAGTGATTTATTTTTATTTAAATTATTATTTAAGGTTGTTATTTGTAATAATTACTGTTTATTAATACATTTTAATTTCTAAACAGGTATATTGTTCAGATTAAAAAACAAAACAAAAATAAACTGTAAGCAAGTCTTTTTTTAAAAAAAAAAGTAAATAAATTATGATTTGAAATATTCTATGATTAGTCTAAGACATTTTATAAAACATTCTGCTGCTAAAAAATGAGTAACATTTTCATTCATAGTAAAACAATAAAGAATTAAATGCCTATCTATATATATAATGGGGCAATTAATTAGATAAAGTCAATCAAAATATTGTGCTTTATGATTCTTTAATATTAATTTAAAAAGTTATGCATTTAAAAAAAAAAACTATCTTCCATATATATAAATTATCTTGCATATTTTTGTTTTATATAATATACCAATTATCTTTATCCTTATTAAATATAAATATGAAAGTTTGTTTGTTTTTGTTACTTTATAACCCAATAAACATTGCACCAGTCTTGATGAATCTTACATGGTTGTCCTTTTTTTTTTTTGTTTGAGAATTACATAGGCTGTGGATTTTTACTTGATAGTATTTTTTAAAAAAAAAAAAACTTTGAGAATTTGCAATATGCTTTGAAATCATACCCATTTTCGAATGACTTCATAAAATTGCAGAAAGATGGCAGCACTTAAAAGATTACAGACATTGGGAATGAATGGAGTTTTACTGGATCTTATTAAGAGATTGAATGAAAATAATTGCTATACCAGGGGTCCCCAACCTTTTTGCACTTAAGAGCATATTCTATAATACCGGTCAGGTGGCGGGCACCATTTAATTTTTTCAACCAGATGGCGGGCACCATTTATTTTTTCATGTAAATTTATAGTTGGATATTGATAATAATACACATAATGTACAAAAAAATATTTATTTCAAAAATAAAATTTTAACATATAATTAAAGTTTATATGTTTACACTGTAAAAGTATAGTATGCCCTACAATTTGATTACAATATAATACAATAATTTATAAGAAATTTTAAAAATTAAATTTATTTATATCAGATAAATAATTTTTTATCGTGTTTCGGATAGCGGCGGGCACACATAAAATGGTCTGCGGGCACCATGGTGCCCGCGGGCATAGGGTTGGGGACCTCTGTGCTATACTTATCAATTAGCATTATAGAATCAGTTAGAGTTAATAATGGGCTATGACTAAGCCAAGGATGCTCTATCTCACCTATTTTGCTTTTATTATATTTGAGAGAAATGGAAATACTAGGAAGAGGGGTAGAAATACCATTAATAGATGGCAAGGGAGAGTATATATTATCAGGTCTTTTATTTACTGATGATATATTCTTGTGCGCAGAAAATAGGAAAGATATAAAATTATGCTGGAGATGTGCACAAGGGTGAGTTAAAGAGATGGGGATTAAATTTAGTGAAGAAAAATCAAAAGTAATGATGATAAATGCTGGGGAAAGAAACGAGAAATAATTTTTATTGGGGGATATAAAGTTAAATTTGATGAATAGGTAAAACTATTTGGGAATCATCTTAAGGAATGGGAGAAAAAATTGATAAATGAAGCAAAGAAAAGAAAGGGACTGATAAATGATGTAGCAAGAATTATACGGAAGGAAGTAGCAGTAGCAGGTTTAATCTTATGGTAACAATTCATTATGTGTTAGTAAAAGGGTGTTAGATTACTTAGAAAAAGTACAAAGAGAAGTAGCAAGACATGCATTAGAGCAGATATATGGAAGTAAAGGAAGCAATTCAATGAGAAATGGGATGATCAAGTTTTTATATGAGAGATGCAAAAAGCAAAATGAAAATGTTCTGTAGATTGCAATTTATTGATAATAAGAGAATAGCCAAAATAGTATTTAATTGATTATGAGTAAATGACAGGCAACAAAAAATAGGTGAGAAAGGTAGCATGGTATGCAGGGGAATATGTTAGTATATTTTTTTTACAAAAGGTGGGATGATTGTGTTAGAAAAATTGTTGAGAGTTATAGTGGCAAGGAATGGGATGGAAGAATAGATGCATTAATAGAAAATGGGGAGATGGAGAACTAGTATGGAGAGTAAAAAGAGTTTAAATATATATATAGAAGTAAACAGAATATTAGGTGCGAGTTAATTTATGATAATAGCAAGAAAAATAGTTTACTGTTTAAGGCTCGAACAGGATCATTAGTAACAAGAGAATATACATATAAATCAAGAAATGTGGGTGATTTAGTCTGCAAGTTATGTAAGGAAGGCATGGAAAATCATAGGCATCTGTTAATTGACTGTAATTGCTTTCAAGCAGAAATGATACAAATAATGAAGTTGTGAGAGAATAAATATAAACAAAGTGATTATGCAGAAAGTGGGTTCTTGGTTTTTATACAGGGTTTGTAAAAAGATAAGGAGGCTCTAGATATAAAGGCCATAGAATGGACAAAAATGATGTGGAAATTGGATGGAGCAGGACAGAAAAGAATATGGGAAAAATTTAGAATGGGGAACGGAAAGGGAAGGTTAAGGTAGCTAACAGGTTTCTCTGGGCGTAGTGGTTGATAGATTCCTAATTGCGAGAAAAGAAAAGCCACATCGCATATTGTTTTAACAGCTTGCATAGGAAATGGTGATCATATGATGTTTAATTGATTAATACCATTCCAGCCCATAGGATAATGGTGATTATGGTTTTTGAAGAACCAAAAACATCAACAGGTGAATGAGCTTAAATTGAAAATATCTTTTCATTTTGGATTCATAACTTTATAGTTAACTAAAAGGGTAAAAAGTGGCTTCTAAAGTTGCAATAGATCCTAAAATCTAGGTGCTGTATTCTCAGATCCAAGGTCCCTCACTGATGAAAGTCGCAAACTAGAAACTAGTTTGGAGATATTGGATTATTAGGCACTAGATAAGGATTTTATGCGCAAACCTTGTTGCAACCGATGATTATTATGACTTTCACTGGTGACACTACTGTATGGAGAGTGTGTTATTGTTTTAACAGTTTGTGTAATCATAGAAAATAGTGATCATGTGATGTTTAGTGGTTTAATACCATTCCTGTTCATGGAATGATGATGATTAACCATTAAAGAGCCAAAGACATCCAAATGTAAATACAGAACTATGTTCAGATCTACAAGATTATATAGGTAAATGAGCTTGAATTGAAAATATCTGTTATTATTTTGCACTCGGCTTTATAGTTAACTAAAAAGGTAAAATGTGGCTGCTGGAGGGTTGCATTAGATCGTAAAACTAGATGCAGTGCTCTCAGATCCAAAGCTCCTCTGATGATTGCAACAAGCTAGAAACTAATCTGAGGATATTGGGTGAATAGGCATGAGGTAAGGATTTTATGCACAAACCTTTTTGTATCCATTGGCTACTATGGCTTGCACTCGGTGACACTGTTGTATGGAGAGTTTGTCACTGTTTTTGTGTATTATCTTGTTAAACTTCTTTATAGATTATTAAGATTTAATTTTTCTTTTTCCAGGTATGGAGAATGATGATGAATTCATTGCCACTACACTCACCTGTTCTGGAAATATTTCTGATCCTCATTTTCCATACACATTAAAATACATAAAGAAGAAGTTGCAGAAGATTTTAGAAACAGGTAACTTTATGTATGCCTGTGTATGTGTGTGCGCGTGCAAGCATATATATGGTTGGTTAAACAAAATAATGAGAATTTATTTATTGTGCATTAGGAATTGCTTGTATTCTGTGTGGGATGGAATTACGTAACTTTTAAATAATGTCTAAAGAAATAATATTGAGTCATTATTATGGAGTAGATTTAAGATCTCAATAGTGCTGTTTGTTAGATAATATTTATCTGTTAGGCTGCATGAGAGAAGCATTAATATCTTGAAAGATAATAATGTCATCGGGAAATGATTTTGTATAATAAGGTGAAAGTAATTCAAGTTATTTACACCTGCAGTTCAACTGTGCAAGTAATGGTAGCACTTGTTTTATAAGTAAGTTCATGCTGTTGGACAAAGTTATAAGCAATGATTCATCAGACAAACCATATGACACGATTTCGATCAACTGTTATTTTGTTCTCATCTATTCTTATAAAATTTCTATTTATGACCATAACATTGTTTCGGTAGACACTGCAATGTGTGTTTATTCCTGAAGTGATTTGTCACGTGCTTTTATAATTTTTAGTTGCAATCCATCATAACGTCTGGCAATTTCTTTCAGTAAGCATTGATTTCCCAACTTTAATGAATATAATCATCATCTTTTAGTTATTAACCTTTAAACATTACAAATCTAGCAGTTTGAACACTGATGTTTTAGCTAATTAGATAATAACTTTTGATTCTTTTTAGGCTTAGGTAGGTTCATATTTATTCTCTTAGTCATTTAGAACAGTCAATTTTCTATTGAATAGTCCTTATCATTCTTAGAATTCTATATGTACAAAAGAAAAAATGCTATATTGATATTTCTGTGCTGCACAGCGTGTTTAATTTTAAAGTTCTGATGTGAATGTTGACTCCATTATTTTATCCCTGCTCTGTTACATATGAACAACAATTTATTAATATGGCTGTAAAAAAAAAATCAATTTTTAAAAATAAAATATAGCCAATAAATTGAAATTATTGACTATTGCAGCTACATTTATTCTAAATTTAATGTGCATACATTTCGGAGAAGCTATGATCTAACCCTCAAATTTTTCTATTTTACTTAAGCAAGATAGTGATTGATAATAATGTTTTAACTTTAAAATTATAGAATTTTTTTTTCTCCAAATTTTCAAAACCGAATTATATTTCATTTCAATATATCATGAAATATCAATCTATCATTTTTTAAGAGACAAGAGAAAATAAATGATAGATATGGAAAACGATAATACTGGTTACTCTTAAAAATTATCATGACTCTTTATTAAAATACCAGATAATACCCAACGTATGGAAAGGTCATTATTTTTTTTTTAAGATTTAATGTAAATTAAACAAAAGATTTTAATATTATGTAAATAAATGAGAAATTTACAATTGAAAAAATTGAAAGGAAAAAAATGTTTGAAAGAACCCAGCCTGTTTGGTACACTTGAGAAATGTACCCAGCAAGCTAAATTAAAATTTAAATATATCTGTTATATTTGATGTGTGAATTTGATAGCATTATGAATAACTATAAAAATTATGGTTTATTAATGGCGGAATTACTTCCTTTGCATAAAATATGATTTGTAGTAAAAATTTTGGATTATTGGATATAAAGGGTGGAATTACTTCTGTTGCATATAATGCTCATAAATTATGGTTTAGATGGGCATAGTTATTTATTTATAAAAACAAATTAAAAATTGTTTTTCTTCTGATTTTTCAGTTGTGAATTAGATAATGTTATGGACAAATATAATAGTTTTTTTTAAATTGGTTGTCAATTTGATATGTGACAGCTTTATGAAAAAACATTCATTCGCATGGAATCACATGACAGCCTTGCAGACAAATATACATTCTCATGGATTTTATATATCTAGATACAGGAGGATGTACAAGTCAGGTTTTATAATTTAAGAAATCCCACATTCTATCAAAATGTATGTATGTATATAATTTTAATATTGAAATAATTACTCATGTTTAAAAAATAAAGTGAATATTAATTATATTGATTAGATATAATTTAATGTTACAAATGAAAGAAAATTTAAATTCTCTTATTAATATTTGCTTCATTTCCAATTCAGACTTTAGTGTTGCCAATCCAAGGCTTATTGATACATTTGATTTTCCTTTCTCTCCTTTTACTAGCTCATATAGCTTTTCAATTAAATCAGTAGTTAATTTAATCTGAAAGTAGTCACATTTTGATGTGAGGCCAATTATTATTATGGGGAGAAAAAGATGAGATATTTGAGATGACATCCTTTTCGTTTAATTCTGAAAATGTATATTACTGTTTGATTTTTGAAAAATATAAATAAACTTCATTTAGCTATTTTTTGGCAATAAAATTTTTTTATGTTGCTAAGTAAAAAATTCCTAGATCTAAAAAAATTTTGAGAGAAATTTATTAGCAGCAAAAATAGAAAGAGGTTTTTGGAATATTATAAAATTATTTTTTATAAATTTTTATTTATTGTTTATACATATTAGAATTTATGAAAATTTAATTATGGAATATTCTTCAGTAAAGATCAGACTAATTATTTGTGCATATGTAAATAAGTATAAAATAAGACTAAGCAATTAAATACTTAAATACAGACATATATTATGACATCTAATGTTGAATTTTTCAACAGTGCTACTTGGGTTTTCCAAGTTGCAAATCAAGCAGGCAGAAAATCAAATTCCTTCTGTCTCTAAGGATGTAAACTCTCAGAACAATATAAACTGCAGGGTAAATTGAATAAGACAAGATGTTAAACAGCTTTTATTGAACAATTTTTTATTTCAAGGTAAGATTAATAATTTTTTTAATAATGTGAATAATCTCCTTCATATAGTATATAAGAAATAATATAAAAAGTTGATCAGTAAAAGATGTTATAACATTTTGGCTTGGTTAGTTTCACTTCTGTAGCTTTCATTTTTTTTTGAGTTATTGTCTAACTAAAATCAGCAGCAAAAGAAATTTGTTTCTCACTTCCTATATGCTTTATTTTAAACTTTATAACACCCAGACAGCACAGCTGGCCAATTCAATATTAGATGTGATATATAGACACATCCATACAGTAATTGTATTCATAACTTGTTTCAAATTTTAAAAAATATATCCTTGCAAAAAAAAAAAAAAAAAACATTACTTTGGGTATTTTAATTTGTTAACAATTAATATGACAAAATGATAATTCAAGAAATGATGATTTCATAAAAAAAAAAAAAAATCATGTTTTTTTTTTTTTATAGAATGCTAATTTTGGGACCAAAAAAAGCAAATGAAATAAATATAAGCAATTTATTATTGTTTGATTTTTTTTGTATATTCAACCAAACCTCTTTTTTCAATTGGTTTCAAAATTGTAATCCCTCAAAAGATTTTTTTAAAAATAGTTATTACTTTTTCAAAAATTCTTTCATAATGTTAAACATTTTTTTTTTTTTTTTAATTTATTAAAACAATATTTCAATGTAGGATTTCATAATTAATTAAAATAACAAAAGAATTGTTAAACTTAATAATTTTTATATTATTTTAAATTATAGTTTGTCTTGCCTTTTTTTTTTTTTATGTGTCTCCATTTGATTATGTTTTCAAAATGGTTTTTGTATTGCTTAAATATATATATAAATATCTTTAGTGAAAATTTTCATTTATAACTACATATTTTTTTATCTATAGGAATTTAAAATACCATTTACATAGTTTTCTTTTCAAAAGTAGTACATAACTTTCAATATTTATTTTTTATCTGTGATTTACTATTAATAATAAAGTAATCAAATGATGGGGGGGGGGGTATGCGCCATTTCGAGCATTGAAAGTTTTATTCGCAATAAACTTTTATGAAAGAAAAATTGTGAAACTGCATCTATATTGACTTCCATAACATTTTTATTGAATTAATTACATTTATTTTTTTTAATATATAAAAAATTATCATGATTTATGACTGCCTATCTAAGACCATTAGAATTTAAAAATTTTGTAATAACAGCTCTGAAAAATGTTAGGACTATGGTCAAGTTAGAGAAGTTGATAAATTTGTTTTTCAGAGATAAAAACAAAAAATTAGACATTGAAGGTTAAATGTAGTGAAAAGAATGAAGAGGTATAAGAATATTTTATTATAGAGCAGTTATAATAGTGTGAGTATTGTTATGGATATAATATTGCACGAGAATTATATAAGTAGTACTTTTGTAAACATTAGATTTTAGACTTAAACTAGTTCTTATCTGGTGATATGTCATTGTGCATGTTAACTAATAACTATGAGAATGGTGAGGTAGAAAGCATATAATTTTATTTCAGATTGGAATTTTGTAGCAAGAGATCATGTATAATTTTTTATAAAGAAACTAGCAAGTTAATAATTACAAGATTTATACATCGAAAGCTCCAAGTGATAATAGATTTTAAATAAGCATTAAAAATACATCCTGGAGCTTGATGTTGATTCAGATGACAATTTTGTTCTGGATAAAATAAATTTTCAATTAATTAAAAGAATAGGATCTGAGATGAGAAAGAAATGGATCATTGATAAATTGAAAGAGATTATTAGGAAAACCATTTAGATTTTTTTGGATAAGTTATGCTTAAATAGTGGCAGCATGATTTGTAAAATTCAAATAAAAAATAGAAGTTATTCAAAGAAAAAGAAAAATATGCTGCAGTTATGACAGTAAAAAAGCAAATAAGTCTTAGGCTAGCGATAAAATGATGATAAAAAGAAGATGGAAAAACTTGAATTGTATAGAAAATAGAAATATGTACATACAGATTAAAAGTAAATTAAAGTGTGAAACATATAGTGTGTTTAAGTGAGATTGTGGGAAATAGAGGAAGAATAAAGAAAATATATTTGATTTAACATATACTATATATATATATATGTGTGTTGCACGCACAGATAATGAAGCTAATATATATAATCGAAAGCAAATATAAAATACTATTTTAGCTAAGCGCTTTTGAGAGACTTCTTGCTCTCAAATTCATAGCTACTATCTTGTTAGAAACTGCATTGTTAGAAGGAAAATTTATGCAAAATAATGCAATATAGTAGAAAAAAGTAAGTTGGATGAAGAAAAGATCATAATGGTAAACTTGTGGGCACATCGATAACATAAGTGAATGGTTTGTATGGTCGAAATAACAGGCCCTTTTTTAGTTAAAAAATGAATGATTTAGACTAGCAATAATGAAAGAAGAAATTGTAAAAGCTTTAAACAAAATGAAAAATGGCAAAGTATAAAAAATTAATGGAATTTTTTATTGAATTATTAAATATTTGAGAATAAGCTTTTGAAGGAATAAAATGTTTTTAAAAAAATTTAATAATTCAAGAATGGCCTTTAGATTTTCTTTCAATAGTTATATTTCCATGTGAGAAAAGACTTATAAAGCAGTGAGATGATTTTACACAATTGGCTTAATCATTAAGTAACTTAAGCATATGTATTTTCAATAGATTAGGCATGTACTCATCTAAAGAAGAGATGTTTGGATTTAGAAAAGATAAAGAGACAGATGTAATTGGAGTAAAGAGAATTTGTTGACAGAGATAGTGAGAGTAATCAGAAAGTTAAAGATTAAAAGAAAAGACATTTATTATCATGAAATTCATGTGTGAATTTAAACATTTCTAAAATTTAATGATCTTTTAGAAGAGATAGAAGCAAGAGATGTGAAAAGAAGTATTTGTCTTCTGTGTAATATATATTTTAGACAAGTTAAATGGAAGTTGATTAGTTAATGGTAGAGTTAACATTGAGGATTGAATTGTTCTTTGTATTCAATTTACAGAATGATGTAGCAATACTTGCAAATAATTAAAGTGAATTTAACAAAATATTATATAGAATTATAATAAAACATGAAGATTTAGTGTAAAAACAAACTTACATAAAACTATTAAGCATCACATGATGAGTTTGAAAATATTAAGAATAAACATAACACAGGAACTTATAGAGTGTATTAATACTTTTAAATGTTAACAAATTAAAAATAAAGAGTTATATTAGCTAACCAAAATTTTACTAAAGATACGAGATTATTTTGTGGTCTATTGAAATTAAAGAAAGAAGCTCATATTTGAAGTATACAGAGATATGAACAATTAAGAGAGATTAGAGAAATATTAGTCTTATAAAATTATTGAAAAGAGTATGAAAAATTATTGCTTATTAGGGAAATTATGGTGAAAAAAGGAATTCAATTGGGCATGTATTTTGAGGCAAAAGAATTATGAAAATTATGGTTGAACTAACTGCAGAGGATAAAAAGAGAGAGATGATGAAGAAATAAGTCGATTGATGTTTTTAAGAATAGAGCAATAGAAAAAAAAAAGGCAGGGAGATGGTGGTCTATTTTGGACTATCCCTTGACAGATGATAACTAATGATAGCTGTATATATATTTTTTGAGTCTGTAAAAATAAATAATGTTTCACTTAATTAATTGAATTGTAAATTTGAAAATATTTTTTTATTAAAATGAATTGTTTTTAATTTAAAAAGATGGTGGTCTATTTTGGACTATCCCTTGACAGATGATAACTAATGATAGCTGTATATATATATATATTTTGAGTCTGTAAAAATAAACAATGGTTCACTTAATTAATTGAATTGTAAATTTGAAAATATTTTTTTATTAAAATGAATTGTTTTTAATTTAAAAAAAAAAACAAAAAAACGAAGAGTTCATTAAATATAATTAGATTAAGATGATTTTTTTTTATTAAATAAAGTTCTTCCATTTTTATGGGTTTTTCTCTTTCAATTTTGTGAGAATTGTTTTATTGGTTTGTATAATTTTTAAATGATTCTATTATTATAATTTATGGAAAAAGCTATACATCTTTAAAATCTAATCATTGATTTATAAAATGTTTGATGTGTCCACAATTATCACGTGAATGCTAACTTAATAAATAATGGGGGTGAGGGTAAGTAAATAACTCCTGTTTTAAGTAAATGTAAAAATTATTATTTATTTTTTTTAGCAAAATAATTTGGAAGATAATCTGAATGTTTTACGGAAAAGTGAATATGTGAAATAGATATGAATGTCATTTGCTTTACATTAAAAGATAGAATGAAAATGAGCCTATTTTAATGAAATCTTTTGACAAAGAATTGAGTATTTTTCTGTGGAAAAGTTTTAATAATATAATGTAAGAAATGATATTTTAAAAATATTTTATCATATTATTCATAATTAGAAAGCTATTTTTATTCTTGGAAATATTGTAATAATGCTGTATAAATAAATATACAATTGCTATACAAATGAAGTTGATATTTAAGATAATAGGTGTCACTACTGTATAGAAGTTATGATTTTTGTTTTTGTTTCAGTTTTATGACTACAGTACTACGAAAAATACGATAGAAGGATTTTTTTTCTTTTAGAGCACTTTTTCTAAAACCACATATTTTTATTATTTGATTTATTTCTTTAAAAAAATTTTGATAATTTTTATTTTTTTGTCTAAGTCTTTAAAAAAATAAAACATTCTAAAAATAGTACGGGCCAGTAGAGTAGCCTGACTTTTATAAGATTTCCATATTAGCTTGTCTTAGATACTCTTGAACTCCGATTTGCTAATTAGATAAGATTTGAATATAAGCGTTATAGAGAAATATTTTATCATTTAGGCTGATTTCGTGCTTTTCTATGGTAGCGAACAACTTAGTACTTTTCAAAAGTTTTTTTTTTTAAGTATCATAGCATCGGCCGGGACGCGAACCCGCAACCCGGACAACTGCCTGCAAGTGCAAGGCAGTCGCGCTGACCTCTCGACCACCAATGCAAGACATCTACTTAGTCAGACTCTTCCTTTTTTTTTCATTGCGACCCACCTTCCCCGATATATTTTTGTACAGTCATGCCAGTTTTGATTTAAAAAATTAGTTTTCCTGTTGCTAACTCTTAGCAATCTATTCCAAATTGCATGCTATTCCAAATTGAATTATGAAATATTTAAGATACTTTTCTATCAATCATTCTTTTGTTTTTTAAGCCAGAAAGAGTTTCATAATTCCTTTTATTTTAAAGTGGTTTGCTTGTGTTATAGAATTTCTAATCTTGAGTGATGTTTTTATTATATTTTGTGTTGAGAATATCTGATCTTTGTGTTTTTGTTTGATCTATATCATTCTCTTAATGATGATTGTGTTTTCCTACTTCAGATATTTTAGTTACATGCTGTTGAAAGAGACCTATTTATATAATTTAATCTGGATTATTTTTGTATCTTCTTATAGCTCTTATGCAACTATATTTTTCCATTTCATCAAGACAATCATATGTTTATATATCAAAATTGCTTAAAATTTGTTTCTATAGTAATTAGCATTTTCAACCTGCTAAATGGGAATTATGATTTTTTTGCAGCTGCTAGGACAGATATAAGGTGAAAAATATAGAGCAGTTAATTAAACTTTCTAATGAAGTTTCAAGCAATTTCTTTAAATAATTTCAACTTTTCAATTAATGAAATTTTAACTTGTGTTTAATTTGTTAATTTACTATTAACTAAACTTTGAATGTTTTAGGTAAGAGTATTTCCAGTAAACTAGTTTATCTTTCTAGTCATTCTTACTATCTCTCTAATTAAAAGCAATTCAGCTCTTGTTTTTTTGCAAGAATAATTTAGCTTTCAAACAAAATGTTCTTCTACTTCACACTTCGATAGTTATAATGTTTTTGTTTTTTTTAATGTCATTAATAATTTTTAATAGTTCTATGTTTTTAATATTATGAAAGCCTATACCTCTGAATGAATTTAAATACTGATAACATTGGTCTATTTTATTTTTAAGCTATAGAAAAAGAGATCATTTTAAAATTATTTTTGAAGGTTATTTAAATAATAATACCAATTTTTTGATTTCAGAATCCGCAAGCAGTTGATGTTGTTGTAAATAATTTTTCAAGAAGTTTCTTTCATCTGAATTCTGAAGTGGATCTTGCCAAACATCTTTTCTTTAATGCTAACTGATCTTAGGATTTTGCCCAGTTTTATAGAAATATTTTTTTTTTTTGTGGCGTAGGCTGTTCATTGTGTTGCTGAAGATAATATTCTAATTTTTCTTTTCAGCATTAAATTCCCGCAGTTTCTTCCAATTTTTTTACTAACTTGACTGATCTACAAAAAAAATATTCAAATAACATTAAATTAAACTCTTTTAAAATTATCTTGTTGTTTTTCTTTTAAATTGAACTCGATATTTGCTACTACTTTCCCAGACATCTTCCTTGCCATCATTTTTTTTTTCCAAAATTGTTTTTCAGAAATATGATTTTTTTTTTTTTTAAAAAAAAAAGATTTTCTAAAATATTTTTTCATATTTTGGAATGAAGTACCACACTCTTAATATTCACTTTTTAGATTCTATCCAAAATCTTCTTGTTAATTTCTTTGCTATTGTTGATTTGTCACTATCTTTGACTTTTTTTAATGTAAATCTTATGATATACTTAGAAATAGATTGAGGAAACTAAGTAAATGAATGTCGCATTCAGTTACAGCATTTGGCTATCATCATTGCCTTTAATACTTTTATGATTTGTTCTAACATTGCAATAGTTAGAACTACATTATAAACTTTAATGAGTCCTTTATATTCTTAATATGCATGCATATTCTCGTAGTTAGAACTTATATTTTTATTGCAAGCAATTTTTAATAATTATTATTATTTTAAGAATAAAAAATATTGAAAAATGATTATTTTTATTTCTTTATAATAAAGAATATATTTGTTAATGTTACATTTAAAACATAAAATATTATAAGAAAATGTGGAAATATTATTGGACAAGTCAACTTGCATCAGAGTAAACATATAAAAAATTGAGCTGTGTAAAGTAATGATGTTAAGAAAAGTCTTGAGATTTTTTTTTCTGACTTGCTTCTTAGCTTTGTTACATCTCCCTACAAATCATAGAAGTCACTTCTGTCATTCTATTCAATTATATAGTTTTTAATACAATAGCCTTTTTCATTTTCTTATAATATTTAAACATCTAAAATTAACATTATGAAATAATTTCTCCATAATATAATGTGTGTGTATTTATATATTATAGGATTTACTATTTTATTTAATTATATATATATGTAATACAAATAAAATATCAATCAATTAAAAAACTATTGTAATAACAATAAAAATAATAAATATAATGGTAATAAACTATTATAAACAATCGTTCAATCCGCAGAAGTACTTTCGGTTAATTCCTTAATCTGCCTCAACTGCCCTTAAATTCAAATAACAAAACGGAAAGCAAATATCATCAACTCAAATCCCAGGAATCCCGAATTTTAATGTTAGCAGCTTGTCTATTAATTAAATTCATTTTATTCCTATTTTTTAAAATTGCCTTCTTAATTTTTCTTTTATTATGATTTCTCTTTTCATGAAGAATCTTCACACTTTTAATATCAAACTTAAATTTATATTTACATATTCTTTCATGATGGAAGAAAACTGAAGCAGTCATTATGGATGGAATTGTCTAGAAATCCATAAATTTACTTTCATATCGATGTCTAATAAGCTTGAAAAAATAATTTAGAATGCTTGATATAATTTTTAAAAAATGTAGGACATTATTTTGTCCTGTGCTAATAATTATTTTTCTGAGATGAAGAAAATGCTTATGTTATTGCAAGACTTTAAGAACATTTATATAATTTTGATAATTTCAATACATTATTAATTAGTATGAGTATAGCACGGACGAAGCATCCATGTATTGAACGGAATGAGTGCTTCTGTAGAAAAATTCACTAAAACTTTCAAAAGCTTTAATTAAAATTCAATTAAAAAAAAATTCACTTTTAATTTTTTTACCAACAGTTGAATTATTTTTATATATGGCAGAGAATGAGTTTGACTAATGCTTTATTGGTTGATTATAAGAAGTTCAAACAATGCTAAAATCTAATTTACAGTTAAAACTTAAGAATGTTAAAAGCATTTGAAAGATAAAAATAAATTTATTCTCTGATTTACAGATAAGAGAGTTTCAGATTTTTTTTAGATGTGTGCGATATGTATATATTAGATGCTATTACGTAAAAATTGTTGTGGCAAGTTAAATAAAAACATTGTTTAAAAAAAGATTATATAGTGTGTTTTGGTTCCTTAAAAAGTCACGCTTTATCACTGGAGCATAGTATATTCTCTATTTACAGAAAAAACATTTTTTAATAGTAATAGGATTATTTATATAGTTGTTTTCTATATCTGATCTATTTTAGTAAATTCTAAGCAATTTCACCGACGTCATTCAGTCAAAAAACATTGTAAATAGTAATTTAAAGTGAGAACTCTACTCACACTCTCCTCAACAGTTCTTCAGATTTGCTCATATAAAAGAATTTGAGTTGTAGGAATAAGAGGATCCTTTTTATTCCTGCATAAATACTATATCTTGGATTGAAGAGGAAAGTATTCATTTCTTTAACACTCTCAAAAGGAGCATGCTCAATTAGCTTGAAAGGCTGACATTTGAATGTAATAAAAGGGTTTATATTTTTGATTAAAAGGCTATCATTTATGTTACTATAATCCAGGGTGGGATTACAATACATACATCTGAAATTAAAAAAAGGTGAAAGTTTTTCAGGAATGTTTAGTCAGGAAAAGCTCTTTGCATTTTGTAAATAAATCATCCAAAAGTATGATTAAAATTTCTATTTGATACTGTAAGTGCTATTATTCAATGTGTTTATTTCTCAATAATAGCTATATATGGAATATATTCAAGAGGTTTTTGAATTGACTTTCAGTAGAGTAAATCTTTTTAAAAAGCCATTCTGATCACTTATACTCATCCTTATGTATCATTACAGTGGTATAATTAATACTATTAGTGAAGAATTTTTATGTAATGTAGAAAATGATCTTTTTTATAAAAAAAAAAATCCAGATCTTTTATCTGGCAAGGCTAAATAATTTATAAAATAATAGTTTATTTGTAAAAAGTTAATGGTTTGTTTAAGAATTTTTATATTGAACTTTGTTCACGTTATAATGTTAGCAGCAAAATAATTAATCAATATAAAATTTCTTTTAACACTTTTTCATTAGCGATAATTAGAATAATGGGGTCTAATCATATTTTGTTGCATTAAATTTTTAATTCATCTTTCTCAGCATTATTCTTATTTTCAGAATTTGAAATGACAACCTTTTTTTCATTAATTATGTTTTTAAAGTAAAATATCATTTTCCTGATAAAAAGCTATGTGGCAGATTTGTTAAAGAACTTAATTTTTTTTCTTGGTACTGTTTTATAAAATCATGATTCTCTTATTATTAGCTGAGCTTTAGTTTTCCTGTTATTTGATAATAAGTGATATATTTTGATTATCATTTATAATAGTTGTAAGAATTATTAATAATGTCTTATGCACGTATTTTAATTATGCGAAAGTGTTGAGAAACTGTGTGCAGTTTAACATCTTGATTTGTATTTTTTTTTTTTTTGGTACAAATAGCTGTAAAAAAAATTGTACATGGTTATTTGATACCATTTGGTTTATTTTTCATATGTGAAAGATAAAGATGTCTATTTGATACAAATAGTATGCTCTGAAATCTGTAGGATTTGAATTTAACTAAATGCTATTTATTAGAAGAAATATTCTTAATTCTAGATATACTTAAAATAATTATCTAGCAAAGGATAACAGGTTTGACTTTTTTGTTATGTAATAAATTACTTTATTATTTAATTTTTGCAGCATTACAATTTTTATGATCTTAGAAGTATATCTTTTAAGAATATAGAAAATTTATGTAATATTTCATGTATGGTATTTTCAGGAATAAATTTATCATTGCTGTTGCAAAAAGATGTAATTAACAGAATTTGCTGTTTTCTTCAAAATGTTATTCCGAAAGTTAATTTAATTTTAAAAAGTTAGAGCTAGTTATTGTTTATAACTATATTTTAAAATGTATTATTGATACTTAGTTGCATGTAGTTGAATAGAATAAATAATCTTTGATTAACTCTCCATCTTTTTTTTTATATTTTGGAAAAGGAAATTGTCGAAATCAAACTTAGGTATATGCCTTTTTTTTTTTCATTTAATATTCTTTAACATTTGGTTTCTTTTCCAAGTGATTTAGTTTAATGGTAAAAATGGCAGATTCAAGGGTTAAATGTTGTTCCATTAAAAAAACTCACAAGCAACTGACTAGAACAGTGGTCTTCAACCTTTTCACCCCTGCAGCCCGGTAAAAATAAGAATAAGATTTTGCGGACCGGAAGAAGTTTACAGATAAATAAAAATTGTTCATATTAGTTAAAAGTTTAAAATCGTATTATTTTGTTATTAGAAACTTTCTTGCCAGTCTAGCTGCGGACCAGTAGAAAACTTCTGCGACCTGGTGGTTGAAGACCACTGGATTAGAATTACTTCAAACAATATGGTAGTAATCACTAGAAAAAAATATGTAAATAAATCTTAATATGCATTTTGATTAATCAAGTCACTTCATAAATCCACAAATGTTATAATCATTTTTCATCTATTTATGTATGTTATATTCATTTAGTCTAGAAGTTCTTATTTCAAGCATCTATTATATTTATAATCAAATGGTATATTGCTCAGCACCTAAAGCAACAAAACTAGACTGAAATCCTTGGATATTGAGTTCCAAATAGTCTGTCACTCTATCCCTGCACCAAACATTGCAAAGCAAACAACCATTTTTTAACTTTAAAGACCTTTACATAATTTTTTATTAAATTAATTAATTTTATATTTTTGTTATATTTTTCAACATTAATATGGTGATGGTTTACCACAGTTAAAGTGAAACTGGTTTTTTGATATTTTATTTTACATTTGACATTGACTTTCATTGATTCTATTAAAAGGAAAAAAAAATTTATAATGTCCTTAATATTAATTTGCTGCCCTTGATATTAAAAAATATGCATTACTTTATGAAAGCTTTAACACATTTTCACAAATTAAATTTAACATCTTTTCACAAATTATACTCTATTTTAAGCTTTAAGAGTACTTTTTTTTTTTGCAGGTGAACAGAGGTTTCATTTACTAAAGGTAGAGCCTTGGAATAGTGTTCGAGTAACCTTTAATATACCTCGAGAAGCTGCCCAACGCCTTAGGCTGCTGGCAGAAAGAGGCGATCGCACTTTACAAGACTTGGGCATTTTGTCTGTGCAGATTGAAGGGGATCGACTAATTTCATTAATAATAAGTGGAAGAAATAATGAAACTCAGGAGATAATTTTAAGGACTGAAGAAGGCACTGATAGCAATGTATCTGTGTTTGATCATTCTAGTTCAGATGACATGAGTTCACCTGGACCAGGTAATGTTGAAAACACTCGGAAACATATTGCTCAGTATTTGAATCCACAAGGAGCTACTGTTACAAGTAATTTATTTGTTCAGCCAACCAGCAGCAGTTCCCAAGGTGAGTGTTTTAAATCTCCTAATGTTGTGGCTCCAAGCTGTGATCCTATTCCTTTTCCACCTCCAACCCCTAGACCACCTTTTCCACCAGTACGCAGTAATTTGGGCCCATTTCCATTTGCAAGTATGACACATGCAATGAATACAAAGGCAAACAATCAGAGTTCACCTCTTCCAAGGTATCCATTAGTGTCATCTCCACAAGCACCTCGCCTTAATTATCCTGCACAGAGTCCACATTTAAATAACATTCAAAGGTTGCCAAGTGATAGAAATGTGGCACTTTCCAGTCCACTTTTAGTTAATCTTTTACAAAGCGATATGTCACCCAAGATGCCTCCTCCCCTTTCTGATGGACCACCAAAGAGGAAACGTCAACCTCGAAAATCCAAAGATAAGTTTGCCGAGTCTAATCACAGTCCTCGTCTTCAGCATATGGTTAACCCAGTCACAGGCCAAATGGAACCAGTGTTATGTGATGATCCTCATGGGTCCCCAAGCAGTGAAGACAGCTGCGAAAGTTTGGCAGCACATTCCATGGGCAGTCCCACTTTGGCTGATGCCTGCCAGTTAGCAGTCGAAACTGCAAATAGGCCTTGTTCAGTAACAGAACACCCAGCAGCTACATCTTATCAAGATCCTAGGAAGTTGCATCCTGCAGTTAGTGTTTCCACAGATTGTAGGGAATCTATATATCCGACTATTAATAGCTCGATCCTACAAAGGATAGAAGTAGGGTCAAGGACAGATGCTGAAATATCAGCTATACAAAGAAGTGTGAGTCAAGTCAGTTTAAATAGTGAGATCCCACACCATAGAGACATTCCAAAACAATCCCATAGTGCAATACTCAAGGATCAACTCATGAACCCTAGTGGTGCTTTATCTGTAGATGGTCATTGTGGTGCTCAGGTGTGTCCTGTTAGCCGGCAGAATCTTTCCCAACAAGCTCCTATTCAGGGTAAGTATTCTTTTGTCATTGTTTTTAATAAATACATATTGGATAGATAAAATATTAATGTAAAGTCAATGAGAATTACTAAGTTTTAGGTGTTACATCATTAATTGTCAGTGTAAATTACTAGTGTAACAAGCAATGAGTACATGTAATAACTAAATAATTAAGAGAACATTAGAATTGATTTTGCGATGCTGTATGAAATGAGATAAAAGGAATGTGGACATCCTGGAAACAATTTTTTTTTCATGAAAATATCTAAATAGAATAAATAAGATGAAAAAACCCAGCTAAGTAATCGAATATTCCCCAATTTTTCCATCCCATGAAGAAAGAATATTATAGCAGGAAAATTATAAATAATAGAGAGATCAGAGGGAAATATGTTTTTATTAAACATATATATATCTTGTTAACATATATTTTATTATGAGTATATATCATGATCTTCTTATCAATATATAGATTGTTGGTAGTAGAACAATTAATAAAATACATTATGTGAGTCAAATCTTACAACTTGTCATTGAAATGTTATACAATCTGTGAAATTGATATTCTTCTGCCACTGTTACTAAATTGTAGTTTTACAAAATTTAATTTCAGATGTGTAGAATTTAGATTTAATATTTGGAATTTTTGATTGGATGAGTAAGAGTGCAAAATGATTTATAGACAAAGTTTGAAATGTCTTCCTCTCCTCTGATATTTTTTCATAACTGCTATAACTTCCTATACTTTTTATAAAATTACCTCCTTTTAATTTATTATTACCAAATTGTTTTTTAATAGTGACGTGTTCCTTTTTCTATGCAACTTTTGATAACTGTTTTATTAGTTTTCATACTCTTTTATTATATTTTTTATACTTCTCATAAAAGTCTAAATAAAAAAAACTTTTTTGCCTTCATTCTTTTTCTCTCCATTCCCTATACAATAATTCTGTTTTTTGTTTTGTTTTCTTTTTTCATTGTCCTGCATTCCAAAAATAAATTTTCTATAATCTCTCTTGCCTTTTTTTCAACTTTCTTTTTTTAAAACCCAAAAGATTCGTTCTGTGCTCTAAATAATAGCAAGCTTCATCTAACATTATCACATATTTGTGTACTTTATTTTTTTACTATCATATAATGTTAAACTAGATTTATATATTCGTTTTTCATTACTTCTCTTCCTTCTCTCTGATCGGCTTATTTATTCTTTTTTTCATCCTTATAGTTATGAATCTGTTTCTATTTCTCTTTTTTTATTGTATGTAGGTGGAAATAAATTATTGTCTACTAATAATGCATTTTGTAAAATTTTTGTAGCTAACTATTTTCGTTCATATAAGCACTAACTACTTTGATTAGTCTGTTTTTAATCATATATTGAATGCTCCAATAATTTTGAAATTCTATTTCCTCATTAAAAAAGACATCAATTCTATTTATGCATATTTACTTATCTATCTTTTGAATTTTATTTAAAGCTTTATAGTTTCTTAGCCTGAACAAAGTGCCTTACTTTCAAATGTGAAAGGAAGCACTATCATCCCCCCCCCAAAAAAAAACTATTCAAATATCTCTTATTTTTTGTGTATCAATCTTAATTACTATTTATCTATATATTTTTTTCTCTTAAATAAAATATCTGTATTTTTGTTCATATTTTCAAAATGAATATTCTCCATTTTCTACTTTTCTATTTTATCCTGCTTATGAATTATGAATGTCTTAGAATTATTTTCATTGAATTTAATTTTTTTCTTTCTTCCTATTTCTGTACACTACTCTAATAATCTTCCATATTAGTCTATTTATAGTAAATTTCATGTCATTTCCTGCTAATGAGCTGTCATATTTTCTAGTTCTCATTTTGAGAATTTCTACCTCTATCCATAATATTTGTATCAATCTTCAGTTCTTCTAAAAATAAATAATGAATGACAATGAGTATTCCTATTTTATCTTATTTCATAATTTAGTTTTTTAATCATGTTTAACAATCCAAATCTAGTCTCATATATATTAAGACTTCTTTGTTGCCTATTTCTATCTTAATGTAAGCCTTTTTAAATGCTTCTGTTTGTTTATAATAAATTTTGAAATCGAGATTTAACATATTTCTATTAATTGGATTTTCTTTAAACTTTACACAAGTGTTAGAAATTGATGCCATTGTAATATGACAATGATTTATTTCAGGATTATCAAACAGTTTATATTATCCAAGACTGTTGGCAGACCATGTTTCAAATGTTGATATCAGTTTAGTAAATTTTCAAATGATGTGCACGAGATGGCAATATATATATATTTAAAAAACTAAAAATGAAAGAGTTTATGGTAAATTCAAAAAGAAATAAAAACAAATCTTACTTTCTCTTGATTGTAAAAGTTTCTTTATATTTTAATTTTTTTTTATTCTAAAAGATTCTTTTGTAAAAAGAAACAAAATAATGTTGGAATTATTTTTTTTTATAAACGTTATTAATAGCAAATTATATATAAGTATTATCATATGTATAAAATAATATATTTAAATTACATAACATTTGATACACTATATGAAAACACAGACAAAATCCAAGTGGTGCTTCAAGATAGATGAAGAACGACTTGAACTTGAAATATTTTATGTAGGATGTGTACTTTATTTACAATTTTACACATTATATATAACTGCATTGAAAGATAAGCTTGCTGTGGAAACTTGTAACATTGTAAATTAGTGCTGACATAATATACAACTCAGAAAAATATTATACTGACAAATTTTGTTTATAGTTTTTTTAGGTAAGAAATTGAGAGCATTTAAGTACATATTAAATCATTCCTTATTTTTTGTTATCAAATATGGTAGAACTGCAAGAAAATTACATGATTCTAGTAATCTATTTTTAATGTGCAATTTTCTTTCAAAAAATAATTGCGAAAAAAATCCCAATATTAAAAAGTTAAAAATAATTTATATAAAAAATATTCTATAATCAATATTTTTATTCACATTGCAACATAAAAATAATTGTTTTCTTTGACTATAATTATAGTTTTTATATTTAACTTGAAGTAAAAGCATGATGTATCCAGAAATTAATCAATTCAATCACTTGTTATAAAAATTAATGATTGAATTAATTAATTTCCAGATACCTCACCCTTTCATTTCAATTAAATATAAAAACCTCCTTTGTGGTTGAAGAAAACAATTATTTTTGGTCTTTTAGTGCACAGTAAATAAAAACATTTTTTAATAAAATATTTTATATTTATATACATTATTTTATATCTAACATGTTATAAATAATAATCTGAGAAGCAATGAATACATTATATTTCATCCATCTTCCTGAACAAAATTTTTCCAAAGATTTTATGTTCTATCCATATCTTGATCATGTCTAATATAAATATTTTTATACACTTTGGATGTTATTATTAATCTATTTTGTTTCTTTACTTTATCTAAAAATCCAGTCACCACATCCTTTCTTTCCTTTGGAATTTTGAGATCTATAATTTTATTAAAACTTTCTCTTAAACCAACTCTTATGTACATTTTCGTACCTACTAATATTTTCCTATCAAATTAACCATTTCTTTTGCTTTTTCTTGTTTTTAATCTACCTATAGCTCTATTAAAACTCTTAAATTGATCATTTTATCTATCTTTTTTTAAATTAACCTTAGTATAAAATAATTTTTCACTTTCTCATTACTCAAACTTTGTAGTACAAACTCATTGAGTTTTTTTTTTTTTTTTTTTAAGTTCTCCTTATATCTCTTACAATATAATACTTCTTAAAACAGGCAAAACTCTCCATACAATAGTGCCATTCAGTGCAAGCCAGAATAATCAATGGATGCCAGAAGGCTTGTGCATAAAATCCCTACCTAGTGCCTACTCATCCAATATCCCCCAGATTAGTTTTTGGCTTGTGACCTTCATCAATGAGGAGCCTTGGATCTGAGAGCACTGCACCTAGATCTTAGGATCTAATGCAGTTCTCCAGCAGCCACCTTTTATCTCTACTTAACTAGAAAACTATGAGATAAAATTTGAAAACACAATAATATTGCAGTGCTCTCAGATTCAAGGCTCCTCACTGATGAAGGCCGCAAGCCAGAAACTAGTGTGGGGATATTGGATGAGTAGGCACTAGATAGGGATTTTATGCACAAGCCTTCTGGCATCCATTGATTACTCTGGCTTGCACTGAGTGGCACTACTGTATGGAGAGTTTTGCCTGTTTTAATAACAGTTATGAGCAAGCATAAGAAATGGTGATCATGTGATGTTTAGTGGTTTAATATAATAGTTCTTTATTTTTTCATATTTCTTTCGAATATATCTCCAAACTTTCACAGGTCTCTCTTTTTACACCATTAATTTTTTCAGTTTTTGAATTCACTTCTTTTCCATTTTAATTCTTTTTTTTTTTTTACCTAAATAAATATTTTATCTAATCTTTATAATCTCTTCTCCTTCTTGTTTTTTAGCAAAAATGCTTTACATTTCTTACATTCTTTTTTTTTTTGTTTGCTTGTTTATATTTTCTATAATATGTTTAGTTCATTCTTTTTTAGTATTTTTATTAACTTTCATTTATTTGCCATCTCTTGAAATTTTTTATAAAATACAATCATTATTATCAAATGAATATCTATTTACAATATTTGTGCATATAACTGCATGTAGTTATTAAATATTGTGTTCAATAATTGCTAGTAAAAGAGAAAAGTCCTTATAACAACCTGCTAAATAGCCATGAACTATTAATAATAGAAAAATAATTGTATGTTAGTATGAATAGGATATTAAAATAAATAAATATAAATTTTATTTAAAACAAGTTTATTTAACAATTTTATTGTTTTTGATTTCATATTTGCAAAATTAGAAATATATATCTTTAATTTTTAATTCAACATAATGGGTAGAAGGAAATTTTTTTTAAGTAATCAAAGATGATTCTTTAGTTTACAAAATGGAAGTTACATAATTTAAATTTTTCTTGACTATCATATATTTAGCTTAAATTTCCATCTTTAATCTATCTTTCTCACCCATTCTTTTTATCATCGCACCATTCATACTTATCACTTTCATCAATCTATGTAACATACATTTCATATTCTTACTAATACTATCTATGTCCCTGTGTAAATATTTCCAAAGACTTTTTGCCCACTCTTTCACACATCTATTTTAAAATTTATCTCTTTATTGTCAGTTATATCCACATACATTCCTCACAGTATTTCATGTCTTTGCTACCTTTTTTTTATTTTTATTATTGTTATAATAATTATTGATCTCTATCCATTGATATTTTTTAAAATATCATACTTTTTCATCTTTCAAATATATTTTTATTTTTCTAGCATATTTGACTTTTTTCTTATAAAAATTTCTATTATTTTTTTCACTTATTTGTATTTCGATCATCTTGCATATTTTTGACATTAATTTTTGCATTAACACTCTTGATTATTATTTAAATACTCTCATTTTAAAACTATTCCTAGACATTATTCTAAAAATAATTATTTGCCATCATTAGCTCATTTCCATTCTTATCTAATCTATTATTTTTCTAAATACTACCATGTCTTCAAATTTCTGTTTCTTGTGTGTGTATATTCCTACCCGCGATTTTGTATAACATAATAAAATTTATTACAAATTAAATCACCTAATGTTTTATTACCTCTCCTTGATAACTATATTGCATCACTCTTAAATAAATTTCTCTTTCTTTTAACAAGATTCCAAACATCTAGAAAGAACATACCCTTTTTTTTTTTTTTGACTTAAGTGTTTTCTTCTCATATTAACTCCACAAACTTTTAAATTTTCTTCAATATCCAACTTTGATAGAACCTCCAATATCCTTCTCTTCTCTTTCCTGTTTTTCAGGCTCCTAATTAGTTCTTCAAAATATTTTATAGTTTCCTTAGTACCTTCATCACTATATTATTTCCCACAATGGAACAGTTTTATTCTGTCAGATCACAGTAAAACTATGAATATCTGAAACCTTAGCACTGATAAACACATGCTTATAATTTTTTTTAATTATTACATTTTCATGGTTACAGAATCATCCAATAATATACACCTTTTTTTTTTGTCTATCTGCTTTTTTTTTTTTTACATATTTTCTCTCATCTTTCAACGTGTTTTTATCACTTTAAATATCAGCATTTTTTGCAGGTCTTGTCTTATTTTATTAATCATTAATACATTGTCAATTTTTACATATAACTGCAAACACTACCTATCAATTGGCTACAGTGGCAGAATTAAAGGACTCAATAAAACTACTAGAGATTCTATCTTATAGTTGGAATCTCTAAAGATTCCTTTATGATATATTGTTAATAGTTAAGCTGTCCAAAAAAAATCCATATGCAAAAGAAATAATTGTTTTTCTAAATCTATTTCAGCTCACCTTCTTTTATTATATAATAAATCTATTTTCTTTTTTAAAAAATTATCTCTTTATTGTCTTTTTTTTTCCTCAAACTTTTTAATTTTCCTTTAAAATTTATCACTTTGTCTACAATTAAAAGTCTATCTCTCAGTCAAGATCATCCTCTGTTTTGTTTACGTTATTATTAGCATATTGTCAGTTTTTATGTCTAACTTGAAAATTTTGCTATCCTGTAAATGGATAGCTTTTTTGGAATTTAATTTTCTCATGGATTACTTATGTTTAGCTTATGTTTATTGCCATCACTAAAACTTTTTATGGCTTACATGCTGTACTAACTAAATTATTACTTATATTTAATCCATGGATTGGTTTTATTGGAATTTTAATTTCTCATGGATTTGCATTTGATCTCATCACTAAAACTTTGTTTTGATGGTTTTAATTAATATAGTTTTGGAAAGTGGAATGAATATAGTATTTTATTTGATACAATTCTTGCCATAAATACAAGTTTGGTATTTTTTTTTTTATGGATTGGTTTTTTTGTAATTTAATTTTTTCTGGATTTGCATATCCATGTTATTAAAATGTTATTTAGTTTTATATTCATTGTACATTGATTTTTTTTCTAAATACATATTCATGTTTCTATTTTATTTTTTTAGGCAAAGTATGATTTTTTTTTTTTTGTTATTTATATATGGTTGATGGGTATATCTGACTGTATATCACAGATGACTAATAATACCAAAAAACTTAAGTTAACATAGACTACATTTTTAAAATTTATTTTTTAGTGTAATTTGTTATGTTAATGATGTTTTTTGTTTTTTTTTTGCTGTTTAAAAACATTTTGAAAATCAATAATCTGCCATTTTATTTTTTTATGATAATACACTCTATCTGAATGACAAAATATGTAATATACTGTTGATTACTGTCGTTTAATAATGTAATAATTATTATTATTAGTTGCCAATATTGTTTGTTTATGATGATGGACATTTTTGCCTGAGGGAAATAAGAATTTTTACTGACATCAAAATTTTAAATAAAATTGGTTAAGTAATTGTATTTTATATAAAATAGACATTTTCCAATTTAATTTTGGAACACTTTCATTCTACATAAGGCCTAAATTAATTTTTAATTACATGCTGAATTTTTTTTTTATGGAAATTATTTTCTTTTACAATGAAATCATTTTTTTCCCTTTAGTATGTCAAATCCTATTATAGACTTCAGTAAGAAGATACTGGATAAAAAAATAAGCAAGTCATTATTATAATTATATAATGAATAAATTTTGTACAGTTTTTATTTTTAACTTTTTTTTGGAAGTGAATCTTGCTATTTTATCATAATAAAATATCATAGTTTTCATGATATCAGTCAGTATCATTATGACCTCAACAGTTTTACAAAGTGGTCTCCATTTTTAAAAATGCAGACATTGGGGGGGGGGGGTTGAATTTTTTTTTTTTAATAGTTGATTATTAATCTAAGTAGTGGATACAAATTAATAACGATTGCTTTAGAAAATCCTTGTGCAAGGGTTCCTAGTATGTAGAAGATAGAGTGTTCTTTTTTTAAATGAGCAGGGGGGGGGGGGTATTTAAAACTTCGTTTTATTTAAAAGTATCTTCCTTTAATTTTATTAAAAGAATTTAATTAAAATATTAGAGTTTAATTGTACCTGTTTTTTTTTTGTTTGTTTGTTTTTCAGTTAAATGTTCCATTAATATTGTTAAGAGAAAAAAAAAGTCTATTACAAAAATATTTAATAGTTATTAATAACACATTTTTGTATCTAAATATTTTTTAAAATCTTTTAAATATTTGAAATATAATTTTATATTACTATGGTATTTTTATTTTACATTAAATTAATTACCTTAGCAATGTATGTTTATACAGTACTCTAGATATATATGTGTGATAAACATTTTTAAAAAATTCTATTTTTTCTTTAATGAATATAGTATAAATATGCATATATTATTCAATATATAAGGTAAGCTGTTATCCACAAACTAATGTCTTCCACATGGGGCTGGGAACTAAATCATAGATGTTGGTAGCTTCACTATGTATGATCTTGAGGAAATGAAAAAAAAAAAAAGTTAGTTAATAAAAGATATGACAAATTGAAAAAGAAATGCTATTCAAAAAAGTAATAATAAAAATGATGTATGCATTAGTAATAGCTTAAGGTCGTGATTGATAACATTTATGAAAGTTAATAAGAAAATTAAAGAAATAAACAATAATAAATTAACAGATAAAATTTTAAATGAAATTGAAAAGAAATGATTAAAAAATCAACAATTAAATTTAAACAATAGTTTTTAGAATAGGTAAAATTAATTAATCATCTAGGAAAATATCAAAATGATTGTCAAATAATATACATAATAACTATATAAATTCATAAGTAATTTAATGAAATACTTAAAAATTGAGTTTTCTTATTCACTAATATAAACGTTGCTAAAAATAGTGGGCATAACGTTTAAAAAATTGTATAGATTAAAAATAAAATGTCTTTCTTAAACCCATAACCAAACATCTAATAAACTTATGCTTAGATGTCTAAACATTGTGTTTGAATTTAGTAATGAATTTATTTTAAAAAAAAACAACAACAACATATTAATGCATAAATAGAAGCTACATTTATTATAAATATGTAGATTATTATTTTATGATTTTCGATATAATATAACTATACAAATAGATTGTTTTATTGAACATTTACTGAAAGTGTATAATATAAAATTAGCATTTAAAGTATAATAGAATTAATAAAAAGAAATACAAAAACCAATAAGGTTTTATTGTCACCCATTGCAATTCATGTCAGTCAATGGATGCTAGAAGCTTTGTATATCAAAATCCCTATATAGTGCCTACTCAGCCAATATCCCCAGACTAGTTTCTAGCTTGTGGCCTTCATCATAGGGAAGCCTTATATCTTAGAGCACTGCACCTAGATCTTTGGATCTAATGCAACCTTTCAGCAGCCACCTTTTACCTTTTTAATTAACTATAAAACTGAGACCTAAATGAAAACACAATCTTTTCAATCCAAGCTTATTTATTTATATAATCGTACAGATCAGAATCCAATTTAGTATCTATATATTTTGGTGTCTTTAGTTTTTTAATAACCATAATTACCATAATTCTTTAGCCAGGATTGGTATTAAACTACTAAACGTCACATGATCTCATTTCTTATGCTTACACAAGCTGTTAAAACAATTAGTAACTCTCTCCATATAGTAGTGCCATCCAGCACAAAACATAGGTGATCATATGATGCAGTAAGATTTTAATAGAAACAATTCCTGTATATAAGCAAATGTAATATAGGATGCATAGCAAATTGCTTTTATAATATAAAATATAAGTATCAATAATAATAATAATAATAATTAATATTAATAATAATAATAATGTAGTAAAACAAAACACATAAATAAAAAATAAGGAAATAATTAACATCAACAAAAAAATTCATAAATAATAATTACTCTATACAATTCATTGACAAAAGAATTAATAAAATTTCGAACAAAAATATTTTAAATAGAAAGATATATAAAAAATGATAACATAACAGTATCTAAAACAAATAAAAGTATTATTTAGCATTAATATATATATAAAGACAAGATATAGTATATATATGAAAATAAATGTGAAAGGAAAATAAAAAATTGATATATTAGAAAATCAATGGTATGTATAAAATAAAATATGAATGATGATTAAATAGCGTTAAAAGAACAAATATATTTGGAAGAAACTGTCACACAAAAAAGGTTGAATTGTATGAATAATGTAAGGGCAAAAAAATAAAGAAAGCTTTAATAATGGGAAAAATAAGATCTGGCTTTTTATTAAAGTGTGGGTATTAAAATCATTGATTAGGACCTACCACTGATTTGCTTAATGATTTTTGTTTTTTTTCTTTTAGATTCCAATTATTTAAAACTGCTTGTATAAATAGATCTGTCATGTCAACATTGTACCTAAGTACAATTATTTTTATAAGCATGTCATTTCAATCTAAAAGTTTCTGCACAAGGGCCTAAATTTACTGAATTCTGATTATCTTGAAAGAAGTGGTGTATTTTTATTTGCTTGATCTTCAGTGTCATTCTGCAAGAATTCCACACTAGATACTATTATTATAACAGTTGCAATATAAGAAAAATAGCTTGGTTGTTTGTTTTGTTTATCAGTCAGTTTTAAATAGTTGTTTTTTTTTTTTTTATAATTTTAAAGTATGACATTATGAATAATAATGCCGTAGTCAAAAATAATCATTTTTATTTGATTTGTAATAATAATATTTTATTACCCAAAAAAGAAAACATGGAAAGAATTTTGAAATGATGCTTAATAATTATGAAATTAACTATCCATGTAACAATAACTTATGAAAAACTAAAAGACTGAAAACATCTATTATTCCAGAAATTTTTTATTATTATTAAAATCAAAGACACCTGCAGTTATTTTTTTATAAGTATACAATATTTCTGCTAAAAATAAGTATTTCTTTAGTGATGGAGCAATTTTTAAAGGAGCATGTATAGAGGCAGCTAACTCTTTGTGACTTTAAAAATTATTCAGAAAATAACTTCCCTCATCAAGATTAATATAGTTGCAAAATGAATAAGTGAATTCAGATTTAAATCCATTTACTTAAATAAATTTACTATTGCAGAAGACATATTTCAAATAATATTGTTTATTAAAATGATGTTAAGGAATTTATCAGTTTTGAAAGAAACACTTCAAATCATTCTATTAAAAGGAAAATGTATTATAGTTTAATTTTATCACAGACTGAGCATTATCTTTGACAAGTTTGTTATAGTAAGTGAAGAGACATTCCATTTTTAAATAAAAAAAGCATTCAGTAGAAGCCAAATTTGAACTTTGTTAAAAAAATCTTGAAGATCTCTTGGAAAACCTTTTTAAGTGTAATTAATTTATTGGGTTTTTGTTTTACATAATGATTTTTTGGTCTGATTTGTCTATCATTTTTCCTAAGAGCACAATTTGCATTAACTAGCTTTATATTGGCAATGTTATTTATTGTTAATATTGTTTGAACAATATTTCTGATTACCATTATGGATTTTTTTTTATATCTAATCTCATAATAATAGTTATTGAAGAAATGAGATTAAAATGAGGAAGTCTCATGTTAAGAGAATGATTAAGAATAGAAAAATATTAGGAATGAAAATTGATTTAAGAAATGGGAGGAAAAAGTTACATTTTTGATTAAGTGTAATGAAGAAATCCTGAATAAGATGATGCTAATTTCAACTTGGAAGGCTTTAATAGCATATTTCACATCTGCATCTCAAATGGGCTGAATGATATTATTCTAGTGTAATCAAGATTGCAGGGTTCTTTTTTCCTTCATGGTTATTATTGAGCTAAATATTTTCTAACTACTTTACCCATAAACTAATTTCTCATTGTCATTGCATACACTGTTCCCAATAAAATAGTCTAACATTGAATCAACTGATCACCAGAAAATTATCACTCAACTAAATTCTCCCAATAATTTTGGATATATAATGAGATCTGTTATAATGAAAGTTTATAGAGCAAACAAACAGTACAATAACACTTTTTTTTATTACTGCAATTTATACAACAAATCCAAGTACATATTACAAACACTAGAAGGACAGACATCTTTGTGGCATAGGACTTAGTTATCAATTTAATTCCGCTTTTTGTGTTTCTAGCAGCAAAAATATTTTACATAAAAAAATATTCTCCTAAATGCATAAATTGTAATGATTTTAGTTATGAATCATAAAAATAGAATTTGAAAGCTAATTAATGATGTCATCAAAAAGTAATAATATTTTTGAAGTGAAATTACATTAACGGTGGCAAAAATCTTAATTGCTAAACATAATACTGTTAAATTGATGAACTTCATTGACTGAAATAGCATAATTTTACAGCAGGCACTACACTATTGGCTGATACAGCAACCGCAAGCAGTTTTGAATAAAGCATCAGACATCTTTAATATGTTTAATGAGCTTATTTGTGTTTAATTTTTCTTCTACATTTGGTTCATTTTTACTATTTTTTTTTTATACAACAAATATTAATTTTAATCATGAGTCAGAAAAACTAAAAAATTGATTAATATTGAAGCAACAATTTAAAAAAAATTTCTAGAAAAGAAAATTGTAAATAGTTGGTGGTTGAAGTTCTGAATACTTTGTGGCTAAATCATTGATCTATACTATTTAAAATTGAAATGACAAAAAAAATTATATAAATTAAATTAAAGTTAAACAACTTTTTAAAACCTAATCGGGCTTGGCCACTTGATGGTGTTCTGGCTCGCCAAAACACCTAACAAATGCCGTTTACAAGGCCTTCATTACGGCTATAGAAAACATCTAATGTTTGTCTTAGCCATTAGAAGGCCGTTGATGATGACATAACGCAGAAGTAATACGGCCTATTTCTGCTTCGCGACAGTTATTGTGAATCCACACACTTCTTTCGTGTACAGTTTGATATATATATGTGTGTATATTTTTATTAGTCAAATATACGTTATACAATCTTTGTATTTGTAATGAATTTAAGAAACCTAACTTTATAGTAATTTTCCAAATGGCCACACCCTTATTTAGAGAAGGTGTAATGTGTAAAAGCTTTCTGAGAGTACGTCAAAGGAATTCGGCCGAGTTCGCGTGCGAAATCTCGTTTTCACGTGAAATACCACGTAGTTCATAAAATGTCTGGCGATCGCAACTTTTTCCGCAGTTGCCGAAAACAAGCTGAGTATTTCTGGTCCAATAAAAATATACACGATTTTTTGTAAATTTCATAGAAAGCACATATTATAAACATGTTTGATAAGTAAAGAAGACATTTATATGTGTTTGTTGTTGTTTAAAAAAGTTTGAGTTTCTTTCTTTTGTCCGACTATGGTTACAATATTGATATTTTTTATTTTAGCATTACAAACAACAGAACACTAACCCTAAACCTACACAGTTGTTTTGTTATGTAGAAAGCAATAATTAAGGGAAAGACATCGCTAAATAGACATCGCAAAAAAAGTTCTAAAAACAGCGATTTAAAAATAAAAAAAAGCTTGTCATTTACTAAATCCAAAATTAAAATTAAACAACTTTTTAAATAAAAAAAAGTTATATAAATTAAAGTTTAACAACTTTTTAAATAAAAAAAAGTTATAGCAATCAATAAATTAATAACCAAAAAAAAAAAAAAACAGCGATTCAATTTAAAAATAACGCGGCCCCGAACATTGCATTGTATTGTTTTTGACTGCCAACAACGCCATCAAGTGGCCAAGCCCGATTATGTTATAATTACCGAAAATTGTAAATAGTTGGTGGTTGAAGTTCTGAATACTTTGTGGCTAAATCATTGATCTATACTATTTAAAATTGAAATGACAAAAAAAAATTTAGGTTGAACAGTTGATGCAACGCCATGGGAAAAAATAGAAATTTCTAATGTTAGTCAAAAGGAGTGAGAAAATGATTTGCGAAAAAGTTGTTCAGTTGTTTGAAATTTTTTTTTTTGCCAAGTCTTCTAATACAAATACTATTTCTATGAAGGAATTTATTGTTACCGAACAATCAAAAGTGAATGGCAATGATAATATGAATGAGACAATCATTTGTGAAAATAATAATTGTTTGAAGAATTTTTTGCTATGTCTTTTAGTACAAGTATTATTTCTGCAAAAGGCTTTATTGCTAAAATAATACTTGTACTAAAAGACATAGCAAAAAATTCTTAAGATCACCATTCAACTTTTGACAAGTACTTCTTATTCACTACAAAATTATAATATTTTTAAATAATATAATTCAAACAATTCAATAGTATCACTTTAGTTTTTTTAAAGTTTTCTATATTTATTCTCTTTTAATATATTGATTCTTAATCTACACTTGAGAATCGTTTTATTTCTTTGGGATTGATTTGTTAATTCATCATTGGCAATGATTATCATTCTGTAACTAATATATTTTATTCATTTGTAATGTTGTTTAGATAGTGAGTGCTTCTGGATGTCATGAATTTTTTTATTCTTGGTTGGTTAATGCAACTCTTCATCCACTTGAGAATTTTCTTAGGAAATAATCTTTTTTTCATACAATGTTTTAACACTTCTCCATTGTTAACTTTATCTTTTCAATTTTTTCATTTCTAAATCCGCTTATCAAAAGCCTCCATTTTTTCTTCTCTCTTTTTTTTTCTAATTGCATAAAACTGCACTCTTAACAAAACATTTAACAAATCTTTTTCTCAAATTAAATTTAGTGAACATGAAAATTATTGATTTCTATTAAAAAAAGATTTTTATAATGTAGAGGTTCACTTACTTACCTAGCATTTCCATGATTTGAGATTTTAATTTAGGTGAAACTTGGAAATTTTTAGATAAATTAGTCCATAACTAATTCAGTTACCTTTCCAATTATTAGTATGTAGTATCTATCTATTATTAGTTCAAGGATAAAAGTCTCAAGTCAGTCTGAGTTTTTCAGGTGAATGGTATTCCTTTGTCTAGGAGACAATATAGTTATAATATAATGCAACCTTTCCAACTTGTGAAGATTCATTTCCTATTGGTGCTAAGCCCATGATTTATCTTTTATTAAAAACCTTATTACATAATAATTTCTCCCAGTCTATTACTTTTCATCTCCTATCCATCATCTTAGTTTATATTGTTAGACAGAAAACTATATATTTTGTTTCAAACTCTTTATAAAGTTTAATCAGGACTGCTAATATATTTTTAATGTGGAATTATTTAATGTCAAAAAAATCTTTTTTTTTTCATCATATATGGTATTTTATTATTTTAAAAATAATAATGTTTTAAAATGTTATGTATAATAATAAATATTTGAAAACCAGGCACTCTTCACAATCCTGGAAGCGTAATTGTAAGTATAGGGGATTTGAACTCAGATTATCAAGCACCCTTCAACTATCCACACTATCTCATACAACTGATACACATGACCACATACATGTAGAAAAGATAAATAATTACCAATGTCCGTATTTCATGCTAAACCAGCACTCATCAGCTGGTCCAAATTATCATCTCCCACGCACATATATAATCAGTACTCAGTTTATATTAAGATAGCAAATCTTTATACTTTAATGGACAGGCTTCAATCTACTCCAACTTTTCAGCATCAGCATGGGATTTGGGTTTTCATCATTAGATTTTCAGTGATATGGATGGCTGAAAAGTTGGAGTGGAGGTTGGAGTAGATTGAAGCCTGTCCATTAAAGTATGAAGATTTGCTATCTTAATATAAACTGAGCACTGATTATATATATGTGGGAGATGATAATTTGGACCAACTGATGAGTGCTAGTTTAGCATGAAATATGTATATTGGTGATTATTTATCTTTTCTACATATGTGTGGTCATGTGTATCAGTTGTATGAGATAGTGTGGATAGTTGAAGGGTGCCAATAAAAAACATTTATTTTGCTACTTCAAAAATTTTTTATCTTTATAAAAATAATCTTAGAATTACAATCTTTTCATTTCAAATTGCATATATATAAAAAAAATACAGTTTAAACTTACATATATTTATTATAATTAATATACTAGAATATTAACTTGTTCATTATCAAACCCCCTCCCCCGTAATCTTTTAATAAAAGAAGTGACAATTTTAGTCCTATTTTCAAGATTTTATTTTTACAATTAAATTTGTATTCTACATCATATTTTGATAATCTTTATATCATTTATTACAAATATAAATTAGTGTTTGGCAAAATAGAAAAATGAAATAGTTAATTGAATGCGTAGCAGCAACAGTGACTCTTTTTGTTCTGGTTTATAACCTCGCCTATTCATAAAAATTATTGAATGAAATATTTTTTTATTTGAATTTCATTTTTAAAATGAAAATGAATTTTAATTGAGACATCATAAAAGAATGGAAATATATTTTAAAATTCAAAATTACTCTGTATTATTACATAGCCAAGAATAACAACTTCTGCTTTATCATAACGATAGTTTTTATGACTTATCTTCTTAAAAACAAACATTTTCAAATAAAATCTTTCTATAATTCTTTTTTTTTTTTTTTTGGTTTAAAATAAATATTTTACAAATATCCTTGCATAAATAAGCTTAAATGTGTAAATAAATTCTTGAAAATGACAATTTTTCTTTCTCTAAATACTAAAAGAAAAAATGTACACTTGGAAAAACCTATTACCAATCAGGGTATGATACAACAATAAGGGCATTGTCATCTTCCTTTGAGTTTGAAATTTGCATATTTGTATTAGGTTTGTACAATACACCTGGGTCTCGTTTTATGCGGTAGATAGGTTCCACAGAAAACCCGCATTAAAAAAAATCTCACAAAAATAGACATAATTTACCCTGAAAAATGGGGGATCGGTGCTGTAATTTTCTGAATTCGCATAAAAGCAAAGCAACAAAGAAAAATTACTTTAAAATTCGCATTAAAAAAATAAGCAAATAAAGTATGATTAATAAAAAATTTCAAATATTTGAAAAAAATTGGTACACGACAAACTTTTTTTTCTTTTTTTTATTAACTACAGTATTTAATTTGACATTTTTTTATATGTATTTTTTGACAATATGCGGTTCGTTTGTAAACTGGTAAGAAATCAGATTCGTCGATGTGATGTGATTTCTCCTTGAACGAAGTCAAGAATCTCTCAGAAATTATGCCCAGGTTAGCCACTTTATTTTCCATTCCCCACTCTAAGTTTTCCCACATTCTGCTCCATCCCATTTACACAACTAATGCTAATTTCAGTCTTGTGCTGTGTTAATGGTTTTCTGTTGACAACTGATTTTTACTACTGAAATAAATTTTAAATGTTCACATTTTGTTTCTATATTAAAAAAATGATATCGCAATCAAAACAAAAAGATTATACATTATCATTAAAAATATTATTTTCAGTTTATAAA
This sequence comes from Epiperipatus broadwayi, assembly GCA_028023455.1. Taxonomy (NCBI): domain Eukaryota; kingdom Metazoa; phylum Onychophora; class Udeonychophora; order Euonychophora; family Peripatidae; genus Epiperipatus; species Epiperipatus broadwayi. The sequence continues at coordinate 1,270,134 of JAQFVV010006254.1, forward strand.
ATCTTCGTTATTTATTTTAAAAATCTACATTATTTATTTCTGTTATACCTAAGAAAATACGTTTTAAAAGTTAAAAATTTTTGAATATTTATTGCAATATTTTTATTTGTAAGTATAAATCTATTATTATTATTTACTCATTAGTATAAATAGATTATTTATTTTAAATACAGCTTCAGGCCATATTCACATTAGCTGCTAAAGTAACGTTATATTTTTGAAAAAAAAAAAAAGTATTTCAAGTCAAAATAAGTTATTAATAATTTAAATTTTTTGATATCTAATAAATATAGTGAAATATGAAAAATATTAAGAAGAAACATGAATCGCATAACTTTAAAATCGCATTAAAATAATCCGCATAAAACCAGGTGTACTGATATTTTTAGATTTTTTTTTTTTCAAACTAATAATTTTATTCCATTTTTACCACAATAAAATGTGAATTAGCAATTTAACATTATAGCTAATTGGAAAATAGTGGAGTAAATTGGAAGTGATATTGTTCCAAAATGCCTCAAAATTAGTAACTGACAGAAATTCAGTTAAATAATAATAATAGTTTTTTTTTTTTGTATCACAATAACATCCATTGTAGTTGCAGTCTTATTGCATGTATTAATCTTTGATATTGTGCAATTGCAATTTTTTAAAAATAGAAAAGATTTCATCTGTTGACTAAAACTATAATTAAAATATATAGTTTTTATGAGAATGAATTCAAGAGCTACAAACATTATTAACAAAGACAAATGTTTCATGGGATGCACAGAAAGAAAACATTTGGAGGATGGTCTAGCAATTTATATAAGTATTAAACAAATCATAGATAAAATCCTTATTTTACAACTCTTCCTAATTTTTCTTATGTAAGGAAACTGTTTACAAATATCTTTTTTGTCTGATATAGAATTCTCTAAAAGTTATCTATCTCTTTCAAGTCTACTATATCTCTCTATTTTAAAATATCTACAAAAAAAAAAAAGACCAATTTATCATTGAAATAAATTTAATCTGATTTTTTCTTTATCTCTTTTTATAATATTTCTCATCACTTTAGTAGTCTTATCTTTTTTCTCTACTTTTTTTAAGTTCAAATAGCTTTTCATACTTGTATTTTATAAATATGTTCCTTCGACATTTTACCTATATGGAAATTAAACTTAATGTTACATTATGTTTTTTTTTTAAACGAATCATAACTATTAAAGTATATAAATATTGACTTTTTTTTTTTAATTATAAATAACATTATCTATTTCTCTAAAATCTTTTGTTCTTGCAGTTTTCCATAATTCTTTTTTTTTTTTCACGGATATTTTCTTCCTTAATCTCAGCTATAGTTTTATAGTATCATCTTTTTTTCTACATAGTTTATTTTATTCCTATTTATTTTATATTCTTTTTCTTTTCACATAAATCTGGTATTATTGTTTTTATCATGCAGATCCTTATGTTTTGTTTTAATATCTTCATCTTTTTTTATTATTTACTTGTTTTGCCAGTGTATTGTTTTATTTTATGTATTTTATCAAAACCAAACTTATTCTTCATAATTCTATGTCATTTATTTTAAATATATCTTATTTTTTTATTCTGTATTTATTTCCAACATTTTTAGTAATTATATATTTCCAATCTTTTTTTTTTTTTTGATCATTTTATTAATCATTTCATTATTTGAATTTGCTTTGTTTGTGGATTTTTTTTCCCCTCGTAACTTATTTATGCTGCAGCTGTTTTTAAATTTTTCTTTAATAATTTTCAGTTTACATTTGAATTTACATTAACTCTCAGCTTTCTATTATTGGTCTTTATTTTAAATCAGCCAAAAAATTACATTTTGTTTCTAATATCATTTATTAATGACCCAATTTCCTTGTAGGTTAGAATTTTTATGTGCTTAAAATTTACTCAAACTTCAGATAACCACATGTATTCTTGATGTTTAAAGCCAATAAACATCACATGATCACTATTTCTTATGCTTGCTCTTAACTGTTCTTAAAACAGGCAAAACTCTATACGAGTTTTGCCTGTTTTAATATTCTTGATGTTCTTATTGAATTAAATATAATTTAAATAAAATCTGTTAGTATCATTTTGGGTTTTATATGTTTACATATTGTGATTTTATACTATTTTCATTTACAAATTTATGAAATTTTTATCGTTTATTTCTTCATTTTAATCTATAATCTCATACAATCGTCCCTGATCAACATTAACATTTCAATCCTTCATTATTTTTTTGTAATGATTTTTGCATTTATTATTAGATTTCTTTTTGTGAAATTTTACTGCTTTGTCATCCTGTTGATTGGCTGATATGCAATAGATTTTATCCTGGGAAATAAAATTCTTGTTATGCAACTAATTATGAGCACACCTAAATGTTTTCCAAAAATTTGTTTGGGTAATTTTTATAAGCAGCCAAAATAATTATGGGAAATAACTTGATGTTAAGTTCAAAGTTATTTAATTTTTGTAATGTGTTATTCTTTAAAATATATACAACTTAGCTCTTGATTCTCTATTTTAAGGCTTTTATTTTTTTTTTCTATTGATACATTTCAACTGTATTTGACATTTATAAAAGTTTTTATTCATCAAACTAGTTTATCAGTTTTTTTATGAGCCTCATAAAACATTGCATTAAGTATCTTCTCACTCTAAAGTCTTTTCTTACAATTACAAAATATATGCTTTTGATATTGAAAAAACAAGCATTTTTAAACCCTTTTATTTAATTTAGAAATTATATTTGTTTATTTGTTCTATTGAACAGAATTTTTTCAAAATTTGTACACATTAGGTATTGATGACAATGTAATATTTCAGGTTTGGTGGACCAAATTTCAAACTGCATTGATATCATTTCAGTAAGTTTTCAGTGATGTGCAATAGATAGCCGTATATTTTTAAAAAATACACATTCATTTCTTTTTAAAAAATACACTTTCGTTAACTAATTCACTAAAAAGTTTACAGTTAATTAAAGTAGAAAGAAAAAGTAAAATGAAATCTTAATAATATATAAAAACAATATTTATAAAAAAAACCACTTTATTTAATTTAATCAATAATCTACTAAAAACTACTAAATAATTTTTTTCTTTAACCATAATTTTATTATTGTATTTAACTTACTAATAATTGAGTTAATTAATTTATGTATGGTCCACACTTTTATTTCAAATTATATATATATCAACCAAAATTATGGTTGAAGAGAGAGAGAGAGAGAAAGGTGGGATGCATTACTGATCAACTTAAATAATGTTTTTTATCAAATATTTTTTCTTTATATTATTTTGATTGTTTTTGTGATCAAAATTCTTAATGAAGTTACCCTGTTTTTTATTACTTCTATAGAGAATTATAATCATAAGCATACTCATTTGGCAAAACTCTCCATACAATACCAGAGTAATCAATGGATGCTAGAAGGCTTGTGCATAAAATCCCCATCTAGTGCCTACTCATCCAATATCTCCAGACTAGTTTCTGGCTTGTGGCATCCATTGATTGCTCTGGTTGGCACAGGGTGGCACTACAATATGGAAAGTTTTGCCTGTTTAATAACAGTTATGTGCTAGCATAAGAGATGGTGATCATGTGATGTTTAGTGGTTTCATACTCATTTGGATTGTGTAATAAAGATAAGTAGTTGTTAAAATTAATTGGCTACCAAATTTTTTCAAATTGTTTTTGAATTATATTCTATATATATATAGTATAATGCACAGTGGCACACTATTTTATTAAGATTAAAGGAGTTATTGATTTAAAAAATAGATTACTTGCTGATGTAATAGAAGTGTACATCTTTGTTAAATTTAGATTTTAAGCTAAAGATTTCAACCTTTTTGCACTTTATATAATTATTTTGATGTTGCAATTATATATTGTAAATCATTCTATAATGAAAACTCAAATTATATTTTTGTGTGATAATTTTTTACAGTTGTTATTTGATGAGTGTATAAAAGGTATTATTTTAGCTAACTATTTGTTCATTTCAGTTATATACATTATTGCATTATACTATATTGTGTTCAGTTTTTATATAGTATTCCATTAGCATTCTTAATACATTTTAAATTAATTATTTTTTAGTATATTTTATGATGTTACTTCAAAATTAATGATCGTTTTTTATTGGATGGTCTCTCAAATCATAAAAATCTATTTGATTATTTATTCTCAGATCAGAAGAGTAATTTTAGTTGAGAGAATTCTCTTTCTAATGTTTTATTGTTTTTATGTTGTTTTCTAATCTGTTTTTTAATCATATTTTGATTATGGTGTGTTTTTTTTATTTATTAATATCTAATAGAAAATGTTTATAAATAACTGCATATAATGTTTTATCATTTAGGTGTGTGTTTTATAACTATAGCAGTTTGCTTATAAATTTATCTGACACAAAATGAGATGACTTTAACTCTGTTTTGTAAATGTGTTTAATTTAAAAATTTACAAATATTTGAGTTGCATTGCTTTTTTTTTGGGGGGGGGGTATTTTTCAATGGTAACATGAAAATAGGTTGAGTATAACTTATTTTTTATATCCTTTATCAATTTCAAAATAATGAATGTTATAAAGCTCAGAATATAAAGGTTATTTTGAGATCGAATGTTTCTCAATTATAAATATAAATTATAGTAGGTCAAATACAGATGATATTCATGCAGAAGCTACTAAAAACTTCCAGTGAACTATATGTAAACTAATACAACTGTCAGTAAACGAAAAAGTACAGAATGGACCCATCTGTACTCTAACTTGGATCATATATAAGCATTCAATTTATTGACATATTACAATGTAGAGTGTGATATATATATATATTAATATAATTTCAGAATAACTAAGCTATTCTGAAATCATATAATTAATCGGAGAGAAAGGCTGAGTCTCATATTTAACAATCTCTGAATATTAAATTAATCTTCAATTAATAGATGTAAATATAAATTGTGATATCTCAAATGTAGCTGAAATTTATGTGGAAGCTACTGAAACCTTCCAGCAAGTTATATATAAACTAATACAAAATGAACCCAACTATACTGTAGCTTGGATCTTGGATAAACATTCAATTTATTGATATATTACAACACAGTGTAACTTATATATTTTAATGTAATTTCAGGACAACTATAAGCTATTCTAAAATCATTATAATTAATCAGAGTGAAAAGCTAAGCCTCATATTTAACAATCTCTGAATATAAATTAATCTTCAGTTAATTATTCAAATATAAATGAAATTACTGTGGAAGCGACTGAATACCTCCAGCTAGCTATATGTAAATGAATACAACTCCATCAATAAATGAAGAAATACAAGGGACTCACCTGTATTTTAGCTTGGATCATATATAAGCATTCAATGCAGAGTATGACTTTTCAACAACTTCTGCATGAGTTTCTTATTTATTAAAACCAAACTCATTGACCAATTGAAAAAAACTATTATCATTCATATTAATAATCTTTTATTGGCATAATTTAACTAATTAGAATTAATAACTTATTAGCAATTTTACTTTGTAATGTAAGCTTTTTAAGTATTAGTTTCATATAAAGTTTTATAAACAAAATTATATTGAATTGAATTTCAGATAGCGTTTAGGTTTGTTTTTGATATGTTATATGTGTATATTTGTTTTTTATATAGAACATGAATAATCTTATAAATATAAACGAAAAATAAAGGTCTTTTGAATTGTACATACTGGATTTCCAAAACATTTTCCTGATATTTCAACATTTTTCTCATTGATAATTCATTCTCTCCATTTATGAATGATGTTCTCAAACAAAAACACTTCTTTTAAACATTCTATTAAAAGAAAATCTTTTTGTTGTTGTTGTCATTGTATTATAATTCCAAATTTGAAAAAAAAAATCCACTGTTAATAAGAAAATAACTGCAATCACTGAAGTTCAAAAACAATTAAATTGAACAATTCCTAGAACCTTTCTGGACAACCTGTGAAGCTGTCTCCAATTTTTAATGTTAATTCGTTATCTGTAAAAAATGAAATATTTGAAAGTGACTGTGTAAAGATGAAAATATTCCTAAGAAATTAAATTATACTTATTCGAAGTATTAACTTTAATCCTCTATAAGTTAAGAAATTGGGAAACAGCATTTAAGCAATAGTTTAAGAGAGTAATTCTGATATAATTAATAGCATTAATAAAAATTATTTTGTACTTTGTTGTGAAGTGTAGTTAAGATAGAATATTTAATCTTCAGCTATTTAAACAATCGTTTTTTCACTATTCAAGTATATAAAATCAATAATTGCTTTCACTAAGCTTAATTTTATTCTATTTAATTATTTTCTGTACTTTTGCCAAATTAAATGATACTAGAATCATTTTTTTGTGTGTGCACTCTGTTAACTCAAATACAGAAGAATTTTTATCATCTGCCCTTTTCAAAATATCTTGAAAAGACAAATCTTGGTGTCTCTAAAATTTCACTATTATTCTAGGCTAAATACTATCATGCTGTTGTGTATCTCATTTGAGATCATTTAATAGCAGACAAAAGATCATCAAGCTTAATAGTAATCAGAAACTATTTTAAATATCCCTATTTAAGAAAAACTTTGTATATCCAATGAAATTTAGCCAAAACATTTTTTTTTTTACTCTAAAATATACATCTTTAAAATGATTTTAGATTTAAACTGTAGCTTTCTCCTTGGTTAATTTTTTTTGTATTTTGTATATTAGAATTAATCAGATTGCCTAAAATGTATTAGATCAGACCAACATAGAATCTCTTATCACAAATTATTTCCTGAGGCAAACCTGATTGAATTGATATTTTAACACCAACATTTTTTGAGTCATGAATTTATTTATGTTGGATTTTTCCTTGTAATGAATAACAAAAGATATCAAGTTTGATGAATAAATGAATTTTGGTCCTAACTCTGAATCTTGATAGATATTTATATCTTATTAACTTAGTAACTAGCCTGATGAAGACAAAGTTCATCTACTGATTCTAAACCATTAGTGATTGAAAGTTGTTTTAAGCTATATTAGTATCTCTGTTCAACTAAAAAAAAAAAAAAAAATTGATGTAATAATTTAGAGAACATAATTCAAAGTAGTAATCTGTTTTAGTCTCTGATTCTATTATTTGATCTATAGTTAATCATAAAGTTTATAAAGTGTAATCCACAAGTTTTTAAATTAATATTTTGGATCTAATTGAAACCAACCTCTGCAGGAATATAAATGACAATATTCTAAACAAATTGTCTTTTAAATGTAGGGTATTATTTCTTTTAATATTTAACCCAGCCAAGGAGTTAGTCATTGATTAACCTGGAAATTTTGCCTTTAAGTCAGTCACACTGCTTTACTCCACTCCAGTGTTTTGCTAAGATCAATTCTTTGTTAAAGAAAATGTTATGTTGTAGTACGATTAATATTAAGAGAGACTGTGTGTACTCCAGAAGTTAAAATTGTTAAATAATTACATGTGAAAGTAAACAAGTTGGTTTAATAAAAATGAAAATTAGAAATTACAAATGGTTTTTCATATAGATATTTTATAAAAAGCAAGGTGTAAAACAAGATGGAAGATCCGAATAAATAATTCATTAAACGAAGGATTAAAAATGTAAAGAACATTTTAATTAATTAGTTCAGAAATAATCCCAGAATACTTTTGTGATTAAAATTGATAAGGAATAAACAATAGAACTAAAAGTAGATATAATCTAGCAGAAAAAAGACAAGTCAGTGTCAGTCCTGATTTTCTGAGAGACTTAAGTGTAGTGCGAATTCAGAACAAGACCAATGATGGGAGGAGAATCAGATATTCGGGTCTGAAGGTACCAAAGACCGACCTAGGGTAATTATACAGACTATACCTGTCTTATTATTATTTTTGTAAGCCTTACAGGCGCTAGTAGAACTAATGATAATTCTGTTTATAAATGCTTGTTATTTTTCATACTAATAAAATCTTATATCTGTTAAGTGGGATATCTTAATTTTATGCAAGAGAGTAATAGTTACTTGAATTAGGTGTATTTGGTTGTTTCTCGTAAGTAACATTAAACCAGGTACATCACAGAAAAGAAAAAAAAATCTCTTGTTTAGTCAATTAAATGAATGGAACTGTTGTGATCATTCTACTATTTGAATGTTTGGATGTCATTTGATATGGTTATTATTTATTATTCCTTTCCTAATCATCTGTTTTTATATTTTCTTTTTATCTAAAAAATTTATCAGTGTTTTGACTTTGTACCACTAATATTCTCAATGACTTCTCTTTAAAATATTTCTGCACAAAAGAGCTGACATCTAGACCATATTCACTTCTATTGCTTTAATGATAAGCCTTTTATTACTAATATTGTTTGTTATCTTCTTTTCTAATTAATCAGATCATTTATTCTCCAGATTTTGGAAAATCCTCATCTGCCTCCATTATTTCAGTCCATTTTTCTCATTATAATATGCTCATTTTAAATATTGCCATTTCTTCTATATTTCTGAAGATTCAAAATAAATTTCAATGGATTTAAAGATTAATATGTCTAAATGACTAACCATTGATGTTTTTTTTTTTATTATTATTATTATTATCATCAGAACTTCGCTGCTGGGTTATTTGACTTATTTACTGTTTGATCAGATTGTATATCATTATTTTTTTATTTTATATCTCTTCTTTAAGCAAAGCCAAAATGGAGTTATTATTAACATCCATTTCTCTTTCATTGAATGTCATAAATATTTATACACAAATAGCATGATATGTTAGTTAATTTAGAAAAAGAAGACATTCAGAAAGGCTCAGAAGAACCCTGAAATTATTCTAGCTTCATAAAGCAGCAATCTTCGATGCTTTATTATTGCTGAGTCAAAATGTTTGCAACATCATTTGTCAACACTTATACTAACTAATTGAAACAGGCAAAACTCTCCATACAGTAGTGCCACTCAATGCAAGCCAGAGTAATCAATGGATGCCAGAAGGCTTGTGCATAAAATCCTTATCTAGTGCCTAATCATCCAATATCCCCACACCAGTTTCTGGCTTGTGGCCTTCGTCAGTGAGGAGCCTTGGATCTTAGAGCACTGCACCTAGATCTTAGAATCTAATGCAACCCTCCAGCAGCCACCTTTTATCTTTACTTAACTACAAAACTATAAGAATAAAATTGAAAACACAATAATATTTTTATATAGGTCTGAACTCAGTTCAGTACCCATACATTTTGATCTTTAGTTCTTTAATAACCATAGCCACCACTACCCTATTAGGCAGGATTGGTATTAAACCACTAAACATCACATGATCACCATTTCTTATGCTGTTCATAACTTATAAAACAGGCAAAACTCTCCATACAGTAGTGCCACTCACTGACGAAGGCCACAAGCCAGAAAATAGTTTGGGGATATTGGATGAGTAGGCACTAGATAGAGATTTTATGCACAAGCCTTCTGGCATCAATTGATTACTCTTGCTTGCATTGAGTGGCACTATTGTATGGAGAATTTTGCCTGTTTTAATAACAGTTATGAGCAAGCATAAGAAATGGTGGTCATTAGACTCTCTCTCTCTCTCTCTTTGAAGATGATTATTGAATCTCCAGTTCACCTTTTTCTCTCTTAGAGGACCATTTATTTTATACTGAACTTTCTAAGTTTATTGATATTCTGTAATTTTATATTTCAAGAATTTGAAATGTACTAATTAACCAGCACATTTTACTTTTGTGAAGAATCAAGTTATTGCAAGAATAAGAATGATCTGACTTTATAATATTCAGATGTCAAGGACACCATTGATGGACGTTTTATCTATATTGGCTAATCAAGATATTTCACATTTTTTTTACAATCTTGAGGTTACTATGCATTATTATCAGTTACAATAAAAATAGATCTGTCATTACAGATGAGTAAAGATAATGTATAGGGATCTCTTCGGTCTTCTCTCTCTCTTTTTTTTTTTTTTTGCAATTTTTATCAAATCAAAATACTCACTATCTATCTATTTTCATTTTTGGTAAAAAAATATATATATATCCATGATGTCGTTATAACTAGGAATTGTTATAACTAGGAATTTTTACTATGTTTTATGAATGAAGAGATACAATTGTTTAGATCAGCGGTCCCCAATCTTTTTGCACTTAAGAGCACATTCTATAATACCGGCCAGGTGGCGGGCACCATTTATTTTTTTAATGTAAATTTATTGTTGGATATTGTTAATAATAGATTTTTTTACACTGTAAAAGTATAGTATGCCTTACAATTTGATTACAATATAATACAATAATTTATAAGAAATCTTAAAAATTAAATTTATTTGTATCAGATAAATAATTTTTTATCATGTTTGGATAGCGGCGGGCATGGTCTGCGGGCACCATGGTGTCCGCGGGCATAGGGTTGGGGACTCCTGGTTTAGATGTTAGTAGCATTTTGACTATTGTTTTATTGGATAAATTTTTTGCAGGACAAATTTTCACAGAAAGAAGACTCTGGTAATGCAAATAAATTTTTAGAGCCTCTATTTATTTTTTTTACTAAAGCTATTATTAATTTTATTATCTGTTAAAATATTTTGCAAAACTTGGTTCATTGAATCAATATAGAGTTCAGTTGTAAAAGTTAAAATTATAAACTTTCATTATTAAAAATATTTGGTTTTTTAATCATCCATGGTATAAAATCAATAGTAATATTACTAAGATACATTTGAGATTCCAGAGCATGTTTATTATTTAGAATTTTGAAAATTCCTTCAATCTTAATAGCCTGTGTGATTCAGACTTCATATTTTTACAAACCTTGCATATAGTTTTTATTTAAGATTTAAATACGATCTTATGAGAAATGTTCTGAAGCTGATGGAAAACATTTTTTTTGCATCTCTCATTAGATATATCTCATTTTTAATTAACTCATAGTTGAACATTAGCAGAACTTGTAGACTTTGCTAACATGTTTATATATGTGGAATTTTTTTTTTTATCAGCTTAAGAAATATTTTTATGTAAATTGTGTACTAGATTTTAAGGGATAAGAAGAAAATGAGAACTTTCTTAGTGCCATTTTATTTCATAGGGTTATGCTGATATTCCATGATTTATTAATATGAACCTCATCATGTTTTATTTTTATGAATCTCATCAATGAAAATTATATCATCTTGTTCTAAATGTTTTAACATCTTGTCTTATATACCCCTATGGATATCTGCAATTAATGCCTATAGTGTTGATGAAATAAGTCTCCTCTCCTATCTTCTGAGATCTTCTATATTGGATCATTTGTATAATTCATATATAAGTTTATAAATAATATTTAAAGTTATTAGAAATTACAGACCTATCAGCCTTTTATCAGTTTTATATAAAAATTTTACCAAGATAATTACAACTCATCTACAGAGAACATTGGATTTCCACCAACCAAGTGAACAAGCTGGATTTAAAAGTGGTTTTAGTACAGTAGATCATGTCCAGGTATTGAGTTGCCATTATGCTTTGGATTTGTAGATTATAAAAAGGCATTTGATTCTATAAACATTTCTTTAGTGATTAAAGCATTGGATCATCAAGGTATAGATCCAGGATATTGTCATATTTTAAAGAATATTTATAAAAATGCAACAGCAACAATTAGATTACATAATGATACTAGGAAAGTCAACATCGAGAAGGTTGTAAGACAGGATGACTCCATATCTCCAAAACTTTATACAGCAGTGCTGCAAGAAGTATTTTATGGATTAAAATGGGAATCTAAAGGAGTGAGAGTAAATGGAGATTATTTAAGTCATTTAGATTTTGTAGATGATGTAGTTGTTTTTTGCAAATAATGCTTTAGAGCTGCAGGAAATGTTGCAGGAGTTATCAGATGAAAGTAGGACTTTAAAGATAAATTTAAAAAAGACTAAAGTAATGTTCAATGGATTTTCTCAAAATATGAAAATAAAGATTGAATATGATGAGTTAGAAGAAGTTAACGGCTACAAATATCTTGGTCAAATTATTAATACAAATGGAAACATAATGGATGAAATTAATCATAGAATTAAACTTGATTGGGGTGCTTTTGGTAGAAATAATTTAATACTAAAAGGAAATATTGTTTTTCTGAAGGTTTGTGATGATGGTGTTCTAGCTGTATTTTTATATTGGGACTATTTCCATCATCTAATATATGTGTTGAATGTCTTTAGAAAAGTTTAATTTTATTTAAATATTCCAAATGCATTCAACTGTTAGTAATATCACAGCAAGCAGGTTAGTATATGCACCAACTGTTAGTAATACCACAGCAAATAACTGTTAGGAATATCACAGCAAACAGGTTAGTATATGCACTAACTGTTAGTAATATCACAGCAAACAGGTAGTATACGCACAACGTTTCGAGAGGTATTTTTTTTCCCCTCTTCTTCAGGTGTTGCTGGCCTTACCAGTGACAGTACTAGCATGGGATTTGAACCTGGGTCCTTAGATTCTTGATTATTGAATTTTAAGGTAACGCTACTGCCAAAGACAACAGTATGTAGTAATTTCATATACTTATCTATGAGGTTCCTCCTGATTTCTCCACTTTTTCCTCAGAGCAAAGTTGATTAGTGATTTCCATACATTATGTATAGTCACACTAGGCTGGCTTATGGGATTTTTTGCCATTGTCATGTGAGCAGCTTCTTTAAATTTTCTTCTTTTCTTTTTTATCCAATATTTTTGTATTTTTCCAATCGAACGTATGTTCATTGGTACATACATGGTCTGTACCTTAGACACATCTGTTTTCTCTTTTCTAATCATCAGTTTATGTTCTTGCAAGTGCTTTGGAATGGGATGTCTGGTCTCACCAATATATGTTTTTCCACATTCACATGGTATTTCATAGATGCAGGTTTTTTCTTTTCAGCATTTCAAGTTTAGGCTTTGTAGATATTAGAATGCCTCATAGTGTGGTTTGGCTCTGGAAAGCTGTTCTGATGTTATACTGATTGCTGTGATATTACTAACAGTTGAATGCATTTGGAATATTTAAATAAAATTAAACTACTAAAGACATTCAACACACATATTAGGTGATGGAAATAGTCCAATCTAAAAATACAGCTAAAAGGAAATATGCCTATGTGTTTGAAAAGGAAGGTTTTTAATAAATAGGTTTCACCAGTTTTTACTTATGGATCTGAGACTTAGACACTTAATAGAATAGCAATACAGAGACTTCTGACCACTCAAAGAAATATGGAGACATGCATGTTAGGAGTAACAAGAAGAGATCGAAAACGCAATATATGGGAAAGAGAACAAACAGGTGTTATTGACCTCGTTGAAAAAATTAAAAGACTGAAATGGAGTTGTGCTGGACATATTGTTAGAAGAGATGATAATAGACGGACAATTAAAATCTTAAACGGGATTCCAAGAGTTTGTAAACGACCCAGAAAGAAACCACATATGAGATGGATGGATGAAATAAGGAAATGTGCAGGGGTGATGTGGAGAAAAGAAGCTAAAGATCAGAGAAGATGGTTTGAACTTCGAGAGACCTTCATCCTGCAGTGGATTGATAATTGTTGATGATGATGATGAAATAATCATGCTGTGACCATGAATTTATATTTATCCCTGTCCTCTAAAAGGCATGGAGTCATGCCACATTTTTTTAATAAATTATTAACCAAATTCTAGAAATTTTCATGTATTTTTAATTTTCTTTAGCATGTTCAACATTGTGTGCTACATAATGATAAATTCATATTTTTATTCAACATAAAGTTCTTTCAATATTATATTGCTGGATTGCTAATAACTTTCAACAGGTAATTAATGTGTATAATATTATATAGTGTATTTAGTTGTCATTTTATGTTTATAAAATACAGGCTCATTATTCTATTTCTATAATTTTATTTCTTGTAAATAAATTTATTTTCATAACAAATATATATTTTTTTTCTGTTTTAGCTCCGGATACATGTGCAAATGTTCTACCAGTTAAATTGGAAGAAAGACTCTCATCAAATTTAACTCCAAGTTGCAATTGGAAGAATCTTCATGAAGAGAAACCTCCTGAGAGGTCCCTAGTGAATCCTATTACCAGAACATGCAGTCTTTCTAAGGACCTCCCAACATCCCATGTTGAAATGACTGGCAGTTGTCGTTCTCTTAAAGGATTAATTCCTCCTTTTGCTTTAGATACAAGGCCAAAACAAGCTTTAGAAATAAGAAGAAATCAATTTACTTTTAAAAATGATAGAGATAAATTGTTTACACTTAAAAATGAAATGTCATTAGAGAAATGTGAAAAGAGCTTACTGGTCCCATTAACATCAGGATCTGTAATTGGCAGCTCTGAAAGCCAAAAAACAACCGCAGAAACCACCAGTGATAGGCATCTGACCAATCATGGTTGCAGTTCTCCACATCTCACTAGGGAGCTCTGCAATCATCGAGAGTTAGTGATTAATAAGCCAGAAAGTACTTTATTGCGGCATCACAACTCTTCTATTGCTAGTATCATTCGTATTGATAAAATGGCTGCAACTGTGCCAAAACTCATCAAAGTGCCTTCATGTGGCGAAATCAGCCTTCCTGTTCTCATTCCTTCTGTTGGAGAAGCTGTAACTTTTGGATTAACACCAGAACAACATACAGTTGAATTTTCACGACCAGTCAGTGTATCTTCGATACATGTTAGCGTCGCTTCATCACCACTTGCTCCAGATTCCCACAGTCCTGCAAATCGAACACCTAGCTCAGAAAGCTTGAGTAGTCCAGATTCTAGCACAAATAGTCCTTTGGCAGATCCTGATCTTATCATCAGTAAAAAAATTCAACATTCTGCAATTCTAAATAGTACAAATCCTGTAAATGATACCTCAAGTCAACCAGAACCGTCCCTTTCAGGAGTTAATGGCGATGCAAGTCAGCCATGCCAAAATCATAGATCTGAAACTCAGATTACAAATGAATCCCAACAAACAAACAGTAATGATCATTCTGCAAAAGAAAAAACAAACTTTTTAGAACTTTCATCAGAAGGAGGTCATGAGCAGTCTATTAGCAGTGAAGGAGAATCTTCAGCCCCTCTCTCAGAAACATGGACAAGCAGCAAAGAACCATCCCCTGCTCCTGATACCGTCACATGTGAAGAAGATGGCCAGAATGCAAATTCTATAGTTCCTACAACTGAAGCATCTCCAACTGATTTGAATACAAAGTCTACAGTTACTTCTGATAATCCAAAAGAAAATTTTCATTCAAATTTAATATCACAAAGTGCATCTGAAATTTTTGATCCATTGTTAATGCAGTCACTAAACTCTGCTAGGAATTCAACTTCAGATAACGGAAATAAAGTAATTCATATAGCTGAAAATTTATCAACTGATACACAGTTATCTTTTTCTCAAGAAAGAGATGGACAAACTCATTCTGAAAATTCTTATTTAAAGAAAGATGTTTTTAGTTCTAATAATATAAGTTCCGATAATTCAAGGACAAATGATTATTTATTCAAGTCATCTTCAGTATTTTGCAATGAAATAATTAAGACGGAATCTCCACTAAAAATCTCTGAGCAGTTGGAAAATAAAAATAAACAAAATGAATCAGATTCAACTTCTGATAAATCAGAAAATAGTGACATCTCAGAAAAAACTGATTTATCAGAAATAACAAATTCAGAGGAATCAAAAAAACTGTTACCAGAAGATACTAGGAAGACACCTGTCAACAAAACCTTTCTAGTAAATACCGCTCCCATTTCTGATGAAACTATGTTGGTAAGCAATTCTCCAAGTAACACACTACATGAAAATAATTCATCTACAAAAGAGGATAAATCAGAAGATAGTGACATTTTATTGCCAATAGCAAACCCAACTTCTATAAATAAAACTTCTAACTTATGTAAAACCATACTTGGTCAAACACGGCCTTTGTCAAATCAATTTATAATGACACTGAGCAATCCAGCTCAGATATTGAATACCACTCGCTTAGATTTTTTGCCTTCAGCATCATCTCTTAGTGATGAAATTAAATCATTTAGGCCTTTATCAACAGTATTTAATTTACCAAAGTCAGCAATATCTCATACTGGTCTTGTTATTGCTTCACCTTATATGCCTAGTTCCCCAAGTATAGGCAGTTTTCAAAATCCGATGATAAGGCCCAGTAGTCAAATATGGCAAACTAACTCCACCAGATATAGTGGGCATCAAAAACAGCCATCATTGGGGCTTGTAACATCAAATGCTCTTGAGACTGAAACAGCAGTAATCAACACACAAGATCGTTTAAGATCATCAAGTAGAAGTGATGTTTGCTCAGCGGAAGTAATTAGAGGTAGCTTTTCCAAAGAGATTGCTGTATCTTCTGATTCATGTCCTAAAACACCAGTAACTCTAACATCATCAAGTGTGTCAGTTTTATCCGTTTATAGTGCAACTTCAGTTACTGCCATTAATACTTTGCCTCTTTCCTCTGTGAGGAATCAAGTTGTTGCAGAGTGTCATACTGTGGCTGCACAACCTCCTGCCACAGATCTTTCAAAAACTCTTGATTTTGGAAGGCAGTCTGTATTGCCATATCTCAGTAAAATGGGCTTGCCTCTCATTTCTACAGCAGGAAAATTAGGCTTTTCAAATACATGTGTTACAAATTCTCTTTCCACATCTATTGCAACAACTTCAACTGTTTGTTTGACTAATGAATTACCTAATTCTGCTGAGGTACCATCAGATACCGATACTAATAAATTTAATTCTGAAATTCATTCTGATTCCCATCTTGCTTCTGCTGACAGCTTGAACATAGAAGACACCAGTAAAGAAGCCAACGAGCTACGAGTATTTTCTGAGAGTAATAATGAATCAACCTCTTCTACCAACATGAAGGTTGATGACTCATTGGGTATTGATAATGTCCGTTCAGAATCTAAAATCCAATTGGATAATGCAGAATCATCCGATAAAAGTTCTGCCATTGCCTGTGTAAGTGATAAACAAGAAACCCCTTCATCAACTTTGACAGAAAAATTAGAAAATCCTATGGAAATGTCAGTCTCTCTGCCATCATTTTCTGAATCAGAAATTGTTTCACAATTTAATGATATACCATCTACTCCTATTGAAGCAGTATCTAGAGAATCACCAAATGATGACAAAATTGAGTCTTCCAATCAAATGGCTTTGTCTTCAGATGATAATATTTCAGCTGCAAGCCATCAGAAAGAAAATGAAAATAGCGTTGAATCACCTGATACAGAAATCAAATTACCATTAACTGACTCATTAGAGCAGTTTGATAATATTCAGGTTTGTGAGAATTCTGTGTCAAATGAATCTAGTCAAACAGTTCCCAGTGAATCTTTAAATAAGGAATCAAATTGTGAAACAACAGAGAATCTGTCGGCAACTCATTCTTCTCAACAACCAGAAGTTGAACTCACTTCTGCTGAAGAAATTTCTGGCAATAATGAAGTAGTCCAGTCTTCATCTATGGTCCAGTCTTCATCTATTATAAATGAAAGTCAAAAAGTAGATAGTACAGTTACTGACAATAATCCATCAGTTAATGAACTTTCAGATGAAATAAGGGGTTGTTCCGATGCTAGTAATCCTCCTGTATCCACAGCATCTCCTGTCTGTATGACAACTACTATTACAACAATTTCAATAAATATGTCTGCTGCTGCTACTACTACTACATCGACTTCAGAGACCAATTGCTTTGTAACAACTGCAGTGATTCCCTCCCTTCCACCACTTGTACTTCCTTCCACAACTATAACAACGTCGAGTACCATATCGTGTGTTAGCACATCTGTAAATACTACATCAAATTCACTTACTACAAATACTACATCGGTACTGTCCACTGTCAGTAGCACTCCTATGGGCCCTCCTTCTCCCAAGGCAGAAAGTAAATTATTAACAGATAATGTAACGGGCCAATTGATTGTTGAAATTCCATCCGAACAGTCAACTTCCAATTTAACTGTTGAAATGTCACCGTCAGATAGTCGCATGGGAACTAGGTCGATTAAAAGAAAAGCATCGGAGTTGGAAGAAAAGAACGCAAAAAAGAAATCTGAAGCTGAAGAAATAGTAACAGCGTTTTACAGTAAACCTCTGAAAAGGAAATGTTCTGAAAATGCTGCAGAATTAATTAAAGCTTGTATGGGGTTAGAAGATAATCCAAAGAAAATCAGCACTTCTAGGAGCAAATCAGAAGAATTATTTCGAGGACCAAAGGACAAACAAGGGGAAGAAAATAAAAATATAGATTCTATCAGAAATTTGAAGAATATTAAAGGCAAAAAGGAAAGTGAAAGCTTGATAAACAGGCAATCACGAAATTCAGAAGGAAAAGGCAGAAAGACTGCACAACACATGGGAGATTCTGGTAGTTCCAGTGAAGATGACATCAGTTTAAGTGAATTGGCTCATAAGAGTAGGGCTAAGATTAGGAGTAATGAAGATCATAATGCCAGAAACCGACGGAGAAGTTCCAGAGACTTTGGAGAGGAATCTAAATGGAAAAGTAAATCACCTGAAACAAACAATGAATATTCTTACAGAACTATGTCTTCAAAGTCTAGCCGAAGAGATTCGTGGCGGTTAGGGGATAATTACTCAGACAGTGAAGGGCGAAGCAAACACATCACTAGAGATTTTAGGGATGACAATAAAAAAGCTCAAAAGAGGTCTTTGGATCGCAGTAGGAAATCTCCTTTACGAGGTGAGTAGAATTAATTTTAAGAGCATTGCAAACATTTTGGTATTTCTATAATTTAAGGCTGGAACTTTAAATGTGTGATAATCCAATTTTATTTCAAACTTTGTATTATTAATTTTTTCTTGTTTTTTTTTTGTTTTGTTTTATTTTAAAAAAAAAACATGCATTTTATTTTATTTTTGACTTTATACTTTACCTGCCAATTTTGGATTATCATCCACTTATAAAGACTTAAGTTGATATCACATTATGAGTAGCTGTTTGGTTTTTTTTTTAAATTTTATAAGCCTTCTTTTAACTGATAACTACTACTGGGGCATTGGTTTTGTGATTAGAGATTTACTGCTTTGGACTGTGAGATAAACAATTTATTAATAGTTCTACCGTTAATAAAAGATTATTAATTTATTGATTTCACAGATGCAAATTATTATCTAATTTTTAATTGCACTCACATGTATACATGTTTACACATACTAGTGAAAAGAATTTTCAACTTAGTATGTTTAATAGAGCTAAAGAGTATCATTTAAATTTTGCTTTTTTTTCTTTTCATTAGTTTTATTTCATGTTTACATATATAATGTGGAAAAAATGTGATTGATTTGATGGAAATATAATTAATAAAAAGATATATTCTGGAATTAAAATCTTTTATGGTAAATATAAGTTAAGATTTATTTTTCATTTCAAATTCTCTAATAAATGGGCAGGCTTGAATTTGCTTCCTTAAATTTTTTGTTCACTTCCAAATTGATGCCAAAAATTGGAATAAGAAGACAATATCAAAAAAGGATTATAAAAAAAGACAAACTTCTAATTATGTACAGAATGAATTTTCTAATATAAGTAATGATTGTAACACTGAACATTATGATGCCATTCAAAGAAATTGATTTCTCGGATTAATGCATATTCAAATGAATGTCTCATTACAACTAGAATTAAGCAAGTTTCAAGATTTTAACAGTTAATATGATTTAAATGATACCATTATGTAATTATATAGTAGTTTGTTTTAAGAAAGTATTCTGTAGCATATTGTTATTAAAGAATTGAAGGGAATTGTATTAACATTGTCAATAAAATTGCTTAAATTACATGGACATTTACTAAAATTGCTTAAATTACATGGACATTTACTATTGAGTTTGGGCAGAATTGTATTCTGCCATCAATGATCACATTTTAATTTATGTATGATCTTTTAATTTTTTTCGTAAAAATATTTGAGTGAATGAAAATATTCTTAAATTAATGGTTAACAGGTTCATTTTTTGTAAAAAGGAAAAAAATGAGATCCTAAGAAGACTAATAATTCAAGAAACAAGCTTTTGTAAAGATTATAATTGAAGAGACAAATAGTGAGACCATACTTCTTGTAATCGGCAAGTTGAAAATTATCAAATTTTGTAAACTTTTGAACATTCACTTCACCAACACAGATCATTCCAAGATTTATTTTATTTTCCAATTGAGTGTAGCTAGATATCCATAAATTGATTAATATTGAATGCCTAGCTAAGTTGTCTGTAGACTATTTACCTAAACTTGCTTGGGAAATTTTGAAAAAGAATCAGTTCTGTTTTTGAGTGTGATAAATTAATGTATATCCATAATTATTTAAGAAGACCCTTCTACAATTCTATCACTGCAAATATATAAATCTTTTTAAATTGTTAATTTAGTATAAAAAACAAAATCAAAAACAATGATAGAATTTATCTATATCTTTGATAAATACTTTGAACTCTAAGAGATTTTATGATGGTTTAGTAATGCTTTATAAAACTACTGACGTCCAATTAAGGTGAATCTAAAAAATAGTTCAAAATTAATAACTTTAGAGACCTACTCTTCCTGTTTTATTTTTTTAAAAAAATAAATATGAAATTTATTTAATAATTACATTTGTACACAAGAAAAGACAATAACGACAAGCATTAAAATGCATCCGAAGATATCTTTACCAGTATATATTTTTAATACATTGCTAAGTACATCCATCTTAATATACATGAAGAGATTTCAATGAAACTGATATGAAATTAGCAATAAATTCTGGTGATTCCAAAAAAGATAAATGCAAGGCAGCTCTAGATTTTATTCCTGCTCAACGAAACTGATATGAAATTAGCAATAAATTCAGATGATTCCAAAAAAGATAAATGCAAGGCAGCTCTAGATTTTATTCCTGCTAAGATTAAACGGAGGAAACACCAGCGAATGAGCATTTTTTAAAATGAAATTGCAAAATATTTTAATTTAGTGAAATGGAAATATGAATTTATTGAAAGCATCAGATTATTCTGTTATTATTCTCTTGAGCTTAAAACTGTATTTCACCCTCTATTCCTTCACTCTGTCTTTCAAAAAATCTCTTACTAATAAAAAAAAAAAAAAATTATAAAATAACATTTATTTCTTATTTTCTTGGATAAGAAAATAAATCTTTTATTTTAAGATAATCCTGTTTGTTTTTAAATAATCCAGATGGACAGATAAGCCATCTTATTATCCTAATCTAAACAATATTTATCTAAATCGCATGTTGAAAATTGATAATAAATTGAAAGTATGCTAGCCTTTCTCACATGCGCAATTATAACAGAGAAAGCCAATCAGATTTTAAACAGATATCTAATAAATAATCAAGCTTAGACATGAGACAGAGATTTTGATAGAAAAGGTTGATACCAACCTTTTCTAAACTTAACTTTTATATATATAAGCCAGTCTTAAGCATCTTAGCCCGAAAGCTTTAAATATATAAACAAATACAATTATCATTCATTGTGTTATAAATATAATATATTACGGCACGAAATCTCAGATTTACTATACCGTAATTTTCATAGCAGCAACGTTTGTTTAAAATCTGATTGGCTTTCTCTGTTATAATTGCGCATGTGAGAAAGGCTAGCATACTTTCAATTTATTATCAATTTTCAACATGCGATTTAGATAAATATTGTTTACAAACGTTGCTGCTATGAAAATTACGGTATAGTAAATCTGAGATTTCGTGCCGTAATATATTATATTTATAACACAATGAATGATAATTGTATTTGTTTATATATTTAAAGCTTTCGGGCTAAGATGCTTAAGACTGGCTTATATATATAAAAGTTAAGTTTAGATTATTTATTATTTATTAGATATCTGTTTAAAATCTGATTGGCTTTCTCTGTTATAATTGCACATGTGAGAAAGGCTAGCATACTTTCAATTTATTATCCTAATCTAAGCAAATAGTAATCAATTTGTTCCATTCTACAAAATAGTCCATTAATTTACAATATTATATATCATTTCGACATTGTTGCTTATTCATTTCAGTTGTTTTTAGTAGAAATTGTTTCCTCCTAAGTTTTTACAAAATGATTTTTAATATGTATCTTTCAATATTTTTTTTTTTAGATTTTTTTTCTTTGTTAGGAATATAATCTTGTGAGTTGTGTTATGCCTTTTTGAAATCATTCCAGTAATTAAACAACTTTTCAGTTAAAATATACTTATTGTTGAAATGCCAAAATTAAAATTAGGAAAAAAATTAATCTAGATGTGAGTTCAATGATCTTTTTATTGTTATTTTATATCTTAAGCAGTCTTCATACATGCTAACAGCAGGTTGAACCTCAGATTTTAGTGGCAGTCCTGAAACAGTTTTTAACAAAACAACTATAAAATGTTACCACAGAAGATGACCAAAAGCTTATGTGGAAAAACAATGGATATTTACAAATAAAGTTTCAGTGGTATTCCAGTTGATATATTAATCTCTTAAACATTACTCAGTGACCGGAATGTTACACTGGAATATTCAATAATAAAAGATAGAGTATCCTTGAGTGCATTGCCAAAAAAAAACTTGAAAATTGACATTATTTCAGGAAAATTTACAAAAATCAAAATGCTAATCTGATTTTACAAAATAATCTGAAAATTGAATATAATGGCCTATAGATAATTTATATGAAAAAGAAATCACCATGTGCTTTATTAACTAGAACAGGACCTTTGATTTAGTTAACATTATTTGTTTTCATCTTCTTGTTTTTAATTAGAAGTCTTTATGTAGAACTAGAAATTATGGCTAAACAGGGCATAAAAAAACAGATTGGTTATGTACTGAAAAAGCAAGATCGAAGAAAAATATCTTTAAATTCAATATTGGTGAAAAAAACGTGTGGTAACATAACATTTAATGAAAAAAGATCTAAAGACTTTTTAAATAGAAAAGATCAGAGATGTGCTATGGTGAAAAAAGAAATTAATTTAAAAATAATGGTTGAGATTTAAAAATTGTATACTTTGAATTTATTCATTATTAATAATGCATGTAGTCTTTTGATTAATACTTAAATTTGCAAATGATCAGAAATGTTTGATAAAGGAGCAAAATAATGTTGCTGTAATGGCAATAATAATTTTTAAGAACAATGTGAAAAAAATTGAATACTTGATCATGTTAGGTATTTTGGTAATAATATGAATTAATTTCATTTATTATTAAGTGCCTAATGATTGAGATCATTGATGAAAGTATTTTGATTAAACGCAATTGAAAAAAAATAAATTTCTTATCCGAGATGCCTAATATATGTTGTGATATGTTTGTTAACTTGATCTAGTTGTTTGGATTCTGTTCAAGAAACTCCAAAATTTATACGTGTATATTAGTTTTAAATTTGATTTTTATTATTATTTCAAAATAAAGTATTCATATGTAAACTGTACTTCATAAGAGTTATCTACTGAATAGATTTTGAGATCTCAAACACAGAGCAATGTCCCCAGTTAGTTAGTTATTTTAGATCCTCAAGCTGCATTTTCCCACAGTCTTAATAGAAAAAATAGAATTGTTTTTCTTTTCTTTTTTTTTTTTTTCATAACTTTTGTACCATATGTTTACAGAAAGAGATGAGATTGTGAGCAAACATCTCTTGATCACATATAAAAGTTATGAAATAAAAAATATGGATACATGCATATTTATTTATATCATTAATAAGTTTTTGTTATGAATTCTTTAATTCAAGAACTATTAATTTAGTTATCTGGACTCTATTTTAAATACAGTTAAATGGGATTATATAACAGTACTGCTTATAATACTTTAACAAAATTAATCTGTGTGCTTATTTTAAGAAAATGCAATTTTGAATGACGTGCTAAATATATAATGATAGCAGTTGAAAAAATTTATTTGAGGGAGGGAGAAGCTAGAAAAACAATTTCAAATAGTGTGCTGATATGCCAAGTGAAATGTAGTTGTAGAAAAAATAATTGGGAGAGAAAAAGGAATTATTGGAATATTCTAAGCAGAAGTTGACATAACTTACAATAATATAATGAACAAAATGCATTGACAACTATTACATTACATCAAAAGATAACAAAGGATTAGAGTATTATTAATTTGTTGGAGGCAATGAACAAAAAAATTTTTTTCACTCTCAACAAAAAAAAAAGAGGTAAATTAAAAATTATTAATAAATAAGCAATTGTAGAGATGAATATATATATTATTAAATAAATAATATAGAGATAAATGCATATATATTTAAAAAACAAAAATTTAGTGGCATTAACTGTCAACTCTACATTAAAATTCATGCGCTCAGTTCATGACAGTTAGATAATAAAAATCATGTGACCACTTGAATAAACTATTTAAATGCAATTATGTATATAAAAATGAAATGCTGTTTTTTTTTTTCATTCTAAAAAAAAAAGAATAGCTATTGGACCATTGAATATTTGGAACGGGAAATATTCAGAGAATAAAAAAGTGGAATCATTCGAATTTAAGGAGTTGCCAGCCCAGCTTACAATTGCAATGGCTAAATGAAATAGTAAGAAAATAAAATGGAAAAAAAAAAAGAAAAATAGGTTTTCCTTTAACATTTGAAAAAAATAAACACTTTTGTTTAAGCAAGTAGATTTTAAGAAAAGAATTATTGCTGATTTAAGGGTGAAGCAATATCATCAAAAGAAATTAATAATTTGGTTTAGAACTTTATCAGTCACAAACAAAAATGTGCAAAAGAATTTGATATTATCTTTTTTTTTTTTATTCCATTTGGGAAAGGAATTAAAGTGTGATATGGCAAGGGTCATAGGTCTAGAAAGATATTACTATATTTTAAAATGGAAGAACACCAACTTAAAAAAATGATTTAATACTTGAGATATAAGTCTATGGAAGAGATTGAGAAAAATTAGAATGAGATGCGGTATGGTGAGCTGCCGTAGATCTGGGAATGGGATTAATTTGAAATATAAGAATATCAACAGAAAGAATTGGTTTAATATGTGAGATATAAAACTATGGAAGAGATTAGTCATTGTAACCTCTTTTAATATACATCCAAAGAAACTTTTCATCGAATACTTCGTACAATTAGGATTCTGGGAGAATGATTATTATTAGAAACAGTCCAGAAGAAATCTGGCTTTTTTGAAAAAAAATTGGACTTTCTTCTATGAAAGCATTTTTTTGAGTTTGAAGTTGGATTCTAAAAATCATTATTTTGAATATATTTTGTTTCTAAACAGCAGTATTTATGATCCCATTTAATTGACTTTTTTTAATGTTTATTATTATTTAAAATTTTTTGAATCCTAAAGAATTAGATTAGTTTGTGGCAAAAATTAGCATTAGTTCTGTTCAGGGCAGGCTCTCACTGCCTTGCTCCTGTTTTCCTCTGCAGGCACTCGAGACAGGTCCCCACCCACCAGTAGCTGGCGAGGGCGGGACCGCCCTCTACATTGGGCAAGGGGTCATGCACATCATGCTTACAGTGCTGCTGACTTCTCCAGAAGGACTTTTCGGTCTCGTGATCCTAAAGGTATCTTTGTGGTTAATATATGCTGAGGAGTTTAGATTTTGCCTTTTTTTTTAAAATATAATGACATAAATGTTATTTGAAGATTTTATTCATTTATTTATTTTTGTTTTTATTGTAGATCATTATGAGTCTTTACCTGCAAAGCGACGACGATCACGTGACCATCGCTAGGTGATATGTTTCCTAGCTGTTAATTTTTTCCTGTGGAAAAGTTGTTTGGTTCTCCCGTGGCCCATCTGCCAAGACTGGCACATAATGCATTTTCAATGTCTGTTACTGTAAATGTTTAAAGTCTGCGACCCACAAGTCAAAGGTTAAATAGCTCAGTGAACTCAAAAATAATGTACATGTGTTCCCAGTGTGTGTGTGTTGTATGTGTATACATACTCACAGACAACTGTGTATAAATATATATACACAATATTAACTTCTCATGGTACCTCAGTGGTTCGAAAGAACTAGATCATTAGAGTTAGAAAATGCTAACTGAACAATCATGTACAGAATGGATTCCCTAGGATAATCAGCCACTTTTTTTTTAAATAAAAATACATATATATATATATATAAATTAAATACTGAAAATGTGACATCTTTCTATTAGTTGGGTGTCTTGAGCCTGTCTTAGCTGTGTATCATATACACTGGACAATGGCCGGAAGCTCTTCACCCATTCCACTGAGTGACCGGATACTGCAAATGATGGACTGTGTGCCTACTGCTGTATTTTTTGTAAATAGTTCTCTTTAAAAATACATAATGATAAAAAAAAAAATAGATATATATATGTATGTACGTATATGTATATATATATGTAAATACATATATATGTGTGTGTACTGTACATATTTATGTATGTGTGTATATTATTTATATATATATACACACTCTGTACTTATATATATGTATAGGTGTGTATTATATATATATATATGTATGTATGTATGTATATATGCACATTTTTGCATTTATTTTCCTGAAAAAATTTTTTTAATAACCGTCAAGGCATTCTGTGGAGACCTCATGATCTGTGCTGTCGTCAGCGTTGAACTTTTTCAGTTCTTCATTTTTGTTATATATAATTCTATGTGTCTTGGAGTCACTTTTTTTTTTTTTAAATTTATTTCAATTAAAATCTTCAGCTTTTGCCCAACAGTTAATGGGATTGGTTCATATTTTTAGTTTATTATTTCTATTTGTTGTCTTAATTTAAAAGATCTTATTAAAATGAAGTTTGTATATGGTTCCTTTATCATAAACTTGCTTATATATATATACATGTGTGTATATGTATGTATATATATGTGTGTGTGTGCATGTGTGTGTATATATATATATATAAAAACTCCATGAATCCATTTTGCAATTTGTTATTTTTTAAACTAGTGGGCGCATTCAGTAAATGGAAGCCCTACCGAGAGGTAGTGTTGATGTAGCTAACAGGAACTGCCTTTTTTTGTTAAATCTCAGTTTTCCCTTTTTTAAAAACTGTACAGTAGCTTTTTAAAAAGTATTTCTATGATGGAAAAAAAAAAAAAAAACATTCAAGACTAGGCTGCCTTGTTTATATTATTATTTTGCTTAAAATTACGTCTTAGATAAAATTATAATATCCATATAAATAATTTATTATTGATAATTTAACAATAGAGATGGAATTTTAATTTGTATATTTTTCTTGTTAGATTTTTTAAAAGTTTTATCCAATCCTATGAACTTGATTGTATATAATACTAAATTATATCAACTGTACTTATTGTAATAAATATATTTCACCTTGCTAATTGATTGTCTTTCATTCCCACTGACGACTCTGTAATCTGAATGCGCCCAGTGACAACAGACTCAGTGTTTCAAAAAAAATTCTCATTATCTTTTACTGGACCTGTTTCAAAGAAGATATATATATATATTTTTTTTACAAAAAGAAGGCAGGACTAACATGTCACTATGCTATAAGGAGGTAGGTAGTTTAAGGTTCATATGCATCTAGAATAAAACAGTATGTAACCTTATCTGGTATTTCCATCCATCTGAAATTTTGTTCTTTTTAACTGTTGCAATAATTTTTTATCAGATGTAGATTGGCTGTCATTTTATAATAAAAGTACATTTGAATCTTGATCCAACCTTATATATTAATCAAAAATAATTGTTTACAGAATATGAATTGAAATTAATAAGGGAAGGTGAGTGCAGTAAGTTTCATCTTGAAGTTGTTGGAGTTTTTTTTCATTCAGTGTTGATTTTCTCTTAATGTAGATACATATACACACAATACATAGTTATAAACAAAGGAAATTTTATTACCTTAATTTAGAACTTTTTATTCAATATTTCCTTATAATTGGAAGATCATTTCACTGTATTAAAGCTCATAAAATATCCTTTCTTTTTTTTTCAAATTTCGTTATAAAAATGGCTGAATTTGAATTTATTGAGTCCAAACAAAAATTTTGCAAATACTTTAATAATAAAGTTGTTTTTTTTTTTAAATAAGAAAAAGTCAGATATTTAATTGATATGTCAATATAGATCCTCTTTCTTGATTCGTCACTTTCTTTACAAATAAACGTTTTAATACAGTAATATCAAAAAGTCAATTTAAAAATCAAATTTTTGTTATAGTGGAAATGCTCATAGTCTGTAATGTATTGGTGCTTTTTTTTAATTTTTTATTTGTGCAATCATCATCATTAATAAACCACTTATAAACGAATAGTTCATTCTAACTCCAACAAAAAAAAGAAAGAAGATAGAAAGACAAAAAAGTTAAAAGTGAGTTTGGAAAGATTATGCACCACACCAATTTGTGAAATATTAATACTTCGACTTACATTACTGCAGTTAATTTTTTTTTTTTTAAAGATTACTATAACATTTTGGATTTAAATCCAATTATTCATTTTTGTTTTCATTAGGGTACTATCTGTTTTATTTATATTGCTCATTTGAATTTGACACTTGTAGATTAAATTGTATTCATTTGCTTTAAAAATGGGTTTTTCTCAATGCTCCTGTTATTTCCTCTATCTCATCATTATTATTTTGACAATAGTAATTAGTCCATTATTAATTTCATTACTTCAGTGAGAATCATTTAGTTCTCATTTTTGCTTTTCAGATTTTCATAAAATACCACAATTATTCTGATTTTTTAATATTATATAACTACTCACATTCTCATAAAATATATGGAGGGTGTCTAGTTTAATATCAGATTCATTTTTAAAGTCATAAGGGTAGGGGGGGGGTAAAAAAAGGAAAAGGAAATGTTCATCTTCAAAGAAGGACAGGAGAACATCCCACATGAAGTGAAATTGACATTGAACAGACAAAACTAATTTGAAAAATTAATCTTTTTACCTGCTGATGCTGATTGATATGTTTAAACCAAATATCATTGTTTTATTGAAAATTTCCATAATTATTTGATTTTTAAAAAATTGGATATTTTTATGAAAATTCAAGCTGCATTTTTTATTTAGTACTTTTTATTTTTACTGATTGCCAATTGATAATGAATTAAAATGAAAATTGTTTGTAAAACTAATACTGTTACGTTTTAAAATGTGAAATAAAGGCTGTTGATTCTACAAATATTTGGCCCCCAAAAATTTATACATTAAGATATTATTTGAAGTGACTACATTTTATTTTTCGAATCAGTAGTCAGAAAAAGATTCTAAACTTTGGATGTTCTTGAAGCAGGTCATGACATGCCATGATCTACTTCAAGAATTTTTTTTTTTTTCATTCGAATGTAAGAAAAGAAGCTAAAAATCATCATAGAAAGAATAGTCAAAATAAATCCATTTATTTCATTTTCAATTCATTCTCAGTATGTGAACGATTTAGTTTTTTCCCATTTAAATACTCTAATAATTTATAACCAAATACATCTTTAAGCTCTGACAAATGGATTTTGGACTTGGATCATCCATGAATTCTTGGAATCTTTTTAATATCTTGGACTAAAATGATTATTATTAGAGTTCTTATAAATTGTCTTTATCTCATTTTCTCTAATAATAGTCAGGTAATCCCTGATAAATTATTAACAATCTCTCTCTATATATATTTTTTATTCTTATGACAAATTATCATAGATGTCAATGTATTATTATTATATTGTTTTGCTTTTTTTTTTTATGATTATTCTGTAGATTTTTATCTATTCAAGACCACAAAAGTGCTGACTATGAAAGCCAACAATAATAAATATATGTTAAGTTTATAAAATATTTAAAATAATAATCTCATTCTAAACTCCCATTTTGAAATGGGAATGAATTCTCTATTCTTTCTGATACCTTTCAAAAGTCATGATTTAAATAATTGATGTTTTAAAATGCATTTTAAACTCTTAACTAAATGCTAAAAAAATAGACTGATAAAAGCTATAAATATTTATTATAATAAAATGTATTTCAAACTAGCATAAACTACATTTGATGATGATCAAACATGGTCAACTTGTTTAGACCACCTGCCTTAAAATATAGAAGTTATACCTGCATATTTTGTAAAAATTTTTCTTAGATATACTTAAAACTTACACATCACCACACATTCTTGAGATATTATTTGAGAAAGATAAATAATCCCCAAGATACATTTCCTACTGAACCAGCACTCCAACATTGGGCCAGATTTATAATCTTTTATATGTGTCACCATCATTTGTTCAGTATTTTATCAATACCAAATTATTGTAATTTTATTCACAAATGCCAGACTTTCTGTCACAAATTATCAGTAATTTTCTTCACTTTATTCTAATTTATAAATTAATTGTCTGCTGTTTAGAAATCCTTATTGCTCATTTTATCATTTTTTTAGTATTTATAATATATACATTGAACTCATATAGCATTATTATTTTGTGCAAAATCAAGTAACATTCCTTGTCTGTGTCACATAATGTCTATTAATACATGTAAATTAGTTAAAAGATGCTACAAAATGTGATAAAAATAGTTATGATATAGTATTAATTTATTAAAATATGTATAATAAAATAAGTTAAATTCTATAATTATAAAAAAAAAAAAATTAGCAGTTATAGCACTAATATTGGACATCTTCGCGGTCCTATTTTTTTTTTTTTTTTCAATTGCAGGCATTAGGTTGTAATTATGTACAGGGATCAATAATTTTTATACTATTTTTGTGTTCTTTTATTATTTCCCTTTTCATATCAATGATCTTAGAAGTCAATATTTATTCAAAATCTAAATAAATTTTTTGAGAGTGTATATATAACAAACAATATTTTCATTAAATCTAGTAAAAATGATTTTTATACGCATACAAAATACTCATTATCACAAACTTCATTTGTTACATTCATTGTATCACATTAAATGATTTTATTTTTACAACATATATATAACAAAATACATTATGCAAAAGTTCACCAAAAGTATTATGCTACAAAATGATCATTGTGCATATATAATTTGAAAAATGATAAAAAGGGACCCTTGAGTGATTGTAAACTAAGACTATTGAACATGAGACACTCTTTACAAGTTAATCTGAGACTAGATTTGTTGTACATTTAGGAAATGAGACTGGATAAAATTCAATGTACTGATCAAATAGATCATTGAGCAAACAGGAAACTATTAAGGATTAGTCATCTCTAACATTAGATTTACAATATATAAATATAAGGAAGTGATTTGTTTTTGTTTTTTGAAAAAAGCAAATCTTAGATTCAGCATCCATGGATATATGAAACCTCCCATATAAGTAGTAGTAGTTACATCATATTTTTACAATCGGTACTCACTCACCTTACCTTTACTTCTAATTAAGAATAGTTAGATTACATTTACCAATCATTATTGGTTGGTGGTTGATCATAGACTATTTACCTGAAAAAATCTTTTAATGATCTAAAAAAAATTCACATTTCATTCATCTTCAAATACATACTTCATAGACATGGCAAACTTTGATCTAATTCTCTTAATCTACAGAATTTCAAAGTTAGCAAATATTTTCCACTTTGCATATTCCAAGAGTCTCTCATGAGATTAAGAGACATTTTTAAGTAATCAATCATAATCAGTATATATATATATATATTATTCTCCCCATCCATTTAACATAAGTCAATTTTTCTCAAACTTTTAAGTTAATCTAACATTTATTTTCTGGATTTTTATTATGAAAAAAATTGACAGTATTTTTGTGAAACAGGTGAACGTGAAAGTCTTGTATGATTTTATTTAAATATATGATATATTCTAAAACAAAACTTGAAAATGGCAGGAGTTATTAATAAAAAAGACAGTCGTAATGTTGCTTTTCAAAGAGTAGTATAAGAAAATTGTGCCATCATGTAAAGACATCCATTAATAGCCTAAGTTTATATTAAAACCATGTTTGATATAATATAGGTCCTACATTTAATTAGTTCCAACATATTTGATAAAACTAAATTTAGTATTATTGTTCGCCAAATTGAAAATTTTGAAAATGGAATTAAGATGGATTAAATTTTAATGAATGTACATTAGAAGCAACAGATAAATACAGTAACCTTGATAAGAAATGCAGAGATTAGAAGAGTGTCTTGATTATTTTTGGATGCTGCTTTGATCCACATCTATTATACATAGACTTCTTTTTTTTTTTAATACTGGATAAAAACTGTCAAAATAAAATTGATTCTATTTCTTCAGTGATTTTTAAAAATACATATTGAGGATAAAATAAAATATTAAATAATAAAAAAATTCCTATTTTAGAAAAGATTTGCACATTCTTGCAGGACAAACATTTCCTTGATCAGGAAGTTTGAGGCATACTATCATTCAACATCTGTCCATAAATGGAATGCTTGGCGATATCTAAACGAATGGTGTAGCTGCATCACTTTTCACTTGATGTAATAATATTTTTGTACAGTTTAGGACTGAGTTAAAATGATAGATAATGCTTTAAATCTAGATGCATAAATGTTCTATATTTAAGAAAGCTTTTCTTCATTATCTTCAAGTCTATTGCCACAATGGAAAAGAAAACATCAGTACTTAAAACAAATTATTATATCGAGAGTAATACTTTTCTCTTTTTTTCCTTGGGTTGATCTTTTTAGTAACCATCACAAACAAGTTGGTGTTCTAATTAGAGAATATAGAAATGGTCCAATCATATTAAAAAGCACCCTTAAGCCTGATACCAAGAAAAATCAAAAGGATTAATTTTTGTAAAAGATCTAATTACAGGTGTAATTAAAGTTACAGTTGAATTAAAAACTAGATTTTATTAGTCATATTCCTATGAAATTTCTGTTCATTCTTTGGATGCGTCTATTAACTATCCTGAATTTCAATATTTATTAAACAGTAAAATTGCCAATTTTGATTTTCAAAATTTGAGAACTGCATTGTGGATGATTGGGATTCATTAAAAAGAATCTCAACTGCTCTGATATGTGCATTTTCATTTGTCAGAAAAATAAATGTAGAGCTTCGTAACAACTGACGAGAAAACTTGAAAATAATTGTTGGATTAAAATTGCAAAGGAGATTTATGCATTCATTGATTGTATTTCCTAAATCTTTTTTCTTTATTAAAAATAACGATCTGAAAAATTGTATTAATGGGTTCTGATTCTAATGGTTTTAAATACATAATGGATTTTGATCATCTTTTGATTAATGATACAAGAATACAAATGTCATTAATATAAGTGCTAGGAATATCAAGTAAGAATACAAATGATAATTTTCAATGATATATCCATTCTGTCCATTTAGATTTGGAAAAAGATATTTACTTTAAAAAAAATGGAAAGATTGTAGATACTGATGAGATACTTGGAGAAGTTTTATATGATGACAATATATTGGTGTAAAAACTATTGGAATTTTTTTAAAATATGTGGTTTTAGAGATTCAAGAAGTACCTTAAACATAGTTTAGCTGTGATTTGCATTTCATTGGTTTGGTCACAGCTTTTGACTTAATTGGTTAAGTTTGTGCAGTATTAATTGATTAAGTTTGTGCAAGTATTTGAGTTTGGTTGTACACAGAAGTTTATTGATATAATGGAATAAACTACATGATGAAATGATATATATAGAGCTTGCAAAATAAGCTCTTAACAAGCTTTGAGAATATTCTCAACCCCAGACCGGTTTCTGCTTCTGGCATCGTCAGTGAGATGCCAGGATATTCAGCATTAGATTAAAAATACTAGGACAAGCCCAGCACTTTATCTATTGTATAACTATTGAGAAGAAAATCTGAAACTGTCAGACATCCATATGTCTTCCAATCCAGCTATCTAACTCAAATAGCCATATGGGACTGAACTAAGTTCAGATACACCATATATTAATATCTTTAGCAATATAAAATCGCCAAAGCCTTAATAGCAAAAAATAAAATGATAAAAAAATCAAGGCAGATGTCACATGACCTAATTTAATAAAGCTCATGTTTACAAATGTTATGTATAGAGCTTGCAAAATAAGCTCTTCATCAAGTATTGGTGGTCGAGAGGTCAGCGACAGCTGCTTGCTTTACTAAGCAGTTGTCCCAGGTTAGCGGGTTCGTTTCCTGGCTGATGCTATGACACATGAGGGAAAAAAAGCTCTTAACAAGCTTTGAGAATATCCTCAACCCCAGACCGTTTTCTGCTTCTGGCATCATCAGTGAAGTGCCAGGATATTCAGCATTACATTTGCAAATGAGCTTTATTAAATTAGGTCATGTGACATCTGACTTGGATTTTTTTTTTCTTTTTTTTTTTTGCTATTAAGGCTTTGATGATTTTATATTGCTAAAGCTATTAATATATGGTATCTGAACCCAGTTCAGTCCCATATGGCTATTTGAGTTAGATAGCTGGATTGGAAGACATATGGATGTCTGACAGTTTCAGATTTTCTTCTCAATAGTTATACATTAGATAAAGTGCTGGACTTGTCCTAGTATTTTTAATCTAATGCTGAATATCCTGGCACCTCACTGATGACGCCAGAAGCAGAAACCACTCTAGGGTTGAGGATATTCTCAAAGCTTGTTAAGAGCTTATTTTGCAAGCTCTATATATAACATTTGTAAATATGAGCTTTATTAAATTAGGTCATGTGATATCTGACTTGATTTTTTATCATTTTATGATGAAATGAAGGAAAATATACATTTTGAAATAAAAATTGATCTTTAAAAAAAGATAGGGATTAGCTCCAACATTATTTTTTATGCCAGTGGTCTTTTGAAACATTTGTAAGCTGTTTCAAGGAACAGACATCATAATGTAACAGTTTTGATGATGGAATTTTTAATTTCTACCAATTAAAAGCAAAGACAAAAATTTATTCTTCTTGGCTTCTAGATTCTTGTTAAATTAGAAGGTGATTTATAGAAATGTTTTGAATGCAACATTTTAATATTCAAAAAAACTTTTTTTTTTTTTATATCAGTTAGTGATGGTATATAAAAAGCTTGAGAATATAAATTACATATCTTGGTAACTTTTTAAGTAAAAAAATTACTTAGATGTCGAGGCACAACATCGATCCCAATGTGCTGCTGCTGTATTTAATGTTAAAAGACGTTTCAGAAGGCTTAGTAAAATTCTACAAAATAAAGTGGCAAAATTCTATGATTAATTGATATTTTTTTGGCTTGCTGGATGTGAAATTATGTAATCTATTATTATAAAATCACATCTTTATTGGATTAGCTGTGAATAAATTATCATTGTAGGTCAATTTGATAATGGTTTTATTGAAAGAAAAAGCATTTTTTTCTTTATAAAGATTTATATCAAAAACATTTAAAGGTGTTAAGTATAAATTGTGTCATTGAAATTTGGCCGAGTAGACTACAGTGTATGAAAAAATAAAAATAGATAATTCAGCAAATATTTTTTTGCAAAAATCAAAATACTGCTTAACTTTATTTAAATATTTCAATTACATTCAACTGTTAGTTATAGTACACAGGTTAGCATATGCTCAATGTTTTAAGAGATATTCACTCTTCAGGTGTTATTGATCTGACCAGTGACAGTGTTAGCATGGGAATTGAATCTGAACCCATTGATTCTTGGAATATTGAAATTTTAATATAACACCAGTTGGGGTATTATCTTAAAATTCAAGAATCTAAGGGGCCAGATTTTATTTCCATGCTAGTACTGTCACTGTTCAGATTAACAATACTTGAAGAAGAGAGGAGAATAATACCTTTCAAAACATTGCATATTCTAAACTTTTTTTGAATATCTGGTAATTTTTCTATTTGGATTAAATTAATCTTTCATTAAACCAGCTTGAGATATATTTTTCCTAATTTGAGTAAATTTAATGTGTTAGTCCAAGTTTATTTCCAATTTAATAATTTCAATAATAATGCTAAAATTAGTTATTAGAATAACAGTGGAAAGAATTGCATTACTTTATCTTTAATACTTCCTATAATGCCATCAGAGATTATTTCTTGCATTGGTTAAATTCTGTATTTACAAATATGTACTAGGGCTAATTTTAGCATGCCGAGATTTTATTCAATGTATTTGATAAGGAAATCAAAGTTACATAAACATAACATTTTAATATTGCAAGAAATTGGGAACATAAAAGATAAATTAGATCTGTTTCCATGAATATTTTGACTGCCTGATATGATTTCTGATATGGGCATCTTCCAAATTTTTAAAGTTTTATTAGTAGATATCAATTTGTTTAATCCTTGCATCTTTGTATAAATAACATCAATAATGGGACTTATAAAGTTCTAATCGTTATTTATATATCAAATGTACCTTGATAGACAAAACCAGTATATTTATACAATGTATATCTTTGTAACATGTTTTACACAATCATTCCATTATTTGATCTTGAGATTCCTTGAAAATGTACTTGCATTTAGTTGACTTAGTTATTTGTCAGTTTTGTTTTCAAAAAATATACATTGTTGAAATGTTTCTTTTAATATATAATTCATATAGGTGCGGCTGATTGGAATGAAAGATGGTTTACAACAACTATGAAACCTCTGGTTATAAGAGTATGCAGATGGAAAATGGATTTATTCTTCTGATTTTTCTTTTGAAATATTTTATTTCATAGATAACAATTGAAAGTTTATATTTTAAGTTTTATTATGAATACAATAATATGTTTCCCAGAAATGATTATTTACTTTGTAATAGGTATAGTGTTCATGCAGTGTAATGTAAATTTAAGTATATATTTATTTTATTTCTTGTTTAGAGAACATTTTCAGTACAAATAGACTTGTCTTGAGAACATTAGTGGAAGTAGCAGTGTTATTCCTAAAAAGCCATTTAGTCATTATTATATTCTTACCAAAATTTGCTTTTTTCAATAGATGTGGACCAAGTAATACATAAGAATGTTGATATAGTTTTTGTAGTAAAACCTAATTAGTTAGTTTTTCCTGAAAATTGCACCATAGTGTCTGAATAGAAATACAGTATTCTAATTTAATAATTTGGCAGATGACATGCTTGGGAAATGCCCAATTTAAACTAAGATTTTTTTAGTATTCAGATATAAAGAATTAATCGAAATTTTCATTTACTGTATATTACAGACATAACAGTGTATTGCCCATTAATGAAGTTTTAGTATGTGTAGTTGTATAGTGTATGATGTCTATTAATGATTGTTGGTCACGCTTGTAATGTCTTACAATCTCAGTAAATTTCATTGGATGTTTAAAGCAGGCTGCGTGTCAATTTAGAGAATATAACATTCAAATTACAATTTATTTGCTAATAGTTTTCACCAGAGTCATCATCATCATCAACCATTATCAATCCACTGCAGGATGAAGGTCTCTCCAAGTTCAATCCATCTTTTCCTATCATTAGCTTGTCTTCTCCACATCACCCCTGCACACTTTCTTATTTCATCCATCCATCTCACATGTGGTCTCTTTCTGGGTCTTTTACAATCTCTTGGAATCCAGTTTAAAATTTCAATTGTCCATCTGTTATCATATCTTCTAACAATATGTCCAGCCCAACTCTACTTCAGTCTTTTAATTTTTTCAATGAGGTCAGGTGTTCTCTTACCCATACATTGTGTTTTCGATCCCTTCTTGTTACTCCCAACATGCATCTCTCCATACTTCTTTGAGTGGTCTGAAGTCTCTGTGTTGCTCTTCTATTAAGCGTCCAAGTCTCAGATCCATAAGTAAGAACTGGCAAAACACATTTATTAAAAACCTTTCTTTTCAAACACATAGGCATATTTCCTTTTAGTATCGAGTTATTTCTACCAAAAGCACTCCAACCAAGTTTAATTCTATGATTAATTTCATCTGTATTAATAATCTGACCAAGGTATTTGTAACTGTTAACTTCTTCTAACTCATCATAATCAATCTTTATTTTCATATTTTGAGAAATAAACATTACTTTAGTCTTTTTAACATTTATCTTTAGTCCTACTTTCATCTTGATAACTTCTGCAACATTTCCCTGTAGCTCTAAAGCATTATTTCCAAAAACAACTACATCATCTGCAAAATCTAAATGACTTAAATAATCTCCATTTACTTTCACTCCTTTAGCTTCCCATTTTAATCCACAAAATACTTCTTGCAACACTGCTGTAAAAAGTTTTGAAGATATGGAGTCACCCTGTCTTACACCCTTTTCAATGTTGATTTTCCTACTATCATTATGTAATCTAATTGTTGCTTTTGCATTTTTATAAATATTCTTCAAAATATGACAATATCCTGGATCTACACCTTGATGATCCAATGCTTTAATCACTGAAGAAATGTTTATAGAATCAAATGCCTTTTCATAGTCTACAAATCCTAAGCATAATGGCAACTCTTATTCATTTGTCCTTTCTATAATTTCTCTCAATACCTGGATATGATCTACTGTACTAAAACCACTTTTAAATCCAGGTGGAAATCCAGTGTTTTCTGTAGACTAGTTGTAATTATCTTAGTAAAAAATTTGTATAAAACTGATAAAAGACTGATAGGTCTGTAATTTCTAATATCTTCATTATCACCTTTTTTAAATATTAATACTGCATTCTTCCAATCACCTGGTACATCTTTATCATTTAGACATTTGGTATATAACTTTGCCAACATTTTTTTCTATTTCTTCACCTGCTTCTTTTAATATATCAATTACAATTCCATCATTACCTGGAGCCTTCCCTTTCTTCATAAATTTAATTGCATGTCTCAATTCCTCATTCAAAATTATGGGCAATTCAGAAGATATAATATGTATAGGAGGCACTTGTTCTTTATTACTATATAATTCTTGATAGAAGTCTTCTACACAATTTATGATGTCATCTCTCTTTTTAGTAATAATGCCATCTTTTTTTCTTATTGCAGATATAAATTTCCTACCAATACCAAAATGTTGTTTTACACTCTTTAGACTTTTATTCTCTTCTACAGCTTTCCTCGCTAGTTCACAATTATACTTTCATATATCATTTTCAACTCTTTTCCATACCATTTTACAAAATTCTAGATATTCAATCTTTTTTAATGCATCATTGTTGTATATCCTCATATTTCTTCTTTTCTTCATAAATTCTCTAGTCTCAGTAGAAATTTTATTGGTCAATTGCTGCTTTTTTCTACCAGCTATCTTTGTTGCAGTTTTTAAAAGTGTATCGCTTATTTTCCTATTAATGTCATTCAAATCTGAATCATGTTCAAAATCTACTAATACTTGAAACTGATTTGTAAGTTCTAATTTAAATTCATTAGAATGTTTCTGAAGATTAGGAATATCAACTGTAAATATTGTTTTTCTTAATAACTTTTGTCTCTTTAGTTTTGCATTAACATGTATCTTACATCTTACTAATCGATGATCACTTCCTGTGTTAAATTTATTAAGAACATTACAATCTTGAAATATGTATTTTCTGTTAGTCAAAATATAATCCAATTCTGCTGTACCTACATTTGGATGCTTCCATGTCCATTTCCTTTTAACATTTTTTTTTTCAAAAAAAGAATTCATAATATAAAGTTTTTCTTTTTCTGCAAACTCAATAAGTCTATGACCTCTCTCATTTCTATTACCATAACCAAAATTACCTACAGCATTTTCATCTTTCATTTGTTTACCAATTCTAGCATTAAAGTCTCCCATAACAATTTTAAAATGTTGTTTACTCTGATCAAAAGCCTTTTGTACATCCATATAAAAATCTTCTATAACTTCATCACTATGAGAACTTGTTGGGGCATAAACCTGAATTATCTGCATTTGGTATCTGCTATTAAGTTGTAAAACTAATCTTGCCACTCTGTCTGATACACCATCAATCTCCACAATGTTATTCTTTCATTTTTTATTTATAATGAATCCTACTCCACTTGTATTTCCAATATTTGTGCCTTTATAGTAGAGTACATGTCCACTTATTAAATCAATTGTTTCTTCACCTTTTCTTCTAACTTCCCAAAGTCCAATAATGTCCCATTTAATATAAGACAGTTCTTCTAACTCTTGCAATCTTTCTTCACTTGAAAGTGATCTGCAGTTGTAAGTACCTAAATAAAAAGTCTTCATCTAATGGCAGCCTGAGTCCGCAATCGGGATTCTTAGCACCCTCCGCCTTCGGCCACCAACCGCTGCCTTGGTTGGTGACTTTGCAGCCTCCTGGGAATAAGGGCCATGATTTATTTTTGTCTGTCATGATTGTATATATTGAAAAAATATTCTTAAACTCTGAGGTAAAAAGCCAATAAACTCACCACACTGGCTAATGCGTGTTGGTGAGCAGCCCATCCATGTTCGTATACTATATGAATAATCACATAGTAATAACAGCTGCAACGACAAGAATGTATGGAGTGGACATTAGGAATTTGCCCTGCTCGGTTTCTTTAAGGCCTCCAAGAGGAATCAAAGGGGCTCCTTTCAGTTAATAGCAAACTCCTTTCTGCAGCCCACCAGAGAGTAGCTGATCTTTAATATAAAAAACAAACTTTATGTAGTGTTTTTTATCTTACTAGAATATATTACGCGATCTTTCTACAGTATTATAGGAATTTGCAATTTTTAGTTGATAATATTAATACTGATCTAAATTTGTATATATGTAAATCTAACTTATGTTATTTGAATAAATGAACCATTTTAAAGCAAGAAACTACTACAATCTAAAAATATTTTTATTATACAATTATGATATCTTTTTTTAAGTTTTTCATTTAGTAGTGGGTAATTTCTAGATATAATAAGCTTATGAAAAATATTAAAATCATTATTGTTTTAATTTTTAAAAAAAATCCATTTGTTTTTTAGCTAGGTTGAGGAGAAAGTGACCGTTATTGGGAACATTATTAGCTCATAAGTAGATTCAGTATCTTGTCTTTTTTTTTTAAAAAGTACATCTTCAATCACCGGCAGTTTTGAAAATAAAAATATTTTCAGGAATCCTTTATTAGCAGTAAAAATATTTGGTAAATTTTAAGAAAAAATATTTAGAGGATATACCAATGACAGAAACCCCAAGCTTAAGATGAAAACTTTTTACTGTTTGCTTTAATCAATATTTCAATGAAAACTTGGAAAACATGGGAATCAGTATGTGTTGCAATCTATTCCTTCTACCCATGCAATTCAGTTATTGTGTCTGCTATTGTGTGCTCCTTGATATTTCTGTAAAAAGCCTCGATCTAGATTTTATTAGCTATCTATTTTAGATTTATAAAAATATTGATTATGATCAACTTATCTAAGAGTTTCATCTTTTTTATGCTAAATACCAGGGACTTCATAGAAAATAAGTGCAACTAAAATAATATATTTTGCATTAATGGCCAATTATTTTTTGAGTTATAGATATACATGAATTTATAAAGTGAAATTGACTTGTTAATTGCACTGGCTGAAATGTAAATGTTTTTGTTCTAAATTTCTAACAGCCATTTTTAAGTTTTCTTATCAGTCACTGAATTTGTGCCTTTAAATCTCTTGAATATAAAACTGCACAAGCAATTAAGCAGAACTAAATCACAACAGAATCTTTTAGAATACCGGTCATGAATCTTGTTTTTAGTGAATCCAAGAATATATTCATTTATATCCATGACTCTCCTTGAAGAGAATTCCATGCCTTAGTAATATGGCTATTGTGAAAATCCATGTTTTGTTTTAACTAAATGACATGATAATCATTGCTAGAGAGCCAGTTGTGAATCTTGTTTTTAGTGAATTCTTGATTCTCCCTGAAGAGAATTCTATGCCTTAGAAACATGGCAATTCTGAAAGTCCAAAATAGTAATTTTGGTGTGTAATAGCTCTTGAAATTTAACAATAATAATATATGCTTTCCAAACAATGGATATCAAACTTAATTTTTTGAAAATATTGGATAAGATTTTTTTTTAATTCTAATCTTGGTATTGACTAATGTATGATCTCTGCATTTACAAGTGCTCGAATAAAATAAATTCTTGATTTTTTTTTTTTTATTTAAATGAAGGATAATGTAAATCAAGTTGGTAATAAAACTTTCTAAAGCAATAGCATATTTAAAAATGACTATAAAATCTAATATTTAATTAATAAAAAGGACGTATACATATAAACTTAAATATTGGGGAAAT
This sequence comes from Epiperipatus broadwayi, assembly GCA_028023455.1. NCBI lineage: Eukaryota > Metazoa > Onychophora > Udeonychophora > Euonychophora > Peripatidae > Epiperipatus > Epiperipatus broadwayi. Next base: position 1,312,405 of record JAQFVV010006254.1, read on the forward strand.
AAACCTTTTAACAGATATTTCAAGCAATCCGAAATAAGATTCATACATTTTAATGGGAAAAAAAATTTGATATTTTGTAGATTGGTAATTCTAAATTTTTAGTCCCCTCCTCCAAACATCAAAATGCGGACTTTTTTTTTTTTTGAATGATTTTGTGGTTTCAGTAATCTTCAACTAATTCATAACTTATAACAGTAAATAAAAGAAGTCAGAATATATAAGATTTGATGTTTTATTGTTAAGAAAATACATGCATTCTCAAAATATTACAAGTTTCTTAGAGGAAAAATAAGCATGTTAGAAATGTTAAATACTTTATTCTTATAACATTTAAATTTTTGGTTCACTGTGTGAAAACATTCATTCAGATTTAAACAAAGATGTCCTAACGGATTTACACTAAAAATGTATGCTTTTGATGGAGAACAAAAGCATAAGTAAGTAAATAATATCTTCATATGTGATCTACACTCAATAACAAATATACCAACTAATCAAATATTGCCACAGTACTAGTAATGCAAATTGAAGTACGTCCATAAAAAGTTGATCCAGATTTTCTAGAGACCAAACATGGTTATACGTTTGCCCCCCCCCCCCCAATTTTAAAAGTTTAAAATATTTAAAGTCCAATTTTAATTACACTTGATTAAATACAAAAAGTAAGCTAAAAATTTGTGTATTAAATCAATTGTCAAAAATGTTTAATAATTGAGGCACTATATACAATATGGATATATGTTTAGATATACTTAAATAAGTGGAGTTATACTTTAACTAGTATTAAGAACTCTATAACATTCATTTGCAATGTTAACCATTTTCACATGGGTAGAAAGAATAATACATCAAAGCTTTGGACTGAGTTTTCACCAAATAGACTTCTAGTCTAAAAACCAAATGTAATAGTGAATAGAAACTGCACCAAAATTGGGCATTTTAATGATACATAAATAAAAGATTACAACAAACTTCCACGATCATTTTTGATCAAATGGTTTTAATCGTAGAAAGTGGAAGAAAATTGGAGTTGGTAATTCTATTAAGTTGCTGGATTCATATTTTTATTTCAATAATTTCAGAGCAATAAATATATTCCATACAAACAATATTTCCTCATGCTTCATACATTTCGTGCACATAGTTTTTTTATTCATATTTTTTCTTCTCAATCAGTACTTCTTTAGGAATTTGAAGATCTAACCTTAACAGTTTTTATTAGTTATTCATAGGTTTGCTTCTAATTTTTTTGTTGTTATTGTTAAATACATAATAATGTGCCCTTCCGCAATGTCATATATCATTATTAGAATGTAATTTCATAGATATTTATCTCAATTTACCCCCCCCCCAAACATATTTCGAATTAACTTGCTATTTTTATTGTATAGATATTGTAATCATTTCCATGTCCTCACTGTTCAAAAACTATATCAAATCTGTAAATTCTTTTATTACTTTCAATTAATGGTAATTTAAAATCTCTGGCTAGTTCTGAAATTTCTTTTAATTTCAGAAAAAATAATGGCAGATACATGGGACAATCTACTCTGCCCAAATATTATTTTAATTTTAAACCATACACCAAATAATAAGTATAATAAAATAACACCATTCAGTCATCATACCTTTATCCATTTACATTTCAATAAATTGTTTTCACAATCCTTTCTACATCAAAAAATGTCAATATATTTTTTTGTCTTATTTATTTCCATTATGTGAATAATTGCAACCTATCTCACTTGTTTAGCTGTTCTTTATAAATCATTAGGTCAGCATCTATGGATTTTTGTGATCTCATATACTAACTGATGAAAGAGCAAGCCTTAAAGGATTTGCATTAAGGGTAAAATAACTCCCCAATATAAATCCTTAAAAGAACCATATTCTTCTAAAAGCATAAAATAAATATTGATTTTAATATGCTGTATTGTATGTATTTATAAATACATGAAAGCAGTTCAAAATACTAAGAATCTCAATCTTTGTAGTTGAGGCAATCTTTTTGTTATGATAAAAATGGATACTCTCGTTTATCTATTTTCTAATATGTTTATATAGAGACTAAATATTGATGATTGAGATTTATAATTCAAAGAAATTTAAATAAACCTCATTAAACGTGCAACTATCTGTTTAGAAACCAAACTAATAGTAAATTTTAACTTTCAAACTACACAAGTCAAAAATTACTTGGATAATGCTAGCACAATAAATGATGAGGCATACAAACATATTTAGTTATTTCTTGTTTAATAACATTAAGCATTAATTTGTACAAGTAGAATTGATAAAATACTTATATACATAGGGCAACTAGGTTACTTATAATAATTACAAATGAAACTATAATAATAAATTAGAATTATAGCCATATGATATACAAAAATTTATAAATATGCACTGGGGTGGCTCTTACCTATATTCCTTTTCATGCCTTCAGCAGGGATTCTACAAATTATGGCAAATTAGAGTCCATGCAGTTTCCAGGTGAATGTTGATGCCTAAAACAAACTAATTAGCTCAGATATTCATAGTTCACACATTGTGTATAGAGAAAACTTACATTATTGGTCAGTTTATAATTGTTTGCTCAGTCTGTTTCTATGTAATTATCTTTTTTAACATTTCCTGTTTTTGAACTTGCAAACACAGCCCTATTGAGAAACTGAAGTCCATATTTTATTTTCTTGAGTAATATACATAGGAGTTGGCGATAATGTGGGTGTCTCTTAGTATTCTAACGTTCAGTACAGCTCAGCTGATTTTTCATTGTATTAGAATCTTCTGATTCATTATCCATTACTGCCAGAGTCTCTGCACAATCTTTTTTGGTAGTCCTTTTGGATTTGGTCAACTCCTCATGGTTTTCAATATTCACATCCATATTTGTTTCAGTCTTGGTTTTTTCTGTCATGATTTATATGATGTCTATAGGTTATTCATGTTGAGATTTGAACTTCTACTTTGGTTTGAAATCACCTTTTTTAATTGGCCCTCAATCCATGCTATTTGCAGACTGTCTTATCCACATTTTTTTTCCTTCAATAGTGAAACTATTTTCTAGAATTCTTTGTTGATGGTTCCTTTTTTGGCAAGAGAATGGATAGTTTATTTCTTAATTTTCTTCCCATCAGTATTTCTACCAGTGGCTGTGGAAAGCATGATGTGTTGAGGCAGTATCACTATGTTCAGAGCTATGATGCTTGAGTAGTATATTCTGTTTAAAGTTAACTTCAGCTGTTGCATTGCTTTTTTCACGATTCTGTTTGATTCTGGGGATATGGTAGTGCCAAAGCAATTAAATTCTTCCAATGTGAATGTGGTTCAATTACCAAAAACTAATGCTTCCGGTAATTTATGGTATGTGAAAACTTCACTTAGAGTGTTATAGTTTATATTCTTTATAAATATATTCCACACATCTTTAGCTGACATCTACCAATACAAGAATTTATTATTAATCAGACCATAGTGGTCAATATGTGCATGGTTCCATACCCTAATTTCTCTACATCAAGGTGTACTTCTGAGAATATGCAGTAGACTGGCAGGATCTGCAACTTTTTATATGTTTCTGTATCAGATCTCATACCTGACCAATATTCATAGCTGCAGGCCAGTGCCTTTACTATGCTAGGATGCCCTTGATGAATTAATTTAATATTTTTCTCATGGCCTATAGTTAAAATTAGCACTATTGCTGTTTATTATAACCCATTCAACATGGATAGTTGCTGGTGAGTCATGTGTAATGCTGATTTAAGTATGATGTGTGTTTTCTGGGCCATCCTTTTCTAATCCAGCCCATGAATATTTGATATTTTGTTGTCCCTTGAGTCCAGTTGGTGGCAGTTTTACTACTGACTGATTCTGGCTTCCACTGAAACAACAGATTTACTTCTATATTATTTGGTTTTTCAGTAGTATCAGGAACATGAGATAGACTTTATGTATCCGATCATGCTACCCTTCTGATAACATTTCACAGTTATAAGCTATCAATAAATGTACACATTGACTCATACACAAGCTTAGATGATTTGGAGCAGCTTTTTTACTGTCTAATATACCTAGAAGCAGGTGATGATCTGTTGTAATTGTAAAATTTCCTTCAAAGCAATGATAACCAATATCTTCTTGTCAACAGTTGTTAACAACCTTAACATAATGCTAGTGATTTAAGAACCATCCCAATTCCATACAAGCAACTGCCAGTGTTAGATCAAGATTGTGATTGTAATATATGAAGAGGTGATCTAAAATGAGCAGTGACATGATCTTCAGAAAATCACTCTCTTGTTCCTCTTCCTACTTCCAATGTTGATTCTTTTTTAATAGCTCGTATAGTGATCAAAGGTTTCAAAAAAAGTTAATCAAATTTAAGAATGCTTAGAGTTGTTTGACCTAGTTTTTTTGAGATTGGATCGAATTCTTGAACCAGATATAATGTAGCTTAAAACCCTTATTTCAGTTTCCTCCCAGATTTTTGCATGTTAAGTGTAACTCCAAAACTTTCCAATCTTCTTTCAGGGTTTCCTTTGAGTCAGCCATTACTAAGATATCAAAATAAAGTATAACATTTCCAAGACACTCTAGCAGAGTGTCAATCCTTTCTTGAAAGATGCTCAGGTAATAGTCACTCCAAACAGAAGTTAGTTATAATTGTATATCCCCTTAAGGGTTGTAATGGTTAGGTCTCAGATTCCTTTGACACTAGAATCTGATGAAAGGCTGAATTCAGAAATACTTTTGTATAGTGTTTAGCCCATTTAGACCAGCTAGATTTTTTTTGACAGGCACCAGGTAAAGTTTTGTTTATACATTTATTTATTGTTGTTTCCACCTATTATTATTTGCCAATTTTGTTTTGTTACAATAGCAATCAGCATGACCCATTCAGCCTCTTCTATGGGTATTAATACCCTATTCTTTGACTAGTTTATTTAGTGATTCCTCACTTTGGGTCTTTGAGCAAATTGAACTTTTCTTGGTTTGCAAAGAATATGTTTTATTCTCTCTTAAAGACTGATCTCAACTGGTTTTGTATTTAAATTTTCCTTGTTTCACTGAAACTAATTTTGAGAACTTACCTTTATTTTTTTTATATATGTGCACCTTATTCAATATACATATTTTAATTCCCAACAGGGTGAACCACTTCCTACCTATTAATGATGCTATTTTGCCTTTTATTATGAATAGTCTTAGCATTTCACTATGTGTATTTGTAGCTACTATTAATTTAACTGCTCCGATTATATCTATGGGATTTCCATTCACATCTTTAGCCCTTATCTCAGTATTTTTCACTCTGTTTTTTTTTTAATTTTAGTGCTTAGCTTAATCCAGTCTATTTGAGCCATTACTGATATATCTGCCCCACTATCAATTTCCACTAGTTTTCACATATTTTTACTACCAGCATCATTTGTTTGCTATTATCTGTCTCGGCCATATGGATTCTTGTGAGATGTTTAGATTTTTTCATATTGTTTCTCAGAAATTCCTAGTTCCTTTGGGTTTAATTTTGGTATTGTAAATGCTAGGTGATTCACCTTCCCACAATTGTTGCCATCTCGCATTCTTGCTGCTGCACTCATCTGCAAGGTAGCCGATCTTTCCACAGTGAAAACCTTTCCAATTGTTTTTTTTTTTCATTTTTCTCCCTGCTCATTTTTAGGATTGATGTTTGAATTGAGCTATCAGCATTCGATTGTTCGAATTTTTAGCATTATTGATTACCAACTCATAATGCCCATTTTGATTGCTTCTGCATAAATTAAGTCTGGGATTATGAAGTCTGTCATCATTCATTCCCCATAGAAATTGTACCAATAAGGCTTCGTTTAAGTAATCTATCCAAGTCTTTTAATGCCATATTAAAAGATTTATAAGCTTTCACTTTTACTTGGTGTCATATAGCCAGGCTACATATTTGATAGTTTAGGATTAAAACAGTTATTTCACCATTTGATTATTTCATTATCAGATAGGCTCTCTACATCTTCTGGTTCATATAATTGATTCATGATCTCGATCAGTCTAGGCGTTTTGAAAAGTAATATGGCGATTTTTGTTACATTTTATTAAATTAGGTCATGTCATTTGGCTTGATTTTTTTGTAATTTTAAGTAATATCTTTATTATCAAGAACCAAATCATCACATACAGAAATAAAAATTTCAAACTATTTACACTCTACATGTATACATATAATTATATACATACATTTCTTTAAATTACCCATCATTTTCTTCAATATTCTTTTATGCAACTGTTCTTATATGTTTAATCTTCTTGAATAACTTTTAAATTAGCTGATACCTTCATTTCCATATTTCACACAATGTTGATCCTGTGCTTCCCCATATCTTTCATTATTTTATTTTTTTTGTTAGGTATCTTAAACATTGATCAAAATATTTATCCCATTCTTGATCCAATTTCTTCAGCCAGTTGTACTTTTTATTAACAAAAATTATATCACACCTTATTTAGTCCATATCATTGCATTATGCGGGTTAAAGTTTTTAATGTTTTGTATCACCAAACTTTTCAGATTTATAATTGGAGTATGAAATACTTTATTTCTTATTTGTTTAAACGTGCTGCATTCCTCAAATAAATGCAAAAATGTCTCATCTCTGGTCTTACAAAATATACATAATGTTTCCAGACTCATATTTAATCTTTTATTTAAATAGGTTGTTGGAAGTATACCATTCATTAATTTAAAAATAAATTTCATGTAAATTTATTTTCTTTTACTTTATTGGCTATGAAGTATTTAGTGATATGGGTTGTTTTTCCTTAATTGAGCATTTGTCATATTCCCTGTCTATCAATTCTTTAGTACCTGCTAATTTTTCTTCCCCATGCGTTTCATGCTTCCAATTCTTTAGTACCTGTTAATTTTTCTTTCCCATGCGTTTCATGCTTCCATACATCTGTTTCATGCTTTTTATTAATTAACTGTCTGACTGTACCAAGTTGTGCTATGTAATGACTAACTACTCTAGCACAATAAACGATGAGGCATATAAGTATATTTAGTTATTATTTTTTAATAATATTAAGCATTAATTTGTACAATTAGAATTGATAAAATATTTATATACATTTGGCAACAAGGTTAATCTAATAATTACATTATGAATAAAACAGTATAATAATTAGAATTATCCACATGACATGCAGAAATTATAATACATACCAGCTACTTCCCTTTTCAACACTTTCATCAGGGATTCTACTGGGTAATTATGGCAGAGTTAAAGTCCATGCAATTGCCAGGTGTATGTTGATGCCCAAAACAAAGACTAATTAGCTCGGTATTTAAAGTTCACATACTATTCCATTATTAGTCATTTTATAATTGCTTGCACAATCTGTTTCTATTTTGTGTTTTTTGAACTTGCACACACACGTATTAGATAATAAACCTGCTAATGCTCAAGGTTAGATTGTTTATAGATGTAATACATGAAAGCATTCCACCCCTAAATAATACCAAGAATCAATCAGTTGCCAAGGCAATTTACCAATTTTATGGTGCAATATGTTTTTATAGACACTAAAAATGTGCAACTTGTAAAAATAAAAAAAGTTGATTCACATTGCAGCTGCATGATCCATGTACTTGAAATTACAGGTAATCAATATACTATCACCTAGATAATGTATATTTTGCATTTTACTATATATATAATTTTAATATTGCTGTAATTTTAAAACAGACATTCATACAACATTACAATACTAGCCAAAAAACAAAAATTTTCCACAATCATGGTTTCATCTATTAACAAACAAACATTTTCAAGTGAAACTTGACTAAACATATATATACAAACAAAAGAATCTTCCCATCATTTACTTCAAATTTTATATGTTGGTACTTAGGTATTAGTCTTGCAACATAGAGGCGATGGTACGCCTTTTCACATTATACTATAATTATAAATTAACATGTTATTGTACATGTGCTTTGCACTGGCAAAACCCATCTTCCCCCCCTCCCTGCAAACTACGGCGATTTGCTCCAGCATTATTTTTTAACATTCGTGTTTTAGAAGTTATAATCTTTTGGCATATAGTATAATTCATATCTTAGAAGCCCGTAAATTGCCTTTTGATTGTTGAAAGATTGGTGTAATTTGTGATAACACGTTAATTTTTAATTATTGCAGATGTGAAAAGGCATACCATCTCCCCTATGTTACAGGACTATTCTAATCATTGATTTATTTTAAAAAGTAATTTATTTGTTTTAAAGTTATAAAAAAATTAAAAACAAATAATATTGCTTTAGACAAATTTTGCACTTTAATTAAAAATGTATACACTTTATCAGTGATTCAATGGGAAGTGAAAAAGTGCTAATTTATTTAGAACAAATCACTCACACAAAAAATGATTGTTTCTGACACTTTTTGTTTTAATCCTAGATATAATATGTGACCTTAAAATAAATATAAAAAAATGTATGTATATATAGATAATTATGCCTATTATAAGATGAGTATATTTTTATTAATTATTAAGAAAAATTTTAAAATTAAAACATCTAAGAATACGTACATATATGTGTATATCAAGATGTTTGTGTTGTGTTTATATACATATGCCAAACATTACATGGCTTTCATTACTATCCATGGTATTTGCTTGGGGCCTTGAGCCAACACTCTAGCTCTACTGTATTCAAATAATAAAAATATTACTGATAAATTCTACCACAGGTTTTTTTTTTCACTATTTTTTTAAAAAAAAAAACTTGCAAGCTTCATGTAAGCTAATTTAGAAATAATGCTTTTCCTCCTATCATCTCTCTCTATTACAAAGTTTTTACTAATTACAATAAATGAAAACTTTTTATTAGGAGATATAAATACTAATTTAAAGGTGTTTAACTTTAATATTAGTGTGTATATTCATTTATTTAAGTATTATGTTGTTATTTTAAATATGTATTAAAAACATCATTTAAATAAGTTCTAATGCATGTTAAAATAAATAAAGTTTAGTAGTCATGATAATTTAAAAATTTCCATTGATTTTGGTCAGTTGGACAGTATTCTACCTCTATGTAACAAAACAATGTATCTCATTTCTTCTCTTTCATCTCTAGTTAAGGTCCATTTATATATGCATGAATAATCAATAATTACAAACAATCTCCAGACTAAGTTTTGATTTCTTGTCTGAAAAGCATTGAACTGCTCATATCTATTCAAGAATCATTTTAATTTCTATTTCAACTCTTTAAACTTTTGAACCTAAGCCAATTAAGGATGACCTCAATTGTGTGGATACTCTAGATATTTTTCTTTCTCTGGCAAAAAGATTGGAATGTATCAAAGCAAAGTATTTTATAACTTTTACCTTACATTTGACATTTAGAAAAACAGCAGTAGTTGATTCTGATTTCATCAAGATATGCATAAGTAACTAACGAAGGGATAAAAGTGAATAGTGTCAACTAAATTTCTGTTCTAGTATTTGAATAATAATCCTTGTCAATAAAGGGCATCACATTGCACATATAAAACTAAATCATAACAGAATCTTAAAATATACAATTGTGTTAGTGTTTGACCTGTTGTAATGGAAAGGGAGGGTCTGCAGGTGTAGCCAACATCAAGGGCACCACTAGATTTACCATATAGTTTCCTATTTAGGTTGGTAATTTTATGGAATCCTGTGATTCAGGAGTGTCAGTCTTCATTGTATGTTCAGCATCTGATGCCCATGGGTAACTTAAATTTATTGATAAAAATATCTAATTATAAACTCCCATAGAATCTTCAAACATTATCAGTATTTTTTGTATGTCCCCCTAAATTACAGATAATCTTGAAACTCCATCAAATATGAGAGTACCATTGATCAACCAATAAGTAAAATCTAGAGTAAAATAAATTAATATTTATTACAAACTTGTACTCTTATAATCATTTAATCTAAGTATTTTATGGTTATCATTTACAACTAACTGCTCTATTATTTGACATTCGTAAAAATATATATATATCCATTTTTTATATACATCATATTGTTAGTTTTCTAATAATCTATTTAACTTTTCCTATGCAAATCTGTTGGTTATACCTACTAAAACCAAGTCAGGAGTGTGTGTGCCAATATTTTGAAAGATAATAATATTATGGATGAACTTAATACAATTTTAGCTTATATTAATTATTATATAGTTTTAACACTTCTTCAATCAACTCTATACATATTTGGTCACTGGGCTGATAAATCACCATCGATCAATAATCAAATGTATACATCAGTAAACTGACCTGATAAATCACCATCGATCAATAATCAAATGTATACATCAGTAAACTTTAGAAAATACTACAAAATATGTACCACAAAGTACACTAGTAATAACAATATTAAAAATCCATTTTAAATCTAAGAACAATGGCACTATCTTATGTAGGTTTTAATATATTATATCGAACACTACATCTATCTTTGATCACAAAGGGCACCACCAGATCACTACGTATCCGGAGATGGGAGTATAAAAAATTGGAATTAACATTAAAAGGGGAAAGAGAGATAGTATTAATAGATGATGAGGGAATAGAGTATAGCTCTAGAGAAGAGTTAGAATGAATCTTAAATAGATATGTAATGGATACAGAAAAGATGTTAGATGTGAAGGACTTAGTGATAGAAAACATGAAAGCATTTAGTAATGGGAATATTAGGTTCACAAAAAATGAACTGAATAAGGCAGGGAAGAGATTGGAAAGTGGAAAGGTGAGAGGTTTAGATGGATGGGCAGCAGAGATGATAATGAATTTAGGACATAGAGCAAAAGCAAAGTTATTATCAGGTTTTAATAAGGTGGCACAGAAGATAGTTTTTCCGAGTAGTTGGAGTAATACAAGAATAAGATTATTATTTAAAGGAAAAAGTAAGGATCACAGAAAGTTAAATAATTATAGACTGATAGCGGTAACATCAGTGTTATATAAAATTTTCTCATATATGGTTGCTGGAAGAGTTGTAAAATGGATGGAAGAGAATAATGTAGTGGGGGAAATGCAAGGAGTTTAGGTCAGATAGGGGTATAGGAGATTGTTTGTAGTTACACAACTTATAGAGATGAGTAGGAATTCAGGTAGATCGTTATATATATATATAAGAGTTTTATAGATATAGAGAAAGCACATGATAGAGTAATTAGAGATTATGGGTAAGGTTAGCAAATTTGGGAATGGATGAAGCTTTAGTAAATATTAAGAAATTATATGAAAATAATTATTATACTTACCAATTAGGGGATATAGAATCAGTTAAAGTTAAAAATGGGGTGGGATTAAGGCAAGGATGCCCTATGTCACCTATTTTGTTATATTTGAGTGAAATGGAGAAAGCAATAGAAGACTAGGGAGAGGGATAGAGATACCATTAATAGATGGCAAGGGAGTATATACTTTGTCAGGTCTTTTTTTTTGTGGATATCTTTTTGTGTGCAGAAAGAAGAGAAGATATGGAAATTATGTTGAGGACATGTGCAGGAGTGGGTAAAGAGATGGGGGATTAAATTTATTGAAGAAAAATCAAATATAATGATGGTTAATACTGGGGAAAGAGAAGATGTAGAATTTTTATTGGGGGATATAAAGTTAAGTGTGGTGGATAGATATAGGTATTTGAAAATCATCTTATGTAATCAGAAAAATTGCTTGAATGAATAAGAGAAAAAATTAGTAAATGAAGCAAATAAAAGAAAGGATTTGATAAAGAAACTAACAGTGTTTTCATATAATAAATATGATGTAGCTAGAATTGTATGGAAGGGCAGGGTTAACATATGGTAATGATGCATTATGTATTAGTAAAAAGGTTGTAGATTATATAGAGAAAGTACAAAGGGAAGTAGGAAGACATGCATTAGATGCAGAGATGTGGACAGCAAAGGAGGCAATTCAAGGAGAAATGGGATGGTCAAGTTTTTATATGAGAGATGCAAAAAGTAAAATGAAAATGTTGGGTAGGTTGCAGTTTATGGATAGTGAAAGAATAGCCAAAATAATGTTTAATTGGGTTATGAGTAAAGGCAGGTAACAAGATGGGTGAGAAAGGTAATGTGGTATGTAAAAGATTTGGATAAAGAATTTATATCAGTATACTTGTAATACATTAAAGATCAGTCTTTTCAAGCTATTGTGCATGCGTTTTTTACGAGTGTTAATAATAAATGAATACTTTCATTCCCAACACAAGATATAGTATTATGAAAGAATAAAATGAATCCACTTATTCTTTCCAACCCAAATGCTTATATATGGGCAAATCTTAAGTACTGGAAATGAAAGCATGAGGATAGACCACTCACTTTAAATTACTGTTTACGATGTCTGAATGAATGACATCAATGAAATTATCTAGAATTTACTAAATGTCACTCTCAAATGGAACTTAAACATATGTAAATAAGCATTTATTTTTATAGCGCTATGTCTTATAAATTGTAATACATTAAAAATCAGCCTTTTCAAGCTATTGTGCATGTGCTTTTTACGAGTGTTAATAATAAATAAATACTTTCATTCCCAACACAAGATATAATATTTATGAAAGAATAAAATGAATCCACTTATTCTTTCCAACCCAAATGCTTATATATGGGCAAATTATAAGACATAGCGCTATAAAAATAAATGCTTATTTACATCAGTATACTTGTATAAAAGGTGGGATGATTGTGTTAGGAGGATTGTTGAGTGTTATAGTGGTAAGGAATGGGATAAAAGATTAGAAGCATTAATAAAAATAGGGAGTTGGAGAGATAGAGATCTAGTATGGAGTGTAAAAAGAGTTTAAATATATATATAAGTAAATGGAACATTGGATGTGAGTTAACTTATGATAATAGTAAGGAAAGTAGTTTATTGTTTAAGGCTCGAATGGGATCTTTAGCAACAAGAGAATATACATGTACATGGAAAACTGGGTGATTTAGTGTGCGAATTGTGTAAGGAAGGTATTGGAAAATATTAGGCATCTGTTGATTGAATGTAAATGCTTGAAAGCAGAAAGGGTACAGATAATAAAGTTATGGGAGAATAGATATGAACAAAGTGATTATACAGAAAGTGAGTTATTGGTTTTTATGCTGGGTTTGCAAAGAGATAAGAGGGATTTAGATATAAAGGCCATAGAGTTGACAAAGTTTATGTTGTGGAAATGGGATGGGGCAGAATATGAAAGACTTAGAGTGGGGAATGGAAAATAAAGTGGCTAACAGGTTTATCTGGGCATAATTGCCGAGATAATCTTGACTTCATTTAAGGAGAAGCCAAAATACATCACATCACATGGAAAATTTATTTACTGTAATAGAAAATGGATGAGGATGATGGTTTTCATTGACTAGATTCAGGAAGAAACAAGAAATCTTAAATATTGTTCAGACAATTGGGAAATAAAAGCATTAAGACAAACGTCAGCCAAATTAAGTTAAAACAATTTTTAAATTTTATTTGAGAAACATAAATTATAAAGTAAAAGTTTATAATACAACAAATAGGTTTATATCAGGCATGTACCAGAAATAATAAAATTCAATGCTCTGGCAGACAGTCTAATTTTCTAATAGTGAATTAGAAAAGGAGGGAACAAATTTCTTTCAGCTGACAATTCACCTGCAACACTGGTTTCTCTATTCAAAGATATAAAAATGTGATTTTGAAATAAATCAATGAAACAGTGCGAGCGAGCATTTCTTGACCCAGAAAAATGTGTCGGAACCAAGAATGTCATATTTCTGGTAGAACAGCCCATGATATATCACATTTAAGATAATGCGTGGTTGATTTACCCCAAGAACAAAAATAAATAAATATCTCAGAGTAAAAATTATAAAATGGGAGGAAATTTATGTCTCCAATTCAATGAGATAATAAAATTAGAAAATACCCTGACGTAAATGACTTCAAATTAATAAAATATTAAATCTATGACTAAAGGAAAACATACATTTAAAACTGGTGAATCACCAACCAAATGATTGGCCAAAACTAAGCTGAGAATAATAATTAGAAGTCTCAGTAGGAGACAAAGTAAATAATTAGAAAACCCGTTACATCTACCCAAACATTTCAAGAAAGTGAAATAATTATAAATAAATTGACAAACAAAGTTCTTAGTACATGCTCTGATAAAATTGAAAGAAACACATTAAAGACAAAATAAATCTAGCAAGCTAAATATAAACATTGACTTATATCAGGGGTCCCCAACCTTTTTGCAATGAAGAGCATGTTCTATAATACCAGCCAGGTGGTGGGCACCATTTATTTTTTCAATGTAAATTTATAGATGGATATTGTACAAAAAATTATTTATTTCAAAATAAAGTATAGTATGCCTTACAATTTGATTACAATATAATAGAATAATTTATAAGAAATTTTAAAAATTAAATTTATTTGTATCAGATAAATAATTTTTTATCGTATTTGGATAGTGGCGAGCACACTTAAAATGGTCTGCGGGCGCCATGGTGCCTGTGGACATAGGGTTGGGGACCCCTGACTTGATTTTTAAGTGTATATGAGTAGAAAATATTAAGACATTAAATACTTTTCTTTCTTTCACCTATAATTTACAAAGGGGATTAATATCCTCCTGCTGGCGATTTATAAAATTATAAAGAACAACAATTCCATTCATTTTATAGAGATTTAAAAAAAATGATGTGGGTGAAAATGAACAAGACAGTACAGACGAGCTTTTATTAGTGTGGAAAAGAAATATCAGAATGAAGAATGTTCAATTCTGCAAAATGCTCATGGACAAGTACATTTAAACCAGCCAAGGTTACTCTCACACAATAAAAGGAGGATTACATTCTACATAATCTGAACTATGGAAAATAAAATGACTACAAGGAAAAGCAGCAATAAACACTATAAACCGCCAGCCAAAACATTTTGCGATTTGCAAAAGCACAAACACAGTATTTTAAATCACTTATTGGACAATACAATGAATACAGGTGAGCAAATTAAAATTACACAAGACTGCTAAAGCTTTTAGAAAAAGTTAGGCATATAAAATAAAAATATATTATTATATATATTTATAGAGTAATAACAATTGATAATGGTTATAGATTGTCAAGCTAATTTCTTAATTAAAACAACTAGCATATATAGTAGAACAAAACAAGTCAGTGGAACCCGATCTAACATCTTTATGGGTTACCAACTACTCCAGAAATAGGAAAAAAATGAGACCGAGATGTGACAGGTATATATATATAAACAAAAGTCACAAATCTCTCACGTCTTTTTTTCTGTTATAGTGTTTGGCGGGGGTGTGTTCAAGAAGACAATATCCCAGGTTGTTGGTGGCTGTAGATAATCCAGCCGACTAGGACCTTAAACAGATCATACTGATCTTTTATTATTTCACAATGCCCAACTAGTCTCTCTTGCAGATAATAAGTAGATGCCTGTTGCAGGTAGCATGAACTTATAACTTTTATTAAATTTTGGTACTCGGGGAGATAGAATATTAAGATCCCAAAAAATAATGTAGTTAGTTCTCCATATGATATTGTATATTAACTATTTTATGTATATTAAACTATTACATTCCACACCTGGTCTCTGTTTATTAAATCATGTAACATTGCTGATCACTAGACAAAAGATGGGACACAGCAAATAAAGTGATGCAGTCAGGAGTAAACAGGGGAGGGATGATTAAAAGGATAGTAGTTAATAGCAAAAGATCGAATGGTTTAGATTCGTACTAAAAATGTATTCAATTGGTCAAAATAGCAATTCAAGGCAGATAACATGTCAGATTGACTGTTATATATAACCCAGCTAGAAATTTTTTTTTACCCTGAACGGGATAGACTATAATAAAAAGAAACTAACAGCACTCATGTGTTTCATGAGTAAGAGGGTTAAGAAAATATTTTGAACTACCATTGCCTGAGAAGATTAAATATGAAGCAATTTAAAAATTAAACAATTTTAGCCCATATCCCACTCATCATATTGTGAGATTAACCCTGCATAATAGGAAGCAAGTAAAGGGTGAGAAAATAAAGGAGTATAATTTGGCTTTGAAAGAACTAGCTGGATCAATTACTCTGGGGGATACTAAATGACAGGCTTAGGCATCAATTGTTAGTAGAATCAGAATTAACATATGAAATCGTCATTAAGAAGGGCATGGCATATGAGATCATTTTGGAGCAACCCAGGCTTATAGATCAAGGTCAGAAGAGAACTCAAAAATGGGCAATTTCAAGGCAAATAGTGAGAATGGTAGCTCTCATGAGTCAAAAAGTAAAAACAATACTAAAATTACTTATTACTGTTATAGCAGATTAGGCCATATGAAGAAAGAGTGCAAATGAAACAAAAACTCATTTTTCAAATATGGTAAAAAGGGGCATTTAGCACTAGTGTGTAAAAAAGAGGGTTAATTGAAAACCCTATGTCAGAAAGTAGGGGAGGGAAATTGATAAAAAAAAACCATGATTAAAAATCTTGTGAAAGAGATACAAAAGTTCATGATTAAAGTTAAAATTCAGGAAAAGGAAATAGTCGGTGGATCAGCAATTTCTAATCTTAGATATTGGGAGAGTTAGTCTGCAACTAATTTGAAGAGTTCGCTAGAGAATTTAGAGTGAAAGACAAAAATGACCACACACTTAAAATTTGTGAGCATGTTACAGCGCCAATCAAGTATTAACAGTAAAAAATGAAATCTAGTTATATATTGTAAAGCCAAAAATTAACACCATTATAGGGAGAGATTGGTTTTGTGAATTAGAAATACAAATTAATATTATAAAAGGGATTTCTGTAGAACAGGAAATAACTAGAAAATGACCAGAGCTTTTTAACAAAGAATTAGGGTTGATGGATTCAAAATCAGTTGAAATAGAATTATTAGAAAATGTGCATCCAGTAGTTTGCAAACTGGAAAAGTGCCATTTGCACAAAGAGTGAAGGCTGAAGATAAGCTAAAATCCTTTGTCAAAAAAAAGGAGTATTAACACCCATCGAAACCTCTGATTGGGCTACACCATTAATGGTAATATCCAAACCGAACAGGGAAGTTAGGTTGTGTGGAGATAACCGGGTTACAAAAAATAGGGGAGTGGACCCTGACCCAAATATTATGGAAATACTGGTGGGTCTACAAAACACTTTGTATTTTGCCAAGTTAGATCTAAACTACGCATTCCATCAAATTTGTGTAACATAAATCAGCGGAAAAATTGGCACTTATGACCCACATGGGCTTATATAATGCAACAGGCTACCATTTGGCATTTCTATAGTGCCAAATATTTTTCAAGCAAAGATCAATGCTTTGTTGCAAGGTTTAGAGGGAGTCATTCCATACTTCGATGATATACTCATCATGGCAAATTCAGAAGACAAGTTATGCTGAATGCACAAAAGACCATAGGGATGAAAAAACAATTAACATTTTTAGGTCACTTGATTTCAGACAGGGGGAAGAAACCACCATGGAAACCTCTCACCAACTAACATCATACAGCTGCAGGTATTTTTGGGATTGATGAATTTCTTTGAGCCTTTCTTAAAGAACAAGGCTCAGATTGCAAAACCCTTATATGATGTGTTAAAGAAGAATCAAAAGTGGAAATGGGAAAAGGTCCATCAAGAGGCTTCCCATCAAATGAAAGTTATACTATCATCAGATATTTGTTAGCACCTTATAATAGCACTTTGGAAGTACACTTAACCACCGATGCATCTGAATGGGGAGTAGGAGCAGTACTATCTCATCCGTGCTACAAAGGGTAATGTCCCATTGCATATGCATCAAGGACCCTTTCAAAAGCAGAAAGGAACTACAGCCAATTAGACAAAGAGGCATTTGCTATTATTTTTGGCCATAAAAAAATTCATCAATTCCTGTTTGGTAGAAACTTTATAATAATTACAGATCACAAACCACTACTTAGAATTCTGGCGCACGATAGACTGGCACCTGAACATTTAAGCCCACACATGATGTGCTGGAGAAATATTTTGGCAGGATATGACCATATACTCCAATATCAGAAAGGCAAAGAAATAGCACATGCAGACACACTGTCACGAATGCCAGATAAACAAAAGAAAATTAGTACAGAGGTTGAAATAAATTATATAGATGTCTTAAACTCAGACATTGAATAGTAAAAGGTAGTAAATTGGACAATTGCTGATCAGGGCTACCAGAGATTGAAGCAATGGATTAAAAATGGATGGCCAGATTCAAGGCTTGAATACACTGACCAAGTTTTTGAGCAAATAGAAATAAACTATCTATTTGTAAAGGCTGTGTATTAATGGGTGATCAGGTTGTGATTCCTATGGAGAGCAGACAATAAGTTTTAAGTTTACTGCATAAAGGGCACCCCAGGAGTGGTACCGGCAAAAGCACTGGCTCGTAGCTACATATGGTGGCCAAAAATGTCAAAAGACATTCAAACAAAATATTAAAAATGTGCACCATGTCAAAGACAGATGAATATGCCAATGAAAGATTACAACTCATGGCCAAAGGCACAATAGCTTGTCAAAGACTCCACATAAACCATGCTGGACTAATAAACAGGAAGATACTATTGATGCATATTCAAAGTTGACAGCGTGTAGAATAGTGAAAGACATTAATGCCAATGAAACCTTTAAGATACTAAGTTCAGTATTCACTTGCCATGGACTACCAGAAACAATTGTGCCTGACAATGGAACTGTATTTATGGTTAAAGAAAGTGAAATATATTTCCAGAAGAATGGTATCAAACACATATGGATACCAGTTTACCACCCGGAGTCGGACTGGTTGAAAAGGCGGTACAGAATATAAAGAAAGCCTTAAGAAAACTAGATAACCAGGATCTTCAGAGTGCTATCAATGACACAATGCTACACCAACACTCGACGCCATCAACCACTACAGGAACGTCACCAACGGAATTACTAATGGGCAGAAAATTGCACATTAAATTATCATTACTGTTTCCAACCCCCACCAAAAAAATGGATAGCAAAAATTATACAAATATTTTTGCAAAGGGAGATGTAGTTTGGGTGCAGGATATGCTATGAAAAAAATGGGTAGAAGGGATAGTTACAAAACTGTTATCCCAGCACATAATAATCATCCAGTTACAAGATGGCACAATATATAGAAGACACATAAACCATCTCAGACATCATGTGGTAGAAGAACTGCAAATGTTGACACATATTCAAAGTGAAGTAGAATTGCAGGACCAAGATAAATTGGATATAAAGCAACAAGCAGAAACAGAAGAAGAGATAACGCCTCACAATAACGAAATGAAGGAACAATGGATATACACTGACCAAAAAGGAAAATACAAAAGCCATACAAATTAAGAAGCTATGTCTAAAAAAAGAGAGAGAGAGAGAAAAAGAAACCATTTCTGGAGTAAGGGGAGGAGTGTTATATATATTTATAGAGTAATAACAATTGATAACGGTTATAGATTGTCAAGGTAATTTCTTAACTAAAACAACTAGTGTATATAGAACAAAACAATTCAGTGGAACCCAGATCTAATGTCTGACAGATATGGGTTACCAACTACTCCAGAAATAGAAATAAAGAAAACAAGACCGAGATGCAATGGATATATAAACAAAAGACAAAAAACTCTGAAGTCTTTTTTCCTGCTACAGTGGTTGGTGGGTGTGTGTTCAAGAGGACAGAATATCCCAGGTTATCGGTGCCTGTAGGTAATCCAGCCAACTAGGACCTTAAACAGATCCTACTGATCTTTTATTATTTTACAACACCCAACTGGGCTCTTTCATGGATAATAAATAGATGCCTGTTGCAGTAGCATGAACTTATAACTTTATTTAATTTTGGTACTCAGGGAGATAGAAAATTAAGATCCTAAAAAATAATATAGTTAGTTCTCCATATGATATTGTATATTAGTTATTTTATGTATATTAAAGTATTATATTCCACACCTGATCTCTATTAAACCAAGTTAACATTGCTGATCACTAGACTCATCAGACACACTCTAGTTGAAAGCAAACTTGAAATCTTAAAACTAAGATTCCTAGACACATACAAAGTACAATGTAAAACAAATACAGTTAATAAATATGAGGTTAAATAATTATTAAGACTACAGATTAATTTTTAGACTAAGCAGATATTTAACCAAAGAATATACCCTGGGAAGAATAAAAGAAAATATTTACCTTATGGTAAAGCAAAGTTTGCGTAGCTTCCAAGAGTGTGCACTTTTTTTTAAGTTCATATTTCAGGTGTTCCATCCTTTTACAGTGGCAAGTGAAGAGGCATTGGGGATATGGTTTATTATAGACTTTCATAGCATGACTGAAGAACAGCTGGCAGATGTGGGTCCATCTTGGTTTAAGTTAACAATGCATATTGTTGATTACAAAACGTAGAGTAATATATTTTGACATCTTATGAAGAAACTAAATCTTTTAACAACTGCAAATTTTTAAAAGAAATTAAATGTCTGAGCTGCTACTAATACAGTATGAATCTCAGCAGGCTATAATCAAAGTGTGAAAATGACTACTAAATCTCACTTTGAAGCAGGTGTTAGCCAAAAATAAAAAAAAACTAGTCCCAAAATTTGTAGGGTTATTTATATCCACACTACATTTCCCACATAAACTTTTCTTGTTTTCGAATTCTATGCCTTAGGGCAGGGCAAATCTCAATCTCGCACTCAAACTAATTAGGAATTCTAACCAGGATAATTCTCCTCTTTTAGAATTAACTTAGAAATGATTAAAATTAAAGAGACAGGAATGTAATTAATAAGTTTGCTTGTTTTTAATCAATTTGATAAAAAAAAAAAAAAAAAAGAACAAGCAGGAAAGAAAACTATTTTAAAATCAATTTTATATAAATAAAATGATATATTTTAAACATAAACGAGTATGTGTTTTAATACCTGTACTCTTATAAACATTTTTTTTTAAAAAAAAATAGCTTTATAGATTTAAATTTAATCAAGTCAAGAGTTAGTTTTATTTTTAGTGAAGTGACTTTTGAGATGGATGCTATCTGGTTCAATTGATCCAATATGTAATCAAAAAAATAAATAAAATAAAAACATTCCTGTGCTCTTTTTTTAAAAAAAAAAAACTATAAACATTTTAAAACTCCCCCTAGAAACCTGGCTGAATGTTTGCCTTGCACTTAAAAAAAAAAATTATTTTAAACATTTTCCATTTATCCATTCTCATAAGTCATTAACAAATCCATCTGATTACTAAAGGTGAACCCTTAACTTGTGTTTGGTGGTTCTTTTATTCCTTTTATTAACTTTCTGAAATTCAAGTTCCTTTCCCTCTCTTATATTTTACTTGCCTAGAATTTACAATTTTGTCTCTTTCTCCATTCTGTCCTATTTTGTAGCATATACATTTTTCTCTTATCCCTTTCATGTTCTGTTTTGTTTACTGCCTCGTATATCTGACAATCTCTAGGCCTAGCAAAACTTCACATATCTTTAAACTGTTTCACTTTAGTATTTAGACAATCACCACTAGTAAATGGAAAATTTTTATTTTCAACCATCTTTTCTAATGTTTTAAATGATATTGTTCTATAGATGGATTCTATTTCTGCTTTAAAATTATACACCCTACTCTTTTCCTTAACTCTTTTCTTTGTTTTAACTCCATATTCTAAACTAACAGTTACTTTACTCAACTCATTTTAGCCTCTTGAGGTAACTCTTTTACACTACTTTCCATCTCTAACTTATAGCTTTCTTCTATTTCTTGATCTACATTTTCTAGATTCTCCATCACACTTTCTATCTGTACCCAATCTTTGTTTGCTTCTAACTTTCTTTCCACCTTATCTATTTTAAGACTATCTTGTTTTAATTCAACTTCTATATCTTCTTTTACTACTTACCCTTCTTGCCTATCTTTACTTTATTTTCTATAGTTTTTATAGCCTCCTGATTCATCTCTACTTCTCCCATTATTTCACCCCTCACTGCCTTCATTTCTCTAATCATTTCTGTTTTGAATTCCCTAATTTCTTCATTTATTTCTTGACAAAATTCTCTATTTTCTTCCTTTATTTCTGCTTTGAACTCTGCCAGCATTGCTTGCTGACTTTGCTTGAATTCACTAATTTCTTCCTTTATTTTTTTATGCATTTCTCTATTTTCTTCCTTTATTTTTGATGCATTTCCCTCATCATGTCCATCATCATATTCATCATTATCTGTGTCTCTGATTCATCTTTTTCAACTATTCTCGTTTTTACCCAAGTCTAATTTCACTATACTAACTTTTAAAATATATAGATATATAAAAGCAAATAAAACGCTATTTTCTATTTGTATATTTATTATCAGATGAACAAGAAAATTAACTATATTTAACACTTTATTATATATAGATAGATTTCTCAGAAAATACTATTTAACTATTTGTATATTATTTTTATCATATGCAAAAGATGAACTATATTTAGCACTTTTTAAATTCCAAAAATTAACTCTGAAAGAATTTTTTTTAAAAAAAACGCTATTTACTGTTTTTATAAATTATTTCATATGAAAAAGATGACCCCCCCCCTTCTACCAAACTGCTCCAGCAATACATTCCATAACTAACTAAAACTGACCCCCTCTACTAAATGTTGCCTCCTACACTTGAAATCTTTCTCAATTGTCTAAACAAAATCTCACATGGGCTTGAAAACTTGAAGCCCTATGTTGGCTGCACTAAAATTAATTACCTATATACTGGACACTCCATCTATCTTTGATCACAGAGGCTCGCCACCAGATCACTACAAGTTTATCTGGGCATAATTGCTGAGATATTCTTGACTTCTTTTAAGGAGAAGCCATAATACATCACATCACATGGAAAATTTATTTACCATGATCAAAATAGATGAGGATGATGGTTTGTGCTGACTAGATTCAGGGGAAACAAGAAATCTTAAATATTGTTTAGACAATTGAGAAATAAAAGCACTAAGACAAATGTTAGCCAAATTAAGTTTAAACAATTTTTAAATTTTATTTGAGAGAAATATAAATTATGAAGTAAAAGTTTATAATACAACAAATAGGGTTATATCAGGTGTGTACCAGAAATAGTAAAATTCAATGCTCTGGCAGACTAATTTTCTATTAGTGAATTAGAAAAGAAGAGAACAAATTTCTTTCAGCTGACAATTCATCTACAACACTGGTTTCCCTATTCAAAGATATGAAAACAATACGATCTGGAAATAAAACAACGGTGGTGGGCATTTCTTGGCCCAGAAAAATGTGTTAGAATCAAGAATGTCAAATTGCTGATAGAACAGATTGTGATATATCACATTTAAGATAATATGTGATTGATTTACCCAAGAACAAAAAATAAATAAATATGTCAGTGTAAAGATTATAAAACAGGAGGAAATTTAAGTCTCCAATTCAATGAGATAATGAAATTAGAAAATACCCAGATGTAAATGATTTCAAATTAATAAAATATTAAATCTATGACTAAAGGAAAACAGACATTTAAAACTGGTGAATCCCCAACCAAACAATTGGCGAACACTAAGCTGAGAATAATAATTAGAGGTCTCAGTAAGAAACAAGTAAATAATTAGAAAAACAGTTACATCTGCCCAAGCATTTTAAGAAAGTGAAATAATTACAAATAAATTGACAAACAAAGTTCTTAGTACATGCTCTGATAAAATTTAAAGCAACACGTAAAAAACAAACATTGACCTAGATTTTTATATTTAGTTTATCAGAGAGTGTATATGAGTAGAAAATATTAAGACATTAAATACTTTAGCAGAAAGAAACTTTCTTTCACCTATAATTTACAAAGGGGATTAATATTATCCTCCTGCTGGCGATTTATAAAATTACAAAGAACAACAATTTCACTCATTTTATAGAAATTTAAAATAAAATTTAAAAAATGATGCGGGTGAAAACTAGTAAGACAGTGCAAACAAGTTTTTCTTAGTCCGGAAAAAAAACATCAGAACTAAGAATGTCCTAATTCTGCAAAACACTCATGAACAAGTACATTTAAACCAGTCAAGGTTAGTCTCACACAATAAAATGAGGGCTTGCATTCTACATAATCTGAACTATGGAAAATAAAATTTCTACTCGGAAAAACAGAACAATAAACATGATAAACTGCCAGCCAAAAGATTTTGCAGTTTGCAAAAGCACAAACACAGTAATTTTAATCAATTATTGGACAATACAATAAATACAGATGAGCAAATTAAAATTACACAAGACTGCTAAAGCATTTAGAAAAAGTTAGGCATATAAATAGAGATATATTAAGCATATAAAAATATAAACTCACCAGACTCTCTCCAATAAATAAAATTGAAAGCAAAATACAATGTAAACTATTCAGTTAATAAATATGAGGTTAAATAATTATTAAGACTACAGATTTATTTTTAGATTGAGTGGAGATTTAACTAAAGAATATACCCTGGGAAGAATAAAAGAAAATATTTATCTTATGGTAAAGCAAAGTTCACATAGTTTCTAAGAGTGTGCACTTTTATTTAAGTTCATATTTCAGGTGTTCCATCCTTTTACAGAGGCAAGTGTAGAGGCATTGGGGATCCAGTTTATTTTAGACTTTCATAGCATGACTGAAGAACAGCTGGAAGATGTGGGTCCAACTTGGTTTAAGTTAGCAACGCATATTGTTGATTACAAAATGTAGAGTAGTATATTTTGACATCTTGTGAAGAAACAAAGTCTTTTAACAACTGAAAATTTTTAAAAGAAATTAAATGTCCAAACTGCTACAAATATGGTATGAATCTCAGCAGGCTATAATCAAAGTGTGAAAATGAGTACTGAATCTCACTTTGAAGCAGCGTGTTAACCAAGAATAAAAAAAACTGTTGTCCCAAAATTTGTGGGATTATTTATACCCACACTACATTTCCTGTGTAAAGTTTTCTTGTTTTTGAATTCTATACCTTAGGGCAGGGAAAATCTCAATCTCTCACTCAAATGAATTAGGAATTTTAACCAAGGATTATTTTAAACAAAAACAACAACACAAAATTAAATCTCGGCTTTTAGAATTAACTTAGACATGATTAAAATAAAGGAGACAGGAATGTAATTAACAAGTTCGCTTGTTTTTAATCAATTTCATAAAAAAAAATCAAAAACAAGTGGAAAAGAAAACTATTTTAAAATCAATTTTATATTTAAAAAAAAATAAAAAAAAATGATATATTTTAAACATAAACGAGTATGTGTTTTAATACACGTACTCTTATAAACAAATGTTTTTTTTAATAACTTTATAGATTCAAATTTAATCAAGCCAAAAATTAGTTTTATTTTTAGTGAAGTGACTTTTAAGATGGATGCTATCTGGTTTAATATATATTTAATAGTAAGAATTGTCTATTTCAATACTTAAGGGCGATATAGCTACAAAAAAATACATATCCTACCAAAATTGAATTCCACTTAAAAGTTTTTAAATAATGAATTCAAATCTTTAACTGAATGCCCAATATAAACACACACACACACACAAACTTTAATTTCAATAAGTTACCAATCAATTATTAAGCTTTTTTCTTTTCAATATTTAATCCGAACAAACATTTCATAAATTTGATAGTATTACCAGGTTTCAATAGCATATTAATTCATGTCTTATCTAATTTTATATTATGCTTTAACATATCCAATAATAATTACAACTGTATTAGTTCTAACATTGAATGATTTCTGGGAGGTAATTTGATTTTCATTAAATAATTTAGAATAAAATTATTAGGAAGTTTATTGTCACAACTTACTCTTGTTATCAATCATAAAAACAAAATAATTACAGAAGATCATTAAAATAACTAAATTTAACATATATATGGTAATTGCTAATTTATACAAATGTTTAAGAATCAAATAAATGGCATGATAAAAGTATTTAGGTATAAAAGAAAGTCCATTTCAGAATAATAATAATTTGGTATTCAGGAGATTTTACAGCAATTTATAATTGCAATTGAAGTCTATTCTTTTGTTATTCATACACATTTTATTTAGGATTATTATTAAACTTCATGACTGAAACTTATGATGCAAGATCCTATAGTTTTTACTAGGTATTTTCATAACAATTGAGTTTCTATAAATTTGAAGTAATGATTTTGTTATGATTGGGTTTTTTCATCAGCTTTTCCATTGGTAGTTAAATTATTTTGTTAGTTTGGAGTATAATGGACTAGATCCTATTGAGATCATTCCCAATGAAAATATTGTTATACCCAAGGCAGACTTGGATAAATTAGCCCATCATAGGAAAGCTTCTTGGTACAAGAGAGGAGTTTAACTTTTGTCACATAGTAACACAGCTAGAGTAATGATGGTGATAAGTATGATTAATGAAAAATAAAATGAATAAAAAACGTTTCTTATATCAAATCCTTATCAAATGGAATATTAATTACTAAGAAAAGTCATTATAATAATTTTCTATTTCTGGATAATTGAAATATTTGAACAAAAAGACAATATACAAGTTAAAGTAAAATTGAAATTACCAAATTTCCTATTTATATTGATAACTTGTGTAATTCTACTCCTCAAGAGTCTTCCCTGAATGTTCAGATCTTATCTCTATAGGAAATTTGAATTTACTGGTTAAATATCTCGCTGTAAACCTCCATAGAGGCATTAAACACTACCTGCATTTTATACATGTGGCCCTAAATCAAAAAGAATCTCAAGATTCCTTTAAATATTATGATGACTATTGTTTCAAGATAATTTTATAAAATTATAATTACTTGTCTGATGTATGGATGATGATTTTCACTCTGGGATGGAGGCTTTATTTAAGAAGATAAAGTTTTTAGATATTTTCACATATTAATTCTTTGCAATTGAGATCATTTTTTCAAAAAAGAATTTGTAAATTTGATTTTGTTGAAATTTGTATAATATTTTATCCATGAGAGAAAATACACTTCTCTTAGTCCTAAGAATAAATTTTTGTATTATTTAAAAAAGGTTATTTATTTGTGATTTCAGATGTTGTACAAATTAAATATTAATATCTAATATGAGCACATTTTCTCAATTTGCATGTACATGATAAGGATGGCTAAATAGTTGGAGGGTGGAGAAATTTAAAGCCTTTCCATTGAAGTTTGAAGATTTTCTGTCTTAATTTAAACTGAGCACTGATTATATATGTGTGTGTGGGAAAAATGATGATTCGGACCAACTGATGAGTGCTGGTTCAGCACGAAATACATATATTGTAAATCATTTATCTTTTTAGCATTTATGTGGTCATGTGTAACAGTTATATAAAATGGAGTGGGTGACTAAAGGGAGATTAAAAGTCTGAGTTCAAATTTCCTCTAATTACATTTAGCTTAAAAGTATATATATATATTATACTTGTATTTAAATATTAAATATATTATGTACATAATACAAATTTGAAAGTTTGTTTGTATGTTACTTAATAACTCAACAAATATTGCATACTCTTGATGAATCTTGCATAACTTTCTTTTTTTGGAGAATTATATAGGCTATGGATTTTTGCTTTATGGTACTTAATTGTTTGGAAAAAATGTGAATATATTACTAATGCGAGCAAAGCCATGGGTACAGAATTTGAAAGTTTGTACTAGCAATGACTTTTAGAGAAATTTTAATCATTTAAAAGTAATATTTTCTAGAAAATTTGAAAATTATCAATATTAATTGAAGGCAGTTCTGTTGTGAATAGGTTACCAGTAATCCTTAATTGTTTATTCTTTCCTTTAGCCTTATTCTTTATCTTTATATATATAAATTTGAAAAGTTTATTTGTTTGCTTGTTTTTTACTTAATAGCTCAACAAATTTTGATGAATCTTGCACAATTTTTTTCTTTTTTATTGGAGAATTACATAAGTCTGGATTTTTGCTTTATGGTATTCAATTGTTTTTAAAAATTTGGTAATTTTCTACTAACATGAATGAGGCTGTGGGGAATAACATATATATATATATATATATATATATATATATATATATATATATATATATATATATATATATATATATATATATATATATATACATTGTAACCAATTGGCTATATCACTACATTAAAAATAATTAGATAGTTGGCAGCATGTTCTTCCAGTTTAGGTTAAGATTATTTAATTAATGGGGAAAATAATTTAATTTTCCCATGTATATTTTTTGTATAGTGGGTCTTCAATTGGTTAAATATTTTATTTTGCTTTCCATATGATAATAAGAACATTCTAGACATTTTTTAATAATTGTCAAATCTTTTTTTTTAATTATAATATGTATATTTTAATATGTATTGTAAATTGTGAATGTTGGTAGAAGAGAAAAATATAAAATCATATAAATAATTTCCTTTGTTCTCTCTCTTCAATAATTTTATTTAATTACCAGTTGCTTTTAATTTTTTTAAAAAAAAATTGTACTATGAGAAAATAATTTTATCTTTTTTGTAAATTATTTAATAGATATTAATTTTAACCTTAAAAGAGAATTAAAGTTTTGTGTTTAAGAGTATTTTTTAAAAAAATAGGATTTTAATATTTTGGTAAATTTTATTTTTAGTTCATCAGAGTTGTTTTTTTTCTTTATCTCTCTTCATTGCAAAAAAAAAAAAAATTAAATCAGTGCAATTAACTGATTATCTTCTTTTTCTTTTTTGCAAGAAAATTTTTTCATTTAGAAAGAAATGCCTAGAATTTTATGATGTTAATTTAAGTTCTTGAGCTTGTTTTTCAATAACTATGATTAAAGAGGAAATAGCTGAACAATTGTATTTATAAAAATGTACCTAATTGGTTGTTATAAAAATTATCATGTAAGAGACAGATTGTGATTGGCTTATAGTCAAGATTGTTCTTGAAAAAACATAATGGGATATAATTAAGTCAGAAGACCAAAGTGTCTGGTAAGAAGATATTCCCAACTTATCTGTTAAAGAGAGATCAGTTAAGTCCTAACCTAGCTGTTAAAGAAAAAGAAGCAGAAGTCTTCACCAAGCTATTGCATAGAATAGAAGATTTAATCAAGGTTTTAGTATTCTATGAATTTAGTCATAAAATGGTTTCTACAATGAAAACTATGTGATAAATTTAGCAAAAAGCTAGACATTATCTTCCTCCATGTAATCTGCCTTCACTGGAATAAAAATGTAGAGAAGTTACCACCTAAAGTAATCTGCAACTTTATCTTGAACCAAGAGCATGAGTCTCTGTCTATACTAGTCTCACCTGGAAGTTTAGTGTAAAGAAATGGATGAAATTGTCTATTTTTTAATGTGGAATTACTGCAAACCAACAAAAAGACAAATTAACCATGTACATGGGTAGAAGCATTCAAGAAAAAAACAACTGGAAATTATAATTGGGAAGAAGTACCCTACAGAAGAATCAAATCACAGTTAAAGGTATTTTATGTGTACACACTAAATTTTTGTGTATAGTAAAAAAAGATATTTTTTTTGTTTTTGTAAAAATTGATAATTTTAAATATTTTCATTAATAGTTTTAAATTATTTTTTTTTAAATCCAGTCAATTTTCTCTTCAAAATTATGAAACAGTTTTTAGAAAATTCAATTTTTTGTAAATTTAGTTTTTTTTTTTTTTTGTTTGGTAAATGTGTTTTTCTCTTTTTCTTCATTTTCCCCTCCTTAAAAAAAATGTTAATTAAGCTAAATCAAAGATTATCTTTGATTTTGAAAATGTTGTTTTTCCAATTCTTAGTTATTTTAAAGAAATAATTAATTAAAAGTTTGTTTATAAATAGAAATCAACTGATTGATTATAATTTTCCACTGACTGATTATAATTTTTATGAAAATATATTTTTTGGATGGAAAAAATGTTTAAAATTTTATACTATCATGTCTTTTTTTTGTTTATTGTTAATCAATTAGTTATTAAATAATTGTTTTTAAAAATATGTTTTAATTCTTAATTCTATCCAATTCCTATTTCATAAATTGCAGTGTGTGTGATCTTATTTCATGACAGCTTAATGTTCTAGGATTTTTTTATGATCCCAATAAAACTATTTACTTATAATAGGGTAAATCTAGGAATTATTTAAAGTGATTTATAATAAGCTGCTTTATTTATTTATCTCTTCTTCACAGTAATAGTTTATAGAGTTCTTGCTTCCTGAGCTAGATTTGTGCATAACAGTTATAAGGAGTAGAGGTTTATGTTTAGTGTTATGGACATCCAGATGATGTCTGGTTGGCACAAAAGGGATATCCTTTAAAGTCCATGCATTACATCTCATTTTATTATTTCTTTATCAATTTAGTTTATAGTTGGACAGTACATTAATGGTACTAAGTGGTCAGAGTATTGATGATGGTCAGAATGTTTTTAGTATCTCAAATTATTTAATTTATTGTTGAATTTTGATGGAGTAGCATCTAAGTATGTGCATCCAGATAATTATTTTTTGTATTCCTGCCCTAAGTTTGGCAGTGGCTAAATAATTAGCCTGGTCTATAGTAGACTCATTTTAAATCCAGTCACAAGATTGACTGTTGATTTATTTTTATTGAACATTCATAATGATGAATGATTATTAGTGAACTTATAGTAAGTTCTGTGTTGTTCTCTCAAGCTCATTCTTTTTATACTAAATTTTATATTTTATTTAGGAATGATGGTTTCCCATCTCCTCATAATTTAGTCCTAATGTAGTGTACTATTACAACTAGCTACCCAATTATGGGACATTGTAACTTCAGATTCTCCTTTATTAACCCCTATTTTTCGAATTGTTACAATATATATTCTGATAACTGTGATTTGGGCTTATAATGTCTATAGAAAATTAAAGTAAGATGAAATTAGGAATTGAGGCTAAAAAAATAACTTTAAATAAAAAATTTGATGTAATGCCATTACAGTTATGAAATATTGAACAAAATATGTTAAAATTCAAAATTATCCATTTATATTCTCTAAAAGTTTATAGTATCTAAATATATATGTTAGGAAGTACTGACCCAGTGATTTCTACTATTCATTTATTTTAGTATTTAGAGCAGTAGAACTACCAAAACAATTATTTTTCAGAATTGTTCAAGGATGGAAAGTATATAAATTTTATAGTGTGTGATTATTAAAACTATTTAGCCAATTTTTTTATTTTATTGCAGTAGATTTAGGAATAGGGAAGTGAATCTTAATAAAGACACATGACCTGAACTTATAATGGTGAATTTGCTCAATGAAAAAATATATTAAGTCAAACCTATATATTAAAAAGCATTTAACTAATAGTGAGATTTGTAATTTATAACCAAATTAATTATAGAAATTCAATTTTATCACAGTAGTAATATTAAAATATAGGAATATTATCAATGATACAATTTTAATTTGTGTAAAAAAAATGATAAGAAATACTATTTTGAAAGTAAACTATTATTCATAGAAGTCACGGGTAATTACAAATTTGGAAAGTAAGATAAAATGATCAGAAATATTTTTGAAAAATACTTCATATAGGTGGTCAGATTATCTTGAATTATGGAAAACATATTTTTAGGAATAGATGGATGTTGTTATAAGGTTACAAAAAGCAGTATAAAGAAGACATTTCATCATATCAGATATTAGTTATTCATTATCAGATCAGAAATGATAGATTAATCATCATACTGCAGCATTCTATCTTCAATCCTTTAAGGAACAAAATTGGCTGAGTAAAAAGAATATCAATAATGTTTATAAACTTTTTTTAACCATAAATCTTGACTTCTAGAGAAATAACAAAGTTAAACTGCCATTAGAATACTTGTCAATATATTCCCACTACAATGATACAATTCTCATTTACATTTATAGATTTTTTAGAATGATTAGTTAAAAGCCGTCAGATATTTATTGCCCCATTGTCTTCCACCCATATAGTGTCTATGAGAATGATTTAAGTAAATGTAGCATAAAGAAATGTATTGTCTTTACCCAAAAATGATGTGATTTACTGCTTGGATATTTGCCTATGGTAACCAAGGAAACCTTAAAACCCACTTACAATATGACCAATGTATAAATCACCATGGAATTAAAAATTATCATATTATGAAAGCCAACTAATAGTAGATTTTTTAGGTCCAACAAAAGAAGTTGACTAACCATAATACTGTCAAACAATTTCAAGCACAACATACCTGGATGATATGCTTATTGAATACTTAAATAGTAATAAAAACTTTAGCTATGTCAGTTTAAAGAGATTTATATATGAAATATCATCTATATGTAAATGTTTAATTTTTATTTCAGTGCATTACAAATATAATGTAGTTTTCCTTTTTTTTTTGATTTACTCTCTGAACTAAAGTAATGAAAGTGTATTCTTGCATCTTTGAGACAGTAAACTTTCCAATATGTTGGATGGGAGGAGAATATTTGAATTTTTCTTATAACATTAAAGCTGTAATGCAGACAAAATTTGACACTTTCTGTCATATAATTCCAAGAGTCTAATTTAGTAAATAATAATAGTTGATGAACAAAAGGGAATACAATATATAACTGTTAGTTGTAGGCATTCAAGTTCTACAGTATGTTCATCTATAAATATAATATGTTTATGTTGATTTTCTCTATGTTATTTGCATTAATAAATATATTGTTGAATCATTAAACTAGCTTATTCTTACATATTTTACCACATGATTAATTAGGAAAGAGCAATTACTGTGTATAACAATCATTCTTAGCTTTTATGCTTTAAGCCAACTAGAATTTAAAGCCATAATAGGGCAAATAGAATCAGAATTAACATTTGTAGGATTCTCCATTATCTGAAAGTAGAATTCAGTACCATGACTTTCATTGGGTACAAATCAATGTTATCTTTCACATATTATAACTTTTATATTTTCAGTATTCAATTTGATTATCATCAGTAACTTAAAAGTAAAATATGGGATACTATTTAATATAGTAAAATATTTTTAAGTTGATCAAAGATCTAAGAGAACATGTTTTATCTATTTATATTGAATTATCATTCAGTGGCCAAATATCAATTTTACCTTGAATGCCTAAAATATAAATGCTTATTTAGCTTATGAATATAGAATGACTTAGTTTCATATATATCTGAATTACTTAGTCTCTATCAATTACATTTAGCACATCAATATTTACATTTTATAAATATAGAGAGGTGGCTTCAATTGCTTAACCAGCTTTCTATTATATATCTACTTGGGCATATACTATGCATTACATATAACATAGGTGATTATTACCAAAAGACAGCCCTCATATATCAAACTAGACTTCCTTCTACAATTCTGCTTCTTGTTCTTTTTTGCAAATACAAATCATAGCTATTTTCAACTTTAAGAATAGTAATTATTTTTTTCCCTATCAAATTTACTTTTTATGTTCTATAGTCTCAATATGCTTATTCAATTCTTTTTTTTTTTAGAAGTTTCATCAATAAATCATTTTCTCTTAATCTTTCCAGAGCCTCAATATTTTCTCATTTATTTTCCTTATTGCTCACATATCTGATTCATATAAAGCTGCATACAGAATAAACAATTTAATGTTTCTTTCTTAAAACTTAATTTCATTGTGTTCACAAATAACTGTCCAGCTTTACTAAAAGCTTATTTAATTTTGGTAACTTTAATTTCTTTATTACCAATTAGTATCCATCTTCTTAAATATTTAAAACAGTAATTTGCTCTTTAGTTTCCTGTTCAATATCAGTTTGTCTCATGATTTATTTTCATCTCAAGCTTTATAAATTCTATCAGTCATACATAACATTTTATTAAGATTATCTTCACTAACTTTCAGTACTTCCATATCAGAAAATGTGTGAGTCTACACTGCTTACTTACATTCTTTCTTGCATCTGTCTCATAATAGTCCACACTAATTATTTACTATCTTAAACCAGTAAACATCACACAATCAATATTCTTTATGCTTACACAAGCTGTTTACACAGAGGCAACATACAGCAGCAAGCTAGAGTAATCAATGGATGCAGGGGGGTTTGTGCGTAAAATGTGGCTGGTGATGGCTTACATTAGATTTTAAGATTTATGTGCAGTGCTCTCAAATCCAAGGCTCCTCGTTGATGAAAGCCAGAAGTTAGAAACTAGTCTGGGGATATTGAATGAATAGACACTACATAGGGATTTTATGCATAAACCTTTCTGCATCCATTGATTATTCTGGCTTACATTGAGTGGCACTACTGTATGGAGAGTTTTGTCTCTGTATTTACGATCTTCTTTGTGTTAATCTTTTTTATAAGACTATATATCAGTGTTTCATGATTTATATACATGCTCTCTAATAAATATCATTTCTTCCAATCTATAACTTGATTTTTAAAATATCCAATTTACTTAATCAAATCTGTTTTTAAAGACCTACAAATCAAATATTAATCTATTCTTTAGACAATAATTTTCAACCTTCCAATTGTTACATTTGCTTCTCTATTCTAAACCTAACTTTTCTTCAGACAGAGATGTTTATATAAAAGATATGATCTGGGCCAACTAAAGAGTGCCAGTTTAACATGAAATGCACCTTGTGGATCACTTTTTTCAGATCTATTTATTCATGTAATGGAAAGTTTAAATACTATACACGTATAAAAATATATCTTTTATATAAACATAATTCTGTCTGAAGAGAAGTATACTATACGTATAAAAATATCTTTTATATAAACATAATTCTGTCTGAAGAGAAGTTAGGATTTAGAATAGAGAAGCAATGTTAACAGTTAAAGGCTGAAAACTATTGTTTAGAGAATAGATTAATGTTTGATTTGTAGATCTTAAAAAAGATTGGATTAAGTAAATTGTTTGTTTTTTTAAAATAAAGTTATAGATTGGAAGAAATGATGTTTATTAGAAAATGCATATATAAATTGACACAAGGAAGATAGTAAATAAGAAGTGTAGACTATTATGATTTATAAAAAATACTGATACAAGAAAAAATGTAAGTAAGCAGTGTAGATCACACATTTGCTGATATGGAAGTAAGTAATCACAGTTAGTGAAGATAATCTTAATAAAATGTTATGTATAAGTGATATAATTTATAATGTTTGAGATGAAAATAAATTATGAGACAAACTGATATTAAATAGAAAACTATAGAGTAGGCTACTATTTTTAAATATTTAAGATGGATACTAATGATGAAATTTGATAATATTTAATAATAAAAGATAAAAGTTTGCATCTAGACTCGATTCGATTTAAAATAGTTGTAACTAATTTCCACCATATAAGATTAAGCTAAGTATTTTTAAACCACTATATTTTACTAAATTAATTTTTTTCTTTAGCGTAATCATAACTGTTAAAAAAAAAAAAAGTACTGGTCCTACACTTGGCCTCGTAATTTGTAGTTTAAACGTTTAATCTATAATATCTTTCCATAGACATTAATAATTCAATTGGAATTTTACTATTTTCTTGTGCTTCATCATTTTTCATTTAAATTGGAGGTTTTATATTTTTCCCCTTTATTATTTGCACAATTGATTTATATCTATTCATCTTTCTCAATGAAATATCATACATTTTAAAAATCTTTATAAAAGGGCCATATTACAAAAAAAAATGATGCAATTTTCAATAAAATATATATATAAATTAATCTACAAACCCTATCAATGGGTTTTTAATTAACGACCAAAAAAAAAATCATACTGAGCTATAATCAGAGGTGATATTTAGCGGATACGCACAGGTAGTTAAAACAAACCCCACAAAATAATAAATTATGTCGCTCTCTTAAAAAAAAAAAAAAATGTAAATAAAAATCCCAAAAATATGTTTTATATTTAATTATATCTGATATGTTATAATTCAGTTAATTTAGATGTGATGTATGACTTCTCCTTTATTGAAGTCAGGAATCTCAGCCACTATGTCCAGAGAAACCTGTTAACCATCTTATCTTCCCTTTCCATTCCCCACCCTAAGTTTGCTCCAATCCATTTTCACATCATCATCTTAGTTCATTCTAGCCTTTATAGCTAGATTCTCCTTATCTTTTTTCCAAAATCCTACATAGAAACCAAGAACCCACTTTCTGTATAATCATTTTGTTTATATTTATTCTCTATCAATTTCATTATTTGTCCCCTTTCTTATTGTAAGCATTTACATTCAATTGGCAGATGCCTAATATTTTCCTCGCCTTTCTTACATAATTTGCAGACTAAATTACCCAATTTTTCCATTTATGTGAATATTCCCTTGTTGCTAACGATCCTTCTTTGGCCTTCACACATCTGCATCTAATGCATGTCTTCCTACTTCTCTTTGTACTTTTGCTAATAACATCCCTTTACTAACACATAATGCATCATTACCATCAGTTAACCCTGCTACTGCCACTTCCTTCCATACAATTCTTGCTACATTCTATTTATTATATGAGAACACTGTTAATTTCTTTATCGGTCCCTTTCTTTGCTTCATTTATCAATTTTTTCTCCCATTCGACCAAGCAATTCCTCTGATTATTTAAGATGATTCCCAAATAATTATATTTATTCACCACATCTAACTTTATATTCCCCAATAAAAATTCTTTTCTTACCTCAGCATTTTTCATCATTACTTTTGATTTGTTTTCACTCAATTTAATCCCCATCTCTTTACCAGTCTTGCACAGCTTCCATATCTTCCCTACTTTCTGTGCACAAGAAAACATCAGCAAATAAAGACGTGATAATGTATACATTTCATTGCCACCTATTAATGGTATTTATTCCCCTCTTTCTATTGCCTTCACCATTTCTTTCAAATATAACAAAACAAAATAGGTAACATAGGGCATTCTTGCCTTAGTCCCATCCCATTTTTAACTCCGATTCTATATTTCCTGATACATATAGTAATTATTTTCATATAATCTCTTAATAAGATCCACTTAAAGCTCCATTCACTCCCAAATTTACTAAACTTACTCATAATCTATTTTTATTTACTCTATCATATACCTTCTCGATATCTATAATGGCCACATATAACTGCCTATCCATATTCCTAATCATGTCTATAAGTTGTGTGACTATAAATAAACTATCTGCTTTATGCCTATCCATTTCTAAAACCTCCTTGCACTTCTCCCACTATATTATTTTCTTCCATCCATTTTGCCAACCTTTCAGTCACTATATATACAAAAACTTTATTTAGCACTAATTGTTTATCTTTCTATGGTCCTTACCCTTTTTAAATAACAGCCTCAATCTTGTATTATTCCAGCTATCTGGAAATTCTGTTTCTGTGCCATCTTATTAAAACATAACATATTTAATTTTGCCCTATTTCCCAAATTCATCATGATCTCTACTGCCCATTCATCTTAACCTCTAGCCTTTCCACTTATTCCCTGCTTCATTCATTTTTTGTAAAACTAATATTTCCATTACTATGTGATTTTATGTTTATCACTTTGCCTTCACATCTAACATCTTTTCTATATTCATTTCATAATTATTTAAGATAGTATCTAATTTTTCTCTAGATCTACACTCTTTTTCCTCATCATTTAGTAATACAATTTCTCTTTCCTCTACATTCCTTCTTTTAATATACTTTCAAAAATTTGTACTCCCATATCTTCTACTTTTATTAATATCTTCCGATAATTTACTATTTAATTTCATTCTCTATAATTATATATTTTGATAAATATAGCTTTACTTCTCACTATATGTAAAATATATAATTGTTAATTAGAGAAGATATAAATTAGTATTAAAGTTTATCGGCTTAACGTTTTCGAGGATCCATGCTTACAATTATATATTTTGAGTAATTTCTTTTTATTTATATCTTTTTCACTTTCGTTGTTTTTAATAGCACATTTATATTCTCTGCATACTTTTTTCTCTTTTACACTTTTATTAATTCTCATTTTTCTATTACTTTTATTCTTCTGAATATGTTCACCTAAAACTGTATTTGCCATTTTTTCTACTTCATCATACCATCTCAAACAAACTCTTCCATAATTTCTTCTACTTTTATTTTATATTCTTCTAACTTATTCTTATCACTTCCACATCTTTCACTATTTTTTCAACTTTTATTATTGTTTTCCATTACATTACTAACCATTTCTATCATAAAAAATTATGATCACTATTACATATTCTCTCTTTATTCTGTAGTTTATTAATTCCCTCTTTCTCTACTAATACATAATCTAGTATGTTAAATATATTATTTCTAGACCATGTGTATTGCCCCTCATAAATATTTAATAAATTTCCAATGCTCAAATTCACTTTCTGACAAAAAATTTTCAAAAGCTGTTCATTCTTGTTATCTACATCATCAACTTCTTCAATATGCCTATTCATATCCCCTACAACCATTATTTTCCCCCTTTTTTCTTGAAACTCTGTATATCCTTAACTAGGCATTCACATATGCTACTGTTCCACTCCATTATAGTTTGATTATCACTAATGGCCATATACACTATAACCACCATCCATTCGTATCTTCCTAACTTTATCTTAAACCACAAATGTTCTTGTCACTTTATAGCATTTAAATATTTTTTTGACATAACTTCTATATCACCACCCTTTTTATTTATATCCTGCCATACCAAGTTTTTCACGTGATGTGATGCACTGTGACTTCTCTTTATATGGAGTCAGGAATCTCACACCAACTATGCCCAGAGAAATATTAGCTACTTTGACCTCCCTTTCCATTCCCTACCCCAAGTTTTTCCATATTCTTCTCTATCCTGCTCCATCCCATTTCCACAACATAATCTTTGTCAACTCCATGGCCTTTATATCTAAAAACCCCTTAGCTTTTCCCAAACCCAGCATAAAAACCAATAAGCCACTTTCTGTATAATCACTTTGTTCATATTTATTCTTCTACAACTTCATTATTTGTACCCTTTCTGCTTTCAGACATTTACATTCAATTAACAGATGCCTAATATTTTCTATGCCTTCCTTACACAACTTGCAGACTAAATCACCCATATTTTTCCATTTATGTGTATATTCCCTTGTTGCTAAAGATCCCATTTGAGCCTTAAACAGTAAACTACTTTCCTTGCTATTATCATAAATTAACTCACACCCAATATTCTGTTTACTTCTATAAATATTTAAACTCTTTTTACTCTCCATACTAGCTCTCCATCTCTCCAACTCCCTATTCTTTATTAATGCATCTATTCTTCTATCCCATTCCTTAACACTATAACACTCAACAATTCTCCTAACACAATCATCCCACCTTTTGTATAAGTATACTGACATAAATTCTTTATCTAAATCTTCTGCATATCACATTACCTTTCTCACCCATCTTGTTGCCTGCCCTTTATTCATAACCCAATTAAATACTATTTTGGCTATTCTTTTATTATCCATAAACTGCAATCTACTGAACATTTTCATTTTGCTTTTTGCATCTCTCATATAAAAACTTGACCATCCCATTTCTCCTTGAATTGCCTCCTTTGCCATCCACACTTCTGCATCTAATGCATGTCTTCCTACTTCTCTTTGTACTTTTTCTAAGTAATCTAATACCCCTTTACTAACACATAATGCATCATTACCATATGTTAACCCTGCTACTGCCACTCCCTTCCATACAATTCTAGCTACATCATATTTATTATATGAGAACACTGTTAATTTCTTTATCAATCCCTTTCTTTTCTTTGCTTCATTTATCAATTTTTTCTCCATTCATCCAAGCAATTTCTCTGATTACTTAAGATGATTCCCAAATAGTTATATCTATTCACCACACTTAACTTTATATCCCCCATATTAAAATTCTTTGTCTTCTCTTTCCCCAGTATTAATCATCATTACTTTTGATTTTTCTTCACTAAATTTAATCCCCATCTCTTTACCCACCTTTGTGCATGTCCTCAGCATAACTTCCATATCTTCCCTTCTTTCTGCACACAA
The DNA here is from genome assembly GCA_028023455.1 of Epiperipatus broadwayi. NCBI lineage: Eukaryota > Metazoa > Onychophora > Udeonychophora > Euonychophora > Peripatidae > Epiperipatus > Epiperipatus broadwayi. The sequence goes on from JAQFVV010006254.1 coordinate 1,352,504, forward strand.
AAAAACATCATCCACAAATAAAAGACCCGACAATGTATATACTCCCTTGCCACCTATTAATGGTATCTCTACCCCTCTTCCTAGTCTTTCTATTGCTCTCTCCATTTCTCTCAAATACAACAAAAACAAAATAGGTGACAGAGGACATCCTTGCCTTAGTCCCACCCCATTTTTAACTTTAACTGATTCTATATTCCCTAATTGATATGTGTAGTAATTATTTTCATATAATTTCTTAATAATATCCACTAAAGCTCCATCCATTCCCAAATTTACTAAACTTACCCATAATCTATTTCTATTTACTCTATCATATGCCTCTCTATATCTATAAAAACCATGTATAACTGTCTACCTGTATTCCTACTCATATCCATAAGTTGTGTAACTACAAATAAACTATCTCCTACATGCCTATCTGATCGAAAACCTCTTTGCATTTCTCCCATTATATTATTTTCTTCCATCCATTTTGCAACCCTTCCAGCCACCATATATGAGAAAACTTTATATAGCACTGATGTTACCACTATCGGTCTATAATTGTTTAACTTTCTATGATCCTTACCCTTCCCTTTAAATAATAGCCTTACTCTTGTATTACTCCAACTACCTGGAAAATCTCTCTTCTGTGCCATCTTATTAAAACATGATAATAGTTTTAATTTTGCTTTTTGCCCTAAATTCATTACCATCTCTGCTGCCCATCCATCCAAACCTTGCTTTTCCACCTTTCAATTTCTTACTTGCCTCATTCAGTTCATTTTCCATAAATCATATATTTCCATTACTATATGCTCTCACATTTTCTATCATTCTGTCCTTCACATCTAACATATTTTCTATATCCATTACATACTTGTTTAAAACTATCTCTAATTCTCCTCTAAAGCTACTCTCTATTCCCTCATCATCTAGTAATACCAATTCTCTCTCCCCTACATTCCTTTTTTTTAATATATCTCAAAAAAATTTTACTCCCATCTCTTCCAACAGTTTACTATTCAATTTCATTCTCTCTCTATAATTATCTATTTTAGCAACTTCTTTTTTTCCACCTGTAAATTTCAACTTGTCAGTATCAATGTTAATTAAGGGACAACATTATTTTGTTCATCCTTAACTAGCACTGACACATATCAATAAAACTAAAAATAATATTAATATAGTAAATATTATTTATTTACCTCTTACCTTTTTTTTTTTAGCTTACCTGTTGGTAAACATTTTCAATATCATCCCTGGCTATAATGACCCAACTGCATCATATTATAAACATTTTTTAAATACAATATCATACCTAATTATTTATTAAATGTTTGTGATAATGATGTTTTAGTTGTATTATAAGACAATCCGTGTGACTATATATAATGAATGGAAACCACTAAACAACTTTGTTCTGAGGAAGAAGTGAAGAAATCAGGAGGAACCTCATAGATAAGTATATGAAATTTCTACTGACTGTTCTCTTTGGCAGGATGGCTCATTTGGTTGGAGCATTACCTTAAAATTCAATACTCAAGAATCTAAAGGTCCAGGTTCAATTCCCATACTAGTAATATCACTGGTCTGGCCTGCAATACCTGAAAAAAGGAAATAATATGCATATACTAACCCATGTGCTATTACTAATTGTTGAATGTATTAGAAATATTTAAATAAAGTTAAACATTTTCTAAAGACATTCAATACTCATATTAGATGATGGAAATAGTCCAATAAATAAATACAATCATACCAAATTGTTATAACAGCATTAAAAATACATTTCATCTAAATTTTAATAAATTTGATACTGCTTAAAAAATGTATAACCTATTTTTAATCAAATTAATTGTAATTGGCTTGTATGCTTATTTATTATGTTTTCTATTTTTCCTATTCATGTCATTTTCTTTCCATTTATTTATTTTTTTACTTTACTGTCATTACATTAGTAGAGAATCTGATCATTCATACACTGATCTCTGCATTAACTATGATACTGGAATCAGATATTTTCTCAAAACATATAAATTCACAACACAGTAATCAATACACACATTGTATTTTTCTGATCACATCACTTACAAGTGGCTGCTAATGATTTTTCTCAATCAACTTATGCAAAAATATGTTGTCTTTTCAATGTACCTACATTTTTTTGCTAGTCATTTACTCTTTCTGATTTGAATTACTGCTTCATTCCAGTGACCCTGTTTTTGCCTATTATTTTTAATTCATTTCTTGACTTAATCTGCTTATCATTCCATATGTACTCATCCATATATACTTTTTATTTATATAAAATTCATATTTTTTCATCTTCTTACTTTCTTATCATTTTATTCATTATTTAATTTAACTCAAAACTTGTTTTTTTAACTTTTTTTTTCATAATCTATTACACTTATTTCTACAGCTTTATTTATTAAAGAATGTCATCTTTTATTTGAATTTGCTTTATTGATTAGCCTAATTCTATTGATGCTCATTACTATTTTTTACTTAGTAAATATTTTTTTTCCTAATATTCTCTTTCAAATTTATCCATGCCACAGTTTTCATTTCTGACTTTTTTTTAAAAAAAAATTACTAAATTCTATTCTGAATCCATATTAGCTCCCCAATTTGTATACAGTACACTTAATATTATTCATAAATCAACTTTGAATCAAAACAAAATTAAATTAAACTGATAAATATGTCATTATAATATTTCATAGCTATATCTTTTTTTGTTTTATCAATGAGAGTATTTAAGCACTTTCTCTATCAGTTTATTATTTAACCAAATAAAAAATTATGTAATAGCCAAATTCTGAATTTTATTCTGATAATACAAGCTCATTGACCTGTTTCAAGAGAATCTATTCATTAGCTAACCACAAATCAAAATAGAGTTGAATATTTGCTTCTTAATATAAATAAGTTTAAACTTATTCTGATATATTGATGATCGTATTGGAATTTGACACAACTGATGAAGAGAGTCCTTGAAATAAATCTTATAAGCTTTGTATAATTATAATTCACAATTTGGTTAATATTATATTAATGACTAATAACTTAGTTAAATAATGAGTTAATGAGAGTGCTTAAACACTTTTATTCATAATCTAACTGAAATCTACATTTATCACCTGAAAAATGTTTGGGTACAAATCATTCTATGATTTTAAAACTACATTTTTATTATTGCCAAAGTATTTTATTTGGAAAATCTTTTCATTTTTATCATTTTTTTTACCTCCATAATTTTTTACAAGTTTGTCATTCTTTTCCTATTCCACTTTCTATTGCCATTACATAATGACTTTCACATTATGCTCATTATCACAGTAACTAGTCTACATTTCAAAAAATATTTATGTCATTATGTCTTCAGCTCTTTTGATTATAATTTCATTCACCTTATCTTATAAAGCTTAGTAGCATTTAGTCTTTTATTTCTAATAATAACTTAATTTTCTTTGGTTTATCACAATTGTAATATTACATGAACTTATTTTAATTCTATGAATTGACATCTTTTGTGGTTTTTCAATTGCTAGTAGATGATAAATTTTACTTTATTTTCTGTTATATTAACATAATAAAGTTTTAAAAAATTCAATATCATGTGTGCCATAACTTAATTTAAAATAACTGACATCAAATAAAGAAAAGTGACATAAAGTAAATTTGTAATACAAGATATAACATTTTTAGAATTTTATGTCATGAAATATTATTGCTATTTATTATTTATCCTTTAAATCTTAAGACTCAACTAATAATACATCCCTTCATAGTTGTACAATGTCAGCATGGTTTGGTACAAATATAGATAATGGGGTTCAAGGTCTATGGATTACAATCCAGTTCTTCCACTTCAATATTCAAACTTCTATAAACTCCCAAGAAACAAACAATCGATTGTACAATGATTACAAAAAAAAAGTAAAGATGATAATCAATATATATGTATTTATACTATAAAGATTTTCAGAATTAATTTGTTCTGCATGAGTTAGTTTGTAATAGAATAGTAAAATCTAAACATAAAGGTTCATGGATCATGGCTCCAGTTGTTTGCTTTCAGTGTTTCAACCCTTCTTATAAATTATTAAGCAATAAACCATTTGTTCTTTTACACAATCTAAATAGAACATGATGCCACTTAGTACATTGAATGATAATTCTTGATCGTTTTGATAGAACTTTGGCTTAAAATATTTTTTTATTTGCTTAATGCAATCAAATACTATTTGAAATGCAGTTTATTATAAATGGAAATATAATTTATGTGGAAAATACCATATAAATTATCTCGATGACCAAGATAAATTTCTTATGATCAATCAGTTTTTTGCAAATCTTTAAAAAGATTTTTAATCCACAAGTGTAGTCATATTCTCTAGAGTCATAGTTATCTAATGATATGATGGTTTCTTCATCTTCTTCAGAGTTGAGTTGTAATGGTTTTTAAAATAATAGTATATGTACTTTATATTTATTTTTGTTATATTTCTGAATAATAATGTATGACGAAAGTTGGAAATAAACTTGTAAACTGTCCTTAATTATTCCTTTGGTATATTAATAGAATTATTGCTAATGATTGAATATTCATAGTACAAAATTATATGCATTGTACTTCTTCAATTTTGCTTAAAACGTCTAATCCGTTTTTGCTTAAAATATCTAATTCGGTTGATGAACTTATAGCATGCATACCAGAAGTGTCATGTAAAAAAATTTGATGGTAAGCATAAATTATATTATTATTAGCCTATATTTTAATAAATTATTTGTTAGTAATTACTAGAAAATTTTGTTTTGTGTGAGAAAAGATTAATGCAGATTGATTTTCCTTGCCACAAGCAATTTTGTAATAAATACATGTTTCTTACTCCATCTATAATCATGCATACAGTTGTGAGTCTGTGACCAGCATATACCACATAGTGCATTGGAGTGTGCTAAACAAGTGAATTATTTGTGTGTAAATATACAAAATTAGTACAGAAACAAACACTATGGTATAGATGCATTTTAACATAATTATTGTATTTATACAGATGAAAAAAAAATTAAATTCTTTTTTATAGAGATTTTTCTCAATATTTTTTTTTGCTGTTCTGCCTAATAAGGTGAATATAAATTAAAAATAAATAAATAATAGGATTAGTAGCAGAAAATTACAAAGCATGACTAATAAAGGTAATAAATTTGTGCTTTATTTTCATGACAGTTGTATACAGAATCTTATCAATAAGTTGGTTTTATCAAGCAAATCATAAACCTCTTCTTGATAAAAAAAGAACAAAAAAAATTTATTACATAGGTCATTAAAAATAGAAATGCTCAGCCAATATCCCTAATTAAATTTATCAGTAGTTAGTTAATATAACAATTATTTGTTATATTGTCTTAAACATTTCTGCCAAACATGGGAATGGCGAATATCCGAAAGAAACATAGTTAAAAATATGCATTGGTTCTTTTTGAGACAAAAAAATATTCAAAGAATAAAAGATATGTTCAGCATCAAATTCTTTTGTTGTCACTACATTTATGTGACATAGTGTAAGCTTTAATAATCAATTGATTCAGATGATAGTGCTTAATAAATTCCTCAGAATTGTCCTATCCAATACTTCTAGACTAGTGAGGAAGTTTGTATTTTGGAACAATGCATTTGGATCTTTGGGATCAAATGCATTTTTCCTCTAGAAATCATCTTTTATTTCTCTGTTTTACTATCAGACTACTAGCCTAAATTGAAAAACATTGTTTTCAATGTAATCCAACATACTTGAAGAATAATATAGATCAGAAACCAGTTTACATTGCCTACAAATTCGGTGTATTTAGGTTTTTAAATAGAAATCTCTATTCCTTTGCTGTGATTGATATAAAGCCAAATAAGCATCCCATAAAAAAGGCAAATGGCTTTATTGATCTGCCAACTGCACCAAACTGTGCAGAGCTGCATCACATGTTACCAGCTTATACAATGCTGTTTATCAACAAAAAAAAATTTCTCATTATATTTATGCCAACTAGTGCAACAATTAGTAACCAATAGCTGCCATATGGAAATGCTTACTACACCCAAAACAATCCTGAATAGAAATTAGATTCAAACTTACTGGAATATAACTGCTATCTTGATAATCATGAAAACATTTTTAATTTCTTTTCTTGAATTTATTATTATTATTATTATTATTTGAAAAATACTAAATTCTTTACAAAAATGTACAATTAAATTACAATGAGAAATTAATCTCTGTAGTGACTATCTTAACAAAGTCAAAATATGTTTTATACCATGGGGTCACAGACTGTGGCTCATGAGCCAGATGTGGCTCTTTGATTCCAATCTCATGGCTTTTTTTATCATGATAACATAAACACCTTTTTTATTTTCTCTTGTAATTTGTAAATAAATATTTTGATGACTCTAGGAGAGAAAAAATGCACATTACATTGAGTCTTGAATTCAGCCTTATTATAGCAATAGTAATTATTGTATATGATATAAATCAAACTTTCAAAGTAATTTATTTTTATTTTTATGAGAATTTTTATTTTCATTAGCCATTCATAAATTCATATTTTTCATGAACATATTTTTCACTTCTTTCTTTGTGATTCTTTAATGAGCGGAAGGGGAGGAAAGAGATTTAAACAAAATGGCTCTTTGTGTTAAAGAGTCTGGCGATTCCTAGTATAGACATAAGTAATAACATAAAAGATCAAATAAACAATAAATATACAAAATAAAAAGGCAATAAAAATAGAAAAAAAAATCAAATACAAAAATAAAAAATTTCTAAATATATTTTAATTATGGATTTTTTCAAGGTAGCAATTTAAGAACATATATACAAAATGTTTGTTAAACCAATCTTGATTTTTTTTTTTTTTAAGAAAAAAACAACATATTTTTTTATTGTCAAATGAAACAAAAAAAATCACAATGTATAATTCATATTATTTTTAGAATATGAAAAACAAGAGAAGCAGACAAAAATATAAACTTAATTATGTAGCAGTTCTTTCAGATTGTTGTTATAAATAGACAAATAGCCCAAGCAAGAGGTTACAAGTAGGATTAAAATTAAACTTAAATCAAGAGATGAAGTATTGTTTAGCAAAAGCAGGATCTTGAATGAGATTGAATATAAGAAGTTTAATGAGAAGTATGACTATGAAATCTGAATAATGAAATCTTAACAATAGAAAATAATAAATGCAGATGTAACTGAGAATAGAGGATGTTTTTATACCACTATCACAAAAATATATTCATCAATGAATATGATTTAGGTGAACTTAGCATACCCAAGAACAGAATCATTAATGCTCTTCCAGCATAAACTAATGTAATAAAATGAATGGACATGGTACAGCCTTGAAAGAAGGATTTGTTAATGTGTATCCTAGCATTGATAAAGAATGAAAACTGTTTGGAATAAATTAAGTTCAACCCATTCTACAAATGGGATAGTATATTATTTAATAACAAATACAGTGAAGATTCCCAAATATAAAATTTGAATTATATACAAATAATTGATATTTAAAATTTGTATTGAAACTGCTATAAAACTAAATATTTTTATGCATGTATGTTTTTATACATGTATGGATGGATTATATTTTAACATAGACAAAATATGTAATAAAGATTGTAATATTTCCAATAGGTTTAACACAGAAAATGATCTTTAATTAATAAGATATATGTCTTATTATAATTAAAATATTAGTTATTTGGAGGATCATATTATGTTTAAGTAAAGATATATGTTATCTTAAAGTTAAATAAGACGAAGCTATTAAGAAAATCTTTATTAATTGTTAATATCCCTAACTTTACTTACAAATTGCTTTAATTTATTAATAAACTTTGAAAATGGCTCAGATTTGAATGAAATCAATAAAAAGATAACTGAAACTCTATAAAGAATGCTATGCTGATAGATGGTCCAAAAAAAATCAATCATCAATAAATTTTCAATTAAGACACAAGAATGTATGAAAAAAAATAATAGAATTTATTTTATAATGACTCATTTAGAACATAATGTGTGGAATCCTGTTTAAAAAAGACATGAAAAAAAAATTGATAATAACATAAAAATATATAGTTGTGAAAAGAGCTATAGAATAAAAGTCTCATAAATTTAAAACATCTGAGTTTTGGAAAGCAAGTTATTTTAAAAATAAAAAAATGGATGATGCCATCAAATGTGTGTATGAAAGATTTGAATGAGAACTATATACTACTTAATAAAGAACATAGCAATCAAAATAGCTATCACATTTTTTTTTTGAAATTGCGAATATTTTAAGTAAAGCAATAAGACATACAACTAAATTTACAAAGAATAAACACATTTTTGAAATGGTTGTTAAAGATATTTTAATAGAAGTAGATAAAAAAAATAGAGAAATTTTTCAAAAAGTTTTACATCAAATGATAAAATAATGCCAGAAGATTGCAAGAATACAATATTTATTTATTTATATCATTACAACTTGAATTACAGAGAACGTTGAACTCTAACCAAACACACATACAAACAGCTACATTCAAAAGGTAATATTATATCAATACCAACATCAAAAGAGTCTAATAGAGAAGTAATTGCATCACAATAGACCATCCAAAGAACACTTAACCTTTACTAAAAAGAAAAAAAATGAATGAGCTGCTATTATGATACTAATTTGTAAATTATGAAAAAAAATAACAAACATTTGGTCCTATAAGCATTTCAGTGATTAAAGAAAGCTTTGGAATATATCATGGCACAGAAATAGAATATTATCACATTCTGAAGAATATTTATTAAAATGGTATGACAATTTTTGGATTATATGATGTCATAAAGGAAATTAACACTGACAAAGTCATTTCATCTTTCCAAAATTTTTTACAACAATTTAACAGGGAACATTTTGTAGGTTGAAATTAAAACTCAAGTAATATAAAATATAAGATTATTTAAGACATGCAATTTTACAAATGACATAATTGTTTGACAAATAATTTTAGAAAATGTTAGAAGAACTGTTAGATAAAAATAAAAAATTAGATTCAATAATAAGTGTTAAAAAATGACAAAAAACAATGTTCAATGACTTTTGGCAAAAAAAAAAAAAGATGATTGATAATAAATTTAAAAAAGGTAATAATCATAAATATCTTGTTCATATTATTAATATAATGAATTACTAAATTGAAAATAAACCTAGAATTAAACTTGAATGGCATACTTTTAGAGAAGGAAAAGGTTAATATTAAAAATAATATATTTACATGTTTGAAAAAGTTTTTAATAAATGCAATTTTGCTGCGGCTTGCTTATAAACTTGGAATCTGAATCTTCCATAGAAAACCAATGTAAAAACTTCAGATCATGGAATGAAATATAGATATATGTTGAGAATAATAATTGAAAATGAAATGCCTGGATTAGAAAGCATAGCTATCACTGACATCATAGAAAAAAAATAGAATTGTATTAGAAGTCACTCTAAGAAATGATAGTAGGTATACAATTGGAAATCTTAAACAGAATTTCTAGAAATTGTAAGAGAAAGACCACTTTGAGATGCCTAATTAATAAAGTTTTCAGTAGTACTATGGAAAGTTATGGATCAGTAAAATAAGATTAAACTAAAAAAAAAAAACTATGCAATGTCTGATGTTTGAAAATAGTGAAAAATATTTATGATAATTATTTAGTTACCACTGTTAAGAATCACTTCTGGTTTAGTCTGTGCTTTATTTGTATGTCAATCTCTATTACTGTATGGAATTATATCATCAGAAATTGTGAATAACCAGTTTTTAAATAATAATCAATAACAAATTAAATGATAAAAAAATGAATGGTATTTATTTGCATCAATATAATATAAAAATTAATAATAAATTTACCCATAGTAAACATTTCTTATATTGATCAAAATGCAATGAATAACTCTTGACTTTGAAATTTTCTTAATGTTTTCCAATAAAAGTTAAGATGTACCTACCATTTTTTTTTTAGTTTTTATATTTGACTTCCAGCCACAAACTTTCAGTGAATTATGTGTGGTTTCTGCCCTTATTTCATGTAGTTATTCCCAGTGATTTATCATGGAATACTCTCACATTTAAATCCCTGTAAGATATTAATTATTCTAAAGGTATTAAAAAGCTAGGCATGCATTTCTTTTTAATAATAGCAAATAGTGCTTATTTCAGCATTCTACAGAAACTAGTGGCAATTTGACTCTTGCTTTGAATCAAATACTTATGATCTATCTATTCTAGTTGAATGGTACCTGTTGTTCATCATTTTCATATTGTCATTTTCTGATTTAAAAAAAGCATATCACTCTTTTAAAATCCATCCAATTTTATTTGTTGAGGATCATGAAATATGGCATCATCTATTTTCTCAGCATCTGACCTCTTGCTTTATCAGTAGTTATAATAATATAAACTTTTCTGCATGTTGAATTAATTTATGGCAGTTTTATAAGACTTATTGATGAACTCAGAAACCACGTTCATTGGCATATTCAGGACAAAAAATATATATCAGTTCTAACATACTGCACAAACTCAGCTTGCAATTATTTTTTCTATTTAAATCAGTGTAATGAGCAAAAAAAACATTTCTTATTGAACGAATCACTTGGCATCTTTTGATGTGAATAGTTTAAAACACGATTAAGTTCTTCCTTTGTATTCCTTCCTTCTTCCTACATAGAAGTTACAAAGATGGGATGGCACCACATTTGTAAGCACTTCCAACAGGTTATATTGTCACAAAAATATTAATGCACTCTCTTGATTCAATAAAAACTATTGTTCAATAATTTCATACAATAATAAATAATAAACTGAATGAAGAAATTTAATAATTCCTAATAAATGAATTAAGAAAAAAACATAATTAAAACTAATAATGTGAAAAAAACGGTAATTAAACTTAATTCATAAGTTATAATTCATGATTTTTGATGATATAGTGCCAACTAATGGTAGAAAATAATATATGACAGAAAGCATATTAAATCAACACCAAAGAATCAGTATATTCCTTATAGAGTGTAGGAAATAAATCCATTTTGATTAAAATAAATATTTATTATTTTGCACTACTGTAAAATATAAAAATTAAAAAATTAAAAAAAATTATCATAAAACAAATAAAACTGTAATAGTTTACATATATATAATTAAAATACTTTTGCAATATGCAATTGTGTAATAAGGAATTTTTAATTTAATAACAGATTTACTAGTAAATTCAATAATAATTTCTCTGAAATTTTATATTTTTTTACTTTAAAACAGCCATTTAGTATTTTTCGATCATTTGGAATTGACAATTCTTATTTAATAATTTTTAAATCTGTACTTGAGTATCTTAAATGCAAAGTCCCTTCAATAGTTTTATTAGACGGAAAAAACAGCAATGCCATTTTTTTTCACTGATGTTTAATTGTTGATATAAATATTTTGATAGCAAATAGATATAACTTATATATATATATATAATGTATCATTTATAATTGGTGATAAAAATTATTCATGCTTTACATAGAATTAAACAATATTGCAATATGCACAGTCAGACAATGTTATTTTGTTAACTGAGAAATGCCAAGAGATGTATACTCCTTACTGCAAAGAATTTTTAATGTAATAACTTATATCAAATTTATTAGTAAATTAAATAAAAATACATTTATGGAAATTTTTTTAAAAGATTTATTTCTTTATTTTAGTATTTGCATGAAACTATCTGTCTATCTGTCTAGTGTTGTTCATTTTTTTTAAAGTGATATTCTTATTTAATAATGGTTTTATTATTGGGTGGAATCTCTTCAAATATGAAATCAGGGGAATTGCTCTATTTCTGAACCTTAGATGTGATATTATGAATATTACTAATGATGCACGTTTACAGAAACAAATCAATTCCAATAGGAAAATTGAAATAAAATTTTAAAAAATATATAATGCATTACATTTTATACAAATAGGGTGCTAGTAAATCATAATGATTTAACAGATGGTTATCACTGTAATGCAAATGACCAGATTGAAAATTGTTGTATTTTAAATAAAGATTGGTAAAATAAAGTGTATGGATTCTACCAACACCCAATGAGTATATCTTTCATTAAGTAGCTTGACAAATCAAAGAGATGACAAGTCATTCTTAACAAATGCTATTCATATAATTGCCAATAGTTAATATTGATTCTACAATAGCTGATGATGATGATGATAATAATAATAATAATAATAATAATAGTAGTAGTAATAGTAATAGTAACAATAACAATAACAACAACAATAACAATAATAATAATAATAATGTAAACCAGTATATGAAAAATAATAGCATTTTACACACTCTAGCAAATGATAATAATGGAGGAATGAAAGTAAAGGATATTTAACGGACTCTAGCAATAAATAAATAAATAAGGTAATTGATAAATAACTTATGCCACTTAAAAAAAATAAGTATAGATTAAAATAGTGAAAACATTATATTTTGAATGATATATCATTACAATATGATATGTTAATGGCCTACCCAATTCACTAAAACAGATATTAGAGCAATAAGAAATAACCACATTGCTTAATTATTCAGAAGCAAATTATTTATATTATACCAGTTCTGATATTTATTGTGAGGTTGAGTAAACAATAGATGCTAGTATTTATTAAATCTCTGCCACAGCATTGTACTATCCATATTGACAGACTAGATACTGGCTTATCACTTTCATCGGTGATGAAATAAAACATTATTGCAATATGCACAATCTTGCAGCAAAAAATTGTTAGTTTAATAACTTGCAAAAATATATCATTACAAGTTACTTCTAAGCTGGATATATTCATTTCAGAGAAGAGACTTGTCTTTTTCAAAATAAAAAGAAAAAAAATAAAGGCACATTCTTAAGAGTAAATAAAATAAAAGTAAAATAAAATGAACCCATGAGCTTAGTACTTATAGCAATATAATTTCCTACCCAGCAATGAAGATTACATATTACAATCACTTTTTTATTTAGTCAACACATTGACACTTATGATCAACTCAAAATAATGTGATCTTTACTTCTTGATAAGAATATCATACTAACTGCCACTATACCACGTGGCTATTTCTTCAGAGAAAAGAATTATGAAATATTACCAAATTCACCACACCCTTTATTTTGCTGTAAAATCTTATATAATTGCCGAGTGGGTAAATTGCATTTATATATGATTATAAAATGTTTTGGGTGGTTAATTAAAAAAGCAAATTACTTTTAAAATGATCTGTAAATTGCAGCCTAGAGACAAAATTCTATCTTTAGAAGAAACAATCAGTTCATTTTATTCATGTGTCTCTATTTCAGGATGAAGCTCTTTCCAAGTTCAATCCATTTTTCTCCTATTTTTAGCCTTTCTCCTTAACATCACTCCAGCACACTCCCTTCTTTCATCCATCCATCTCACAGATAGTCACTTTTTAGAAATTTTATCTCTTTAAACCCAATTTAAAGATTTCAACTATCCATATTATTATCATTTTTTTCTAGCAATATGTCCAGCCCAACTCCATTTTTATTCTCTCAGCTATGTATCTCATTTTTGATCCCTTCTTATTATTCCTAATTTCATCTCTCCATATTTTGTAGAATGGTATGAAGTTTCTGTATTGCTCTTAAGTATCCAAGTCTCAGATCCCTAAGTAACAAACTGATAAAACACATTTATTAAAAACCTTACTTTTCAAACACAGGCATGTTTCCTTTTAATATTTATTTCTACCAAAAACATTCCAACCAAGTTTAATTCTATGATTAGCTTCATCCATTATTTTTCCATCTGTAGTAATAATCTGAGCAAGGCATTTGTAGTTCTTTTAAATCATTATTATCAATTTTTATTTTCTTCTTTTGAGAAAATCCATTGAACATTACTTTAGTCTTTTTAATATTTACCGTTAATCTAATAATTCTTACATTTCCTAAAGCTCTAAAATATTATTTGCAAAAATGATTACATCATCTGCAAAATTTAGATAATTTAAATAATTTCCATTTACTTTTACACTCTTCGCTCCCCATTTTAATCTACAAAATACTTCTTGCAAAAATGCTGTAAAAAGTTTTGGAAATATGGAGTCACTCTGTCATACATATTTCTCAATTTTAATGTTCCTTGTATCATTATGTAATCTAATCATTGCCATTGCATTTTTATAAAAATTCTTCAGAATATGAAAATATCTTGAATCTATATTGTGATGAACCAATGCTTTAACCATTGAAGAAATGCTTACAGAATCAAATATCTTTTCATAATCTGCAATTCATATTTAGTGGTTCTTTCTATAACTTCTCTAAATGCTAGGATATAATCCATTGTACTAAATCCACTTTTAATCCAACTTGTTCTTTTGATTGATTAAAATCCAAAGTTCACTGTAAAAGAGTTGTAATTATCTTGGTAAAAAATTTTGTACGGAACTGATAAAAGACTGATAGGTCTGTAATTTCTAATAGCTTTTTTATCATCGTTTTAAAATATTAATACTGCATTCTTCCAATCATCAGATATGTCTTTATCATTTAGGCATTTGGTATATAACTTTGCCAAAAAAAAAATTTCTTCACCTGTTCTCTTTAAGATATTGATTATAAATCTATCATTACCTGGAGCTTTTCACCTTCTTCAAAGATTTAATTGCATGTCTCACTCTTTCATTTAAAATCCTGGGCATTTCAGAAGATGTAGGAGTTGTATAATTCTTGATAGAATTTCTACATCTTTCTTTTTAGTAATAGTTCCATCTTTTTTTATGATTTAGAAATGTTTCCTACCAACACCAAGGTGATGTTTTATACTTTTGAGACTTTTATTCTCTTCTATAGCTTTTCTTGCTAATTCATAATTATATTTTCTTACATCATTATTAACTCTTTTTGCATTATTTTACAAAATCCAAGATATTCAATCCTTCTTAATATATTTTCATATTCCATCTTTTCTTCATAAATTGTAGTCCCAGTAGAAATTTTACTGGTCAATTGTTGCTTTTTTGTACCAGCTTTGCTCAGTTTTTAAAAGTGTATCAGTAATCTTCCTATTGATTTCATTCAAATCTAAATAATGTGCAAAATCTGTCAATATTTGAAAACAATTTATTTAAATTCAGTGGAATGTTTCTGAAGGTTAGGAATATCAACTGTAAATACAGCTCTTCTTAATAATTTTTGTGTGTCTAGTTTCACATTTACATATGTTTTACATCTCACTAATCAAAAATCACTTACTGTGTTGAATTTATTAAAAACATTGCAATCTTGAAATACATATTTTCTATTAGTCAAAATATAATGCAATTCTGTTGTACCATCTTCATTTGGAAGCTTCCATGTCAAAGAATTCATAATTTTTTTATTTTTCTGAAAATTCCACAAGTCTATGTACTCTTTCATTTCTATCAATATAACCAAATTTACCCACAACACTTTCATTTGTTTACCAACTCTACCACTAAGGTCTCCCATGACAATTTTTAAAATGTTGTTTGGTCTGATCAAAAGCTTTTTGTACATCTATATAAAAATCCTTTACTTCTTCATCATAATTATAATTTTTTGGGGCAATAAACTTGGATTATGTGCATTTGTTTCCATAATGTTGTTCTTCCACTTTTTATTTATAATGAATTCTACTCCAATTGTGCTTTTAAATTAATTGATGCTTCACTTTTTCTTCTCATAAAATCCCAAAAATGATCCAATTAATATTAGACAGTTTTCCCAATTCTTGCAATCTCCCTTCATTTGAAAGTGATCTACAATTGTGCATACCTAAATACAAGGTCATCAAATGGCAGCCCGAGTCCACAATCGGGAAATTCTTAGCATTTGCTGCTTTTGTCTGCCACTGCCTTGGCTGGCAACTTTACAGCTTCCTGGGAATAAAGGCGATGATTTAGCTTTGTCACGAGTGTGAACACCTATTTTTTAAAAAAAGTTAATTCGCATACATTCATTCTGTCTTCAGAAAACTCAACTGATATTTCAGTTATTCTTAAACTCACAAGTAAAAAATTCAAATTCACCACACTGGCTGATGTATTTTGGTGAGTAGGCCATTCATGCTCAAATATTACGATCATTTAGCAAAATCAGGTGCAAAACCAACAAGGTATGGAGTGGACATTAAAAATTTGCCCTGCTCAATTCTTTTTTTAAGGCCTCAATGAGAAATGAAAGAATCTCATTTCAGTTAATCACAAACTCCTCTCTGCAGCCAAAGGAAATCACTCTTTTATATATTGAAGGGATACTATTATTAAAAGCATTCTGATGATGCTATTCCTTGATGCTAATTTTTTTATACCTCAAAACGTTCGTTTTATTTATAGAAAGGGGGTCATATTTAGTCAATTAAATAGCAGAAATTTATGTTGAATTTGCTTTGATCATTTTTTTATATTTCAAATATTGATATGATTTTTTTGCGCATTAGTCAATTGCTTATGATTAAGCCAAGTGTTCAGGCCATTAATACAATCATTGCTGAAATAGGTATAATTTTCATCCATGAGATGGAATTATTAATTTTTCTAAGTAATTCAAACTTTAATTTGAAATTTTTATCGAGTTTTTATAATTGTGGTTCAGTTTCTTACTTACGTTCATTATAGGGGATTTAAACACAGACTTTCAATCTCCCTTCAGCTATCCATTCGATCTCATACAACCTGAACACGCACGTGAAAAAGATAAACGAACGTCAATATACATATTGGTTCAACACGAACACGTGTGGTCATGTGTAACGGTTGTATGAGATATTTGAAGGGAGTTTTAAAGTCTGTGTTCAAATACCCTATAATTACATATAAACTCAAGTACGTGAATTATGCTTGTATTCAAATATTACTTACGTTAAGTAATTAATAATTACATTTCTGGTGCTGATCCCTATTACTAAGATTGATTATTTATGTCTGTCGAAGTATATATTATAATTAGATAGTCAAAATTCTAATGGTTATGATAAAACAATAATTTCACTTTAAATATTCAGCGTGGTTTTTATATTTTAGTTGAGAATGGAAGATAGTACCAACATGCCACTAAAACACAAAGCTAAGTTTATTCCTATATAGCTGTATCTAAAAACCTTCAACAGTACTTTAAACGAAATACAATACATGCAATCTTTTCAGTTACTCAAAATTTATTCATAGAAAATTAAAATAAAAATATTAATAAATAAAAAAAAACTGATATCGAAATTATACTAATGGCTTTATTCTTGGGAATAATGACAGGTTCTTTGTGGTTGAAGTAAGAACTCTATTGGCTTACACCTTTCATTTCCTTTTAAAATCGTTTCTCACTTTTGCATTGTTCTCGAAAGTACGTTATTTGCAACTTTTCATTTAAGATGATATTATTAATTGGTTAATAGAATCAAATAGGTTGTATTTTAAAAAATAGACCCGGGTATTATTTTACAAATAAAATTTTGGTTGAAATGATAGATACATGTCGAGATATAAAACCAATTAGTCTGGGCGATAGGCTTCTTCAATCCAAAAATCAAATTTGTAACATGATTTTTTATTGGCGCGTTTTCCCGCGTAATTGGTTAGCCCGCCATTTTGAACAAACCTTAACTAAAAATGTCGGATCCCGAAAGTAGTACTTCTGCCCCGGAAGAAAAGGTATTGTTAGGCATAAGACAGTGTAATAGCTATTCATTTTTATCTAATAAATGAATTTTCAAAATTTGTGTAGAATAATACTACTCTCAAGGAATATTTTAACTGAAACGCAGCATGCATACGATTCAGAGTTGTGTAGTTGAATTTTTTCAAACTATTGTGTTGGTTGCCTGTTTTATTGCCGTCAAAATTCAGACTTCTACTTTTCTATTCCTAATTAATATTCTTTTAGTTGCAATCTTTTCTCAAGTACTAGTAACTGCTTTTTATTGAAGTTGATTTGTTTTAATATTCATTACCTCAAATTAAAATTGATTGTTTTCGGAACAATAGGCCCATGTTCCTACAGGCTCATCCCCGGGATCTGATTTTCTCACAGCTTTTAGGAAGCGTGAGAGGTTTATTAAGAAATCAAATGTGCTGCCGCTGTCGTCTGGTTTGGTGTTGACAAACATATTAGTTTTAAATTTTTTTATTGTTTGCAAATTTTATTGTTGGGGGGGAAAAAAGCGTTGATTAGGTGAGATTTGATTGAAGTGTAGTAAAGAGTTAACTTTCAATTAGTAGTAATGATGTGGTGTGTCTTAACCACTAATTACCTGGTCAAAAGATGCGTGCACGGATAATTAAAAAGTCGAATACAGTTCATAATGAGGATTTTCTATGAAAGTTTGACCATTAATGAAATCTTTAGTTATTGAATTTCCTCGCTTCAACCCTTTTGTCTATTAAGAATATAATTTAAACCAGCAAGCATCACATGATCACATCTCCAATACTAGCACATAATTGTTTATAAACAAAGCAAAGCTTGTTTAAGAATATAATTTGTCGGTTTATTGACTCTTGGGAGTTCTACCGTCAAGAGTCATACTTTCTTGTCTACATTTGGAAGTTATGAGTTTTATAGCATTAATGCTAAATACGTTTGTGCATGAAAATATGGGAATAAAATTGGTGAAAGTAATATAAAAGTATCGTACTGTATTTAAATTTTATAATTTTCTATTTTTACCCTTTTTGAAAGTTATTTGCCGTGTCTTTAGATTGTACTTCAATCTCCATGTTCTACAACCGTATCAGAAAGACTAACAACTTTCAACATTTAATGACAGATAACTACTGAAATGACTTCAACAGAATGTTATTAAATTTTTCCAGTATTTCATAATGTAATTTTCTCTGTCTTTTTTTTTTTTTGTTTGTTTTAAGTCTTCGTCAGTATTATAATTTAGAATGCATTGTTCATAAAATTAGTCACATTAAAATCCATTATAAGCAATTGTTTGTGCTTTAACTATTTCTGCTTTTCCATCTTATTTGAATATTAATACTTAGAAGAGGAAAAATTTGAATATTTTTTTTTATCCAGATTATCCATCTGCTTATTTTAATTCTAAAATATCAATTAGTAACTCCCTATTGATGCAACTTTATATAATAAGGCCATTAAAATTTACATTGCGATCCTAAAGATGTGGCAAGATTTACAAACTATTATCGATAATAAAGTGCGTGGGCTTAATATTCTGTTGTTTATTCATCTTGAGTTGCCTTTATATAGAAAACACAACTTCTGTTTAAATTTCTTCTTTCTGCAATATTGATTCCGTTATGATCTGTTTAAGTATAGGATAAATTGTTGTGCTCTAGCATTTCTTAATATATAAAGTGAATGGAAAACAAGTTTATAATGTATGGATTAATAAGAAAAAAAATGGATTGCCGTATCTGGAATAAAATTTAATATTGCAGATCGTGGCTTTTTTGAGGAAAACTATATGTTTTAAAAGTATTTCTATATAATAAAGTAATATGTAATATTATTAACATTGAACATTATATAATGTTTTCAGGATAAAATATTCATTAAATAAAAATACGTTTTAATAAAAACAATGTTATATATATATAAAGGGGTGGGGGTAGATGTATATGTGACAAGATTATTGTGAGATAAAAAAGTAAAAAAAGGGTTTTGTATAATATTGGATAGAAAAAAATAAATAAACTGTTTGAAATATAGTGGGCCAGTTTAACATTTTGCAAGTTGAATAACTATTAAAGGAAAGTAAACTATTTTCTTTGCTGATTTGGATGTCAAGTATCTAAGGGATATGATACTATTAAAAATACTGCAAAGTTTAAAAGATTTGGGAGTGGGAGTAGAATGGAAATTGTGATTATAAATCACTAAGCAAAATAGGCTTTTTGCCTAGTTCCCTTGATGCTTAGAGCTTTACAGAATCACAATCTTGTTTTGTTTTTACAATTACTGATATTCATTTGATCAGCCTAGATTAACTTTGGACTGGGTTGACTGAGCTGACTATTGGGGGGGGGGGGGTATTAATCTTGCTTTAACTTGAAAAAAAAAAAAACCTTACAAGTTTACCCAACCCTGATTTAAATCCAATTCTTAAGCTTCATCATGGGATTTTAGATTATGAAGATAGTCAATTGCATAAAAATGGATGGAAATAGATTGAACTCAAGAGGAAGGAGACTGTCTAGTTTGAAATAACTTGCAACAATAAATATAATTATTTAGAACTTATCTTCATTTTCGAAGATTAGAGAAATTATTATGTATATTGCATTTTTGTTTTATTTTAATAAGATAAATTTTTGATGAAGTTTTGACCATTTTACAGCAGTGAAATGCCTTATTCATAAAGTATACTTAGAAGAGATGGTTTTGCTGATTGTAATCATACTAAATTAATGTAACCAGGATTTGCTATTTGTGATGTAATATCTTTTTGAATATTTTTTAAAATAAGTTTTTTTTTTTTTTGATGAGTATAATACATGCTGTGATAAGAAAAAAGGCAAGCAGTTATTAAGAGCCCAGTTAAAAGACAAAAAATACTTTGACATGATGTTTAGCAAAAATATTTAAATACAAATATTTTTAATGTATTTGAAAATAGAAATTGAATAAATTCACATATTTATAATATATTTGTAATTATAAAATAGGTGTGGAAAGAAATTGTGGATATCAAATAAAAATAATGGGGTTTTTTTTTCTTTGAAAACTGGAATTGTTGGTATGATTATAAGAAATAATGTCATGTTACACTAGAAAAGTCATTAGATGTTCAATAGAAAATAAAATTGAAAGCCTTTAGTAGAGTTCTAAAATCAGGCAATACAGCAATTGCAGATATGTATAAAAAGATTTTTTTGCAATTATTTAAATATGCAATGAAGATATAAAAAAATTTTAAAAATTAATACTGAAGATAAAACTAAAATAAAAAATAATTGCTTTGCCAAGTGATTTGTATGTATTTATAATTATTCTCGCTCTAAATAACATCTTTGTTGATTTATATATAATCCTTTTTATACATTATATTTTAGTGGACAGTGATCAATTTATATAGCAGTTGAACTGCATTTGGAGAAATTTACACTAGTGGACTTTTTACATTAATAGTATCGTTGAATCATTAACTATTTTCACTATCTTGTATAAGAAGTGTCAATGCTATATCGTAGAATATATTAAGATTGATGTATTAAAACAATCTTATGATGTTTGGATGGAGTCAGTTATATCATTTAATGATGACTTTCAAAGATTCATACATTTGGAAAAATTTACACTAGTGGACTTTTTTTACATTAAAAGTATCATTGAGTCATTAACTATTTTCATTTTGTTTTGTATAAGAAGTGTTAGTTAATCTTATGAAGGTTGAATGAGGTCAGTTATATTTTATTTGATGCCTTTCAAAGATGCGTGTATAAGGAAACTATTGCAACAGCTGTAATAAAAATGCAGCAAGTGAATTGTTAGGTAAAGAAAGGAAATATAGATATTAAGGGATGCATTAATGGAGAAATAATTTTTATGTGTAGAATATAAAATTTCCATTGTGTTTTATTGGAATTTAATTGGTTTGAGAAAGATAATATGAAATTTTGAATGAAAATAATAGTTTTTTTCTAAGGGAATGGGGGCTGATTTTAAATTGTAATAAATAGTTGTTGTGTGCCACATGTATGGAAATGTATACCAGTATAACATTCTCATTTTTAATGTAGGGAGATGATCAGTACAGTATCTAATTGGAGTTTTCTGATAATTTTATAAACTTGTGAAGAAATGTTGGATATTTCTGACTTTAAAAAAAGTCAAATTGTTAGTATCCAATTATTTAGGGTATCTATTTAACTTTTTAATATGAGTACATAAGAGAACCTTAATGGTTGAGCTATTATGTTGGTATTATGAAAATAATAGTTCCATGAATATAAGAACTGGATGGTGAATTGAAAAAGTTACATGATTAGACTTATCGTTGTTAACACTTTTGCACTTAGTTAAAAATTTGTCTGTCTAGTTCCAAAAGAAGCCTATTGACCAAACTGCCTTTTCCAAATGTATGTAGGGTAACCATAATTTGGACAGCTGTATTATGTATTTTCTTGATATTTTATGTTAAATAATTTTTATCTACTTTGAATATATAAACTTTGTCAACAAGATATGCTATCGAAGATATTACTTTATTCAAGTTTTTTTAAGAATTCAGAAATAAGTTTTCACTAAAACAGATTTTATAAAATGATTTTTATTCACGTTATCAAAATAAATACTGAAAATAATCAAATACCAATATTAAGAGAACTTGTTAAATGTGAAAGTGTCTTCTGTTTTGTTTAGATTGAATAAATCTATTTTAAAAAATTCATAGATGTGATATACTATTCAAATGTGTGTTTTTTTTGTTTGTTTTTTTGAACAGTTATGTTTGTTTTATGTTATACAATTCATTTGTTTTTTTAAATGCATAAATTATCCATCACCAAGTACATTACACATATACACTTTGATTGTATGATTCATTATAGTGTTAGTTGTTTCTTTGGGAGGAAGGGATTTAGTAAAGGATTGAAGACTTATACTCATAGTTTTACATAATTTTTGTTACTACTTAATTTGTGTGTAATTTCTATAAGTTTACAACTCCTGTACAACTTAAATATTTCACTGATTTGTAGATAAGTATATTAATGTTATTAATATCTATTAGGCTAAACATTATATTATTAATAGTCCAGGTATAGTCTTTAAACTCAATTGAAGACTATATCTAAGTAAAAATTAAAATTATTCATGATATTATTTTAACTTCCTTTTTTTTTTTCACAAATGTGAATCATTTGCTTTTTATGTTTTTATTCATTTGTTTGAAGGAAAGTAATTTGTTGAACAGATTTTAAAATATATATTTAATAGTAAGCGTTTGTGAGAAAAGAGTGAAAATGCCATGTAAGGTTGGAATTTATAATAGATACATTGATCTTTAACTTTAGTTTTAAGTCTGCATCTGTGCTAATATTAATATAACAGTTTCTAAATATTTCTTAATATTCATATATTTATCTCAAGATTGTAAGTCATCATTAAAGCTGTATACTTTTAAAGTTGTTACAAGGTATACCAGATAAATAATAAATGATGTTCTTGAGAGACTTGGTGATAATGAACCAACTGCAATATTATGTCCATTCATTTGGTTGAAGGAAAGTAATGTTTAGCAAATTTATGTTTGGATAATTGGGCGGGCGGGAGGGGGGTGCTTTCATTTTTTTTAATTTAAAAATTTCAATTCTAACTTTCATAGCATTAATAGCTAGATTATATGAGATCTAATTGGTCTAATTGATTTCTTAACAAGTGTATTATGGATTTCAAGATTTGACATACTGTGACTAGAATTGAATATTTATAATTCTATTTGTAAATGACTAGGATATGTCCAGTGGAGAATTTTTAGGACCTGAAAGTTCACAATTATATGTTGACACTTTAACATTGTACCAATAATAACTAGAAATCATTTCATCTTTGTTTCTTTCATCCCATATTATTGTATTTAATTTACACTTAATCTCATATTTTCAGGATTTTTTTTTTCTGGCTGTCCCCTTTTAATATCATTTTATATATACACTATTTAATACATTATTTTTTTTAGATATATCATAGGTGGAATTTTAGATTTTGCCATGTTCAATAATTAGAAGGTTAATTACATTTATAGCCAATTATTTTAAATTACATGAAATTGAATATTTTATTGCCAGTTTACATGCTTTGTTAATATAGGGTTTTTATATATTGTTTCTTGCATTATAAATTTTAAGATGAGATAATGTTTTCATAATTTGGTTTTTTCATGTCATTTTATAAAATTAATTGTATATGAAAAATGGGGGATAAAAGATGTTAATTGAAATTTTGAGCAAGAAAAAGACCGTGGGTTTTATTTTGAATCTTATTTTTAATAAAGCCTTGCAACTAAAATATAGTTTATTTTTTATTTATTAAGGATTTTAATTATTGTATATATATTATTATATATAGAATATTATTTCAAAATAATGCATACTTTAAAATGACCAAAATGTGTTCTGAAAATTTAATCTTTTATCTTTTTAAGTCTCCTGCTAAAGAAGAAGAGGAAGAGGAGGAAGATAATAAAGATACAAAGGATTCTGAAAATGAAGAAGCTGAAGAAACTTCAGTTCCAAAAAAATCACCAAAAAAGGCAAAAAAGAAATCTAATTCTGATGATGAAAATAGTGCAGAAGAAAAAAATGGGGAAGAAGATAGTGATGAAGATAAACCTGGTAATGCTTCATTAATTAGGATATTAGGAATTTCAAATCTTGGATTTTTTTTTTTTTTTTGTTTACTGGAAGTATAATATTTTCACACACTAACTCAAAAAATATGTGCCATAACACAAAAGTAAATTATTAATCAGTTAAGAACTTTGATAGAAATAATTATTTTTAGTTGAAAATTGAGTGATGGAACTCTTTATCTAGTATACAAACTTGCAAAAGATATACAATTCCTCATGTTTTGATTAAGATTGACTTAGAAATTATTCACAAATAAGAACAGATTTTAAATGTTTAAAAAAAATTAGAATCATAATCTAGCAATAAAATTTAAGAAATTTAGTAAAGAAAATAAACAATTTTGGAGATAGAATTTTCAAATATACTACATTCGCTCAATCAGCATCTCACTGAATAAAATATTTTTTTTGCTGTAAACATATAATTAAACATTACATTATTTATTAATAAAATATGTCAATGTCACCCATGCATCAATTATTTTAATATATTTAAAGGGGAAAGAATATTCTATTGTTGTATTATCATTTTTGTTTGAATTTTTTTATCCTTTAGAGAAAAAAAGGGAATTCTTCATATTTACATTCTTGTTAACAAAACAGTTAATACATAACAAAATTTGGAAAATTATAAAACATTTAAAAAAATAACTATGTAGAATCAGTTATTCCCAGTTCAGAAAATTTTGTGTTAATATGTTGGATAGGATTAAATATTAGAACTTTTGAAAGAACTTTACAACTATTTATGAGATAGACAGTTTTTATAGCCATTTTATTTTAATTAAGTCACAGAAAGAGAAATTATTTAGTAAACATAAAAGAAGCTTGTTAAAGTAATAGCAGTCATCTTTCAAATCAAAATAAAGATGGATTGTATTTGATTTAGGATTTTTACAGATTGAGAAAAAAATATTTTTATGACTACATTAGATGATAAATTTAAATTATTTTTTGTGAATAAGAATCATCAATATATTAACTTTAATTATAGGCTTAACAGCAGATGTTAGAATGCAAAAAAACTATATTAAGTTTTTGAAGATTAAATTCTAAATGTGCCCCCCCCCCCCCCACCTACACTCACACACACCATACAATGTGGCATTTGAAATTGCTTAAAACTTTTTGCAAGGAATTAAGGATAAAGAAAGTTCTTTAAGAGAAATTGTATCTGTCTCAATTACACACTTTGGATATTATATTTTGCTTATGAAGTTTATTCTAGAATTTGTATTTTAAAAATACAAAGATGCTTTTTATTGGTTAAAGATATCTAGTATATTAACCATTTCAATATTTTTTCATTTTTAATATTATAGATATCACTACTTATAATGCCAGTTAGTCACAATTGAAAAAATATATATACTCAATTTTTTTGTTTGCTTTATAATTTAATCTTTAAAACAAAGACCCACAAAATTAATAAAAAGATGCATTCTATATCATTTCTTTGTTATCTAAGTTTTAAAAAAAGCCAGTTTGAGTTTTTTATATTAATATTAAAGTTATGATATGTTAAAAGACATTTTTAAAGATTATATTAAAAAAATTTTTTTTAAAATTAAAAATGAAACAATCTGTTTACTTTTACAGCAAACTAATGGATAGATAATAGTGTGTTTCAAATGACTTAAGAAAATAGAAAAAATTAATTTGAAAACATTTGTATCTAAAAACAATTTAAAAGTTTTTATGCATGTGTGTGTATTTAGGTATTCATTTAACAATATTGTAAAACTTTTCTTTAGGCTTTTTTGCAAATTATAATTATAGAATTATATATTTTATTGTAAAAATCTATTGTACACTTATTTTATAAAAGTCTTTGTTAAAGAATATTATAATGTTTTATACATCTAATAATTTGTTTTATTTTTTATTTCAAGTTGGCCTGCTGGATCGGCCAGTTGAAATTCAATCTGGTCATAGAGAACGTAAAAAAGTAGAGAGATTAGAGATGAATTTTAACGTAACTCCCAAAGATAAGAAAGTGGACATTCCAGAAGGGAAAGGTGAAAAGTTGGGAGATTGCCCAAGAAGTAAGTATAATAATTTTATTTGACAATGTTTTGTATTTTACAATACCAGAATATTTTTTATTTTATTGTAATATGATTCTTTGTTGAGACTAGTCTTATTGATATTGTAACTCTAGAATTATATTTTTCTAAAAGTTTTTTGCTTTTTTTAAATTTTTTTACAATAATACAAACATTCTATCCTCTTTTAAATTAAATCTTGGGGTGGAGGGGAGGGGAGTTGTCATTCTTTATTTTTTTTTAAAAAAGATCAATCTGCACTCCTTTTTTCTCCCCTATTTTTGATTAGAATTAAACTACTTTATTTCTTTATATTTGTTTTAAATGTCCTAACTTTTTCATCAAACTGATATTTTTTGTATATGCTAATTCATTCATTTCATATCTATTTATAAGAGCGATATTGATTACTAGAGTCCATTTTTTCTGTTAAGATTCATAAGTATGTGAACTAAGTTCCACTTGGATAAAACTTTCTGATCTCATTTATTTATTTTATTGATGGAAATAGTCATCATAACATCTGAAATTAGATAGAATAACAAAATCATCTCTTTCGTAAACTATTTAGTTGGATTGAAGTATAAAAAAGATTTTGGGTAATTCATTAGAACGTTAAAATTATATTAACAAAAATACTTTATAATCTAGCAGACTTTAAAATTAATATAAATTCTGCTAGCTGCAATACTTGTGTGCATCTACAACAACATGTTACTATAATTTTAAGGTTTCAAGTTTGTTTTTTTTTTAGTAATTGTAGGAATTATCTTTAAGTTTAAATATAAATGCTTATTAAGAATGCCTGCCTGTGAATTTTTTTTATAAAACATAAATAGATAAGTTAAAAGCAGCTAATGTCATTATGTTATTTTTAGTAGAATATATGTTAATAAGAGCATGAGACTATTGACAGAGGAAAAAAATATATGTTGTTAATTTTTTAAAAAAGCTATTCAGAAATTACAGGGGAGTACTAATACAAGATTTCCATTTCATCATATTCTTAAGGCTAACAGTTTTTTAAAAGTTTCAATTGAAGTTTTACCTAGAAATTCACTTAAATGTTGGTTTTAAAAAAATGCTAGCACTACTGATTATTTTTCTGTCATTATTATTTTTTTAATGCAAGATTAAGGTTTAGATACATGCCAAATGTTTTGTTAATTAATTTCTAATCAATATGATTTATCAAAAAGAATACAGAAGAAATGAAAGAAAAAATATATATACTTGTTAGACAAACTAATAATAATTATGTTTTTAAATAAACTTCATTGACTGCTTGCATTAAATTTTGTCGTTTTAATGTGGTAAACACTAACAGCTATTAGCAATTTTGCTGCAGTGATTCCTTGAGAATAGATCTGATCCAATTAGGGCTGTGTTAAACTTCACATATTTTTTTATTATTAAAGTTAATACTCTTCATTATAAAAGGAAATGAATAAAATAATAACAAAAATAATAGCTAGTGTTGTCATTCTTAAACTAAGTTTGAAGTGAAACACAATTTTTATTACATTAGTTTTTGATGAATAATTTGTAACATTGATTTTGTAAAGAATATGACATGGTGGAATAATTAAAGCATAAAGAATAATAATGTGATAGTGGGCTTATTTGTTTCACACTCAATCTTGGAGAGACATTAATGCAGACTGAATTGATTAATGATGGATTATAATGATAGAAAATTATTTTTTCTTTGGTAGAGAATGTTTACTGTAATTTCATTTGTTTTATAACATTGTTAGAAGCAATTATTTTCCTGTGAACTTTTTTTTATTTCTATATAGAAAAATATGATAGAAAATATTTTTCTATGTAGAAATAAAAAAAAAGTTTATAGGAAAATAATCGCTTCTAACAATGTTAAACATTCTCTACCATAGTGCATGTCATGATATGTATATAACAAAAAAATTATGTAGATTAAATTAATATATTTTTTAAAAAAAGCAAATTAGCTCAACTATTCTGGTAAAAATAGAAAAGGGTTTAGAAAAATATTTATATAGTGTGGCACAGGTAAAGTACATTAACGTATATATTTGGAAGTGTAACACCTTTTAAGTGTGAATGTTATATTACCGATTTTCATTAAATGGATATTGGGGGTTATAACTTAATAATGTTCACAAGATAAGGATAATTTTAGTTGAGGGCTGAACTTGATGAAAATAGATTCCTGTCATTGCCAAAATTTGTGCACTTTATTCATTTAAATGATTTGTCTGTTGATTAAAATTTATTAATGAAAGGATTAATAAATAATTGTATGGAGAAATACCTGAGGAGTCTAATTATGTTCGAAAATCAAAATAGCTCCATTTAATTGGAAATTTATATATATTCTCAACCCAAAAATGTTATAGTTTTAAGACAGATTAAAATGTCTGTTCAGTTCCTAATAATGACAACATTTTTTTGAGGTACAGATTTATGTGATAATCCAGTTATGCATGATGAGTTAGATGTCTAATGATCAGATTTTGCTTCATAATAACTCAGAAAATCTTGTTTTGGATGGTTCAGACTTACATACAAAAATCGATCACTCTTCTATTACAAAAAGTTGATTTATAATACACAAATTCCTAGAAGATAACTATGAAAATAGTTTTGTCAACTATAAGACTGGTATAGTTAGTGGCACTAATTTTAGTATTTATCTGGCTGGAAGATAAAGTAATAAATAGTGTATAATTATTAAGAATAAAGTTAAAATTTTTTGCTTTCTGATTTCTAATGTTACACATTGAAAATATTTTTGCTTAAGAAAAGGTGGTTCAGTAGATAAAAAGCTTTTAAGAATATGTTGTTATCTTAATAAAATAAAGAGATATTATATAGTGAATATAGCAAATGTGTTTAAAAAAAAATTGTATAAATGTAGATTTTTGGGGTGGGTGGGTATATATTAAATCTCAAAAATAGAAAAATAGCCAATACTTAGACCTATTCTGGTATGGAAAATATTGTAATTATTAGTTTAACAGCTTATCAATGTTTTTATTTTTTTAAAAAAAAAAACATTTCTGAACTTCTGTTAATTTAATTCTCTGTTTGACTCATCATTGAAGCTGAATTTTGATAAGACTTCCTTTGTATTAGTTATATTCAATCTACAGCTGCTGATTAAATTTTGTTTACAGTAATTAATTTATGATCATATGAGCATAATAATTAGTTATATATAACATTTAGATTTTCTTTAAAAATAATTTTATTTTGATAAACTTTGTACTAAATACAATAATGAAAATTATCGTGAGGGCCCCCCCCCCCCTGAAAAATTTTCTATGGCTATTTATATAATAAGATACCTAAGGATGTTATGAACTATAAAACATCTACTTAATTAAAAGTAGATATTAATTAAATGAATCCATGCCACTTAAAGATAAGATCATATAATATTGTAATAAAGTACAGTTTTAAGAGAAAAACTTCTTGAATGATTGAATTATTAGTCTTCATTTGAAACTGAAAAGGTGACATGTTATTATTTATCAGATAAAGTTTTAATTTGATTGTATATTAATATTTGATTGATTATTAAGAATTCAGTGAATATTCCTGTTCGGAAAATGTTTTTGTAAAGTATATATTATTAATATATATATATATTTAATAATGTTTAAAAGAATGGTGAATGTGCAGTTAACACTTTGTAATAAAGTTTATTCAATTGTTAATAAATAAATATTTTTTTCTTCTTTTTTATACTGTTAAATTGAATTATTATAGTTTGGGCAATGTTCTTATTGATGAAATATATTTTACCATCTCTTTTTTGTACTACTAAGTTGAAATTATTATTTAACATTGAAGAATATTATGTATTTCAAATATTTTTCACACTTTCTGTAAGCTTTCTTTATAAACAAAGCAAAACTCTCCATACAGTATTGCCACCTTGTGCCAACCAGAGTAATCAATGAATGCCAGAAGGCTTGTGCATATAATCCCTATCTAATGCCTACTCATCCAATATCCCCAGACTAGTTTCTGGCTTGTGGCCATCGTCAGTGAGGAGCTTTGGATCTGAGAGCACTGTACCTAGATCTTAGGATCTAATACAACCCTCCAGCACCCACCTTTTATCTCTACTTAACTACAAAACTATGAGAATGAAATTGAAAACACAAAAATATTTTCAATCTAAGCTAGTATAAGATAGTGATCATGTGAAGCTTTCTTTATTTCAGATTTTTTTTATTTTTACAAAAGTACAGCTTATGTATATATCAGACTTATTAATATAATTAGCATGAATCCATTAAACCATTTTGTTAAATATTTTGAGTAAACATTTTTTATTCTTCATATTGTTACTTGTGCTTTTTATGATATACTTTCATTTGTCACTTTTGAACTTAATTACCATATAACAAAGGGTAAATAGAATTAAATTTTATGCAGTTCACTAAATGTAGTTATTTCCTTGATATTTTTTTAGTAAATTCTTTAATGGTACAAGTCATTTTAATCTATAATTTGAAGCCTATTTTTTTTAAAACAACTTCATTCATATTCCATAAAAATGTCTATCTAACAGCAGTGATGATATCCAACCGGTTCGCGCGAACCGGTTCTTAAAATTAAAAAAAAAATAGCGAACCGGTAGTTAAATTATCCGAAAATAAATTTTATTATTATTATCCTAAAAAAAAGTTGAATTAAAAAATTACTTAATTGTTTCTAACGATAATCTAGAACATTATTTGTATTTTTTTTGTTATATCTAATGTAACAGTGATTCTTTTTGAACAGATTAGGTTCAAAATGATTTACCCAGAATAATTCGACTATACAATATTGCACTTGGAACGTGTGATATGTGCGATGAAATTTGAGTGATTAAGAATTATTCTGCAAGTAATAATTCACAACAGTTTTGTTTTAAGTAATTAAATCCATTATTTATCGCATTCAAATTAGTTTCTTTAAAAGTATACAAATAAAAAGTGTTATTTTATTAATGATAAATGAATCCATATTTAATTTTTACACAAGGTAAGTAAGAAATTAATTAACTATTAGTTTACTTACATTTAACAGAGGCGTTATTAAAATTAGAAATTATTTTACTTTAAAGATAAAATAACTTCATTCAAAAAAACATATCATTGCGAAAATAAATAGTAATATAAAACCATTGTTCCAATGATTTTGTTATGCCGACGTTGTTTTAAATATTTATTTAACTTTTATTTTTTATTTAAATATTTTATTTCTTCACTTACATATTTATCATGCAGGATTTGTTTTTATTTGATTAGTAAATTTAATGGATGACCAGCTGTAGTAAGTTTATAGTACATTATTTTCATTTAGTTTGCTATATCTGATATAAAAGTGTCTTTTTAACAATGTGCTCAACATATTTTTCCTAAAATAACTTGGCAAGAAGATGGCTCATCAAATGGCATGACTCGTTTTCAAATATTTTTCTCCTTTTTCTTTTTTTAATTTTACTAGTGAGATTGCGAAGTACATCATAGTGTGCAAGTACACTGCTGCACTTTTTTATGTATGGGGGGGGGGGGGCATGCAAAATTTCTGAGAAGTCGCCAAAAACGTTTAGCTATGAAACCAAGAAGTGATTTGCTTCCATGGCTTAGAAAGCAGAAAAATAAACAGAATAGGTTCTTAAATACAACCTACCTTTAGAGAACTGGTTCTTGGAAATTTGGGATATCATCACGTCATTTTGTTACATGCTTCACCCTTTTGAGTTGCATTTGCTTGTTGTCTTAAGAATCTCCTTCTATTACATTGTTACAGGTCAACCTCCTTTAGTTGGAGTTAACTGTTTAATGGCCTGGAGCCTTTTTGTCTTAATAGTGAAATATTTCAATTTCTTTATGTGTTGGTTATCATTTGTTTAACTACTTGTATAAATTGTAAATATTTATGTTATTAATAAAGTTTTTATTATAAATTTTAAAAAAAAAAAAGTTTTAAATCAAAGCTTGTTTTAGCACAAACCCTTTGATTTTTCAATATAAAAATTTTAATAATATATTTGTGATAACATAAATAAAATATTTAAAATGAATCCACTGTGGTTTAGCATAGTGATGAATAACTAATTTCATCTAATAAAATGGAAAGTAAAAAAATCTCAATTTGTTAACAGTTTGTATGTAACTTGTATCTAATCAATCTTTTGGATGCTCAAATTTAGCTATTTTTTTCAAATAATTAGCCATATAATGTTTTATAAATAAAAATATTATTTTTTAATTAAATAAATAAATTCTACACCAAGTTCTTGCAAAATCTTTAATCTACTTGTTCATTTATTTTCCTATTAAAAAATTTGATTGACGATACAAATTTAAAATGTTATAAAAACAATCTACGGGAGAACTTTATAAAACTATCTTGGCAATATAAATTTCCAAATAAAATGTCCATATATTTTGTATAAGCAAGCTTTTTTTTTCTGCATCTATTATCTGCCTTTTTTTTTTAATCTCTAAATTAGCGCCATAGAATTATATTACTTAATGAAATTATCATTCATAAATCAATGTTTCAATGCAACATTTTTCCATATGGATAGTTTTTTGTTAAAAAAAAATTCAAATATTTTTGTTATGTATTTTTTTAAAAAAATCAAATTTCTTTGCTACTCTTTAAAAAGAAATTTTTTTTTTTGTCAGCAATTATTGCCTTTATTTTTTAAACATCTTTTAAATAAATGTCTAATATTTTTTAGAGATTTATTGAAGCATAAAATTTATCTCAAACAAATGTCAATTTTTTATTTTATTTGTTAAATAAGTTATTTATTATAATAAATTAAAGATTAGATAAAATCATTAAAATAAAATTAATCTTATGTAGTCATTAATAATAAATATTGTGATATTGGAGTTATATATATTTTACATGTATATATACACATTTCGCAAATATTAAGTATGGTATATTTTGAATTGTAATGCCTTGTTCCATTTATTTAAAACTAACGATTAAGTTATACTTTATATATTTCAATGAACAATCATTAAATTATTTATCTGTTATTTTTAATAAGCTTTCATGATCTCATTTTATTTATTTTACCCCTCAAAAAACAATGGATCAAGAATTCATAATAGTTCTCTGATTTTATGTATGTGATGTTAGATCCTAATGTATCTATTTTGTTTTTGTTTTTTTGAAGTTGAATTTCAGTTGCAGAAAATTAAAGCAGATGAACTCAAGATTTTTCATCGCATTTTATTCAATAGACCCGGCACGGTAAATTTTTTAATTTTAATTTACATTTCATACAAAATTATTTTAACTTTTAATGAATTAATATTTTTATTTTTCTTCCATTAGACCTCTGAAATTAAAAGAAACATCAGAAGATTTTCAGGTTTTACTTTCAAAAGTGATTCTTCAGAATATGAAAGGAAGGAAGCAAATTTGGCCAAGTAAATTTTAATATTTAAATGTCTTTTGATATTGTTTTTTAATTCATTTATTGCAGTTTTGATAATTAAATAAATATTAAAGTTATGAAATGACATATCACTAGATATTTCAATATACTTACACAACCAATATTGAATGTCCATAAATATTATTTCTTTATATTAGAAATATTTTTTTTATTTTATTACTAATACTTACTTTCAGGATATTAATATCCCGTTTGTATATACAATATTAGAACCTTCTTTTAGAAGTATTATATGATATCACTAATTGTGTTGTCAATAGAAAATAATAGATTGGAAAAAGAAAATTAATTTTTGTAGATAATATTTTGATTATTTGTTTCACAATATAAATTTTTGGGGATTCTGATTAATATATTCAATAACAATGGTAATAAATTGAACATTCCAGCATTATATAGAAATTTTAAAATAAATTTGGCCCACTTCATTTTGATCATGCTTTAATCTTATAATTGAATATATATATATATGGCACTTAAGACTCTTTGATCATTTTAGCATGCATGCCTTTAAAACAAATCTGGTCGAACTTTGAATTTCATTTCTTTATAATAGAATGATCAGAATTGTAAGAGGCCATTAAACTGGGCAAACATTAACCTTGTAAGATGTAGCATTGAATAAATTTTTTCTATGGGCTTCTAATAAGAGCTCAGAAGCATCTATATATGTGGATGTTGCTTCATGAAGAATTCACTTATTTCTTTAAACTTCACATAATATTTAAGCACATGGGATATGTGTCCATTTTAAGAATGATTTTGTAGCATTTGTGATAAGATTTATTTAACATAACTGCTTGACTCTTGAATGCTACCGTATTGGATTAAAATACAATATCTTAAGTTTGGACACAATTATAATAATATGACACATATTACTAGAAAAAGAAAATATCAAGGAATGTAATGATACTGGGAAAATATAATCATTATCTTTAAAAAAAAATATTTTATAATATGATTAAAAATATTAATTTTTAAATTTAAAATTTTGAGAGTTAAAGGTGTTAAAATCTCATTTTATAGACAGCTTCTTTACATTCTTCTTAAAATATTTTTTTTAAAAAAAGGGTATATAACTTGATTTAATTGAGTTAAATCTTCATTTCAAAATTGAAATATCAGGTACTGGTGACTTCCATTTTTGCTAGCTGATTTAGATTTTGTCCTTCTATGCAGGTATCTGCTGCACATATGATTCTTTCTAACATAAAAATATTTTACAATAAATATTGTATATCAGATATTATGCGAAATGAACTTGATAATACATTAAAGATCAGCCTTTCAAGCTATTGTGCATGCGCTTTCTTATGAGTGCTAATAATAAATGAATACTTTCATTCCCAATATAAGATATAGTATTTATGAAAGAATAAGTGGATTCATTTTATTCTTTCATAAATACTATATCTTGTGTTGGGAATGAAAGTATTCATTTATTATTAACACTCGTCAGAAAGCGCATGCACAATAGCTTGAAAGGCTGATCTTTAAAGTATTACAATTTATAAACATAGCGCTATATAAAAATAAATGCTTATTTAAAATGAACTTTAGTAAATTGTAATTTATCAAAAAATGAAATTAATTTAAAATAATTGCATAAAAAATTATATTATATGAAAGAGCAAAAGGAAAAAAGTGACAGCATGAAAGACTATCAAGTTTTTTCAGGTGTATGTATATCATATTTTTGCACATAGTGATAACTGATTAAGTCTTTTTTTCCAATTTAGTACAATATAAAATATTAATGAGAATAGTCTCAATACTGATTCTCCTTATTATCTATCCTACTTTCATTTGCCCTTGTGGAAATTCTTATAGCTTACTAGGTAGATGGCTTTATTTTAGGAAAAAATCCATTGTTATAATAAATATGATTGTAAACGTAACTTATAAAAAATTATATTTGTATAAAAAAGTAGAAAAAATACCCATAGATTGCAAAAAATGAAATATAATTGCTTATGTGTAGATGATATATATATATATACAATACAGACAGACATGAGATATTGCTTTTAACATTAGTTATGGCAATTAAATAAATTTAATTTTTTTTTATAAGCATTACTTGCAACACAATATTATATTTATGTAAAAAAAAAGAAATTAACTGTAGATTGGAAAAAATATAAATATAAAATTGCTTACATTTAGAATTATTCAATACACACAAACAGCTCAAAAGCACAAAACGGATCATTATTTATTCTATAGCATCATAAATTATTCATATAAAAAAAATTAAAAAGATATTTTACAGTTGAGTAAATTATATTTCAGTAGTCTTCTAGCCTTCTGAGTAACATTTATACCAATACATCGGAGTTTTAATTCATACTGTCAGGGAAAAATAAATCTATGTTCATTCTTTTCCATGATATATAAAAAAGTAAGATAAAAAAAAAAATCTCTTTTTACCAAAACTTTCATAAAAAAATACAATTTTTATCGCAGAAAAAAAAATTAGAAACAAATTATGCAAATAACGATGTGTGCCATGTATTTCTAGACCAGGGGTGGGCAGCTGCCAGCCCGTGACGATGTTGAATCTGGTCCACCCGTCAATGCCTAAATATAGAAAATCCTCACCTGACTACATTCGCTGTAAAACGCAATCTCTAGGCCTATCACTCACATGTTCATATAACATTAATTTTATCCTAATGCCATGAGAAATATAAAAGTCTAGTTATAAAAATTTATCATAACTTGCATAAATTTAATTATAATTTCTAAAATATCAATTTTATATTACAAAATATAAAAATATGGGAGTAATCACATTGCAAATAACATTAATTTTGGGTTTTAAAGAATACTTCTATGCAACATCAGAGTATAATTTCCTAATTATTGTAGCGAATAAAGTTCCTTTGAGTTTAACTTTTTATTGGAAAAAATAACATTGGTGCATGATATTTTATAAATAAGTTTATGCCTTTTCTAATTATTACAATTTTTAATTTAATATTTATAATCTATAAAATGAACCAATTAAAAAGAAAAATTGATGCTGAATGCCCTATTTTCAATGATAATTGGACATTCAGATATTTATCTGCAAATATTGACGATAAAGCTGTTTATTTGATTTGTAATGAAACTTTGTTTTTAAAGAATATCTAAAAAGGTATTTTTCGACAAAACGTTTCGTAAAATATAAACTATCTATAATTGATTCCTATTTAAGTCATTAAATATTGTATATACTTTTTTAAAAAATACATTGATAATAAATAATTCAATCTATTCGGCCCGCTGATGAAAAAAGTCACCCACCTCTGTTCTAGACCTCAACACAATTTAAAGTCTGTAATTGATCAAAAATCTTAAAAAGGAATCCTTTTGAGATAGTTCAAAATCAAACAGTTAAGTTGTGCAATGTATTTTGTGATGTTTAACAATCATGGTTCAGGACAACTAATTATATTTGTATATTTTGATTTAAAAAAGATATATCATTTCAGTTAAAGGCAATACTTTATAAACTTTTAGTTGGCTTTTTATTCAGGTATAAACAAGTGAATCAAGTGTCACAAGTAAAAAGTTGACAAAATATTTGAGGGGGGGAGGGGTTGTAGAGATGATTAGAAAAATGTTTATAAATTGAATGAATTACTTTTTGTAACATCTCAAAATGGAATATCACATATATTGTGTAAACTAGTCTTGGTAATGTTTTGCTTACAAACAAAACAGAAATGGTTAAAACAGATCTCTGTCAGTAAATGTAAAAAATAAATATACACACACATATTTTGAATTAATTTTCTAGTTTATATTTTTCTGTAATAAATGTGAAAGAATTTATTCTATTTAGATTTTGAATTGTAGAACATTATATTATTACTCTTCAGTAAGTGTAGTATTGGACTTTGAGGCCAGAATTGTCATCTGAAATTGATATATTAATTATGCATTTTTTAAATTTATGAATATAGGGAGAAAAAGAAAAGATTATCTTCTAACTAGAAAATTCTTTATTTTTAGGAGTAAACCATTTCGATCAAATTTGATATAAAATCAAATATTTAAACAAAAGTAATATATAAACATAATCAGAAATATTTTATGACTATTATTATTTCATTCAAAAAGTAAATATTTATTTTGACATTAATAAAGATAAAAGAAATCATTGATGAAAGGAGGATTTCAAATTCAATAAATGTGTCTAATTTTGATAATTCAAAATTATTTGAAAGTTATTGAAATCAGATGTTAAAGCATTAGATTAGAAAATAATATATTGGTGTGAAATTTTGTATTTTTTTAAAGTGAGTCGATATCAATTTGCAATACTTTAATCTGGGGCAGGGGTATGAATAATATTTGCCCAACTATATTAAGTTTTGATTATAATCATCAGATATAATAGATATTCATGCCCTTTTCCTCTCTTTAATATTTATAATTAAAGAATTTATAAAATTATTTGTGCTTGCTTTGGTGTTTTATTTGTATATTTGCAACATCTCAATTTTTATTAAGGTAAAGTTCCTAAAAGGTATTTATTAATATAAATTACTTTATTTTCATTACCACATTTGAATAGATAAAATAAAATTAGATAAAAATAAGATGACAAATAATTTATATATATTTAATTAAAATAATAAAAATGCTTTAATGTAATTTTATGCTTTATTGTTATGAAAAATCAATAAAAGAAAGTTATTAATTTTATAATTTTTGTTATGATTGTAGAAGATCATAAATTAAAAATACTGTTTTTAAAATTTAGTTAGTTTTTCACTTAATAATTAGACAATAGATAATATATAAGAATGACATTGTTTAATTAAAATACTCAATATTTTTAATTATTTAAAGTGCCCGAGTTTATGTTAATTAAAGATTAGGAAGAAGTTGTTGTGAATAAGTTTAATCTTTAATAATTTAGATTGAAAATGCTTTCAAAATAAATTTAAAACTGCTTATGATTCTGTTTGGAGAAGTGGTCTTCTAAAATTTTTAAGATGCAGGAAAACTATTAATTTACTTAACAGAATGCTCTCCAATAGGAAAATTCAAATGGTATTAAATGATAATCATAGTAAATACAAAATTTTGCAGAATACTCGTCTCATGAAGTTTAGTTTTTTTTACCTTTTACCTGGTTTGTTTAATATATTCATCAGTAAATCTTCCTGAAATAGAATGCAGGAAATTTATTCCGAAGATATTGTTTTGACTTCTCAAAAAAGACCTTTTCCTGAAATAGAAAAATGTCTGAATTAGAATATAAAAAGATTGGAATTTTTTTCTAGAAACTGGCATCTTATTTATAATCCATTGAAAACAATATGCTTAGGTTTTCCTCTAAAAACAGAATCATCTTACATATAACTTTTTGTAATAGTAGATGAAAACACAGTTCTATTCCATATTGTTTAGGAATAACTTTGAATCAGTCTTATTTTTTCTCATTTAACTAAGATCTAAATTAATTTTTGGAAATAACCTTTGGAAAACTAGTTGGTATTACTTAGGATTGTAATGCAAAATACTTTATATTTAGCTTCCTTAGCATTTGCAAAATGTGTCCCTGTTTGGAGAAAGCTTTTTACCATTTCTAAATTCTCAATTAAATATTAGAACGAGGAATATTAGTAGTTCATGCAAGTCTATTATTTTGCAGTAGCTTTATATTCTTTCACCATATATCAGAAAGGGAATTGTTTCACAGAAAATATATTAAAGACTGATAAGCAAATAGGACTTACCAATAACTCAAGATATAGTTTACCACTTAGTTTCTTCAACAAGAATTCATAATCACATGACCATCATTTCTTATGCTTGCTCCAAACTGTTATTAAAACAGGAAAACTCTCCATATAGTAGTGCCATTCAGTGCAAGCTAGAGTAATCAATCGATACCAGAAGGCTTGTGCATAAAATCCCTATCTAGTGCCTATTCATCCAATATCCCCAGACTAGTTTCTAGCTTTGTGACTTTCATCATGGGCCTTGGATCTGAGAGCACTGCACCTAGATCTTAGAATCTAATGCAATCCTCCAGCAGCCACCTTTATCTCAACTATAAAACTGAGTTCAGACCTATATGACTATATAAGCTAATGAGCTTGGATTGAAAATCTTGTGTGTTTTCAATTTTAGACTCATAGTTTGTAGTTAAGTAGAGAGAAAAGGTGGCTGCTGGAGGGTTGCATTAGCTCCTAAGATCTAGGTGCAGTGCTCTCAGATCCAAAGCTCCTCACTGATGAAAACCACAAGCTAAAAACTAGTCTGGAGATATTGGATGAGTAGGCACTAGATAGAGATTTTATGCATAAGCCTTCTGGCATCCATTGTATTACTCTGGCTTGCATGTACTGTATGGAGAGTTTTGCCTGTTTTAAGAATTCATAATCAAAGAATTATGGCATAAAAAATAGAATTCTTATGATGTTCCAAACAAATTTTTTTTCCCCCATATCCAACAATAAAGCCAATTGGATTTAATCTTCCTAGACACAACTAAAATCTTAACAGTTTCAGGATAATCCATTGTTTGTGTACTCATCTTCATAAATGAAATAAGCTTGTAAATGTGGACAAATGTGCAAAATTGAAGAGTTTAATAAAACCATTGGTGAAGCAACATAGAATGATTTGTTGCCAAATGTTTTATAATACAGAATGCAGTATCAATAATTTTGAATTTTTAAGAATTTAATCTTTAAATGCAATCAAATGGATTAGGTTGATCAAGCAAAATTAGGTGTTGTTATAGCATATTCCATCTGTAATTTATCTACCCATTAGGAATACAGCATAAGAGAAACTGATGAAAAAACTAATTTATAAGAAATAAAATTATATGATTTATTGAATTTATTAAGTAATCTTTTAGCAAGCAAAGCAATACAAAAAGTGTTCCACAATAAATTAATTGTAGCAAAATATAAAGAATAAATGCAGATCTTGATTAAAAATAATTTTTTACATTTTAATACTAAAAGCAATCCATAAGAAACTAAATGTTGGTATGAGGTTAAATGCAAAATGAATAGATCTTGTTAAAATATTCTGTGTTTAAACCAGTTTATAATGAAAAATGTAATTAATTGTCTAAACCGTTTTCTAACGCTGGCTAAGAAAAAGGTTTATTCCCTATCTTTATTTATTTAGCCTAATAGTAGCTGAGTGCATTTTCAACGAGAGAAGTTGGATTCATCTTCTAGCTGAAAGTGCGTTCAGATAATGCTAGTAAAATGAAGATATGGAATGAACCTTTGTTTTAGCGTTATAAACAGCAACTAATCACAAACAAGATTAAAATGATAACAACTTTCAAAATGTAATAAAGTGTTTTAGGAAAAAACTCATTCCAATAATTTAGTCTGTTTGCAAGAAAAATATAAGATATGAAAGTAATTTACATTAAAAATATTAAAAGTAAAAAAATTCATGGTTATTTTAAAAACCTTGTAAAACTCTTGGTTTTTGTTCAATTACTTGTTCATTTTATTGTAACATTATAATAAATTTGAATGTCAGTTATGGCTGCCTATATTTTATAAAATGTATGTTGGATGCCAATATATGTTTATTTTTTAACATAATAAATGCAACAAACAATTTGATGTTTTTCTATCATTTAAACTTAAGTGAAGTTTCCAATGGTAATAAAATAAAAAACTTGCTACCTTAAAAACATTAAAATTTTAAATCAGTTTTTTTCATTTTGAAATTAGTAATAAGTAATAATCACATGTTTATTAATTTCATTGTTATAGTGTCATAAATTGTATTTTCCAGACTTATTACTATCATTTAAATATTAATGTGACTATTAATTTGCCTGTTTTTTAAAAAACTAATGAATTAGTTTTTTCATTGGTTTTTCCTATTTGATGCTATGCTATAATAGTAACCAAAATTAATAGGCCTTTGTTTTTTATTATTTTGATTTTATATAGACCAAACTATTTTTGATTGATTGAGAATGGGTTATTATCTAAGACACTTGTTAAAAGCTGTATTTGGTTTTTAACAGAAATTAATAGACTCATGTAAGAGAGAGAGAGAATTATCCTTGGGGTAATTTTGCTCAGAGTGTCTTTCTAATAGTATTTTAAAAATACGTCTTGGTAACATTTCAATAATGAAGTTTAATGTTTTTAAAAAATGCAAGAACTTTGTCATTAAATTAGCTTTGAAAAAGTGATTGCTGCTAAGCATTATTATTAAATTAAAAATCAAAATAGAGACAACAAAGCCAATCATTTTTAATGATAATAGTGATAAAAGGATTACATTAATGATGATAAAATAAATTACTATCATCTTCGAATATAATTTTGTTATAATAGACCTGCTTTAAATATTCTAAATGTGAAATATTTGAGAAATTTCATAAACTAATGTATTAAATACTATCAAAGTTTTTAAGGAATAACAAGCTAGGAAATTATACAGGTAAATAGTAATAAGAATTTTAAACACAAAAAAGAACAATAAAGGAATACCTGCTAACATAGTGAGAAGATTGGATTTCAAATTGATGTTAATTGAATATATCCTCATTAGATTTTGATAAAACAAAAGTATTGCAATTGCTTATCAATTTCAAAAGCTTCCAATACATCATCCACAAAATAGTTTGTATTCTAATCATTAAGCTTAAATTTAATGATGAAAATTTAAAATTAATTTTTCTCTACAACTTTGAACCTAATAAGAATCAGTTTATTAGATTTTGATAAAACAGAAAAATCTTGTTATCGTTTATCAGTTTCAAAAGCTTTTCCAATATTTCATCTTATTGATAAATAGTTTGTTGTTATAATCATTGAGTCTAATTTAGGTATGAAAATTTGAATCTAAATTTTTTTATGATTCAACTTATGAGAAAGATTAACAAATAAACTAGTAAATGAAAAGCTTAATAGTGAATTTTCCGAAATGTTAATACATATTATTCAGTAATTATCATTGGAAAAGATTAATCTTTTAGCAAACATTCTTACTATAGAATTTTTTTTAAAGCTATATAAGATCATAAATACAATATATGGCTGAAAGATAACTTGTAAAAAGCATATAGATTATAATTTAAGTCACATGCCTTTGAAACCAGACATTCATTTAGAAAAATATTAATACATAATTGTCTTAATAAATATGTTCTTTTTTTAATATGATAACACTGGAATGTGTTTGGGGAAATTGTAAAATAGTATTGTCCCATCTATAATCTTGTCATATTAAATAGATATGTAGTTTTTAATAAAAGGCTCTTGGACATGGAAACAAAAAAAAGCAGGAAATATATCTGGTGCTGAAGTATCATTTCTACAACTAGCAGATTAATTACATTAACAAAACTTTCAGATATTTAACCTGTGTTAAAACTTATTTTTAATTAGGATTTATATGCTTCCATCTATATTTATCTTATTGAAAACAACTAGATAATTTTCTTATAAATTAGTGATGTCTTTTTCTTCCAGATATTCCAATCCCACAAGATTTGAAGCACATTCAATTGAGAATCTTAACCTTTAAAATGGATGATATTAAATAATGTGATAAAATGTAGGACTATTTCCATCATCTATCAGTAAGTGTTGAATGTATATAAAATTTTAAACTTTTCAAATGCAAACAGCTTGTTAGTAATAACACAAATTGACAAAACAGGTTATAAATTACTCATTTCGAGTATTAGCATTCTCCACTCTTCAGGGTGTTGCTGGCCTGACCAGTGATATTATTTGCATAGGAGTCGAACTGTCACTTTTAGATTCTCGAGTATTGAATTTAAAGCAAACACTCTAACCAATCGAGCTATCTTTTGCCTTTGACAGGATAGCTCGGTTAGAGTGCTTGCTTTAAATTCGATATTTGAGAATCTAAAAATGCGAGTTTGACTCCTATGCGAATACTGTCACTGGTCAGGCCAGCAACACGTGAAGAAGAGTGGAGAATACTACTCGAAACGTTGTATAATAACTAACAAGTTGTTTGTATTTGAAAAGTTTAATTTAACATTTACTGATAGATGATGGAAATAGTCCATCATCACATCTAATATACCTTCAGGCAAATGTTAAATAATACATGTGGGTTTTTTTTAATACAAAGAAAGAATAACACATCAGAACTACATTGAGTCATTAAGCAATGGTTCAGTAATGTCTGACCATCCTATATTGATAGCTTTCCCTTCATAATCAACATAAATCAAGTATTCAGTTAGAAATCTTTAAAAAAGTTGACTGTTTGCAATATACTGAACATTTTATCAAGAATGTCAAAATCCTTGCCAAAATAACCTTTAAAAAAAGAGGTAAATAATACTGTTTTTTCTATGCACCATCTTCAAATACATGTACTATTGGTAATAGATAAAATGATGATATAGACAACTAAAGTAAAAAAAGAAAGATTGAGAAGCTTTAATGGTGATGAATAAATTATTTTAACATTAATGTTAACACATATAATAAAGTTTTAATAGCAATCAAATAAGGTTCTTAAAAATAGAAAGCATTGCTCATAAGCAAGTTTTTTTTATTTTTATTAGTAATACAAGTATTAAGAAGACAGTATATTTGAAATTTGATTCTATGTGCTAAAAAGAATGAAAATAGCAAGATTGTAATTAAATATTTCTATGAAGAGTTTTATTGTAACACTAATTATAATTTCAATTTATAAAATATACGTTTAATGTTTTTGACTATTATATTAAATATTTTAAAATGAATATTTTTAAAATGAAAATTATTTGGAAGATGGGTTTTCTGATTAGGTAAGCAAGAAAATT
Organism: Epiperipatus broadwayi; assembly: GCA_028023455.1. Lineage (NCBI taxonomy): Eukaryota > Metazoa > Onychophora > Udeonychophora > Euonychophora > Peripatidae > Epiperipatus > Epiperipatus broadwayi. The sequence continues at coordinate 1,397,227 of JAQFVV010006254.1, forward strand.
AATGATTAAAAAAACAACAACTTGGTCTTGATGACATTATTTATCCATGTTTAGCAAAGCATTCATTGTGACTTTAAAAGATTCGAGTCATTGAATCTGATTTTCCCAAACTGCTACAAATTATTTACTACCAAAGCAAGAAAAACTCAATTTCATAGTATTGTAAAGGCATTGAGTTCTTGTCTTATATCCCATAACTTATCATCTCAGCAGACATTTTTATCATTCATCTGTCTTTTGTCTTTTTTTTTAATGATTCATATAATGTATTAGAATCAAGTTTAAGATGCCCATTTATTATCTCTTTTAACATGCTCAGCCCAGTTTAATTTTTAGTGATACCTCATTTCATTTCTGACCTTTATTAACCTCAACAAACATTTTTTTTTTTTTTACATTGCAGATTCTTTTCTTTCAAATCATAATGTTTCAGTTCATAAATAAATATATGATTTATTGAAAAACTTTTTCAAGCATATTAATATATTAAAATTCTTCCTTTAAGTATAATTCTATAATTTATCCATTGTTTTCCATATGTGTTAATAATTTTTAATCTAATTAATTACTGTCAAATCATTGGGTCTTACTAATATTTATCCTACTTTTTTTGCTTTTGTAGTATTTCCTGCTGTTTCAAAGTATTTTCAAGAACAAATGCATCATCTGCAAATTTTTTTTGTGACTTAATTAAGTTCTGTTTACTTAGTACTTACTTCACTTTCTGTATTTATACATAGAATGCTTTTCATATAAAAGTTTTGGAACGATATGATCACTATCTTTCACTTTTAATCAATGTTAATATTTCTTTACCTACACAATCTAATCAGTGCTATTGCATTTTGATAAATATTCTTCAGAATTAGATAATATCCTGAGCTTATGTCATAATGATGATCCTTCCATAATCTGTAAATCTATTACAAAATGACTATTCTTATCCATTGATCTTTTCTATATCTTTTTTAATAGTTGTATGTAGATTATTATTATCACTTCTTTTCGTTGATTTGAATCCCAAATTTTGTAGATTATTTGTATTAATCTTAGTATACAGTGAAATCTCAAGCAGTCTATATGCATAAATTGTTTTTCCACAGCCATTGTCTTTTCACATCTATTTTTTTACTTGAATAGTTTTTTTTTTTTTTAATAATAATATTTTTGGTATTTTAAAAAAAGGGACAAAGATAATTATATTTTCTCTTAATTTTTATAATTCAGAAAAAAATATTTTTTTCTGTAAGTAGAAATGATTAAATTCACTCCAAAAATTTATTATTTCTTGTTTAAATGGGTGTGTGTGTGCAAGTTTTGCTTCTTTTATATATATATTAAGTCTTGTAAATATTTCAGAATTCATTTGAAATAAAAAAATTGGTTTTAAGCAAAAAAAAAAAAAAAACAGTTTATTTATAGTTTATAAAATTGTAACAATTAAATCATTTTTTTTTTATAATTAATATTAACTCCAATTTTTAAATAAAATTAATTATTTTGCTATTGAAATTATATACGTATGCTGACATATATATTGTACTCTGCCAATAGGATAATGATTCCTAGAAAACATTACAAGTCCATAAATTAGGCTATACTTCTATTTTCTTTAGATATAATTTTATATTCTTAATTATTTCCAAATTATGTTTAATTTATATTAGCATTTATGAGACCCACTTATCCTATTTAACAAGCTTATATACTCTTTAACATTAAACAAATACCAAAGTATTTGTTCAGTGGCATAAGAATACCAAGACACGTCTCCTTATTAAGAATCTAAATATTCCCATGACTAAGAATAATACTTACATAAATATAATAAAACATCTATAATCGTTAACTTTAATATAAATTATGTAATAAGTTTATACTATCAGTTTACTGTATATTTATTTCTTATTATTATTTTATAGGATTATAATTATTAATAATCATAATAATATAATGAGATCTCAGGATTATCATTGAATTTTAACCTATAATATATAATGAGGGGTTTTATTTGATTCTATAAGTAGTGTAATAATTAAGAAAACTACTAATCATAATCTATAATTAAAATTATATTACTACTTTATGTTTTTATAATCTATAACACATTAATAATAAATAACCATTTTTATTTCAATTAGAATAATATATAATCTCAGCAACAATAAAATAATAATCTAATTTTCTACAAATAAACATACTTTACTATATTTACTTCATTAATGACTTCTGTGATCAAGATAAGTTGTAATAAATTAATAGATCTTTTAAAATATGTTATTCTTAAATAATTATTATACATTATCTTATACTTAAGTGAATTCTTATTCAAATTTTAAATTGTACACTTTGATTAATATGTATAGTATAATTTGTACTCTGAATCTGGTGTAATGATGATGATTCCTACCAAAAAAATGCAACTCTAAATACTTGTTTCATCTTATAAACGTTAATTTTATTAACATATTTACAAAGCATATGAATCATTATTTGTAAACTCAAACAATTTTACAAATAACAATATAAAGAACATTATATACAAATATCATACAATAAAATATTTAAACATTTTGATTTTCCCTTAAAATTGTAATTGCAGATATCTAAAATTAAATACCGCTTTTAATAAGATATGGTTTTATTGTTATAAATTTTTTTTTTTTTATAAAAAAAAATTATATATTTTTATTATTCTATAACATCATAATAATCAATTTCTTTTCATATATTTCTATTTATACCCATTACCCTTTATAGATTCTGTTAACAAATATAATTTATAAACACTTAATAACTTCAAAGGTATAAGAAAATTTAAAAAATATGTATTATATATATATTTTGTCACAAAATAATTTATTTTAATATTATGAAATATTAAATATTCATCTTTATATCTCCTCACATTTATCATTTGATCTTTTTCATTTTATACCAATAAAATGGTAATTTAATAATTATTGAACAATTGGTTTTTTAATATCCCATTCAATTTTCTAATAGCCTTAATATTCAACTATTATATTATATACTTTAAAATATAAAAATTCATCATATCCTGAAATAATTTAAAGTTTATTATACTATCCTAAATATTGATATAATGCATTTTGGTTACATCATAAAATAAGAAATCTCTATATTTATTTTATCTAAAACAACTCCGATACTAACTGTATTTCCAATTTTACCAATACAATTTCCCTTTTATCTCCAATCTATACTTGTTTCTACAACTTCACTATAATTAGATTGAATTATTTACATACACAATCTATCATTACAATATTATATTTGAACACATTTTATCCTCTTATAATAAATATATGTGATTACTTTTATATGTATATTTTCCTAGCTTATTGTTTATCCCCATTTATTATAGCCATTTAATAACGTTAATAAAATAAAAATTTTAAACTATTACCCAGATAACTAAATTAAATAAATTATTAATTTTTATACATTCACTTATTTTCCTATATTTATAACAATTATTTAACTTATAAAATTAAACAATATTCAAATACTATGTTAAAACATATATTTTTTCATTTAAAACATATGATTTTACCAAGTTCAGCTTTAACTTCTATGGTAACCAAATCGTTTCAAACGCTTTAGACTAACTAAGTGTTAGTATTCCCCCCATTTCTGCTCTTCTTAGTCTCATAATAATATAACAAAATGCAAAATTCCAACGCAAACAAATTATTTACAATTTAACATTGTGTTTTCCTTGACAACAAAACTTATTTTTAACTTGCATATTATATATTTTATTGTAGACTCCTTGCTTTTATTATCATATGAAAAGTTTACGTATCCAATACTATATTTCAATATTCGCATTATCCCATGATTATTCTGTGTAAATGTTACCCCTTGAATATAATACTTCACAATATTCTCTTTTAATGCAAATATATATTATCACCAATATACGTGCTACACTTTTAAACAATATAAAGTTTATTTCACCAGTTTATTAAACTCTTTCCATATAAAATCCATTTTTAATCCTTATTATTTATCTTCAGTACTTATTTTAATTTTCTCACACTTACCTTGCTTTTCCATTTCACTTTATCTATAAATAATTCATTCATTTTCATAGCCAACCGCTACAGTCTTATCACAATTGTAGATGAAATCTTCCTTTATTTTTTTACTTTGTTTCATATCAATAACTTTTACCATTCATCTACCATGTAAAACTTCTATCTTTAAAGTTCCTTATATATAACAATTTTACTAAAAATAATTAACTATCTTTCATATATTTTATCCAATTTAAATTATCAGTCAGATACACTTCTGCATGCCCTTTTCTAATATTAAGTCCAACTTTCCTTAAGCAAATATCATTATTTACTGAGTTTTTACTATATTAAAATATTTATAATGAACTTTGTCATGAATAATTTTTTTTTTTGGTTCATCCACAAATTTCAACTTCGTCTTTTATAAATCCTATTATAGCCATGATGTATAGGTATCTCAGCTTGCTTAATAACTAAAGTCTGTATTAATATAATACTCATTGTGCTTCCATTTAATTCCTTTGTTAATTTATAGCTTTTTGCATGAATTTACACAGTTTTTCCTTCCATATTTTAGTATTTTTAGCAATATAATGATTCCAAGATATTTCCCAAATTATTAAACATTGATTTCACCAGTAAAAACCTAAACTTCTTTCACTCCATTCTTTTAACAGAAAAACTTTATAATAATAGTTTTAAATTATCAAATAGACCTACATTAGTTACTTTTTTAAACTATTATAATGATATTTAAAAGAATTTAAACAAAATTTTAAGGAAGAACGAAATTATTACTTTTCTTGATCTGTAATATTTTTTTTCCCAATTTTTTTCCCCCCCCCCCCCAAAACATCTGCTTGTTTTAATCTAATCCAAATCGTGTTCTCTCATTGGTTCTTCTATTTCTTTTGTTATAGCTACTTAATTAGTTACATACAGCTGGATTATTTTTTCAAATAAATATCTGTTCAAAATATTTACTAATAAGAAAAACCCATACCTTTAATAAACTGAATAAAAAATACAATTTACTTTAAATCAATTTTAGATCTCTTTAATTTTATTTTATACAGACTAAATCCTAAATTAATTTCATAAACTTTTCATCACAAAATTAATAACATAAATATTTTATTCATTTTTTAAAATAAATTAAGATTTCACCGGAAATAGCTATTACTTTCTATTATCATATGCGCACAAACACCATTACCCATATCTTTATTTATAAGATTATCTTTGAACTCCACTATTTTTAAATATTATTAAACAATTAATTATTAACAAATACTATTAAGTTATATTTTATTTTTTTATATACTTTTAAAATAAATACTTTAACCAAGACTTAGAGAATTTATATTACTTCAAATTAACTAACCTTAGGTTTAAACCCCAAACAACCAAAATAAACATTATCTTTCTTGATTTAATAACTAAATATATTTACTTTATAAAATTTAGAATTTATCGCCTAAGATTTACTTCCAATTTAATTTATAATGAAGTGTACCAATATAAAAGGGTACAATATATATGCACACTTTTTGCAAGTAATAAATATAGAAAACGTTGAATATCTGAGTTGCAGTTAAGTCAAACTTTACATGCATAATATTTCAATGAATTGTTAGTTGTTGTTTTTTTATCTAATTTTTAATACCATTCTATCATTTTTAGGTATTTAGGTTTGTTTTCTTCAGTTCCTTTATTTTAGTGTCAAAGTAATGTTATGTGTTTAAATAAATGAAATTATATTAATAATGATAATTTTTATTTTTAATAAATAATATTATCTAATCATTAATTTATTATGAAAAGTAATTTAATTTATAAACTAGACACAAAAAAATGCATTGGATAAATTTTATACTTCATTTGATCTTTAATTAAAGTATGTAAAGCATTTATTTGTAAAAAATTTAAAAGAAAAACAAATGTTCCATATAAATAAATTTTTTTTTTTTTTTTTAAAGAAAGAGTGATGAAATGAAAAATGGTTGAGGCAAAAGAGTGAAAGTAGAGAAAAAGATATGATTCTTATTTTTTGTTTTTAATAAAATAATAGAAAAAAATTTCAAGTTTTAAAAAATATATAGATTTCATGCATAGGTATTACGAGTTGTCAGTAATAAAAAATTAACTTTTTTTTTTTTTGATGTTGGTTTTAGGATCAAGAAAAGCAAAATCAAATGTAGAAAACAATCTTTGTAGATATAATGAATCAAGAATTCATTACACTTATAAAAATCTTTGGATACAATCATTTTAATTGCTTTTTGATTGTTGATCTTATAAATGATTAATTTTTAAATTAAAAATAGACATATTGGCAGATGGAGACATTAATAAATTATAAAAGATCTTGTAGTATATGATCTACTTTATCAAGTTTCTTCTAACGAAAAATGTTGCAAAACTTTTTCAATGAAGAAAAACTTATTTACTGTATTACCAATTCTAGATTTCATCTTGTTTTAATTTGACGATTTGACATTAAAACTATATAATTAAAAAAATTGTCATTTTCTTTATTAATAGATGGTTCATCAAATAGAAGCTGATATAGCAAATGTATTAGACATATATAAAGAATAACTTTTTTTATGCAATGAGCTTTGAAATGGGTTTGATGGATTTATAACAAATAACTTTATTTGAAGCAAAAAATAAAAGCTGCTCCAAAAGGAAAGCAATCTACATATGAAAAATCTTGATTTGATTACTTTTATAAACATTAATGCTTTTTGGTATTTGGTTGCTAAACTAATGAGTGACAAAGTTTTGCATTTGTATATTGTAAATTGTAATTCTCTAGAAAAGAAAGATAAGTTTTTGAATTATGTTCCTTGCAAAACTGTCACAATCCAAAGAAGTTGAAAACAAAAGGGATACAAAGTAAATATTTATTTATTTAGGGCCAAGATCATAAATTTATATATAAAGAATAAACATTAATGCTAAAAATGTCTTTGCATTAAAATAATTTTACTATTGCAGAGTATTCAAAATATAAATTGTTTATTAGTATTTTATGGAGCATAGTCATTTGAGATTAGTATAATACATATGTATTCTAAACAATAAGTTAATTAAAATTCTTGAAATTCATTGTTTGCCACTCACATTAACTTTCTTAATGGATATCAAATTGTCATTGGGTGTGCAAAAGAGCATCACTATATATATTTTTATTTATTAAACATATATGTTACAGTCCTATATTCTCTTTGTCATAGTGATCTTAATTAAAATATATTTTTAAATTGTATATGTTTTGCCAAATGCAATAATAAATGGAGATGTTTTTTATTGAATTGTATGTGATGATTTACGTTAAATTAAATTTACCTATTTAAAATAATAATAATAAAAGCAATTGTATTACTCAATATGTATATATATATTTTTAGGTTGACTACAAATAACTTAAAACAAATTTGTGAAGTATTAGATTTGGAAAGAGGTGGAACAAAAGAAGATTTGACTTCTCGAATTTTGGAATTTTTGATGAAACCCAAATCTTCAGGAAAGGCTTTGCCTAAAGCAAAAAAATGTATGATAAAGATGTGTATTTAATGTTAAAATATTTATATATTTTTTGAAATTAATTTGGTTAATAGTATGAATACTGAACCCTACCGTCTAATGGCGCTCTTTTTCGCCCAATTCACAGAAATATATTGATTCACAGACCGTCGGTTTGTTTACATAATATTACGGTAAAAGATTTCTTTTTTTCAACTGGTTTTTATTATTTTTTCGGCGGCGACGGTAAACCACCAAAGTTTTTTTTTTTTTTTTAATAAACAAATACTTTGTTTTTAGATGGTCTAGGGGTGTTGGTTTGTTTGTAAATAAACGATTAACTGTCCGTAGGTTTCTTTACATAATATTACTTACGGTAAACCAAATTTCTTTTTCATACGTTTTTTTTTTTTGGTTCATTTTTTTAAGAAACAAACCATCTGTTTTTAGATGGTGTAGAAGTGTTGGTTTGCTTTTAAATTATCGATTAACGCTCCATCGGTTTGTTTACACAAAAATACGGTAACAAACACTTAGTTGTTTTTAGATGGTGGGGGGGGGGTTGTTTGCTTTTAACTTATCTTTTTTTTTTTTTGGTTGATGTTTTGATTTGCTGAAAGTCTTCAACAATTCAATACTTTTGAATAAACCAACACTTGGTTTTTTAGAGGGTGGAAGGGAGAGGGTTTGTTTTGATTTTAAATTGTCTTCTTTTTTTCTCCTTAATTTATTACAAGGCTTTTTTTAAAAAAAAATCTTTACGCTACAGAAAGCTTTATATGATAGCAAAAAGTTCTTTCTTAATCTTTTAGGCCTTTAATTTTAAAAAAAGATATAAACAGTTCGTTTTTAAAGAACACTTTTTTTTTAAAGCCGGGGAGCAGGTGAGGCGGCGGGAAGGTTTGTTTTGATTTTTAATTATCGACTTCTTTTTGGATTTTCTTTTTGAACATTTTATTATGTTACCACACAATTCTTTATTATTATTTTTTTAGTGGGGCTTTTTGAATAAACTCTTAAACACTTCTTTTTTTGGTATAATAAAATATTACCTACTTTAACTGTTAATGAAACTTATCAAATATTATTTACCTACTTTATAATCATGTGAACAACAACAAGTTACTCATAAAATAATTTATTGAATCAAAAAGAAATGAAACTTTGGACAAGTTATAAACCAAAACAAGTAAAAAAAACCAACAAAAGCACCATTTTCGGAGCATAAAAAACAGCAGCCAAAAGTAACATGCAGGGAAGCCTCAAAGCTGTAAGTAACGGGATTTTAGAACCATCGAACCAACAACTTTTCTTACGCAGACCTACATAGATATGCTTGCAGAAGTTTCTCTTTCTGGGAAAACACAATATTGTGCGTCCACTTGTATGGCCGGCCGGCAATTCACTCAGCTTCAACCAATTTGGACAACTTGCAGACGACATTTGACAGTTCTCGCACGGATTCGTATAAACGGGCATTTGCGCGCGAAATCGGAAAAAACTCTGCTGAAAAGAACCTTTTCAAGTTGTGTGCAGTTCAAAAGCATAGAGACATGTGTGTGACGACATGACAATTTTTAATATGAAATACTAATTCCACTACGCTTTCTAAAAAATTTCTGACAATGAATTTTTGCAGAGTTGCGTTTTTTCAAATACAGCCACCAGTTGCAATGCAATGGGCATAGTAATCGTAGAATACATTGCCCTCAGGCGGCCTGTTACGGCTCAAAAACACCTATTGTACTGTCAACTGCAAGTTAAGGCTGCTAAAACAGTATATGGATGTGTGTCTTGGGAAAAACAGCGCCATCATACAATAGGGTCAGTATTCATACTATTACCTTAATTTGTAACATCAACAAAACGCCTTCTGCCTAGCTGTTATTTTATTATTTACTATATTGTTTCATTTTGCCATTTGATTGCTGATAACTAAGGAAACTGTTTCAATTTGCATAAATTTATACAATGATGTAAAAACAGCATTTAAATGCTATTTTTACTTTATATATTTATGCAATTTTTTGACATTTTTTTTTTAAAGAAAATTTTTATTTAAGCAGTAAATATAATAGATGTAACATTTTAAAGCCAACAGCAATTTGAAATCCTATATAATAATTATCAAAGTGGCCTTTTTTTTTTTTACTGATATTTAAAAATTTACAACTATATATTGTGTATTAATGTGTAAATGAAATATGGACCTAGTATGGAAATTAACACATCCTGTCTATGCCCATGATATAGGTTTTAAATCTAATCAAACTTAATTTTTTCAGTTAGTCATCTAATTATTAGTCAATAAAAAATGGGTGTCTATCTGTTTTTATTTAAAGAAGTAAAATACAAAAAGAAGAAAGTTTCTCAACCAGCGTTTGATTAAACTGGAAAATAGTGTCTTCTTTATTATTTTCCTAGAGTGATTATAAAAAGATTTTGCTTTACAGTGTGTGTGTGGGTTTTTTTTTAGATTTTTGTTTACCTGAATTTTAAATAAAAAATGAAATTGTTCACATTAATTAATTCTAGTCAAAAAAGGTCTCATAAATAAATAGATCATTGGCTTATAATATGAGATATCTTTAGCCTTTTTATCAGTTTTTTTTTTACTTATGTTTGTCAAAATGAGCATTCCGAACCTTCAAATAGCAATCAAAATATGGTAATATTTGCTCAATTGCTTATTTCATTATTGTATCATGGATTCAACTCTTAAAATAATTGTTTTTTGCATCTTATATTAGTTTAACGGTCTTTATATCGATTTTTGCAATAATATCTTTATTATATTTAAAATATCTTATCATTTTTTCTGTGTAAAAAGAAAAAAATTATTTGCTTTTAAAAAAAATTATTTGGAAAATAGTGCTTCAAAATAATGTAATAATTTTTTATGGTTGAGGATTTTTTAGTTTTCTGCATAAACAAAAATATATATGCTATCCATGATCCAGTCAAAGATGTACAATACAAAATTAATTTGTTTTATAACCATCTAAAATGTAATTTTTATGATGGAAAAAAGAAGAAATTTCAAATATTTATTTTGTCTTTGCTCCACGATGTAAAAATTTATATATTGATAGTTCTTAAAAATGTTAGCATGCATAGTTGAGAAAAATGATCTAAAGTTTGATTTCCAAATAAAAAATGTAATGCAGATGTTATACAATATAGAATTATTTTTAACCTCTATGTTCGTTCATAGCCAGAGAAAATTGTTTTTCACCCAATAAGTCAAATAAAGAATGATTCAGTTTAGTATTGCATACAATAGATTACATGCTGTTTTAAAATCCATAAATGATAAAATTTGAATGAAATAATAAATGTACACTTTTTACGAGAATTTCATGGAAAAGTATAATTAAAATGAGAAAACAAAAAAAATAATTAACTGACTTTTATCAAAAGCAGTTGAGGAATTTAACGTCAATCTCTAGACATAATTAAGAAATTCATTAAATGTTAGTAATTTAATGTTTCAGAAAACGAAGATTTTTTTTTTTTTTTTTACCAGGAGAGTGATCTGTGGTAGTAGAGGTAGTTTCTAGAGTCTGAAAAATTAATAAAAAGTTGATATTTTTTTTAAGTTGCTACAACTTTAAATCACTTGTCAATATAATCACTTTAAACATTAGGATCTTTTGTTCCAGCTCTGAATTAATTTTTTGAACAAAACAAAACTGGATCATTGCAAGAGTCATTGTGAAACTGTAGTCATTATTCATCAAAAATGTTTATTCATCTAGCATCATATGCACTCACTAACTGCATCTTTTCAGTTCATCCATTTTTATCATATAAACATTATACCGGTTAACATTTACTCCGTTAATATGAACATGCTTATAAATCGAACATGACAAGAAATATGGCGACATGCCGGAGTAAGAAGAAATTCAAAGACTTTACTGTAATAATGCTACGGACACAGAAGATACTTATAGAAAGATTGATTCTTACATACCTTTGGGGGATGACTTTAAACCAACCTTCCGTGCCACTCTCAGAAGGAAATTTAACTCTCCTCCTGAAAGGATATGCAAGTTCAAATAACATTAGGGCATATTTGCCGATAAATAATTATTCATACACAAAATAATAAATAAGTATCCTCGTGAAAATAAAGATTTTAGGACCTGGTAAGAAGGTATCCCATTCGCTAGCTCAGCGTACTTTTATACTCCGTTAAAAGAATGGGGCTCAGAAAACTCGCATAACTATTAATATGGGGGTTAGAGAAAGCAAATGATAAAAAAAATATATGGCAGTAGTCGATTTAGAATTATAATATCTTTTATTAATCCAATATCCCCTACTATTTATAACATAAATATAAAATCAAAGTTCCCAAATTGAATAAATATATAACGAAATTATACAATACATAAATCATTTTTTTATAAAACAAATTAGAAGCATATGGAAATACTTGTCGAAATAATTGTTAAACAAAATAAAGGAATTTCTTTCTTAATAATAAAAGTATATTAAGTAAGTAATATGAGAGAGATAGTGCTCTGTGGATTATAAACTCACACACGTGTATTAAACAAATAAGGAAAAATTAATGTTACATATGAGGTGTATTGGTTTGCGTATTTACATAAACATATTTATGAAGTGGGTATTAACTTGTTATAAAATACACACACATACAAAAAATAATAGTATACCCGACAAAGTTTGTAGGCTTTGTCCTTCTATGGGCTTTGAGTGGGCGGTCTATCTGTTCATCGGCTGCAACAAGGGCTGGACTTGACAGTGGTACAAGTTCGTAGAATTAGTCATCACTTTTATGTTTGGTGATCTCGGCTTTTACATTAGGTTGGGACGGCAGGAGCGGAGCTGGACGGATGCGCTGAAGTGGATTTCTACTCCATAATCATTTTATGGGCCGGCGAAGGCTTGATTGGCATCTTTAAATTGGAGAGACGGATATTAAACAGGATATTAAACACTATAGATCGTCCTTTTTTGTTTTATGAATCCTAGGTTAACTGCAGACCTCGATGGTTGTAGTTACACTTCCATCAGAATCAACTGACTGGTTAACTGCTAGATTATTCTTCTGATGGCCTGGATTAATGTCTGTTGATTTAGAATGACGAAAAAAGTATTTTTCTTTTGATTAGAATAAATCTTCTGGCTTATAAGGTATGAGAATCAGCATGATTAAAAAGTTGCATGACTTCTCGTGTTTCCCAGAATAGCATTAACTTCCCAAAATTAGAAATAGGCTCCCAATAAGATTTGCCTTTTTAACAGCAAGACAAAAGTGAACTGCTCTCTTTGAAAAATCAAAGTTAAACTGCTCTCTTCGAAAAGTAAAGGTAAACTGCCCTCTCGCAACTTCAGAACAGATATCCCACCTCAATACAATCCTCTCCACGACACAAAAATTAATTAAAAATCTTATTGAATTGGTTTTAGTTTTACAAATTGGTTTAGCCGATTCGTAAAACATTCCAATGTAATTGCCCAAGTAATCTCAAAAATTTCATTTCCAATTAGTTTTATTTATATCCATTCAGATCTCAATATCTCTGATGACAATTTTAATAAATGTTAAAATCTTTTTTACTTTCTTATTGTTTTCAATATCACAATCGAAGTTTTTTTTGTTTTAACAAAAAATTGTTTTACATAACTTGAACATTCCTCTCTCCACACATTATCGCAAATTTAATTAAACTCTTATCCAGTTAAAATTATTTTAGAATGGGCAGGAAACCAGAATGCCTTTAGGCTTTTTCTAAATGTGAGACAATGACCCCCCTCCCTTGCTTTAATGCAACTGAAGAGAAAAATATCCATTACAACTCTGATTTTGAATTATTTCTAAATATTTTTAAATAATAGTATGTTAAATTCTCCCTTTTACATTGATTGTAAGCACTCACAAAAAAAATAAATAAATACATACTGACAAATTGTAAATAAATGTGTTAGCATTTCTTTAACAAACAAAACAAAAATCTTCAAAATTATAATTACATTTTGGAGTTTCTTTTTTTCTTTAAAAATAATAAAAATAAACAAAAATCAAATTATAAATTCACATTTCTAAGCCTTTAAATATTGGCTTTAAACGTATGTGTGTGTGTGAGTTTATATTATTACCACAGTTCTCGCTATCAATTTATAACTAATATTGACTATATAAATTGTATCCCCCCCCCCCCTTTAATGGCTATTTAAATATTTTAGACCATTTATTCATTCAACCTTAACTTGTGCTTGCCCACATCAAATGTGCCTGGCACAATATGTTATGTAAATTTTACTAATAATGAGGGGTTTGTATTTAAGTATTTCTTTTAATGCTCAGTATAGGCATACAAGTTTCGTTGGTAGTTATGTGCACAAATTTTAACATTCTTATATTAAATTTGTTTATTGGATTATTGTCATGTAGATAGTCCTGAATTTTACTACTGCAATTTGTAGTAAGAAACTATAGTTAATAAATATATAAATTTTATGATTATAATAGTCATAAGCTCTTGAGAGATTTGCACTCTCAATTATTTCAATTTGACTTTTTGTAAAATTATTATTATTATTGCACTAGTAGCAAATTGGCAATTGCTTTATTCTGACTTAATGAAAAAGTATTGTTGTAATTTTAATAATTTTTTTTTTTTTACAAGGCATTATATTTTCTAACAGGGCAATAGGTTTTATGTTATAAATTTTTATAATTTTTGGATTGTTGTAGGGGTATGAAAATGATGTATAGTTTTTATATGCAATATAATAATAGTTATAAGGATAAAAGTATAAAATTATTATTATTTTTTTTTTGTAGCTAAGTCTCCAAAAGTTGAAAAGTCAGAAAAGAGAAAAAGTAATTCTAAGAAAAGACCCAAGAGAGATTCAAAAAAAAGTAGACCAAATTTAAAGGAATCTGAAGATGAATCTGAGTCAGAAAAAAGTGTAAAAGAGGAAAGTGAAGAGGAAAAAGATGATGGGAATGAAAATGAAGACCAGGAAGAAGAAGAAGAAGAGGAGGAGGAGGAGAAGAAAAGTGAGAACTCAGATGAAGTAAGTTGGATTTTGTAAAAATGCATTTGTTTACATTAGTAGTGTTTATTATAGCAGGCTTTTTAAGTATTCATATCTATTAATAAAGAGTCCATCTGCAGAAGTTGATAGAAAAATCACACTTTATTTTTTATAATTTTTAAATAGAAAAATGATATAGAAATAATTACTACAATTTCTATTTCCAAGAAAGAAAAGGTCTCTCAACAAAACATTTTTCTGCCAGATTATGATTTTGTAATGAAGATTCATTAATTAAGAGATATTTATTTTTAAAAAATAAAGAATAATATAAAAATAAATATTTCTTTCTTTAAAAGAAAAAAAAATACTTTTTTTAGATAATTTAATAATTCACTTTTAATAAAGATTCAATTATCATCAAATTGTGTAATGATGACGATATTCAATCAGTTCCATGATTGGAAAGTTTTTTTTTATCTTTTGGCAAATATTTGATTAACTAGAGATTTTTCAATATTCAGATGCATGACAAAGGAAGAAACATTTACTATGAATATTAAATGAAATATTTTTCTTTTAAATTTTTGATTTATTTAATATGCACATCCCATTTCTATTGACATTTAGTCCAATTCAAAAAAATTTTATTCACCAAAGACTTAATTCAAATCATTTGATTAAAGTGAGCATTCTCACAATAAACTTATATTTTTTATTATTAAACAGAAAAGTTTGTGAATTCACATATGTACATACTGTAACATTAAAATATAACATATTTGTATCTTATTTATAGATATTATCAATTGCAGACATGTCTTCAATATTTTAGATAAGTCTTTATTTATAAATTCTAATTATGAGAAAACCTTATTTGATTGATTTATTTTTGCTCTTATGGGAATTTATGATTTATTTGTTTATTATCCAAAGGGTTCTTGTTATGAATATTTTTTCACTTAAAAAATATTAAAGAATTTTTCTCTTTAAATTTTTCAGACTGTTAAATTTTTGTTTTGATAAATATTCCAAAGCCCAGATTTGCTTTGCATGCAGCATGTATTGTCAAAATTGAAAATCTTGGTTTATTTTTCAAATACATCAATCACATACAGTTTACAAATATTTTACCCCACACACTCACTTCATAAGTACACAAAATAGTTTTTGCAAAATAAATGAACTATGAAGTTAAGATAATTTAAACTAATCCTGTCAAAATTATTCTGCTATTGAGATTTGGAAAATATCACAATTAATTATCATTACAAAATCTTCAATGTAATTTGTATAAAAAAAGTCTGATTATTCAAAATTTTAGGATGCTTGAAATTTTAATCCATTTATTTAATATATGATGAGTAAAAACTGGTAATTTGGATGAATTCATTGCATAAACTTCTTTTTACAAATCAACAGTAATTGATTATGGAAATTTGCTTGGCTCTTCCACCTTATTATAATTTTTGTAAGATGGCATAAAGATTAATGCTTTCCAATGCAGATGAAATGTAAGCTACAAGACTTTTTTTCTTTTTCTTTTTTAATGATCAGGCTCGAAAAAATCAAATTATGCATATCATTGATTCATAAAAAATAATTGTAGAATTGTAATTAAAGAGATTTTAAAAGTTGTTAGATAAAATTGTTTTGAGAAATTAAGGTGTTTTTTTTTATATAAAAAGTAATAAGTATGTAGACAGTTAGCCCATCAATAGTGTGTCATAACCACTACGTAATTCTAAGCTTAATTCTGTTACTACTAACAGCGGAAAAAAAAATTTTCAGTTAGAAAAATAGGGGCAAATATCAAAATAACTGGAGGGAGGAATCTTAACAGCTTGCCACTTTTGCTCTGTAGTTAATGCGTGGAGTAGTTTATAAAATTCTCTAAAATATATATAACAGAATAAATATATTTTACTCAAACTTATGTGCCTTTTTTTTTTTTGAAGGAACCTCCCAAGAAAAAGATTAAATCTATGAGTAAAACATCTAACAAGAAAGAAAAGACTGAAAAAAAAGTTAATACAAAAAGGAAAAAGGGTATGTATGAACCAACATTTTATTGAAAATGGAATTATACATATTTTTAAGCCCATTTCTAATTACCTGTACAAATGTACAATGATTTAATATAAAACATCAAACAACTTGTTTTGATGTGGCATATATGCCTACTATATTCATATAGATTATATTTAGGTAGTGTCGATAATTTCAAAATCATGCAACATTGGACTTTTGAAAGAAAGAAAAAAAATCACAATAATGAAAAATTTTATAAAATGAGTAAGGTGATGTGCTCACAAAATACACTTAAACAAATTATTATTAATTTTTTGTAAACTTTTAAATGAATTTTAATTTGAATAATTTGGTAGTATTTTTTAGTGTTTTCATATTTAAAATATATATATCTTTTTTTTTTTTTTACAGTGAGTAAAATTAATGCTAAAACAGATTAAGATTAGCTTGATACTTATTTGTTTTGTAGTTGTTTTTTTTAATGCTCAAAATCGCCCACTAGTAAAGGTCTCAGCCAGAAAACTTAAAAACTGTAATTAGAAATTATCATTTTTTTGCTAGCTATCAATATGCAACCATAGTTGTTGTTGTTTTTTTAACTACTGTTTCTGACTTGAATTGTTTAATCAGGATGAGATTTTTTTTTTTTAAGGTAAGTTAATTTTTTATAAGTAATATCACATGTATGTATATACTGGACAATTCTTATTTTAGGAAGTTCTGGTGAAGAATCTGACAGCTCAGATGATGAACCACTGGTGAAAAAAGTAAAAGCACCTCCATCAGTAAGTTATTACTTTCTAATTTAACCATGTTTTAAAATTTAGCATTATTAATTTAAGCAATATATTATTCCAAGAATTGTTTGAATATTTAGTAAAGCTTCTCATATGATTATATAATACGTTTTAACAAATCAATTTTGCAAAATCTATAAAATGTTATTACTAGTATATAAATATAAGTATATTTAATGTGTCAGTGAATTTATCCATTAATAATGAAACTGCTTAATTAGTCAAATAAATAAATTTTTATATCATTTGGGATATGTTTAAAACTTATTGTACTAAAGGTACACTTCTCCCTACTTTAATGCTTTAAGCATAAGAAATTATTGAAGGGAAAAGATCCCTTTTTTAAAACTTAAGTTTCTTTTCTTTTTTTTTTACCAATAATTCTTATAAGCTTTATGATTTATTTACAGAGAGCCACCTCATTCAATATGTTAGTTTTATTCCCAAAAAGTATAATAATTTATATTTATAATACATGAGCAAACTTTTCATATAGATAATATTATAATCTATGTATCTTTGAATAGAAACATATTTAAACATGTATCTTGTAATGCAGTGTGCTATTGCTAATTGCGCTTCTAAAATCATGCTGTACAATAAAATTAAAATCCAGCTTTCTTTATAAACTCTTATAAGAATAAAGTGGCTATAATAATTACATTATTCACATTTTTCTGTATGTGTGATATTGCAAATTCTCATCCATTCCACAATTATTCTACTATGAAATGAAGGTTGCAAATTCCTGTCGAATGAATGATGATTATCTGCTGAGGTAGCAGAATTTTTTTTAAAAATATTATTGGTATTTGTTAATTTAAAATAATGAGCTTTTTTTTTTTTTTTTTGCTAATTAGATACAAATCAAACATTAAATTTTTTGCATCTTTGAATTTGTCAGACTAAAGAGATTATGAAATAATTCAACAACAATATACTTTTTATTCTGAAGCATCATAAACTATTAAAAACACAAATGAATATTGAATAATTAAATTTATTTTTTTATACAAATGAAATATATTTACACAAAAGTTTTAATTTTTATCTTATTAATCCCAAGTTGTGTTTCTTTATGTAGGAAAAGCTATCTTAAACAATTTAAATAATTACAATTTCTTTGATTTTAAATATAATACAAAACATGATAACAACAACAGAAAAATTATATATTTTTTTATTGATATGTTTTAAGATACCGTTTTTTTCTAAATCTTTTTTTTAATTTGATTTTTTCCTCCCTCTAACATGAATTTTTTAATTCAATAAGTAAGTTGTTAAATAATTTAAGAATACAATGATTGCTCATTCTATTTTCAAATTATTTTATAAAAGGTTTTTTTGAAAATATTTTCAAAAATGAATAATTAATAATTTTAGTGTCTGATGGTCTACACATTTACAATATTATTTGTTAACAAATAAAAAATTAGTGGTTTAAATTGTTTCTCCTTATTTCCAAACAATATTTGTGACAGTTTTTAACTAAACCAACACTAAATATATATAGTCAATTTAGCAATTAAAGCTTGTTTCTACTCTACGTAAAACAATAAATTGCCAGAATTGTTGGATAATTTGGTCTTGTGATTAAATATGATAAATTTAAAAGAACAAGCACTTAACATAAATCAGCATATTAACGTATGTAGTAAATTGTATTTGTTTGCTTCTTTAAATATTAAAAAAATGTTGAGTAAATATTTTCATTCGTAATTAAAAAAGGAATTGTCCTTTTGTTTTAGCAGCTGAAATGCCAAATTTGGTGGCATCTAATAGGTTTTATTCAAGAAAAAAATTTTTCTCTCTTGGAGGAGAATGTAAACTGCACCTATAATAATTGCACCGGATTCAATACCATTGGTACTTACTAAATTTGGTCCTATTATTTTTTCACTATAAGAGAAATAGAGTAACAAAATCTACAGAAAAAAAAAATAATTGAAAATAACTGACAGTACATTAATTGATACTTTCATATAAGCGTGAATAATCAATGATACCTGACAGTTCAGCAATAAGGATTTCCATACATTCTAACTTGTTTTTTTTTTTTTTTTGCAATAAGAAAATATATTTGCCATAAAACAATCATCTTTTATTCATTATATTTTTCATAGATTTTTAAGATAATTGCAAGCACTTTTTTTTTAATGCAAAAGAATGGGTTTGTGAGTATGCATATATAATTATTATATATTATCATTGCTACATTTTTAATAGCTGTTTATTTACAGCATTATTAAATTTTTAGAATATACAAGTATAGATCGTTACTCCTAATGTAAAGCAAGTATAATACTGATGAAAAATTAAAATAGTCCTTGTTAATGGATTCCTACAACAATAAAAAAAATTTGTTCTGTAGATACAAAATGTACATAAACTTTGGATAGTTGATTTTAAAAAAAAGATTAAAATTGAAAACCAATAATAAGATACAAAATGTACATAAACTTAGGATAGTTGATTTTTAAAAAAAAAAAAAGATTAAAATTGAAAACCAGTAATAATTAAATAAATATTCAATTATGCATATTATTTATCAAAAATACAGCTCAGCTGCTATATATATATATACTATCATTAATATGAACATTTTTAAATTTATTTTTGACCCCTTTATTATGCCATTAACTTTTTGATATAAGATTTTTAAAAATGTAACTTTTTATCACAAATTTTAAATGGTTATCAAAAATAGCTATAGTATTTGAAGTGACATTAGCATTCTATTGTGATGAATTCACTTAAAAAAAAGGCTAAATAATATACATTTTAAAATTTATTATTGGTGTATTTTTTGTTTTCATATTCCTTTGAAATAAAATATATGTATATTTAATCATGAATTTTAAACATCAAAAGTGATAACCATAGTTACTTGAAGGGACAGCAAATTATTGTGTGAACATATAATAAAGATAAGGTAAGTAAATACTACTTGTATCATAAGATTATATATATATGACATAACTATATTTTTTAAGTTTTTTTATTGTTATTTATAATAGAAATAGTAATTTTAACCAAAATCTGTGATAGTTGCTTTTTTTTTTTAAAAAAAAAAAACTTTTTGAAAAGTAGCTATAATATACAGTTGATTATTTATGTTGTTTGCTATGATGATTTCTTATATAAGAAGGAAGCATACAAGAGAATATATATATATATAACATTAAATACAATAATTTTTAAATAGTAAATGCTGTTAATGCAAATAATACATTCTCCCATTTCAATATTCGATAGTACTATAATAAGAAAGTGGTCGCAATTTCCTATTGGTTCTTTTTGCATATAAAGCAGAAAATGTGAATATTAATCAATCCAATCATTTATTGTAAGATTTTTATTAAATGTTGATTTTTTTATTTATTTCATAAAATAAAATAAAATCCTTTTTATTTTTAACATGTGTAATAAACATTTAAATAATTTACATGTAATAAAGTAAATTACAGTGTGAGTATGTATATGTTAAATACAATTCTTAAATAGTAAGTGTTATATAAATAATATACACACTGTCACTTAAATATTCGACAATCTTTTTAAAGATAAAGAGGACTAATGGGAAATTGGAACTACTTGTTATAATATTTTTGAATATTAAAATGGGGGTATGCATTATTTATTATAGCAGTATTTACTATTTAAAAACAATTAAATTATGTATATATTCATATTGTGACTTGTTCTTATTACATATATGTGTAATCATAACTATAAATATAAAGTTAGCTTTTTTTTTATTACTTCAAATGGAAAAGTTTTATTTTTATGATTATAATTAACATTCAGCCAAATCTTGTTAGCTATCTTCAGAATTAACTACAAAAAAAATCAAAACAGATTGAAAACATTGAAAATGAAGTTGATAAAGAATAATATATTAAAACTCAAAATTTACAAATTTTAAATTCAACTTTATTTATATATACATATGTATTCAAATATATATACACACCAATAAATTAACTTTTAAAACAAGAAAGCTTGATTATTTTAAAGGAAAAAATTAAACATTTTTAAATTATTAATTTTAAATATATTCAAAAATTGTGAATTTTGATGTAAAAGTTAAAATAGGCAATTGAATAATAGGTTTATATTTTTTATAAAATTATAATTAAAGTGACATATAAAAATATCTATCATATCAGTGAAAATGTTATGAAATTTTATTTTTAATACATATTTACAGGAGGGACTCTTTTGTAATAAAATAAATATTGATTATGCTGCAACGAGCATTGATACACATACATAAATATGTATATGAGTAATTATGTCTGCATACTTCCGACAAACATGATTTTATGGGGGGGGGGGGGATAATTGAGATAATTTAGTTTAATGTCAGCAATAAAAAGTATTATTACTTAACTTATTTTTAAAATATCTGCCTTATGATCTCTGTTTAAAAATATTTTTTGCAAAAAAAAAACAGACTTAGTCATGCAGTTTCCATTATTATGATGGAAATCAATTTAGTTACCATATGACATGTAAAAGAAGTATTAGCTTTTCTGAATGCTTGACATGAGGATATCAATAAAATAATATGGAAGGAATTTATATAATTATGATAAGAATATAAAAGTCTAAAAATTAATTATTTACAAGAAACTTATGAATAAACTAAAAACTAGACTATAACAACATATGCAATGATAAAAATTTAGCATCATCATCAACCATTATCAATCCACTGCCAAGTTTAATCCTTCTCCGATCTTTAGCTTTTCTTCTCCACATCACCCTTGCACACTTTCTTATTTCATCCATCCATCTCACATGTGGTCTCTTTCTGGGTGTTTTACAATCTCTTGGAACCCGGTTTAAGATTTAAATTGTCCATCTATATTATCATCTCTCCTAGCATATGATTTCCTCTTCAGTCTTTTAATTTTTTCAATGAGGTCAGTAACACCTGTTTGTTCTCTTAACCATATATTACATTTTCGATCGCTTTTTGTTACTCCCAACATGCATCTCTCCATACTTCTTTGATTTGAGTGGTCTGAAGTCTCTGTATTGCTCTTCTATTAAAAGTGTCCAAGTTTCAGATCCATAAGTAAGAACTGGTAAAACACATTTATTAAAAATCTTCCTTTTCAAACACATGGGCATATTTACTTTTAGTATGAAGTTATTTCTACCAAAAGTATTCCAACCAAGTTTAATTCTATGATTAATTTCATCCATTATGTTTCCATCTGTATTAATAATCTGACCAAGGTATTTGTAACTGTTAACTTCTTTTAACTCATCATAATCAATCTTTATTTTCCTATTTTGAGAAAATCCATTAAACATTACTTTAGTCTTTTTAACATTTATCTTTAGTCCTACTTTCATCTGATAACTCTTGCAACATTTCTTGCAGCTCTAAAGCATTATTTGCAAAAACAACTACATCATCTGCAAAATCTAAATGACTTAAATAATTTCCATTTACTTTCATTCCTTTAGCTTCCCATTTTAATCCACAAAATACTTGTTGCAGTATTGCTGTAAAAAGTTTTGGAGATATGGAATCACCCTGTCTTACACCCTTCTCACTGTTGACTTTCCCAGTATCATCATGTAATCTAATTGTTGCTGTTGCATTTTTATAAATATTCTTTAAAATATGACAATATCCTAGATCTATACCTTGATGATCCAATGCTTTAATCACTGAAGAAATGTTTATAGAATCAAATGCATTTTCATAATCTACAAATCCAAAGCATAATGGCAACTCGTATTTATTTGTTCTTTCTATAACTTCTCTCAATATCTGGATATGATTACTGTATTAAAACCATTTTTTTTTTTTTTCAAGTGCCCTAGCATCGGCCG
The DNA here is from genome assembly GCA_028023455.1 of Epiperipatus broadwayi. Taxonomy (NCBI): domain Eukaryota; kingdom Metazoa; phylum Onychophora; class Udeonychophora; order Euonychophora; family Peripatidae; genus Epiperipatus; species Epiperipatus broadwayi. Next base: position 1,420,502 of record JAQFVV010006254.1, read on the forward strand.
GAACGCGAACCTGCAACCCAGGCAACTGCTTGTAAGGCAGTCGCGCTGACCTCTCGACCACCATAAATCCAGTTTGTTCTCTTGGTTGGTGGAAATCCAATGTTCTCTGTAGACGCGTTGTAATTATCTTGGTAAAAATTTTGTATAAAACTGATAAAAGGCTGATAGGTCTGTAATTTCTAATATCTTCTTTATCACCTTTTTTAAATATTAATACTGCATTATTCCAATCATCTGGTACATCTTTGTCATTTAGACATTTGGTATATAACTGCTAAAAAAAATTTCTATTTTTTCACCTGCTTCTTTTAATATATCAATTATAATTCCATCACTACTTGGAGCCTTTCCTTTCTTCATACATTTAATAGCATTTCTCACTTCCTCATTTAAAATTCTGGCAATTCAGAAGATGTAATAGATATAGAGGTACTGTTCTTTATTACTATATAATTCTTGATAAAAATCTTCTACCCATTTCGTGATGTCATCTCTCTTTTTAATAATAATTTAATCTTTTTTTCTTATTGCAGATATAAATTTCCTATCAATACCAAAATGTTGTTTTACACTTTTCTACAGCTTTCCTTGCTAGTTCACTATTATACTTTCTTATATCATTTTCAACTCTTTTTCACACCATTTTACAAAATTTGAGATATGCAATCCTTTTTAATGCTTCATTTTTGTATATCTTCATATTCCTTCTTTTTTTCATAAATTCTCTAGTCTTAATAGAAATTTTATTGGTCAATTGCTGCTTTTTTCTACCAGCTATCTTTGTTTCAGTTTTTTAAAGTATCAGTTGTTTTCATATTAATTTCATTCAAATCTGATACATGTTCAATATCTATTAATACTTGAAACTGATTTGTAAGTTCTAATTTAAATTCATTATAAGGTTTCTGAAGATTAGAAATATCAACTGTAAATATTGTTTTTCTTAATAATTTTTGTCTCTAGTTTTGCATTAACTCGTATCTTATATCTTACTACTCGATGATGACTTCAACATTACAATCTTGAAAAATGTATTTTTTGTTAGTCAAAATATAATCCAATTCTGCTGTACCTTTATTTGGATGCTTCCTTGTCCATTTTCTTTTAACATTTTTCTCAAAAAAAGAATTCATAATATAAAGTTTTTTTTTTCCTGCAAACTCCACAAGTCTATGTCCTCTCTCGTTTTTTTTACCATAACCAAAATTACCTCCAGCACTTTCATCTTTCTTTTTGTTTACCAATTCTAGCATTAAAGTCTCCCATAACAATTTTAAAATGTTGATTACTCTGATCAAAAGCTACATCCATATAAAAATCTTCTACTACTTCATCACTATGAGAACTTGTTGAGGCATAAACCCGAATTATCTGTATTTGGTATCTGTTATTAATTTGTATAACTAATCTTGCCACTCTTTCCGATACACCATCAATCTCCACAGTGTTGTTCTTCCACTTTTTATTTATAATGAATCCTACTCCACTTGTATTTCCAATATTTTTGCCTTTATAATAGAGTATAAATGTCCACTTTTTAAATCGTCTCTTCATCTTTCCTTCTAACTTCACAAAGTCCAATAATGTCCCATTTAATATAAGACAGCTTTTCTTCTAATTCTTGCAATCTTCCTTTACTTGAAAGTGATTTGCAGAGTTAAGTACCTAAATAAAAAGTCGTCATCAAATGGCAACCTGGGTTCGCAATCAGAGGATTCTGAGCACCCTCCGGCTCTAGCCACCAACCGCTGCCTTGGTTGGTGACTTTACAGCCTCTTGGGAATAAGCCATGATTTATTTTTGTCTGTCATAATTGTATATATCTATTGGAAAAATATTTATCATTTACACAAACATTCATTCTACTTATCAGGCAATTGAGAATAAAGACCATGGTGTTTCTTGATCTTAAACTCAGAGGTAAAAAGCCAATAAACTCACCACACTGGCATGTTGGTGAGCAGCCCATCCATGTTCGTATACTTTATGAATAATCACATAGTAATAACAGTTGCAATGACAAGAACTTATGGAGTGGACATTAGGAATTTGCCCTGCTCGGTTCCTTTAAGACCTCCAAGAGCAATCAAAGGGTTTTCTTTCAGTTTATAGCAAACTCCTTTCTGCAACAATTTATACATAAATATAAAATTATCTACTTGCCATATTGCCTTTTTATGCATTTAAATGAAAATGCAGATTTTACAATAACTTAAAATTACATACTAATAAAATATATATTGCATAAAGCTAACACCATAAAATAAAAAATTAAAAAAAAAAAAACAATCATTATCATAAAATAAAGAAATTAAACATTTTCAAAAGTATTTTAAATTTATTCTTTTAGTATATAAGTTTTATAATAGGAATTATGTTATTAAATTAAAATTTTAATTAAATTGATTTAATATTACTTTTTAACTACATTTTTTACAGTTCTTAATGTGTTATTTCATTTTTAATACTAAGTCTTTAGTTAAGATTTTTCTTTAGGTGGAGTTTTTTCCCTCCCTAATGAAGTAACATTAGACTCTGTAATAATTTCTATTCCAATATGTTTTTAATTATGACTTGGAAGTGCAAATATATATATATGGCCAATTTCTTCAAATTGTTGGTAAACTTAATTTTTATAATAAAAATAATTTAAAATTTTTGGGATAATAAGTTTGAAATAATTTATTGAATCATTCTAGTATAAAACGTAATTACTAAAAATCTTAATTATTAACCATTGTACTTGAATTAATTATAATACTACATATATGTACGTGTAGTGTATATCATTTTTTCGTTATTTTTATTGAAAGACAAATTTGCTTTATTTAAATATTTAAATGTGGAAAGAAGCCAAAGGTTTAATACGAATCTAAAAAAGGTTGACTTTGTTAATAATTAATACAAAAAGTATATAAACTCTTTAAGTGATTTGTTTTAAATGTGCTGAATGTAAATATTTAAATTTAATTCATAATGTATTGCATGAAAAAGCTATTTAACAATAATATTAAAAAAAAATTGCAACATATAAAATGTTAAGTTTGATTAACTATTTTATATATATATTATTTCAACTATATACTTAATCACACATTGGTATCCTAATTTCTGTAATTGAATATGAAGGAAATAAGAAGTCATCCTCTGATGGTCAAGCCACATATTAAACAGTTATTTTATGTGATTGATATAATCAGGATCTTATCTAACAAATAAGTGGTGAGAAATCCAGGTCTCCACACTTTCATGGGAAACATTTCATATATTCCATGTTTTGAAGTGCCAGATTTATATTTACAAAAAGGATTATATGATGGCATCCAGCTTTTATTTTTTTTAAACATAGCTTTAATTACTGCAATTAATTTTTTTAGATAGGTTGTCTATTAATCCTTGCTATCTTTTATCACTATTCTTCACCCAAATCCCTGATTATCTAATTCTTTTCTTTGGGCTTAAATCTTTCATTTTTATATTTCAAACACATATATAAAGAATGTATTCATAAAATCTAGTGTACATGATGCAGAACTTTAATAAAAGTTTGATATTATATATCAGAGAAATCAATAATCCAACAAATGCAGTTTACCATAAAACAAATAAAGTATGTGCTACATATTGATTCAAAAGTTAAATTACTTACAGGTTAATATATATTCTATAAAATTTGAATTCTCTCTTATAGTTTTTACTTGTATTTCATACGCTTTGTACGTTTTTGTCAGAGCTTCCATATATATATAATTTTCAAGTCGATTCTCTTGCTGATTTTGCATATCAGTTGTTCTTTACTAGTGGTTTCTTTAACATTTATTGTTGGGTTTTCCGACTTTTTTCATATTTTGTGACAGGCAATATATTATATATAGAACAATTCTTTTCAAAACTCATTTAGCAGGCAATAACATTTTTATCTCAAAACATTTATTAAACTAATTAATACCTGTGTTACACTCTTTATGAAATGGCTATAAATATGGGTGATGCATTACAAATATGGATAATGAAAAATTACAGTATTAGATGAGTTATGGAACTAACATTATTGAGTTAAAACAGGGTTAGGTATTTAGTGGTTAAGTTCTTTGTTAACTTTATTGAAGAGTCTGATATAGCTTCCATGTCTCTTGATAAATGAATGTTGTTGCAAGAGTTTGTCTCTTTGTTTAATTTTCGCTATGCTCTGAATAAATAATGAGTTTTCATCTGGCTTGGAATGTTGGTATTGTGCCTTGCACCTTACAATCCAAATGGCATAGGTGATGAAAATTGCCAGCCTGATTGTAGGAATATCTCTTCCACGAACGCATTCTTTTATATTAAATATTTTGTAGTAGTCTATCTTTGAATTGTTAAATATTATTGTTTTAATATTACCTAGACCCATGCATATTTTAATTATGTGGTCAAATGTTTCCTCATCCCTACCACAGCTGTGGCAAATTGATTGGACTTTGGTGATAGATCTTTTATATCTGAGGAACCAGTTAACCGGCATGGCATGCAGATTAATTTTAAGTAAGTAATCTAAGTATTTTGGTTCTAGAACCCAATACTTGAATAGGGAAATCAGCTTGTGATTAGTTATTCCTAATCTTGTAGTAGAGATTTGATTATTTTGTTTTAGGATGCGATGGGCATCCCATAGCTTGATCTTGCTTTGATAGTTGTTATGGGCATTTGTATTTTGTTGCATTGTTGACAGGATTAAGTGGTCAAGTGAGCTTAAATTTGCATTTTATTTATGGTGATTTTTGTCATATGCTATTACTGAGTTATGACAAAGTTACAGAATTAAAAAAAAGATTTTGAATTTGGATTAGTTAACTACAGGATTAAAATAAATGTTTAAAATATTTTAAACATCTCGTACATAGTCATGGTCAATAGTATTCTGTCTTATAGAGAGGTCCAGAAAATAATTACATAGCAAGTTCATTTATTTCTGTAGTTCATTTTCTTCATTGGCCAGATCTTCAGTTGCATATATCTCTGACATTTTTTGTAATTTATTAATAATTGAATTTAACAAACTTATGAAAGATAAGAATATTACAAAAATTAAATTGATTGTGATTAATTATAGAATCATTCCAAAGACAAAATTGGAATCTTTCAGTTAAGAAAGAATGCTAAGTCAAACATGTAATGCTATATTAAATGATAATGAAATAATATGTAGTTGATAGTTTGCTAAATAATTTACTGCTTTCCTAATGCTATGCCACTTGTTAACATCTTGAGAATGTTTTTGTATTTTGTCAGAAAAAATATGATGTACTCGAATTTAATGATGAAGAATGTCTTAATCATCATGAAAATGGCATTAGATATCTACCAGTTAGCATTAATAACTGCATCTCACTGACTCAAATATACCTACTACACAATGAATAACAATTTGCAATGTAATCACCAAATACAGATGATAAGTTTTCCATGATAACCATCTGCAATATATGGGTTAAACCTGAGAAGACCAAAACTGATTTTTAAATTGTTTTATTGGTTGAACTTATAAGAACAAAAATAAAATCACTGTAGATGATTATCATTTTTGTAAACATTTTCAATTATGAAGCAGTTTTATGTGAAAAAACAAAAACTTAAGATATTATTATATGGTTATTAGAGATGGTGAATTCCATTTCTTAAAAATGTGATATCTATCGAAGTATATAACATTAACTTTCTAATATTTTTATGTATAGTTTTCTATATATGTAAATTATCAAAATATTTTTTAAAAAGTAATCTTTTATATGAATTGATTCGGGTTTTTTTTTGATTGCTGAAATTATCTTCCTTTTTTATTGTTGTTATTAAGGATAGTGAGCTCAAAGACATCATCAAAAAAATTCTGGATGGAGCTAATTTAGAAGAAGTAACGATGAAATCTGTTTGCAAACAGGTTTGTTAATTTTTCCATACATTATTTTCATTGTTTTTAATTATCTGAGATATTTTTATTAAATGCTTATAAATATTATATTAAAAGCATAGAAAATAAATCACATTGCTAAACTGAGTTAATTAATGGTTGGCTAGATTGCGTTGTAAGATTTAATACTGATAAAACTTGTACAAAAGAATGTGACCATAGAATCTTATTCAAAAATTCAATTCTTGTATTCAGATTGGTATGAAAATGAGACACTTCATAAATATTGTTTTCAACAGATTAAAAATAAATTTTCTAATGATGGTGAACATTTTTTTCAAGATTTTTTTTATAAACAGCTTGATTAATCTTGTTATAAGTTGCAGCAATGTTGACAAAATAATTTTACAATCTGGTCAACACAAGCAAACATTTGCAATATTGTCAACATTATTGACATGCAGGATGCATAAAATAAATTAATGCATTCATTGTAAAGATTTGCTTGCTTTAAAATCTTAAATATTTTGTTTATAATTATATTTGGTGAAGTCAGTATATTTAACATTTTCTAGATAAACTCAAATTTTGATATATATATGTCCCACAATATAAAACAGAGCACTGATTATATATATGTGAGGGAGATGATGATCGAGACCAACTGATGAGTACTGGTTTAGCATGAAATACATATATTGGAGATCATTTATCTTTTTCACATGTATGTGGACATGTATATTGGTTATATAGATTAGAGTGGATGGATGAAGGAAGTTTGAAAGTGTTCAAATCAATCTCCTTTAATTACATTTAGCTTAAGTATATGCACTATACTTGAATTCAAATATCCCACAATATATATATATATAGCGGAACCTACATGAAATCACTCATAATGAAGTAGATTTATAACAGTAAAAACCCATAACGAAAAGGCTAGGAAACCTTTCTTAATTCGCTATGTCCTGCCACTGTAAGTGCACCCTATAGCAGCATTCAGCAAAAACAATTGTAGTTAATCAATATACTTCACATTTTTGGTGGAAATCAATTCCATCTGTAGATTTAAATTTGGAATTGAAATTTTTATTTGTGTATTAATGTAGAAAAATAACTTTATGAAAAGCAGAATCTTCTAAAGTAAGAAGTTGGCTTAAATAATCATATTGCAGAATTACAACCACTTTCAGTATCACTCATTTTTAAATTACTATCAAAATTGATTTGTTATGAGAATATACTAACTTTGTGTTTTGAATTCTAACAAATAATGACCATTTTGAAACAAATAAAATTAACTGAAAAAAAATCCACTATATTTTAAAAGGATCATACCTCAAGCAAATACTGCTTGTTCTTTTATTTAGTAGGCCTATAAGGGCTTGCGTACACCATAATTAAATATTTATGTCACAATTACCTGAGATTTTCCACCCGGCTTAATCCATCAGAGTATACCGTAATGGAATTATGCATATTTTTTCATCAGTCTTGGTGCAAATTATATAAAATTTATACATTCTTGAGTTTCATATGTAGCGTAATCAAACATTATATTATAGTCTCCTCCTCCAATATCCTATTTTACTTAATATTAGTTCTCTCAAGCAATTTTATTATTTTAGAAATTGTAATTTTCCAATATTTTATTCCTGTTTTTAGCTATAATATCCTATTGAAAGTAATCAATATTGTACTTTATTGTGTTGTGTCTTTGAAATAATTATTATGGTGTAAATGTAATGTGTTCTTTCACAAAATCCTTATTCCAGCCATCATAAAATATTTTTTTTATATAAAGCCTATTATTCTTTATATAGTGTACCAATTGAATTTATGATCTTGCAATAAATTTTTTTCAGTCTATTGTATTTTGTCAGTATATAACCAGGTTTTACTTTCATTTATAAATTTGCAAAAATAACATCCCTTTAAAAAAAGTAATTTAGTTAAAGTAATTATATCACTGATGAAGCACTCTATTTTTTAATTTGTTAAATGCAATAATAATATATTGAAATTACATTATATCTCAACATTTAAATCTGTCTTTCTATCTAAAAACTTTAGATATTTATGTTAATACATATTGTCAAGCTAATAACTATGTTGAATATTTTTCCCCATCATTGGTTCATAAAGCAATTTTTTTAGGATTGATTATTAAACCAAAGTCTTTATAGACTGTATTGAAAACATTAAGAGTATTAGATCATTCTTTAAATTGGCAAAAATAATACAATCTAAAAAGTTTTTGTTTTTAATCAGTTTAAGTTAAAAAACTTATAACATTTGTACTACATCTTAATGTTGCTTTATGACATCATCTAAAATGTTTCAAAGACTATCATCATAAAAAGTAAAGTTGAAGTTAATACATTCCCCTGTTTAATGCCAATTTTCATGTAAAATATCTTAAATTTTTCAATATCAAAATAAACAGTTCATATCATCATATACCACTATACAATTAATCTTTGCAAACATTTTTGACTAAATTTCATCTAGACCACTTCTTTTTTTTTTTTTAATAGTTATTTTTCTGCCTAAACAAGGGTGCTTCTGATAGTCAATTCATGTGAAGGTTAAAAATTCAATAACGACTTTGAGGTTATTCCAAGCTAATACTATTATTTTCAATAAATTTGGGTTGTAGTTTATCAGTTTCACTGTTATGTACATTAAAGTTTCAATTTGGAAGTGATCGTTGGGTCATTGTCTATCGATCTTAAGTTTCAGAATCTGCTATTATATCACTGCTCCCGCATCATGCAAGGATTATTGGTATTAGTGTTATATCTATAACCAACAATAAGTAAAAGCTTTTAATTTCTGAATTTTTAGTCCAGTATTGGGTCACAAATACTAATAAAATGGTCCGAGTACCATTGCTTTAAATACTTTTAAATGCCAATTGCTTTTTGTTGATAAGTTGGTAAAAATTTTAATAAGATATCAAATCCTACAGTGAATTCAATACAATCTTTTTATTCATAGATTGCTTTGAAAGGAAATCTATCGAGCATGGCAACATAGAGATTTTTTTTTGGGGGGGGGGGTCATTTAGTTTTTTTTTTTTTTTTTTAGGTGTTATATGGGGGAGGGCTAAATAAAATTGTCAATATATCATCACTTGCCAAATGAAACTTCTATTCCAAAGAGAGTACAAAATGATTTCTAGCATCAGAAAGCCTGTGTATTCTCCAAGGCAGCAGGGTTACTTTGATCAGCCATTGCTTATTTATTATATGCAGTTAATCATCATTGAAGGTTCATCCATTATCTGGCAATTGAGGAGTACTTGATATATACATTTTTTCTATAAGTAAAGAGTGTTTAATAGTTGATTCTGCAAGGCACCATATTGAATTTTTTAAAAACTGACCTGAGACACAATTTTCACAATAACTTCAGTTTTAATAATGTTAGAGCAAAAAACTTTACATTGATAGGAAGTAGAAAAAAGTAAGGAAAACAATAAGTCTAAGACAAATAGTAATAACCATTTAAAAAATAAGGGAAAAAAGAAATTTCAACATTCGACATAATTATTACTTTATTGTTTGTTCATAATTTCTAATTTATCATTAACTAAGTTTAAATTGCATCTTCATTGATAATTTCTTTGTATTCCTCACAAAATTATCTTTCAAATCATATATAATACTTCTTAGCTGAAATAATCCATAGCTTCAGAATCTCCAAAACTAGTCACATAAGAATTCTTCATTTTTATTTTGTACCCAAAAGTTAACAAATCTCAAAGATGTCTATAAGAAAAAGATTCATTCTAATAAAAGATACAAAACAAATCATTTTCAGAAGATGGATATGCAGTTGGCTTCTTGTCTATCTAAAACTAGAAATTGTAGATTACTATCTGTATCACTGATAAAATGAGTTTCATCTCTTCATTTTATATTTTTTGTGTACATCAGTGATGTTTATATTCTTTATGCACACCAGTGATGCTACCTTGTTATATTTATTGTTCCATATAGATATAATTTATTTGCATATAGCTCATTTTCTAGCTATAGTCTTGAAAATAATATGATGCAAGATGTGGCCAAACTACTGACTCCACAGCATGAGTATTAAGGCATAGGCAAGAATCAGAATTTGATTCTTTGCCTGCATACAATTCCATGTGGTATATGCATAAACGTTGTGGCTACCACTACACACACGCCGTTTGAAATCTGTCTTTATTGTTTTTAAGTGTTTATATTTTCACATGGTAGTATTTTATGATTGCTTTATCAACTGCATCCTTTCTGTACATTTGATTATCAGTTTTAAAATTTACATTGCATTGCTCTATATATGTAAATCATTACTTGTTATACAAACATGCAAGAGCAAACACACTAATACAAATATAAACATATTAATAAATTATTAAACTTTTTGAGAATCATTATGTCTATAAAATAAGGTTGCATCAAACTTGGATCAGAGACCCAAAATTACACTGTACAAAAACCACTTTTGTTATATTTGAATACAGATTTATATACCATATAATAAAGAGCATAAATGATTTAATATTATATAATTCATATAGTACACAGTTATTCCAATATAAACAAATTATTAAATTATGTCAAATAATAAAAAAAAATTTTAAATATTATTCAAATAATAAAATTAATACTTACGACCAATATTTCGCGATTATGTTTATATTGCGTTGATGGCCTTAACACGCGAATCATCAGTGTATTTTCAGTCCAGTTTATTGGCTTATAAGGCCGATAAAGATTTTCTGCCTTTATTGTCCTCATGTAAACTGATCAGAAAATAAAACGATTAAATCCACCTATTAATAAAAAATTCAAATTTTATCCCATTTCAAATTGTAATACATCATTTTAAATATGGAATTAAGCAGCAACGAATGCTGGGATTTCTGTTATGTCATGCTTATAGTTTTTGCGCAGTTTAAAAAAGGACAAAATTTCAACGAATCAACTTCTACATGTGCAGGTTGCGCTACAAAGATTCTACCAATTAATATTTATTATTTTAATTATTTAAAATTATTAAAATCAATCGCAATCTCAACCTGTTGTCAAGGCAACCTTTTAACAATAAAAGTGGAATCCATCTTCATTTATGGTTGAATGTATTTATATAGACACTAAAAATTGCAATTTGACTACAGAAAATGAAATTATTGATGCAAAACAGTTTAAATAAATTTCTTTAAACAGGTAAATGCAGAGTAAATGAATATTCAATTATAACATTATAAATTTACATCTAAAGTATTTTTTAAATAATAAGTGTAATAATATTATTCAACATTTAAACAATAACAATCTCAAACTGTTGTCAAGGTAACCTCTTTTTAACAATATTCACATATGTACATTAGTATTGTTATGTGCTTGTTACATGAGTATCATTATTTTGTTTTCTTGTTATCCAAACATGATAATGATTTCGTCATAGTTTCTTTAAATTTTTTATTATTATTATTTTCAGGTTTATGCTAAATATCCTGATCATGATTTAACCAGCAGGAAGGACTTTATAAAAGCCACAGTTAAAACGGTAAAGTTGTAAATGATTGTTTAGTTGCTTTTAGTGTTATATATATATACATGAATTATAGAAAAGAATAAAAATATTTGACATGAAACTTGTACATCCTCATCAAAGGCTCATTAAAATACTGTTTTTATAATAGTACTTGAAATATTAATTTTTTTTTTTTAAGAAAAAATTAATATTTAATAAGTCCAATTTGCTTTATTATTGTGAAAATGATATACGTATTTCAATTAATAAATGTGATGATTTACTTTAACAGTTTATTAATTGAAAATTTGAAATAAAATTAAAGATATAAAGTCTTCCAATCTTCTGCTCAGCAAGCTCAAGTTAGATATAGAAAATAAAAATTTATTGGTTACTAAAAAGCTGAACTTGGCCATTTTTAATTTAGTTCACAATATCAGTCTACTTCTAAATTCTATTTTCACTAATTTTGAGAGAATTATGGATCTAATGATTTCTTATATATTAAACTCTCATCTTAAGACTTTTCTGTAAGACTGAGTCAGTATTTAAAGAATAATATTTATATATTGTATTAAGCAGTTGTTTTGTTTTTTTTCGGGGGGGGGGGGGGGGGATTTCTTGTCATAATGAATAGCAAAAAAAGAATATTTTCTGAAGAAAGCATGAGATAAAGAGAAAATTTACATAGGTTTGCAGATCTATTGCATGTATGCAATTACACTGCTGCCTTTTTTCACAAATGAAAATTTTTTTTTTTTTGCCTTGTTTTCTATTAAATACCCTTTTCAAACCATAATCTACATATTGCGATACATAAGGTACCTCCACTTTATGGACTGTCATATTTTCATCTTAATTTATAGAAAATTTTACAAACTTTCATTTACTCAAATGAATATCTTACATACTGCTAAAAAAGGTAAATTGTTTGTAGTTTAAAAATTTGATAGCTGATGAAAAATATTCACTACCTCTTAAACAACTTTCAGAGATTATATGTATATGGTAGGTAAAATTAATTACATCTAACATTACTGCAGTGATGAAGTTTAGAACTAAAGGTTTCTGGATCAAAGTTCAACCATCCATTCTGGTGCTGACGTGTCACATGATCTTCCAAACAACTATTCTATGATGAAAAATTATGTTTTGGAGATGTATGATCAGACTTCGATTTAGAATATTTAAACTAATAAAAATGTCTTGTTTTTGCCCCCTTCCCACACACACACAGAAAAGAAAAGAAAGACATTCCCCTTCACTTATGAAAGTAATACCCAAAATTATTTGATTTCTATTTATTAATGACTTTTATTCCTAGTTCTTTGATTAATTATTTATTTTTGTTTCAATTACCTAACTTAAGGAAATTTTCATGGTGGCTTCTCCGTTTATAAATTTTTGAATTTATTTTAGTATTAATATCAAAAATTGCTTTTAGTAATTCTTAGTTGCCATATATGACTAACTACTTACTTAGAGACATTACTTTTTTGATAGTCAATTATAGTAATCTTTTGTTATACATTACATCCACTTAGCAAAATTTAGTTCCCTTTGATATCTGAATAAAAGTGGGTGTAAGAAGTTACTATGTTTGAACATCGAATAAAAGTAGTGTTTCTAAATAAATAGTTTGTGATCAATGGCAATAGTTTTATTAAAATAATCTTCATTTTTTCCTCAACACATTGAAGGAAGTAATGACTAATAATAAAACTTTATTGTAAGACTGTTGGAATTTGAAAAAGATGGTAATATGTATTGTATAAAAAGAAGTATTAAAAATAAAGTTTTTTCCATGAACTCCACCGAAAGGGTAAGGTTTAGTGAAGCGAGCTCCAAGGGATTCATGGGAATCATTGCCTCTAGCACAAATATACTAGTGACAAAATTTTACAATAGTATAATTAATCATCTGTTTGTATGCATACATCAAAATATATATTGTCTGCTGAATTTATTAAAAGGAAATATATATATACTATACAGGGTTTTTTCATTTGTGTAGTTATTTTGTATACATATTTAAATTGTAACTTGTAAACAACTTGGCAAGCAGATTGGCTCTTCTAATTTTGGATAATTATTTCAAATAAGTTTTTTAAAAATCTTTTTTTATCTTGATGTATATGGGTTTGAGAAGGAAAATGCTAAGGTTTTTATATGAATTTTTTGACTGTTCAACTATTGACAACAAAAAGGAAATTTTAGAGATTCTAACCAGGAGATAAAATCACCAGTAGCTTTATTTTTTCAATTCAACCACTGTAGCAATAGTTTGATATAATAACTACTCTTTCTTAATGCATTGCCAAATGTATACTATATAATACTAAATTGTCCAAGCACTTTACTACTGTTACACAATGCTTTATTTACCATCCTTTCTTACAGTTTACAGTTTCGATTGCCCCAGCAATCTTCTTCAGAACTTTATATCTCTTAACCTAGATTGTTACAATCGGATTGTAACAGTTGAGGTTAGGAGATATAGTTTGAATAGTCATTAAGTATATAGTTCATAGTTTGTCATTGGCTAAATTCTTTTTTATAAAGTAGGTTGTTTTAAATCTTTTGATGAGATTCCAAGTGTATCTAGGAAGATCAAATTTAGCGACTTTATTGTTGGATCTGGAAAAATTTGTTTGGAACATTATAAGGATTTATTTTTTTACACCAACATCCTCCCATTGCAGAGTTCTGATTTAGCATCCAAAGGGGAAAAGGGATCTTGATTTGAGATAAATCTTAAATGGTGAAATTATATCTGGCATTATTGGCATCTGATTTACTTAATTGGTTATATTTTCTTACACATTTCCTGTTGTCTCTTAACCTAGAAAACAATATTTTTTCTGTTGTATGTATTACTTTATAAGATTAATAATTTAATGATATGTACTAAATAATTTTATTCAGTCTTTTTTTAATAATGTGATTTTTTTTTTTTTTTCAGATTATTTCGTGACAACTGCCTGTCATTCTGTATAGACCAGCTAATAGTTTCACACATCATCCTAATAACTCTAGTACTAGCTCTCAGCTTTCATATCGTATTGCATGTATTGTGGTCGTCTTTTATCAAGTAGGGGCTGTGTTCAACATAGATGCTGCTCAGAGACATGATGTAGATTGTATAATTCAATTTTATTTTATTTTTTAAATTTAATTATTAGCATGATGTTTTACATTTAGCAGGTCATGTCTCAAAGGACGTTAACTGTCTCGACTGAAGGTATTGGATCAAACGCGCATAATTTTATAAATATTTTAGCTTTGTAAAAATTCCTTCATGTCACTTCAGATCCTATCACCTGGACCTTACATCCTGCAGCAAGTTTGAGCAGATAAACTTTTTTAATTTTGTAAACTAAAGACACATCCCTGTTTTCATATTATATATATTTATATACATGTATCATACATCTGTGTGATGTATATATATATAAATAATATATAAAAAAAAAACTGAACTAGATTGTAGTTTTTAATATAATAAAATTTCATTTAATGATCTATATGTACATGTACAGTGAATCAGTTCTAGAAAAGATTTTAAGATTTTTTTTTTTTTTTTATCTGTTAAAGAAGTGTGAAAATAAAAAATATTTCTTGAGACATAATTATTAAAATGATTATTATATAATTATTTTGGGGAAATAATTTTTTTTTTTTTTTACAAAAAAAAAAAAGGGTCTTTGTAAAATATTCCACTTAGATTAATAATTCTCTTATTACATTTCAATAGGTGTATTTTATAAAGTAATGCAAATTACATATGGTTAAATTTTTATTTTTAATAAAAGTTTTTGTTTCCTTAGTTCTCTAGTTTGTTCTAGTTAATATTACTGCATCATCATAATATTTTGATGATCTTATAATGCCAATATTAATAAATTAAAATTTTAGGAGGCTCTATTACCCAGAAATCTTTTTTCATTTGTAATGAAAGTATTGTTTAAGTTTGGTGCATAAATGGTATCCCAGTTGGATGAGTTGTTGAATATAGAGTCTTATTTATAAATTAATTATTTTAATAAGTATTATTAACTTAAATTTTATCGCTTGTGCTGAATATTTTTGTAATTTTTTCTTCCCCATTATTGCACAGATGATCACCAAAAAGTAAATGAAAAGAAAATTTTTTATCTTTTGTGAGAATACTATTGTGTTTTCAGACATCCATGCAGTAAATAATAAAACATCTTTAAATATAATTAAGAAAAATAGTGTTTGCAGTTTATCAATAATGAGCTGGGAAAAAATTAGAAATATAGTGATGCTATTAGAGCTTGGAGTCTATCCATCACTACTTAATCAGTAAAATGTATGTATTATAAATATGTGAAAATAATATATTAAAATCCCAACTATTAGAGAACGAGTAGGTTCCATTTCATATTTTACATAATAAATAAAAACATTTTATTTACAGGAAAATGTAAATAATTTATGGCTTATTTTTTTTGGAATTTAATTTCTTGTGTTATATTTATATTGCCGGAGACTAATTTATTTAGTAATCAACCAATACAGAATGAATAAATCTTACTAATTTTTATTAGTCATTCATAAGTCTAGAGATTATCCAATAATGAATAATATTTCTGTAGTTTCTAGCTTGCTTGAGAGTAGTGTAGTATTAATTTACACTACAGAAATATTTTGCATTAAACGTAAAGTTATTTCATTTACAAAACAATAATTGCCAGCAGATATTGCTGTTCTTGTTAAAGCATTATTTATATTTATTCTGCATTGGTTTAGTTGCTAAATAGATTATTGTTCCTATATTATACTTAGTGTTGTGGACTATTTTCAGCTTGCTAAAACATAATTATTTTCATTTTTCCATAAATGAAATGTGTTTTTTTATTTATTACATTGTCTGTCATGAATTTTATTTTTTATCAATTAGTTGGGTTTTTTTTTTTTATCATTTGATATGTTTCTTGATCGTTTTGATACTTAACAATTGTTTTGGAAAATAGCAAGCATACTTTATAATGTTTCAATATTTTAAATAATATCCATTTAAAAAAATAATTAAGAGTAACATCTCTAAAATGATGGACAAGGAGTTTTGATTGTAGCCTTTTTTCCACATTAAAATAAAATTAATTTAAATTACAAGAAATGCTTTGAATATTGAGAGCAAAAACTTTAATAGAATTGGGTGTCTTCCAACAATTTTTAAACAAACTGTATCCAAAGTTATGGAATCTGTTCTCATTGATCAATAATTTTTAATGATTAATAATTATTAAGTGGATAGGGCTTTGGGAACAAGTTAAAGAAATTACATCCTGTATACAAATTAATCAAATAATTGATCAAAAAATTTTTTTTTGTTGTTTTAAGATGGTTCTAATGTGGATTTTATATAAGTTGGGAATTGATTTTCACATAAGAATATGCTAATACTTGACATTTTTAAAAAATATAAATTATGAATTGTAAATGTTAAGTTTAATTTTTGTTTATTATATGTCAGTGCTAAAAAGATTACAAAACAAATTTTTAACAAATTGTCAGATTTCCAATTATAAAAGCATTTTAGATTCAAACCATAAATATTTATTATACTTGCTCAATATATATTTTAAAAAGTACATGAGTAAAACAAATTTTCTTAAAAAGTCATAATGTTGATATATGGATTGATTAATTATTATTTAAATATATAATAATAACTCACAAGAGAGCAAAACAGGGACCCAGATTCATCGTTGTTAAATAAATTAGGGGTTTTTTTAAAAAATTCAAGAATGTGTTTAGCAACAAGCTGAAATATTATTACTGCACAGTACAGTCTAAAAGTTATTTTAGTAATGAACAACATTGTAAACAGAATTTAGGGAAAAAATATATTACAATAAAATAACTGAATTTAAAATAATTTATCGCCTTGGAGTTTAATATTACGAAGACTACCGTCTTAAAACAAGATCTGACTAACTTTGAATTTTTTTCCATCTTATATTTATACTATATATATATTTTACTTATATATTTTTAAATCTTCAGAAGGTTTTTTTTTTTCAACCATAACTGACTTCCAGTATAACTTTAGTAATTCAAATCATTAACATTTGTGCAATTTGTAAATTATTGTGTACTTATTACAAAGAACTTAGAGAATATTTAATTCCAATTGATCCTTTTAACAAGTCAAACTTTTTCAATCTTATAATCAGACCACGATTGTTTGTACTCTAATATGTGCATTGCTAAGATGAAGGGCTGAAGCTTTTCCCTTTCTTTCAGAAGTTATATTCTTGCTCAAAATTAAAAATTTTTTCATTTCTGCAGTAAAATTATCGAATTTTCTGGTAGTTTTAGTGTTCATATAAGTAGCACTTCATTTTTTTTAGAAACTTTTATCATTTTCGATAATTCTAACTATTTGAGAGCCTATCTATGATAATTATAGATATGCCTTACTTATGCCTAATTTAATATTTAAAATGAGAAGTTAATGCTACGTATTGGGAGTAGTTTTTGGTTATGCGTACTATGGCCACTAGGCGACGCTGCAGCACCACCAAGAGGCCTGCAAGTGATAAATTTCTATCCAAAAATGGCTGAAATCGATGGAAAATTAAAACACCAAAGGCAAGACATAAAAGTAAATAAAAAATCAAGTGAAATGATGCCTAGCGGTCACAATACACCACACACAACAGTACTGTATTGGGAGCATAGCTTCCAAAATATTCAGTCATAAATAATCATTAATATTAAAGCATTGAATTGTATCCCCTAATTATACAATGCATTATAGTTAGTTTATGCATATTAAACACTTATATAATTTTACAAATATTGATGATAACTGGCGACTCGGTAAATGAAATTGAACTCTTACCAATAATAAATTTAATGTAGATATATTTATGGACAAATGTTTCATAAAATTGATTAAAACTTGTATGTGCAGAATTTTGCAAAATATAAACATTTTTTAACAACTTTAAATGAAATTTTATATTCTATTCATGGTCTGCAACAATTTCTTTTTCAACATTTTTTTTTTTTTTTTTTGCAAAACATGGTTTGCTGCTAGTTTATAGTCATGCTCAGCAAACCTAGCATCAGCCTAATTTTATTTATTTTTTTTATTACAAACTGCAGCATCATTTAAAAATATATTTAGTAATTACATAGTTTGGAAAATCACTACATGTATATCAAATGCTGTAAAAGAAACTTAATGGCACTTACATGCAATATTGAAAAGCTCATGCAGTTAATCTTAAAGCAGTCAGAGATACAATGCTGTAAAAAGTTGTATACTTAATGTGTGCATATCATTTGTTGCTGAAAAACCATGTGCTCAAGTCATTACTGTTATGAAATACAACTATACATTTTATAGCTTATTAACTATATTTTTTCTCCCCACTAAAATTTATATAACAATTTCTTTTCTGCAAAATACATCAGTTTATTGTTATAATCTATAAATTGGTAATATAATTTATTTTAAAACAACTGTGCAAAATTCTTTTTCAAAATATCATATAGTAATGAAACATTTGAAAACCTAATTTGCAATATTTTGAAGGTCTTCAATATAAGATGAACATTGATAATCCTGTACTCTTAGTGATCTGCTTTTTAGCTTCACTTTTTTTTTCTAAAATGTTTATATCAATTTTTAATATTTACTTAAACTGATACATCTTTTTAAAAAAATTAAATTTATCTATTGTCAAAAGCAAAATGAAATGATTTGCAAGAATCATTTATGTTTATTTAATATATGTTTTTGCATTTATTATTTTTAAACATATGTGCATTAATGTAATCAAGATTAAATTTAAAAAAATTCAATAAATCTTAAATCATACTAAAGTTTGGTAGTTGCATCTAGTTCTATTTCAAATTTGAAATATCAATGTGAATATTTATTCATTTTTAGAGTTAAATTTGGTAAGTAAATTCCTGGATAGCCATTTCATATAATATGTTCAGAATATGATTGCATTTTCACAATAATTTGTTATTGTTCAGTTACATTTTTTTGCTTTATCTTTTCCATATCCCTGTGAGCTTTAAGTAAAGTTTGAATGTAATTTATTGAAAAATTTTCCAAAGTATTTTTAAAAGTCTTATTTTTGTGTATCATATTTATAAAAATTTGGTGAATAACCTATGTGGAAAACTTAGTTCACAATTGTCATTTGATCATTGGTGTTGAATGACTTAATCTAATATCCTGCTATCTTTCCATTCATTATATTTTCACTGATAAAAGTCTTTATTAAAAACAAAAATCAATTTGTTTTCATCTCCATAATGTTTCGTTGTTTATAGAGATATGCTTGTAAAACTTTTTTTCCTTTTGTCAGTCATTGTCAGATATACTAATTACTAGATGGTCCAAGAAAAGAAAACTATCATATTCATTTTGTTTATTTCGTTCTCTTTATGGCTTATTTCAAAACCAATGGTGAGCAAGTTGTGGCTTGTAAGATTCCGGAGACTATGAACATTGGTTTTCATTGCCTTGTTTTCTAAACTTGTATTAATTTATAGCACTACCAACTATTAGAATATTTTATTTTATAAATGCTTTAATAATAATTAAAAACATTTTGAAACTAAATTTTGGTACTAGTCAAAAGGGTTAAGGTGGATTTTATTCATATTTGTTTGGCAAAATGTTTTGATGTTTGATAGCCTGTGTTGCTCCTGTCAAAATTAATTTCAAAAATTATTCCTGTGGCTTTTAAATATTCAAAATGTAAAAAAATATGTGGCCCTTATTATTGGAGAACTTGACCACTCTACTATAAATAGACGGTTATGGAGATGAAACCAAATGATAGGATACATTTTTTTCGATTGAAATACAATAGCTAATTTATAAATAAAATAATACATACAAGTTTGAAATTAATTCCAATTTTTGTTTCTAGTATGAATATTCTTTTTTGCTTATACTAGAGAATAGAAAATTGACTCATTATTCCTGCAAAACTTTGACATAAAGGAATTTGCACAAATTATTTAATACAGCAATAACAAGACAAGACATAAAAAGTCATTTTGGTAGTCAGATGATTTTATTATGAGTAAAATTTTAACCATGGATTTATATACCGAATTATTTATGGTCAAACTCTTTAAAATGCACTCATAACAATGAAGTCTTCAACCATATTATTAAATATAGAACTTTAGTGTAAATCTTATTTTCATCAAGAGATCAAAATGTTATGGTAGCAAAACTTTTGAGGGCTTAATGCTGCATTATTTGTTACAGTAAAAGTGAATAATCTATATATCCAGTACTTTGTTTTCAGTGAATAGAAAGATTTGTGATCATGATCAAGTCACTTCAATGCAGGTAATCAAATGACAGTTGTGAGCTAATTGTTTCACATGGATTGGAAATATGGAAAATTTTTTAAAATATCTGGAAAACAATCACATCATTAATAGCTTTTTCAAATATTTTTTGGCATAAAAAATTTGCTGAAAATACAAAAAAAATAATTAGATAGTAAAATCTTAAAAAAAAGTTTGATGCAAAAGAAGTTAGAAAACGGCAATAAAATATAAAAACTGATTTTGGAACAACCATATTGTATATATATGTCAATGTATTTGTAATTATGGATGGGTTTCTGTAGTCACTGCAAAAAAATTTTTTGTCTTTATTAACTGCAGTTAGTAATTTACAAGTGGCCAATTTCATTTAACGAAATTAATTAAACTTTATTAATATTAAAAAAATATTGATACAGTCATAATAATTAAATAGTATTTAATTTTGAGAATTTCATCTATTAAATGCAAATTTATTATTGGGTTCAATGAGAATAAAATGAAAAAAAAATTTAGATTGAGATATGTTTTGCTGGCAGAATGTTGTTATTAATTTTAAAGTGTTTTTTTTATTATTAATTATTAAGATCTTTGCTGATTTCATTTCATATTTGTTTATATTAGTCTGAATTCCAATGGACCTAACATCTTTGCAGTTTATAAGTGAGAGGTTACTTATGCTGCTTTATTCAGACTTTAACAATAATGCTGTTGAAATTAAGTGGACATACCAACTGAAATATTTTCTATATATGAATTTCAGCTATTTTAGGAGTTTTTAAAATTATTGTGTTAATCCTACTTTATATGGATAATTAAAAATATTAGTTTATTAGCTGTTAAAATCTTAAAACATCACATGATCACTATCTCCCATGCTTGCTCGTAACTATTGTTAAAATAGGCAACTACTGTATGGAGATAGTTTGGCTGTTAAGATCTTGTAGTGATTTAGTTCCATCTTTTTATTTACATTATTTTGAATTTCAATATACCTAACATAATTTATGGCTTGTAAATAAGAGCTTACCTTTTACTTATGTTGCTTTATTTAGATTTTCACAGTTAACATGTTTTAAATTAGGGAAAGTTAGGTGATAGCTAATAAGATCCATTTCAATGAACTAGTACTCCATATAATAGTATCATCCAGTGCAAACCTTAGTAATCAATGGATGCAAGAAGGTTTCTGCATAAAATCCCTATCTAGTTTTTACTTGGCCAATATATCCAGACTATTTTCTAGCTTTTGGCTTTCATCATTGAGGAGCTTTAGATCCAAGAGCACTACATCTTGATCTTAAGATATTGTGCAAACCTCCCGCAACCACCTTTTACATATTTAGTTAACTAAAGCTATGAACCCATTTGCTTGTATACAGTTCAGTATCTATACATTTTTTTTAAAAACCTTTAGTCACTATCCTATGGGCAGGATTGGTATAAAACCATTAAAACATCACATTACCATTTTCTATGATTACTCAAGCTGTTAAAACAGCATACTCCATATAATAATACCACCCAATGCAAGCCTTAGTAATTAATGGATGCAGTAAGGTTTCTGCATAAAACCCCTATCAAGTGCCTACTTATTTAATACCCCCCTCCTGATTAGTTTCTTGCTTATGGCTGTCATTAATGAGGAGCCTAGGAACCAAAAGTACTGCACCTAGATCTTAATATTTTGTGCAACTCCCCAAGATGAAAACTACTTTCAATCCAAGCTCTGAATGCAGTTTGTTCTTTGCTGTATTGATCTGCGTTCAAATCTATGACAATAGTAGTGAATGAGCTGTGATTGAAAATGATTTCATTTTGGGCTCGTAACTTTATAATTAAATAGGTAAAAGATGGTAGTTGAAGATTTGTATAAGATTTAGGTGCAGTGCTGTCAGATCCAAAGCTTGCCATTGATAATAGCAACAAGCTAAAAACATCTGAAGATATTGGATGAATAGGCATTAGGTAGAAATTTTATGCCGAAGAAATCTCGCATCCATTAGATTATTAAGGCTTGCACTGGGTGACACTGCTTTATGGAGAGTTTGCTGTTGTAACAGCTTGTATAAGCTTAGGAAATGGTAATCTGTTTATATATATAAACAAGTATGGTAATTAGAAGTAAAGGTAAGTTTTATGATGACAATGCAATTCAATTCTAGAACATATATGTCCGCTCATTTTTTAATTTTAGTTCTCTGAAAAACTTCCCAAAAAAAAAAGCAATACAGAATCAGTCCAATGGGTGAAGTAACTACCAATGGGTGAAGTAACTACTTCAACTGATGGTAAATTGACACTATATAAATAAAACTTAGAAAAGTATGCGTGGAAAAAACACATTTAGAAAAGTGGATATTTCAGTGAGAAAAAATACTTTATCTCTGATCAAAAATTCAGTTTTCTCAAATTATTTGAATAATCTTTTAAATTAATGAAACAGACATCAACAATCGTGGATTTGATTTAAGCAATGAAAAAAGTATTTCTCAGATGGTCTCAACGCAGATTTGCTAAAATGTAAATTTTTAAAAATTATGAATAATAGTTTAAGCTCAATTAAGTGACCTAGCAATATTTCATATTACACCTGCTTGGTTAAGTATATCTTAAGATTAACCTAGTAAAATAACCTTTTGTAATTAATAGCTTATCATAGGACCAAAAACCTCCAGCACCTACTCATTGAGAAACAGTGAAAGAGAAGTCAGTATCTAGGTTTGCCAATAGTCAGCTGGTGAAAGTTTAAATGGTTTTTCATTATTTTACTTTCTAGCTAAGAATAGATAGCCATTTACCAGCCAATTCCAGATGATTAGTCAGTTTGCATATGGGCCAGCTACTGAGCAAAAATTCAGAAGTTTTTTGAAAATTTAATTTATTTGGCATGGATTGTGAAGAGCAGAATTATTGACAAGTCAGACATTTGTCTTTTTTGAAATAAGTATTACCTGCCTTTTCAATAATTTTAAAAAGCGTGTGTTTTAAGGTTTGTCTCTGATAGCAAAATCGTTGGGCTTGATTCTGAAGCAATCAATATTTTACCATTTTAGAATATCTCTGAACTGTAAACCTCTTCCAAGAAATTGCACAAATTCATAAAATACTTATCTAACACTCATACACAATTCAATGGTGCACTCTTATTGTAGATTTCATGATCTTATCAAACTTTTAGAAATTTACCATGCATTCTTAAATAATTTTTTACAGTGCTTTTATATGAGATGAGATCAAGTTTTATTTGCATTTAATAAATCTGGCTGTATGATATTCTCATCAACTAATTTAATTGAAATGATTATACCCAAAGTCTGCCGTTATCTAAAAAGTTATTGTGTGATATGATGTACTGTGCTTCTCCTTAAACGAAGTCAAGAATATCAAGGCAATTATGCCCAGATAAACTTGTTAGCCACTTTATTTTCCATTCCCCACTCTAAGTCTTCCCATATTCTGCCCCATCCCGTTTCCACAACATAATCTTTGTCAACTCTATGGCCTTTATATCTAAATCCCTCTTCGCAAACCCAGCATAAAAACCAATAACTCTATATAATCACTTTGTTCATACCTATTCTCCCATAACTTCATTATCTGTACCCTTTCTGCTTTCAAGCATTTACATTCAATCAACATGCCTAATATTTTCTATATCTTCCTTACACACTAAATCACCCATAGTTTTCCATTTACATGTATATTCCCTTGCTAAAGATCCCGTTCAAGCCTTAAACAATAAACTACTTTCCTTACTATTATCATAAATTAACTCTCATCCAATATTTTGTTTACTTATATATATATATTTAAACTTTTCTTACCCTCCATACTAGTTCTCCAACTCCCTATTTTTTATTAATGATTCTTTTCTTTTATCCCATTCCTTACCATTATAATACTCAACAATCTTAACACAATCATCCCACCTTTTATACAAGTATACTGAAATAAATTCTTTATCCAAATCTTTTGCATACCGCATTGTCTGTCTCACCCATTTTGTTACTGGTCCTTTACTCATAACCCAATTGAACACTTTTTGGCTCTTCTTTTACTATCCGTAAACTGCAACCCACCAAACATTTTACTTTTTGCATCTCATATAAAAACTTGACCATTCTACTTCCCTTTGTATTTTCTCTAAATAATCTAACAGTCCTTTTACTAACACATAATGCATCATTACCATATGTTAACTCTGCTCAAGATATTTATATTGCATCACGCCCTCGAGTGATCATCATTCAAGATAAAAATTACAACACATTTCCACTACTGATTGATATAGCACCTCAATATTTTTAACATCAAGTAGTAAAAGTTCTTTTAATTGAATTGCATTGAAAACTATTCTGTAAAATAAAATTAAAAAAGAAAAGCAATCGTCAATATACTATATATTTCAATGCCAAAAAAAAACTTTAATCAGTGCAATGTACATTATTAAATCTTTGTTGCATTTTGTAACATTCATACAAACTATTCAAAAGACTTTATCAAAAAATAAAAAAGTTGAAACCAGTAGACGTTTTTGTTTAACGTTAAATTTCATTTCAAACGTTTTTTAGGTTTTCCACCACATGGAATAAATTTCTCATATATCAAATTCAAAATTGAATTAATTTCAAGTAGTGTTGCAAACCTAAATTATTTAAATCAATGCTCGGAATAAATTATTATGATCATATCTTTATATTGATTTTTTTTTTTTTGCATTGCACAGCAAAAACCTCTAGTGTTTCTTGTTTTTTAAAACCACACCTAAATATCGTAATCAATAAAATTGAAAGCAATTTTTTATTTAAAAAATATTAAAATTATCTTTGCTGCCTTTTGCAGTGGATAATAATAATAGTCTATGTTAATTATTGCAGTCATTACTATTTCCTCTTTATAGGTTAATATTGTGGATCTATATATTGCTTTAAAAAAAACATTGTTTTGAAACAAATGTTCCTTACATATTTTAAATGTCCACGCATTTCATTAAAAGCCAATGGCCTTGCTTTTCCGTTTTTAAGATTATTTAGAATTGTGTTATCAGAAAATTTAAATGAAATAGAATGGACAAATATATCATTAAAAGTAATCTAAATTCTTGCATTATTCAAAAGATTATCAAATTGCTTTCTTTTAATTGAAATATCGGTGCAATATAAGTTAATTAAAAATTACAAAATGATTTAGTCCATATGTATCAATAGAGATCATGATCATGTATGACATTTGCGGTTTTAATCTACCTATTATTTTTAAGCCTTGTCTCATTAATTCATTTTCTAAATTAGATATCTATATTTGTTATAAATTCTTGTGTTTTTAAATCAAGACACTAGTAATTGTCAGGAAAACAAATAGTTTTTTAGAAAATCTTGGATGCATAATACATTCATTCTTTAAGAGAATTTAATTGACTCTTGTCAAAGCATAAAAATCAAATTGGAAAATCTATTAATGCAGCTATTTCTGCCACCATTTTTTAATAAGAGAAAATCAAAATTTAGTAGAACTATTTATAAAGTGGAATCAATATATGGCATTCATAGTCGATAAGCTTATTAATAAATATAATGAACTCAGCCCATGGTATATGTTTAAAGACTCCATGTCTTAAACTGTCCATTTACCTTATTTATCATTGGCGAATGACATTCTTGATATATTTTTATAAAAAGTGTTTTTTTTTTTTAAAAAAAAAAAAAACTTTATTTTTAAAAAATAATTTAATAGCTGCACTTAATATTAAATGTTTTGGAAAATATTCAAGCTGATTTAAAGATTAAATTTCCCACCCCCAATCACTTTTTTAATTCTTATTTATTTATAAGTTGACTTTTTTCGTTAAAAAATGGAAATATTTTTCTAAAATGTTCAATTTTATGATACTTTTAACTTTTCTAATTTTGCTACAAATTTTTGTTTATGTGCCAGTTTTTTTTTTCTCATATGTTATAGCATCGGCCGGGACGCGAACCCACAACCGTCTGCAACCAACTACTTGCTTGTAAGGCTGATGCGATGACCTCTCGGCTAACAACGCTTGACGTTTATGTGCCAGTTTTTAAAAGCTTTCATTACAAAACACTAATGACAATTGGTTCATAAATGCTGTAGACCAGGAGTGTCAAAATGGCAAGATGATACAATCAGAAAAGAAACATGTAAATCCTGCTCTTGACTTCAGAGAAACTCTGAATCTTTGATGTCTCTATTATGTATGTATTGCTATGTGTGTGTATGTGTTAGAATACATGTACATATATGTTAAATTATATTAATTTTTAGTGAAAAAGTTAAAGTAAAACTTATTAAATCAGAAGAGTCTTCTGAGTTACAAAAAGATTAACTTGAGGCTATATAATACCATAAGAAAAATTCATTGGATTTTTAAAATACCAAAAATAAACTAATTAAGACTGATAATTGAAAGTAGAGTAATTAACTGAATGTCCCAACTAAGGTAAGCTAATTTACTAATAATCTTTTATATAATTGATAAAGCGGATGTACCAGAGTTCCGGAATAAATAGATACTTGCTCATGGAAACTTTCAGTGAAGGTGGAATTGTGATACCATGTCATGATGTTGCCTTAAAGTATTATTCAACTATAGCAAATCTTGCCTCCAAATGTACCAAAGCAAGTCTAGGGACTTTGCAGATTGTACCAATCATATTTATGCCTTCAGACTATTTTATATAATTAAAATTTTATAAGATTGATTAATATATATTTATAGTGTACCGGTCGAAAATGTATGTCCATCCAAAAAGATTTAGAATCTAAGCATGCCCGAGATACACAGGTCATGAGCAATCATAAATTCTAACCTATTTGCCCATTCCCTAAATCTATAACACTATGAACAACACCCATGGTGATACCACATAAATTTATTATATCCCGGCCCGGTGCTACGTTTTAAATATAAATATTTATTTGGACAGAATTCGAGATATTAAGTTAAAAGTATATACAAATATTATTAAGGAGATTCGAACAACTGGATTAATGTTTAAAATATAAATATTTATTTGGACAGAATTCAAGATGATTTTTATATATATATAATCAACTCTACGCTTGTAAAACTTTATTTTCATTATAAACATTTAAGAAACTTGTTACAATTATTTTTATTTTAACAAATATTAATTTAGTGCGGCGGTTACAATACCGAACGTATATTTAAAAATAGGCTTTTATTCAATGTTACAAAAAAAATGGATTTATCAGAATGGTTTGGTGGACGTTTTATACATTTAATATATATATATATTTAAAGATACAATAGAGTTTCGCTGATTATACGATTTCAATATGATGCCTTGAGCATTTGATACATAAGTTTATTTTCATTTAGAGACTATTTATAACAAAATAAGGATACATTTGATCAGTAGACTAAAACATTTATTTTACATTTTCAGCATTTAACGATAGAATATAGCAAAACTATAACTGCGGGAACGGCTTATTTCAATAAAAGGGAGGGTAGCTTCATGAAAAGGATTTAAACTCCAACAAATAAAGAAAAAAAACGTTTTATTATCACATATTACAATTTATTTTGTTAAACAGGCTAGAAAACAAATGGTGGTGCTAGCATAATATCAGCGAGAGGAAGTGGCACATTTGGCCAGGACAAGGTCATTCTTCAATTTTTTTAAAGGTGGTACATGCCAGTTTCATGCTAAATCGGTACAAAAAGAAAAGGTAGGTAGGAAGTTTTTATGGGTCGGATGACGGCGCATCTACACTCTAACCTGCATAGTCTAGAAGTAAACTTAGACTTCTATTATGAATGAGAACACTAAAGACGAGGCTTTGAATCTCTGGAATGAGGTACAGGTGACTCAAAGCAGTATATAAATATATATTTGGAGAAGAATGACGAACGAAGAGGATCATGACTTCCTGGAGTGAGGTGCAGGCAAATCAGATCAAAGCCCTATGCGGCTTATGAATAAGTTGATATATGCTAGCAACTCTATCATAATATAAAATCACTGAATTTAACTATTAAAGTAAAGCCTTAAATGGTTTAACAAATACATAATGATATGCTAAAATAATGACCCATGTAAGCTAAAGTCATTGATCATAAATTAAACTATCATTAATGAAGCATGCATTGCTCCCCCTTCTTGAATCAATATTTTAACATATTAAACACTAAAATTCACGCACTTAAAAGTGCAAATTACAAAATAGATTTAATTCTCTAGCCTTTTGGTGATGATCAATAAGAAATTAATAAAATTAACAGACACTAATATCCACCCCAGATTGCAAAAGTATTTATACATTTTGTATAAATTTACAATAAAACATTTATTTTTTAAAAAACAGGTATTCATTTAATATACAAACCCAATCTTACGAGATATTTAAAATAACAAGAACCCATTAATTCCCCTCTCCCCTTTTATATCACAATGGGATATAGAAGTTCGTAAGACTAGATTTGATTGGCATTTACAAACAAAATTAAATGAAAAACAAAAATATTAAATGATAAACGCACTAAATTATAAAAATAAGCGTGAGTTGGATGACAGATTAATTTTGATAGAGAATTGATACAAAGGATTAACACTCGCCGATTAGTGAGTTTTAAAAAAATTAAACATAAAGAAAACATCTTTTCCAAAGACTTTATCATGTGGTTGAGTGTTAGTATTCATTCATTTATAGTTAAAATCTTCAAAGCGCATGTGCAACAGCGTAATGCTGTTTTAAATATTAGTTTACAAATAAGAATTGGTTAATGTAATTAGACTCTTTGGGCTGGTTACCTCAGGATTCTATGAAGTATTGACTCTTCTATGGCAGGCGGCATTCTTTGGTGGCATGATCACTCTTGAGTGGTAAGAGCTACATCTCTGCGTGAGTCGGGTTGGAGTCAAAGGGGAAGGCGGCTTAGGCCCCTCAAAATTTCAACAGACATGGAAGTCATTTAGCAATGATTGACCAAACTCTGACACAATAGATTTTTAGCTCTATTTATGTCAGTTTTTAGCACCTCAGAGAATGTTTGTTTTAATTAGACTTTCTGACTCTAATGGATCCTTAATTTACAAGAGTCTTTACTCTATTGTTAGTAGAGATGCAGTCGTGAGATAACTGTCCAAAATCAATTCAAACCAATTTCCAGTTTGGAAATGGATTTGATAAAAAATGTTAATAGCTAACTAAAATCCATTAGCTTTGTTTTAGATTTTACTTTTCTTAACTTTAATTTACAAATTCATTTTTTTTAAAATCATGAAACAAACTTCCCATCCCTTTAATTATTTTTAGATAGTCAACGACTGCACCTTCCATCTTGAATTTATATGTAGTTTTATGACAAAAAAGTAATTACAATATTAAAATAAAAGTAAAAAAAAATACAATTATTAAAGACAAAAAAAATTATTTAGTATTTTTAATTATATATATAAGCTCCTATAATATCTGTATATATCTGAGTCGCATCCATAAAAGGTAATATTTAAAATAATTAAAGATTTTTATTTCAGATTTGTATTTATAAATCTCATAGACACTTCTCAGAAATATACGTATAGTTTATATACATTTTACAACCACAACAAACAAACAAAAAGAGCATGATGACACATGGCCTGTGGTAGAACAGTGAAACTCTATCTTGAACTAAGGTCGACTGTTTCAATAGAGTATTACATATATTAAGCATAACTAATTTACTATTTGTCTTAATTTTTATAAGAGGTTTATTTTCATAAGCACGTTTGTCACAGAGTGGAGAAGTACCAATACTTAGCAAGCACATATGTTGGAAAGTTAAAAATTTGGATGTACTGTTTATAAGACTCAATTTGATAGGCACTGTAGTAAAGCTATGATATAACCCTGTATCAATATACACTTTCAATTATATGCTTTTTTTAAAAAAAACATTAAAATTCATAAAGTTAGTAAATTATACAATATGCTAGCAGCCTTTATATATATATCTCAGGGTGCAGTACCCAATCATGTTTTTATAAAAAAAATTATAATTGTAAATTTAATGAATTTTACAAATACAGCAATGGCCATTTTTTCATTTCAGAGTATGTATGTGATCATGTTTATTAAAATGTTTCTTTGGCTTATGCTGAAATTATACATATTTTATTGTTAGCTTCATTATTTCTTTTCAAATTTGATAATATATTTTTTAAGTCTAATGCTAAAATTTTTATGAAATTTTAAAACAGTAAAGTCAATGCAGAATTAAATATTTCAAAATAACTAGAGGACATCATCTACTGATAATGCAATTATGTTTCCATAAGGAAAAAAATATCACCCAGAGCATATTTAATTGTGATGAAAGTCAAAATTTTGTTATTCTATTTTTTAAAAAAAAATAAAGATATAAAGCAATAAGTTATTTTTCTGAATGCATTTTAAGAAATGGACGTACATAAGCAGTGAATATATGTGTCCTCCCAATTTATTAACTAATTTTGTTTATACTATAATCTTAATTTATATAAATATACTATACACAAAAAAATCTATATGTAAAAGTACTATAAACTTGCAGTTCAATAAATAATACATTAATCAAAGCTTATCAGCAAAATGTAAGGCATAATGTGATGTACTTGAGGGGTGCTTGGAATAAAATATAGGGATATTGTAGATTCACCATATTAGAATAAGAATTGAAATTTGATTTTTAAAAATGTTTCCTTTTAAACATTTGCTTACTTATTAAATTATATCTAGTATTTGCATATATTTAATTTTGTTAAAATTATAAAGTTTTGTGATCTTTATTAACGATTAATTTATTAGAAAAGGATTAGTTTACTTCTAATCTAAATTAATTACTTTTTCCTTATATAAAAATGTCATTAATTGTGTAATAATAAAGTTTGTGAAGTTACTGTATTGTATTGGCATATATGAAGAATACAAAAGTTGCAAAATAGTATTAGTAAATGAATACCCAATGTCAAATATATAAATAAAATAGGATGAAAATTTGAAAATCCTGTAATAAAGATTATAAGGAGTTATTAAAAGAAAAATTAGATATATATTTTTGTATTTTTTTAATTCTAATATATTATTAACACCATTATTACAATAAAGAGTATGAATTAAGTTTAAGATATGTTAATTTTAATTGAGTCATTGCAAACAGGACCAGATCAATCAATTTTGTCATTTGACACAAACTTCAAAATTTACATTTTTTAACATTATTTAAGCAGAGCCACATTCTGCATAGATAGTCAATTTATTTATCATAGTTATGATTTGGGGTTTAAATATAGGCCAAATTATTATTTTTTTTATATAGCTTAAAGCCCAATAACCAGTTTATTAACCATCCAATATTGATCAATAAATATCTTGCTATCCTTAGCTAGAAGATAAAATTAAAATGGAAACTCCTCAACACCTCACTATTTGGCAATTAGCAAATATGGTAAGTACTGCCTTCTTTATTGTTCCTTTCTAAGTGGTTATTGAAGAATGTATCCTGCAATGGGTTATTACAAAAGTCTATTTTACCTACTTGTTTAAATTGTCTACTGAAAAAAGTAATGAATAATAAGAAGGGAGAAAAAACTATGTTAAATATATTCAATAAAACACTCGAAATGCAAAAAAATGAAACAAAGTAAATTAAAATATAAGAAAACTTAAAGAATATATTATATACTGTACTAGAATTTAGTTGTCTAATGATTATTATTGGTTTCATTCGATTATAAATGAAATATATCATAAACATGTCATTGTTTTGAGACAATGATATTTGATTTGACTATTTTAGTTTAATTCATATTAAGTATGGATTATATTTAGATTATCTGAAATGATGATCTTGTTTGTTTTGTATTCTAAATGCTATTTCAATCCATGATGCTATAATAAAAATTGTTATCACTATTTTGTTTTAGTGTAGTTGACAGTCAGATTGGTGATTAAATAAAGGATTATATTAAGTACTGAATAATTTATTTTTTAATTGGTATTCATTTAGTTTAGTATATTCTGTTATGAACACTATTATTTACAGTCTTTTTAAAATTAGTATTATTTTTATTTGATTTACATTTTATTCAGTTATAAATTATGTCCAGGGATCATTTTCATTCTGTTTCATAGGGTGACCAATGACTGAACTATATTTTATTTAGAATATATTAAAGTTATTATTTCATTGCAAATTTTTGATCTGTTACAAATGTTACTTAAATGATTAGAGACTATAACAGAGGTTTGTGTACACATATATTTATTGTATTATAAATGACACTGTAATTGGCAGGAAATAATTAAATAGGATCACTCTATTATGATTTTATCATATTTGATTTGTCACAAATGATTTCCAAATCTGTAGTGCATTAAAAGAAAGATATATTCTCATTTTTATCCTGTTACAAATGGCACTCTTAACTTTAATGGCAATAATAACAGTTATTTCATTATTATTTTTATGTCAGTAATAAAATGTGACCTAAAACCTGTAGGGCAACTTTTTATTCCATTATAAATGAAGCTGCAATTCATGGGGCTTTATTAAACCATGGCCATTTTTCATGGATCATATTTTTATTCCGTTAGAATATATATATATATTAATTTTGTAGTATTTGGATATATTTTTATAATTATTCCTACTTAAAATTAAGAATGAAAACTGTACTGCATTCTGTGTAACATTTTAAAGAAAATTCACAATGCATTAAAAATTGATTCCAATATTATTTTGTTTATGAAAGAAGCGTTTCTTTTTTTAAAAAAATTACTTTCAAGAGAAATTAAAATTTAAAATAACTTTTACAATCAAGATAAACTAAAAAAATTTTATTTCTATGTGAATTTCCATAAAGTCTTTATTTTTAGGGTTTTTTATACATAAAAATATACCTCTCTCCAATGTACATCACTGAAAACTTACTGAACCAATATCAACATATTTGAAATGTTTTCCATTAACATTGTTACAGTAAGCAAACCAAGGGCCCAATCTAAAATATTTAATTATCATATTGCATTGTCATCGATTCCTAACATAAGGCACAAACATTTAAGAAAATCCAGTTGATAGAAATATATTAAAACTCTTACAAAATATATCCTAAACAAATAAATAGAGTTTCTAAGTTAACATAAAAGCTTTTATAAATATGTTTTAAATTATAAAGAAAATGCTTCAATAATGATATTCCAATGAGTCGAAAGAATATGAGAAAAATTCATTTAAACTAAAAAATATTTGTTGATTTCTCTAATCAGTGACTAGAAGAAATAATATCCTACATGTAAAGATTATTTATATACATTTAAATAAACTATCGCACAATATTCAAGTTAAAAATCGTATATTTAATTTGATACATTATAGTTATGAATAATAGATTAGATAAAAAATCATTAATTTTTTTAGATATTAGTTTACTTAACATATGGTTTTTTTCACATAGATTTTTCCTCAAGGCAAAATGGAGAAATATTGAATTCATGATCATTTAGTAATGTCTGGGTTATTTCATTTTTTTTTTCCTCATGTGTCATAGCATCAGCCAGGAAGCGAACCTGCTACCCCGGGACAACTGCTTGTAAAGCAGCTGTCGCTGACCTCTTGACCACCAATGCTTGACAAGGGTTATTTCATATTTGAAAAAGAAAAGAGTACTCATTACATATATATATATATGCAGGTTTAAGCCTGTATAGTGTATTAATTTACATAACAGAGGTTTACAGCCTTAGTAAATATTACTTAGGTAATCAATGTGCGTTTAAATAAATTTAAAATTATAACAGATTTTAGTATTATACATACCCAAGGTAGAATCGCCAAAATGTCTGATTATAAGAAAATGAAGTACATACAAGTATTAGACGTATTATTAAAAGTATATATAGATAACATTTAATAATTAATTTTAATGACTCAAACGAAAATGTTGCAAAAATTTAAACAATGTATATATGTGAAGAATATTAACAAAAATGTTATGAATCAAAAACAATATTGGACACACTGATTAAGTTAAAAATTATAAACTTAAGAGCTATATTATAAATGATATCTATTTATTTATTTATCAAGTATTCATTTTTTAACCTTAGTAAATTATTAATTACTTTTTAATAATTAATAGATTTGGAAAGTTTATTTTCTATAGACAGCACTGACAAAAAAAATATATATATATATATTAGAGAAATCTAATGTTCATTCATTTTTAGCAACTGACATAAAAATAGTCCCAAAAAATTATATTTACAGTACAGAGTCTTATTGCAATACTTCTAAATTAATGCAGAGTAAAATATACTGCTGGAAAAGAGGTTATGTGTATCTTTTCAAGATTTAAATGTGTTTATTATGAATGTATAACAATATCCTGCCTTAATTAAAAAGATTAATGTTCAGATCAGTATTCATTAACTTAAATAGAAATATTATATAGTGATAACAAAACTGATATCAAAGTTTAATTTTATCAACAATAGAAATGAAGTTTGACGTTATTCATTGTATAAAACGTTTATTTGATGTTATATTTTATATTTATCTTTCATCTTATTGTATTCTAATTTTTATCCCAATTTGTGCATGAAATTGCTCCATCTGACATCTAGATTCTCTGTAGTTTTGGATACCACCCCTTTTTGGTAATCTTATAATATTTACTATTATTATATAAGACATCTCTAAAGATTTCAATTGAGAGATAAAATTGATATCCGTAAAAATATTGATTTGACACAATAGAATGTTTAATTACTATCTGTCCTAATATTAGACAAATTGAGTAAGAAAAATTACTATGTATTTTGGAAGATTATAAATCAATTGTGTTTAAGACAACTAGAAAATGAATTAATATATATTTTATAGTCATCCCTACAGATGAGACAATTGCTTCAGGTGCGGGAATAGGATAAGTGGCCATATGAGACATTTTAAAAAATATTAAATTAGTAAGAGCCATGTCAATAATTAGTGGGATATCATTAGGACTAGATAAAGAACAGACAATTGTAGATAGCTTATATAGGTTAATCTTGGTTGACAAGTGTAGATGAGCTCAAGGGCTGGACTACAGAAACATTTGTGCTTACACCAAAGAAAGAAGATCTCAGTCAAGGCTATAATCGCAAGACATTTGCTTTGGTTTTACATGCCAGAAAAATATTAAGTATGTTGATGATTAGAATACAAACAAAAATATCATCAATAAGAGTAGGGAAATGCTGTGACAAGTATATATCTGTTTGATAGATTATCAGAAGACTTCTGATTTTATATGTCAAAATAAGCTTTAGATAATAATATTGAATATAAGATACCCTCCACATTTGATACAACTGTTATCCATCTTGAATATGATACAAAAGGCTAGAATGATAATAGTGCAGATAACAGATAAAAAGAGGACTGTGCTGTTACCAATTATACTCACTCAACATCATAGCAGAGATGGCACTGAGAGTGACTTTAGGTGATTTTCAGTGGGGATTCTGTATTAGGAGATGAGTATGCAATTTGTGACATGCAGATAATGTAGTTTTGATAACAACAGTATATAAAGATAGCATTTGATAAATCAATTAGTAAGTAATAGAATATGGATCAACGTTAAATAGAACCAAGATAAGGGTAGTGTATTTAAATAATTGGAAAAATAACAACAATGGTGAGTATTTAGCTAAAACAGGTTTCAGAATTTGTCTATCTGGGTTTATAAGGATACAAAATATCATACAGACATAAACACATGGACATTGTTTGCATCAAAGACAATAACAAAATTAGTCCATAAGTATCTGAATAAAATGTAAACTATTAAAGACTTTATTAGTCTATTGTAATGTATAGATATGAATCATAATCACTGAAGCAACAAAAAAAAAAGAGTAATGTTTTTAAAATGAAGTGTTATCTAAAGATGCTTGGAGTATGTTGGATAGAACTAATGAATGAGTTTTGGTGAAGACAGATACACAAAGTTTATTATTGGAGATAGTGAAGTGAAGAAAGCTACCCTATTTTTGACATGTGAAACAAGTGGATACATGGGAAAAGAATGTCATGAATAGAATTGTGAATGAATCAGGAAAAAAACAACGCTGATGGGAATCACATTACAGAGTTGGCAGTATTGGAAGCATGCAGAAAAACAAAAGCAAGAACGATCTAGAAGTGATTCATTCACGCTGCTGTCATCGAAACAATAGACCAGGTAGATGTTGTTTATTAATGCAGAAAAATACCAGATTAAAATTTTTAAAAAAAGAAAGATTTATTTTTAATAAAAATACCCATCCTTTTTAATAAAAGATAGTTGATTATTAATATTTTTTCTTAGTAATTTCTTAATAAAAAAAGTTTGTTATCAAAAATGTAAAAATAATTCAGAGAAATTTTTTATCTTAGCTATAAAACAAATCCCAGATTGTCTCAATATGCAGAATTCACAAGATGTAATATCAAGGAAGTTTCTCAATGTAATTAAATTTAAAATATGTTAATGCATCTTTAAATGGATTGAATTGAATCTGTATGCTTGAAGACACGCCCTCCCCCCATCTGTACTATAAATATACTTTAAATGAAAAATAATTTTCGTGTCTAAATATATTAAAAATCTATAGGTTATATTTAATTTAAACAAATAATTGTTTTATGGATATCTGTGATGATAGAAAGAATTCCCTGGTGATTTTTATTCTATTGCAAAAGTTTTTTATTTCCCAACAAGAAGTGGCAAAAGATTACACTCCAATGTTATCTAAATTATTTTTGATTTGTTTTTTTAATTAAATTTTATTCTTGGTATTTTATATTTCTGAATTTTTTATTAGTAAGTGAAATACTTTAAAATAATGATTTTTAGATAAAATAAAATTTAAAGAAAAAATTATTTATTTTATATATCATTATTATAAAATAAAAAATATATTTGCTGTACAGTATTTAAAATTTGGGGTTTTAATTAAACATATGATTTTTTTTTTTAATTAATGATAAGTAAAATAAAATAAAAGGAGGGGAAAATTTAATAATTAAATAGTCATGTGATTTTATAGGTTATAATATTAATGATCATTTTTAATCTTACTGCAGAATGAAAGTCTTTATAAGTTTAATCCAGTTTCTCCAATTCATATAATCTCTTTTTTATACACACCAAATATATTTCATTATTTTTTTAAAATGTGGTTTCTTTATAGATCTTTTACAATTTCTTGGTAATTGTTTTAAGACATTAACTACCTACTTATTATTTCCTAATAATATGTTCAATTTCATGCCTTTTGTTTTATAGATGTCAATGATGTTGTTTTCTTAGCCATATATTTCACTTTTGGTCTCTCTTTTTTTTACTCTTAACATATCTCTTCCTACTTTATTAAGTAATCTGAAGTTACTATTATGTTTTTCAAAAAATCATATCTGATATTACTATATATATAAAAAAAATCATAAAACATATTCATTAAAAAATCTTTTTTTTCTTC
The DNA here is from genome assembly GCA_028023455.1 of Epiperipatus broadwayi. Taxonomy (NCBI): domain Eukaryota; kingdom Metazoa; phylum Onychophora; class Udeonychophora; order Euonychophora; family Peripatidae; genus Epiperipatus; species Epiperipatus broadwayi. Next base: position 1,458,783 of record JAQFVV010006254.1, read on the forward strand.
AAACACATAGGTATATTATATATATTAATATCAAATTATTTCTATTAAAGTCATTCTACTATTCTCCAAGTGTAAATTCTATGATTAATTTTATACATTATATATATATCAAAATTATCCCAAATTCATAAGATCTTGTAGTCTTTTACACTTGAGAAATCTGTTTGTAGTAGTGTAACCATTGGTGCTTTAGATTTTATTTTCAATCTGGTTGAGTTGCAAATTTGGGATAATTTTGATTATTTTATGAACTAGTGTAACTTTAGACTTTTAATGTATATAAAAGATATTTTGCCAGTTTATCTTTGTAAGATTTTAATTCGATATTCCAATATTTTGACTTGATTAGGTTTGTGTGATAAAGTCAAAACATTGGGATATTTAATTAAAATTTTATACTGATGAATCTGCAAAATGTCTTTTATATCTGTAATCCATGAAAACATTTGTATGAACATATGTATTGTAACCTAGTGCTTTTGGTACTTGATCTTCATTTAGTATTATGTGTATATAATATTGATGCTATTCTTAAAAAAAAAAAAAAAAAAAGTAATAATATTTAACTGAGAAAGTATGTTATCCACTTTGCCTAGCTTTAGTTTATGTTGGTTTCATTAGTATTGTTACAATGCTGTATCATATTTTATAAATTGACAGATGATTCTAAATAAAATGTTATGATGGTAAGCTAATACAATCTTAGTTTTAATAAGCTGTATTTAGTTCTAAATAATTGTAGGAAATAGCTGGATAAAGAAATATAATAGATTATAATAATTACTTAAAGTCAGATATTTAAATTGTTTATTAACAGTGGTAGTTTCATTAAATAGTTGGTATTATAAATATTTAAAAATTGCAATTAATTATAAGCAAGTAAAGTTATTAAAGTGTAATAAAATAATTGGCAGTAAAAAAGTTCATATGTGTGTGTATATGGAAAAATTAGTGTGCATGCTAGTATTTTTGGTTTCTTATGTTTGGGCGTTTGCATAAGTATTTTTTTTAAAAAAAAAATATTAGCATTCTAAAAAATATAAAAAAATAATATTAAAAAGATTAACCGTAATAGTAATAATCAACGATTAAACTAATGCACATGTGCATTGTGGATTTTTAACTATAAATGAATACTCTCATTTAAGAGTATTCATTTATAGTTAAAAATCCACAAAGCGCTTGTGCATTAGCTTAATGGCTGATTATTACTATTACAGTTTATAAAAACATAGCACTATATAAAATAAATATCTCATTTATATATGTTTAATTTCAAATAAGAATAATGTATTGTAAATTCTAGAAAATTTCACAAGCATCATTCGTTCAGGCATAGCAAAGGTAATTTAAAGTGATCGCTTAACATCTTCACGCTCTCATTTCCAAATGCTTAAGCTTTGCCCATACTTAAACATTTGTGTTCACAAAAATTTTATTTGCACATGGAAGTGAGAGTATTCTATTCATTTATAGTTAAAAATCCACAAAGTGCATGTGCATTAGCTTAATGGCTGATTATTACTATTATAGTTTATAAAAACATAGCATTATATAAAATAAATATCTCATTTAAAAAGATTAACATAAATTTCAGTCAATTAATAATTAGAATAATATCTTAAAACAATTTTATCTTTAATTATAAATAATTATTATTGGTTTAATTTTATTATTTTAATTTATTAAACTGTTATGTAATATATTTCCATTGACTTTGATAACCATATGATTGTTATGTAATTACTTCCTTGTTGCGAATTGAATTGGACTAAAAATACCCAATTCATTTTGATTTTAGTTCAGTCTGGCTTCTTAATTTCCTCTATAATCATCAGTTCATTGCATCAATAAATAGTACTAAATTTTTATAATTATTTTTATTTTCTAATAAACAGTAATAAATTAAAAATATTATATCACTTCAGTCTACAATGCTCAGGTAAATATTTTTTTAAGACATTCTGTTTTTATGCTTTCTATAATTATGAACTTTCTATAGTTATAAATTAATGCATAGAGATTTTAGATCTTTAAAGTATAGATGGTAATTTTAAAGCAAGTTATAAGTGAAACTATTGATTTAGTTAAATCAGGACAAATAAGCATTTTCAAAGTTAAAACTATTTACTTATGTTTCTTTATTAATATGTCTCTTGGATAAAAAAAAAAAAGAGCTTTAGCATGAAATAATTTAAAAATTTCAGAACACTCTAAAGATTTTGCTATCTGCTTAAAAATGTTTTTAACACTCTAAAGATTTTGCTATCTGCTTATAAAAGAACTGTTATATATACTGTTAATATGTAATTCAGTTAATTTATAATCATTTGGAGAGAAAAAGTTGTATGCTGATGGCTGATTTAAAAAAATTATAGCTTCCTAAAAGTTGTTTAAAAGAAAGAAGAAAATGATTTTTTTTAAAAATATGTTAAAATTATGAAAACAGCTAAATGATGTACTTTTAACGACCTAAAAATATTCTTTGATCATTTATTTGTTTTAAAAAAATTATAATGGAATTCTTATAGTTTCATTTATTTCTTATATAACCGCGGTGAACGTATTATAATTCTGAAAAACTTGCAAATCTCCGATAATGTCTCAGCTAGCTTATCATTTGTATTCTGTTATAATAGTCATGCTACTCTTTGTGTTGTAAATATTTGTCTGTTGAATCCAATCTTCATCATTGGAGTTAAGATTATTTAAGCTTTATTTCTACTACATTTCTGTTAAAATGTCGCAACTGACAAAGGAAAAAAATTTTCATTTTAAAAAAATGCATTTCTATAACTTCAAGTGTTTTGTTTTCTTTTTGCAAACAATGACTAAAGAACTCTCTTTACCTTGATTGATAGCACGAAAAACAGTCCTGCTGAAAAACTAAGGTTGTAAAAAAATTATTTGGTAAAATTTTATTTTTATAATGTTAATATATGTTAAGGTTTACATTTATTATGCAATATTTATGGGTTATAGCAAATGGTAGGCATTCCTACTATTATATTGAGTCAAGTTTATATTTGATATGAAGTTATACCGATAAAATATATCTGGTTTATTTTACATGCAACTGGAAATAATCTCACATGTTAGGTATTTAAAATATGTTATATATCTCTAATGGGTAAACAGTATTTAAATTTATCAGAAGTGAATAATTTTATGCTATAACAGCATATTTCTCATTTAAAGTTTCAACAGAATTTCTATTTCGTTAGTTAATTTTTATTAAGTTATTCTTTATTAGTATGTACACTTTATTTTAATATAAGCTTTTATGCTATACATTGCTGTTGAATATTCCTTGCTTAGATTTAAAGTTGTCGTACTGTTTTGCATATTCTTTACAGTTGCTTGGCTGAGATATGTGCATTTTCATTCATTGTTTTCAGATATTGATTGAAGTATGCATTTTTGATATAGATTTATTATTATTAGTGTATTTTGCTATCTTGCCTAAGTTTAGAGTTGATATATGCTTAATATCAGCATATTTTGATATTTACTATGTATTGTGCTTTTGCAGGATGGAAGTGTTCTCCCCATAGTGCATTGTATTCTCCATGAGTAGATTACTTTATCTTATTGCCAGTGTGGCTATGTCCCACAGAGAGAACTATCTAGAATTTATATATTTTGATAGAGCTAATATAGCTTAATCCTGTGAGAGGATATTTTGGTGTTCCTTTTTCCTTAGGAGGTGAAACAAAGTCCATACCTACATTTTTTGCCTAGAGATAGGCCCGGAGAGGTTACTTAGTATTTCTGTCCCTCATGTGAATTTAGAATATTTTTCCACTATAGAAGTTATGGCAAGGATAATGTTAGATTTGAGGTACTAGTTCCTCAGGGTGCACTTTATTGTTATAGTGCCTTAGTGATTTGAATCAATATCTGTATTGTGTTACTGAGCTTTGCTAGTAGTTCACAAGCAAAACAATTGAATAGAATTAATTTAAAATTGTGTATTTTAAAACACTTAGTTATCAAAGGAATATCAAAGATAATATTTTATTTTTATCAGTAACTGAGAAATATTCTTTGCTGGAATTGTAAGTCATCCATAGTTAAAATATCTATTATTATTTTTATGTGGACATTAAGTTAAATATTAATTTGTATGTATGACTTCTGATGAATGACCCATACCCATTCATAATTTATTTTAATTACAATCAGAATTTAGTCAACTCAGTAACAATAGGGTAATATTTTAAAAGAGAGTATTTTAACCCATTTCATAATAGTTAAACAAATATTTAGTTCTTTTTGTATACTTCATATCATAATAAAAATAGCTAGCCAATGATTTAAAATAAGGGATTTATTTTACAGACCCTTTTATAAGACGTAAATTGAAGCTGCTATTATTTGTCTATTTCACATTAAGCGTTTGTTTAATGTAACTTATAAAATTTTAAATCAGTGTAGTAATATATTAGCTGTACATTTCAGCTTGTTACTTTAGTTTAATTCCAAACTTATAGGAATATATTATATTTGTGTTCTTGCAAAGAACAGTTGTAGCCTAAATACTTGGCTTATTTAATTTACTGTAATTGTAATTGAAAGGGCATTATCTAGATATTATGTAACTACGCATTTATGATAACAGCATCTATGTTGGTTTGTAGCATTTAACAAATTTTATTATTTTTATTTTGTGTTATTAATAAATTATAGTATTTTATTCAATCTTCGTTGTCGGTTTATTTTCTATATGCAAAGTAAGTGCGTGTTTGCAAAATGTTTTTCTCGAGTCCTAAACCATTTCAAACTCTAGAGATCTCAATACACCAGATAAGCAATAACATGCTAGATAAGCAAATTTATGCAGATCCTGACATTTCATTTTGATTACAATTGTTTTAGAAGAGTTTTCCTGTAAAAATAAAATTGTAAATCTCAGATCAAACATTTATTTGACATTGAAATGAATTTTATTTCATGTTATTAATTCCGATTTGCACATTATTCCATTTATTTTCTTAGTCAAATTATGAAAACAATTAGTTGTAATTATTTTATTGGGTTGTCATGGATGATGGAGGGATATAAAAGGTATCCTTGTCTTTCTATTATTCTGGCTGATATGCTGGATAAAAGGCTAAATTATTCCAAATTTTATGCTATTATTTTGTTTATTATTAGTCATATTTATCAATTTTCTTTTATAATGTAATTATAATTGTTATTTGATATTAGGACACATTAGCCTTAAGTGAAGCAAATGTTCTCTATAGCTTATTAGAATGTTGGCCATGTGTAACAACGCAATACTATAGAGTAGATCCGAAGATATACGAGAGAACCCTGAGATCATCATCATTATTTTATTTAAAAGTTATTGATTGTCATTGCTATTATAACTGTTGAGGCATAAGAACTTTATTTTCAATTGTACCATAAGAAAGGTACTTTTCACTTTCATTTTACTCTGCAAGAGTAGAGTTCATTTCAGATCATATTGGCAAATAATTTACAGTGTTCTGCTTTAAAAGACATTACAGAAGATGTGAGAACCAATAAGAAGATATCATTATTTAAAAGTGCAAATGCTTATAGCTCAGAGAATGTGTTTTTGATAAGGGGAGAGATTTATTTTATTCTAAATTGTTAATTAGGGACTGATTACAGTTTCTCTCTTTTCCCAAGTTATTTATTTTACTTATAATAATTTATTTTATGATTTTAGTTTCTTTCTTTATCTTAACTGCATATCTCTGCAGCTGAATTCTTTATAACCAACCAACCACTGAGCATAGCCCACATTTTATTATTACAGATCTATAGTTGTTTATAAGAGTCCCAATATATGTTATTTATTGATGAAGTTTATTGTCAAAGTTAGAAATGGCTATTGATTATTAGATATTACTTCATTTTTACAGAAGTTAAGAGATTAGAGGTTAGAATATATATATTACAAAACTGACTGAAATATTGTAATTATTAATTCCATCTACTTCTTGTTTATTAATCTTTATTTTTTCTGAGAAGATCCACTGAACATTAGTTTTTTTTGGATTAATCTTTAGCTCTATTTTTTTACTTTCATGTCATAACTCATAATATTTACTGAAGTTTTGAAATATTTGCAAAAACTGTCACATCTGCAAAATCATGGTTTATTTAAATAAAATTCATGTATTTTCATTTAGCTTCTGATTTTAATCCATAAAATACTTATTAACAAGGCAAAACTCACCATACAGTAGTGCCAACCAGAGTAATCAATATATGCTTTGCCTTGTTTATAAACAATTATGTGCTAGTATAAGAGATGATGATCATATGATGCTTAATGGTTAAAATACTTATTAAAAACCTGATGTAAAAAATGCATTTATTCTTCAAAATATGACAATATTCTGGTTTCTATTTTTACAGTTCAAAGCTCTTAATTACTATGAAATACCACTTCATTATCTACAAATCCAAAGCACAATGGAAATCCATACCGACTAAATCTTTCTACAACTAAATTCAATATTTGGAGATGTCCACTGTGCTGAAACATCTTTTAAATTCAGATTGTTCTTTTGGTTGGTTTGAATCAAAAATTTGTAAGTACCTTGGTAAAAAAAAAAAAAGTGTAGAACTGATAGGTCTGTAATTCCTAGCATCTTCTTGATTATCACTCTTAAATATTAATTACATTCTTCCAATCATTGGTACAACTTTGTCATTTAGATATTTGCTATATAGTTTTGCCCGTCATTTTTTGGGTCCTTTCCTTTCTTCATAGATTTAATTTTATGTCTCATTTCTTTGTGTAAAATGCTTAGCAAATGGTAAAATTTTGTATTTGTAGAAATTTCCTTATTTTTTTTATTCTTTATTACTATAAAATTTTTAGAGATGTTTTATCCTTTTGAGTCTTTTATTCTCTTCACAGCTTTCATTGCCAATTCATAATTATATTTTCTTAGTCTATTCAGTGTATTAAATGTTTCTTGTATACGTATCCTCCACTCCATCTTAAGCAATCAACACACATGGCCACATACATGTGAAAAATATAGATGATCCCCAAATACATATTTAACCAACACTCATCAGTTAGGCCAGATCATAATCTCCTACACATATATACAATCAGTGTTCAGCATATATTAAGAAAGTAATTCCTTAAATTTTAATGGACAGGCTTCAATCTTATTATTTTAATTATTCAACCATTCATTTCATTAAAAAGCCAACAATTAAACACTCAAAACCCTTAGTAGATTTAATATTGTAGTCATACCCATGTAGACATTGTCAATTTAACTCCTCATATTATCGGACTAATACATATTCATATATTAACAACAGGAGGGATGGGATGAACTTATAGATGTAATCTATTTTCAAGAAAATATGTAATAAGCTTATTCATTCAGTGTATTGAATGTTTCTTATATAAGTAAATAGAGGGATTTGAACCTAGAATTTTTCAGTTTACATTCATACTCTACTCCATCTTAAACAACCAACACCTATGATCATTATTAATTTTTTTTCTTATAACATTTTACAGAATTCTAGATATTCAATTGTTTATGATGGATCATTTTAAATATTTTTATATTCCTATACAATGATTTGTCTCAGATGAAAATTATTCTTTTGGAACAACTAACTCTATTAACATTACCTATAGGTGTAACAGCATGCAAAAGCAATTTTTCTAAATTAAAAAAAATATTTTATCAATGTCCATGGTCAATTAAGAAATCTAGCAATAGTTTCTACAGAAAAAATTACATCTAAAACAGCAAATTATGGCCCAAAGAATAATTTCATATGCAGTATATATTATATGGCAATAAATAATTTTACATGTTTAAATAAAGATAAACAAATATATATATATATATCAAATATAAATAAATGACCTGAATAAAAATCTTTACATACTGTATTTCCAGTATGGCTTCACAGTTCTGATGTCTATTTTTTCTCTACCAAATCCCAGAGAAGATATAATGAATGCGCAAGAACTTTAAATTCAGAGTACATTTTGTTGATTCCGATATTTTATATCTAAATTCCAATTTTCCTTTCAAACAATAATTATTTGGTTCATATGATCTTATACATATAAGTATTGTCTTATATTTATGATGTTATAAAGAATTATCCTCTTATAAGCAAGTATTATTTAAAAACAATAAGAATAAAGATAAAGCTAGCTCTTTACATAGAATGACATGATAGAAATTAAACTAATTCATATCTCATGAAAATTTGATCAATCAATTTAATAAAATTACACAATCAAGCAAGTATGACTCTTGAATACCTTCTGATGTTTATACTACATCTTTAAGACTATACATAACATCCACTCCAAAAGAGAGAATATTCTGATGGTTTGCCATAAGGAATAAATTTTGATTAATTTTTTTTTTTTACAATAAATTTGTCATTCCCCATCAAATTTTATCGATAATCTGTTCCAGTCAATGAGCAGATAATACTGGATTTTTACACCATTTTATTTTGTAAATTATCTACTTTTAGGGTAAATAAAATAAAAAAACCATGTAGAGAAAATTATATGTGCTTCAGTTCAAAGCAAAAACAAGAGAGAAAAGTTTTTGTTCAAATTTTTCAGTCCTATTTATAAGATTTCCTATTGTCATCTAATAAAAATTCTATTATTCAACTAACAAAAATAAACATTTTACATTTTTACAATACCAATATTATTTTTCATTTCAACAAAACTTAAACAATCTATATCATATTTTCAATATATTATACTGAAAATATATTTTCATACATATCTCTTAGCATAATATAAATAAATACAAAGGATAAATATATTTGAAATATTAAACATGCATTTATATTATTTATAATTTATTATCATGAATGCAATAACAAAAATAAAACATATAACAAAAAAAAAAAAATTCATCTAAACCACATATATTATTATTCACGCACAAAGAAATCAATTCATGTCACATGATCTAATTTACAAGCTTGTATTACAAATGTTATATATAGAGCTCACAAATAAGCTCTTAACAAACTTTGCAGAATATCCCCAACCCCATATTGGTTTCTGCTACTGGCTTCCTCAGTGAGGTGCTAGGATATTCAAGTATTAGATAAAAAATACCAGGACAAGCCCAGCACTTTATCTAATGGATAATTATTAAGTAGAGAATCTTAAATTTTCAGAAATTCAGATGTCTTCCAATCCAGCTATCTAACTAAATAGCCATATGGGACTTAACCAAGTTCAGATACACCATATATTAATAACTTTAGCAATATAAAATTGCCAAAGGCTTAATAGAGAAAAATAAAATTACAAAGAAATCAAGTCATATGGCACATGACCTAATTTAACAAGCTTGTATTACAAATGTTATATAGAGATTGCAAATAAGCTCTTAACAAGCTTTGTAGAATATCCCCAACCCCAGACCGGTTTCTGCTACTGGCTTCCTCGGTGAGGTGCTAGGATATTCAAGCATTAGATTAAAAATTTTAGGACAAGCCCAGCACTTTATCTAATGGTTTTTCTTTTTAAAAATGAATAGTCAATTTATAATCCTATAAAACAATTAATAATAAATATCATATTAATATTATTATCATAGCAACATAGCTAATACTTCATAATTTAACACATCCATTATCAAAAAATCAAACACAAAAGAAAAAAAATTATAATTGACATCTTGCCACATACTGAAGTACATCTCCAATTTTAGTAGGCACAATATACATATAAAATATTTTATAATAAACACTTTTATTTATTGTGCACTAAAAAACCAAAAAATATTTGTTTCCTTCAACCACAATTGGAATTTTTATATTTAATTGAAATAAAAGTATGGTGTCCAGAAAATAATTTATTCAATCACTAATTTTTACAACAAGTAATTGAATTAATTAATTCCTGATTACTCCATGCTTTTATTTCAAGTTAGATATAAAAACTTCAATTGTAGTTGAGGAAAACAATTATTTTTGGACTTTTCAGTACACAACAAATAAAAGTGTTTATTATAAAATATTTTTATATATATTTATTTATATCATTTCAAAATCTGTTATTTCATCTAATTCTCATTCCTTTCATATTTAAAATTTTTTAAGTGCCCATATTACATTAACATTTTATAAGCATATTTTTTCTAACTTTTCTAACAACAGTAATCTAATTTAATCTTTTCTTTCTTTTAAAGATCCATTTAAAACTTCCATTTTTCTCTTTCAACCATTTTCCTCTTTAACTATTAATTTAATAAATCATCTATATTTAATATTTTTAATTTTTTCTATTATTATTGTATTGTTTATATTTTCTACTATTTTATTATTATTTCGTTTTTTCTTTATTTACTTATACTTCCTTGGTATATTTTATTTTCTCTGGTCCTAATTTTTTTTTCATTTTTTATACTATCTAAATAGCATTAAAAAAAATTTCTATTATTTTTTATTTTTTGTAATAAACATTTGTCAGCTATTTTCCTAAACTTTAATACTTCCTAAACTTTCATAATTTTTGTAATCAAATATATTATTTCCATTTAATGTTTTTTCAATTTACTTATAAATTTATTCCCTTCCCCAGAAATTAACTATAAATATTTTCTTCATTCACAATGAATTACACTAGCAATATTTAGTAGCCCAATAACTTTATTAGTCAATGAGTGATAATTAGTTGCAGGAAAAAAATTAAGAGTAATTTTCTGAGACCTTTCCCTGATTTCGAGGCTATTGTCAAACACAGATTAGTTTAATTGATGATATATAGCAAACTGATGATAAAATAATTACTGAGAAGACATGATTATGAAATAACTTAATGTCATGCAATTTAAGATTATTATCAAGATTTCAAAAAGACAGATGGGTTCTGTTAAAATAGAATTTCTGAAATGAAGATGCAGAATAAGAGACTGTAAAGAAAAGAGTATTAGCAAGGTTAAATCAGTTAATTTAGAAGCTGCAAACATTAATAGTAAATAAATGCTTTCATAGACTTTTGAATCTATATTGGCTGAAAATAATATCAAAGGAAGAATTATCAAAAGAGTAAATATACAAACACTGAAAGCTAAACATAGAAGATAATAAACAGAAATATATACGATAATGTAAAATATCAAGAGAGGTTATAAATAGACCTATACATTTGAAAATGAAGATTTTTAATAGATGTGTTTTGAAAATTGGCTATTTAACAGAAGAGCAATTCAGAAACTTCAGACCACTGAACAACATATAGAGAGACATATGTTAGAAGTAATAAGAAGAGAATTAAAAAGGAAGTACATAGACGAGAGAACAAACATATATCATTGAAATATCAAGTCTCTGCAAAAATTAAAAATGCATTCCAGAAATCAATCATATACTGCTTGTATATATTATATTGAAAATTTTACATTTAAAGTATTTAAACAAAAATATTAGTTGAAATTAAAATTGTAACAAATCAATTATTTTTATAAAAATGGTGTTTTCTTATATGTGACATGCTAATAAATCAATAACTTTACAAGTCATATATTTTTTTTTACTAATTCAGTTTCAAATATCAAAAATTTCAAGATCAATTAATGTTTTTGGGTTATTATGAAAAATCAATATTTGGACGTACTGCATAGATTTAGTGTAAGAACTAAAAATGTCCCTTTTTGCCTTTGTAACTTTGGTTTGTTATTCTGAATCAAATTTATTTCTAAATTTTTAGTTTCCAATGATTCAATAATAATATATGATCTTTATTGAGGATAATTTTATATATCCCAAAAGCATAATAAGGTTTTTTTTTTGTTTGTATTTTATACAAATCAAGCATTTAGTATACTTCTCTCTTTCCATTACCAGACCATAAGTAGCTAATTGGTTTCCTAAGACAAATGGTTGAAACTTGCACTCTCACTGATAAAATAAATTTAAAATAACTGGAATAAATTTTTAGCAATATAAGATAAAATTATGTGCCCCATTTCAATCAGTGGCATTAGACAATTTGTGTTTATTTATACTACTACTATAACTCTATATATGTTTAAGATATAACATATATATGATATCCATATATTTATATCTCAAAAACAGAAAAAATTAAATTATAAATAATTCATAATGTTTAAACAAAAAATCAAGCAAAAATTTTTTATCAATTTAAAACGTAAAAAAAAAAATTAATTTCTCATTATTCAAAACATTTAAATTTTATACTTAAAAACAATTCTTTAATTTTATAATTTTATTACTAAACAAATTTTATTATATCAATTTTTTCATTTACTCATGTATTCTTAAAATCTAATTAATTATTTAATCTTATTTTTCAATTACATCAGATTACCTTGTTTTCATAAACAGTTTTGTTTTTAAAAGTACCTTATTTTTTATCATGTTTATATTTAGAGTCTTTCAGAGAAAATGCGAAGCCCGGGGCAACTAATATTTTAAAGGCCCTTCAAAATTTAAGAACATGGGGAGAGAAAGAGAAGAAACAAGTTTTTACTTGCAGGGCCGAAAACAGGACTCCGGGAACAGTTAGTTATGAGTTGCAGAAACGGGCAAACAGATCAGATCCAGACAGCACTTGGATAGGATAAATTCACTCTAGCACTGTTATAGCATAAAACACTGTTAGCACAGAACTGACTGACAGGGGCCGAGACGATTAGTTCTGCTGGTCACCGAGTGCTGCAGTCCTTTTCGTCGCAGCACCTCATCCCTAAACTGGCTTACGTTTTTGACTTGTGGTATGCCTGCTTGGAAAAGTTTTTCTTGAATATTTTTTTGGGGAATTGTAAAATTAAAGCCGTTCTGTGAGCCATGATATCGCTTTGCCTTCTCCTATATTTTTGTTTAACATATTGAGCTGCCAAGGCCCCTAATATTGTGAGGTCTGGAGCAGCTGCCCCTCCTGTTCCTCCCTCTGATTGGCTATTTATATTTATAATAAATTTAGGGAAACAATAAGTGATATTTGAATGACTTACGTAACCTAATTTTCATTTTGAACTATTGAAAAAAATGTTGAGCTATTAATCCATTACATTCAAAGTTGTATGGAAAAATACATTATCATATATTTGTTTTTATGGTAATTAGTAAATCTAAGCAAAATGTAAAAAGATAAATGAAAGTATATAAAATTAATTAAGTAACATTAAATTAATTAAAAACACGTTATTGGAGATTAAGGTTTAGTGAAAGCAAAATTTTGTCTACCATAATTAATACAATTATTCTACATGCCCAAATTAAAAAAAAAAAAAAAAAATTATGTCAAAACAAATGTGAGCGAGGATTTATCAATGATAGAAATTAATTATTAAAAATAAAATTTACACATATAAAAGTAAAACAATGTGTAAATTCCTATAATAGAATAATTTCTAATAAAATCGAATTCTTCTCATTATTGTATTTATTTCAAGTTATAGTTTATCTCTCCATAGGTAAATCTTATTAATATTTAAAATATTTTTATTATATTATCTGGATAATTATTTCATAAAAATATTTAACTTTTTCTATTATTTTTATATTATAATTTTTGTTTCTAATTCTACATTTTTATCATTTAAACGATGTTTCAATAAGCCATTCAATTTAAGATTAGAAAAATATATATAAAAGGAATTAATAATTCTATATTTTAATAGTTTTAATAAATCTGTAATAGATAAAATATTTGTGAGAGGAAAAAATAAAATTTCAGATTTGGTATTACAAGAACATTTTGCTCATGAAATTAATTGATGTAATAAATGTATCTAAATATGAAGTCCGATAATACGCCTCGTAGACTTTAATTCCATTTCACTTTTATTAGCACTGAATTTCTTGAAATTGGATTCTAAGAATTGTCATCTCACAGAGAAAAAAATCTAGTCTTTCTTTTAAGTGTTTTACTTTTTCAAATTATGAACAGTGTAATGAACTTATTTGTTTTGCAATAATTTATTTATATGATTTTTTTTTTTCGATCTTTGTGTTTTTTTACAATTTGAAAATGTCCCAAACTTGTATATTTTGCTATATATAACTGTCTCAAACACTTTCGGCGTTATGAATGCTTACTCATTTCTCGACTCTCTTAAAACCAGCTTTTGTAAATAAATGTCAGTAAGTGATAGAATTAAGTAAAAAAATAACAAAAAATGTTTACATGATAGACTAAATCAAGGAAAAAAATTATGAAATGATTGTTTTGTAAAGAAAATGTTTATAAATTTGCGTTTGAAAGCTCCAGGTGATCGATATGAACTATACTAATCTTGAAAATTTTATAAAATTCTCATCAAAAATGAATTAAAGTTTCTATTTTCATTTTTTTCAACGATTACATTTAAAAATAATTAGAATAAAAATAACTTATTACATTTTTTTGCCAAAATGTGGCAATAAGTATAGTGAGGTTTGCCTGTTTTAACAAGTTATACACAAGCATGAGGTGGTGGTCATGTGATGTTTATTTGCTTAAAATCAATCCTGCCTAATAGGATAGTGGTGGCTCTGGTTATTAAAGAACCAAAGACACCAAAATGTATGGGTACTGAACTGAGTTCAGACCCATATGACTATATAAGCTGGTGGGCTTGGATTAAAAACATTAAGGTGTTTTCAGTTTAAGACTCATAGTTTTGTAGTTAAATGGAAATAAAAGGTAGCTGCTGGAGGGTTGCATTAGACCCTAAGATCTAGGTGCAGTGCTCTCAGATCCAAAGCTCCTCACTGACAAAGGCCACAAGCCAGAAACTAGTCTGGGAATATTGGATGAGTAGGCACTAGATGGGAATTTTATGCACAAGCAGAGAAAAAAGAAATGATGTTTATTACGAGTTGGAAAGTTTAAAGAAAATTGAAACAATAATTACTTATAGGAGGTAGTTTATATACACAGTGATGATATCTAAATGGTTTGTGCGAACCAGTTCTTAAAATTAAAAAAAAAAATAGCAAATCGATAGTTAAATTATCCGAAAATAAATTTTATTATTATTATCCTAAAAAAGAATTGAATTAACAAATTACTTGTTTCCAACAATAATCTAGAACATTATTTGTATTTTTTTTGTTAAGTCTAATGTAACAATGATTCTTTTTGAACAGATTGGGTTCAAAATGCTTTTCCCAGAATAATTCAATTAATATGATATTGCACTTGGAATGTGTGATATGTGCGATGAAATTTGAGTGATTAAGAATTATTCTGCAAGAAATAATTCACAAGTTTTGTTTTACGTAATTAAATTCATTGTTTATCGCATTTCAAATTACTTTCTTTAAAAGTATACAAATAAAAAGTGTTATTTTATTAGTGATAAAAGAATCCATATTTAAGTTTTACACAACAAGGTAAGTAAGAAATTAACTAACTATTAGTTTACTTAACATTTAACGGAGGCATTATTAAAATTAAAAATCAATTCGGCACAAATGTATTTATGTATTACCATAATTTTTTTAATGAAATTTACTCTTGCTGAAATTATTTTACTTTAAAGATAAAATAACTTCATTCAAAAGGACCTATCATTGCAAAAATAAATAGTAACATAAAACCATTGTTCCAATGATTTTGTTATGCCGACGTTTTAAATATTTATTTAACTTTTATTTTTTATTTAAATATTTTATTTCTTCACTTACATATTTATCATGCAAGATTTGTTTTATTTGATTAGTAAGTTTAATGGATGTAGTAAATAAGTTTATAGTACATTATTTTCATTTAGTTTGCTATATCTGATGTAACGGTGTGTCTTTTTTTAACAATGAGTTCAACATACTTTTTTCTAGAATAACTTGGAAAGATAATAAATATAACAATAATTTTGGCTGATCAAATGGCATGACTTGTTTTCAAATATATTTTTTCTTTTTTTCAATTTTACTATTTTATTTCAGTTTTATGATTAGTTACCACTCATTTGTATTAAAAAACCAATTAATTAGATGTTTTTTCTGGGGTGAATTTAACAGAATATAATAAAAATAAAACATTTACAAGAAATAAAATGAAAATGCCAAACAATATCGGATTTCTTCATAAAAGACCCAAAAACTGATACCGAATCGAAAACGATAGTAAAGGATGATGTTTTGAATCACGTTTTGTTTTCTGTTTCTTCTGATACAACAGAAAATAAAGTTGACAACAGAAATAAGCTGTCCAGTTCCAAAAGATACATATAAAATAAATGTAGATAGTGACTTTCCTGACTGCTGGAATATAAAACAAACCAATGAATTCAAAGAAAAATATTGCAGTTTACTTATTATTGGAAAAAAGCTTGGGTGCGATATCTGTACCAAAATTGAGTCAATAAAAGTGAAGGCAACTCATGTGTCAAAAGAATGGAGAAGATATAATATTGTTTCAAGTGGAAAAAATAAAATGGTTCAACAAGCCTCTCTTCAAAAAATAAATAAATAAAGAAACACTTTTCATCAAAAGCACACCAGATATGTGTGATGCAATTGAAAAAAGTCCAAAAAATGCAATTTCCAAATCAATAGAGAAAGCTCATGAAAAGTTTATGAGCTCCACTTGTAAAATTTTCAATATGGTTTACACTTTAACAAAACTAAAGTGACAGTTTTCTGATATTGAATATTTGATAGAATTACAAAAAAAGAATGGATTAGATATGGGAGTGGGACTCCATTCTCGACTGTCAAAATGATTGAGCACATCACAAAATACATTAAAAAGGAAGTGCTTAGAAACATAATAGATCAGAATTTAAAGATATGTGTTATAATTAATGAGGCATCAACAATATCATGCAAACCAGTACTCATTTTTATTAAGGTTGAAGATACAGATTTTTTACCAACAATTTTTGTAGATATAGTGGAATTACAAAATCAAGATACTGAAACCATTTACACTGCTCTACTACAAAGTCTGCATTCAGTAGAATTTGATAATCTATATTTAAAGAATAATTTGATTGGATTTTATTCAGATGAAGCAAGTGTAATCCTGAGAAGGTAAACAGGAATGAATGTTAAAATAAAAAACCACTATCCTGAGATTATTATTTGGCATTGTTTGAGTTATCGCTGTGCTGGATGATTCTATTAAAGACATAAAGCAAGTGAATCACTTTAAAGCATTTATTGGTAAAATATACAAAATCTTTCATCATTCTAATAAAAACCAAATGGCACTAAATAAACTTTCAACAAGTTTTGGAATTGAAGTTCTAAAAATTGGTAGAGTTTTTGACCCAAGATGGGCAGCTTGCAGTCATAGAACAGCAGTTGCAACATGGTGAACCTAACCATCACTGTATGATTTTGTTTCTACTAATAAGAAATTTTCTGGAATGGCCAAACATCTCATCAACAAATATTTTATGAGAGATCTGGTTTTAATAATCGATATACGAGAAGAAATTTTTTTGTTGTCTGATGCTCTTCAAGGAAGATGTGTAAATATATTACATGCTGAACAATTTATTAAGAGAACAATTAAAGCATTTGAATATCTGAGAGAAAAGAGTAGTACTTACGAAAAAATAATAAATGAAACTATCTCTTTCAAGGAATTCCAGCATATTAATTTTGTTGAAGACAACAAATGTGTATCTTCCCCATCAAAAATTACTGAATGCAGTGACAACAAATATGACATTAAGATTAACGGATTGTAATAACATAAGTAATAATATTCAAGATAGAAATCATAAAATTCATAAATTTTAATTGTGAACCCACATGCTCGGACTCTGGACGAAGCTGTAGTTCCCTGGAAAGAATTTAAAGAGAAATTACCAGATTTTTACAAAGCATTTCATCATGAGACTTCAGTTAATGTTTATGTTAAAAATGTTATGAGAAATCACCAGAAACATGTTGTACCTGAAACTATTCAAAGAGCTAAAAATATAATTAAAACCATTGCTGTGAGTTCCGCAGAGGCTGAACGAAGTTTTTCTGTGATGAACGCAATTTATTCGGATAAAAAAATCACATCAAAGTTAGAAATGTGGCAAATCTTCTAATAATAAATTGGATAAGTCTTCCATTAGATCATTGGGATTTCAGTGACTCACTTCATGTATGGCTAAGAAATCACAATACAGCTGCTGATGCTGTAGTCAAAAAGCATCATCAACTTGAAGAGACATATGATGCAAATAGAATGTCAATATAGAAATATCTTGCCAAATAAATAAGTTTTTTTCCAATTATAAAAATGGTTCAATTTTTTTTGATTCCATAAGTGAGATTGTTAACTACATCATAGTGTGCATGTGCACTTTTTGTGTATGAGGTGAGGAGGTCGTGCAAAATTTCTGAGAAGTCGCCAAAAAAATTTAGGTACGAAATCAAGAAGTTATTTGCTTCCATGCTTAGAAAGAAGAAAAATAAACAGAATAGGTTCTTAAATACAACCTGCCTTCAGATACCCGATTCTTGGAAATTTGGGATATCATCACTGCATTTACGTAAATTTAAGACAGCGAATCCTATCTATAACCACGTGCAAACTTCAGCTAACTTTTCCGTTTTATAAGTTATTCACTAGAGAGCGCTGAAAAAAGAATTTGTCACCATTAACTACATCCGGGGTTTATTAAAAAAGATTTTTATAAGGAAGCGAATGTGGTGAACAGCTTTGTATTGTTATTTTTTTTTTTTTTTGTAAGTTTTTTTTTTAATATAATGCTGCTTTTAATATTAGTCTTAACGTATAGAGTAATAGTAAAGTGGTGCATTTGCGAATATAAAATTTTTTCGTTAATTTGTATGATGCATTTAAGAGAAAAATTTCCTTTTTGTTAGCAGAAAGACGTCATGTCAAGGTTTGCCTTTGGGCTTTAATGGTTAAGAGTAGTGTTTAGTTTTCATTTTCAAGTAGTTAAGTTATTATTGATTTTTTATTTTAATATAGGTATTGACTCGTAATCTTGTTTACGTTACTCATCTTTATGTAATTAGCTGTAGAACTTGGAATACAATTGAAAATCTTTTTCAAACGTTATTTAATATTTTTTAATTCGTAGTACTCCTGAAATAATTAAATTTTTAAAATAAACTTTATATTTTCCACATGAAGCCAGAAAAACTCCAGCCAGAAAGAAAAAGTAAAGCTATAATTTTTTTTAAAATTTTCTGTTTAAAATTTTGCTACAAAATATTAACAATGATTGTTATGTGAATGCGTTCTAATTATAGTTCGAAGCATGTGTTTTTATCTATTCGTTTATATCTTATTATTGTAGAATACAATTCTAAAGAGAATACGAAATAATTTTAATCATGTAAGTACTTAAATTGATATGCTTAAAAATAAAAATTCAATTTTTGAGTTAAGATTTTTTTATTTTTAGTATTTAATGAAATTTGTATGAGCAGAATACATTGCACTATTAAATTTATGAAATTTTGTAACTGATGCTTGTGGAAATTATAAGTAATACGTATATACAAAGGTTTTAAGTATGATAACATTATTTATTGTTGTTAAAAAGAAAATAATATAAAGTCAACATGAAAATGTTTTACATAATTGGGTAGATAGAACATTCATAACCAAAGTTTTGAAACATTAATGTATGGTAGAAAAGAATGATAGCTAATAACTACATTCTGAATAACTTAAATGACTTTGATACTTCTGAAATGCTACTAAAGAATATTCAGTGAAATAGATACTATAATAGATAGTTTTAAGTAAAAGAAAAAAGTATTTTCCTATTTCAGAACATAGCTGGTTTGCAATAATATAATTCTTAGTTTTTTTTCTTTTTGCTTATGGCAATATTTCATTTTTTGTGCTATACTGTTGATTGGATTTATAGGTGTGTGATTATATATATTTGATTTATACGATTATTTTAAAATCCTCATGTATATATTTATGTTTTATTAAATAAAAGTCAGTAATAGTAATGTGAATTTTATATAGAATATAATGAAATTGTGGATTTCTAGCCATCTTTAGATTGCTTAACTATTTATTGTATAGGAATTAACTGATACTTGTTGGTTCATAAATAACTGGATCCATAAAAATATTTTAATGAATGTTTGAGCATGATTTGAACTTTATTATATCCATTGATTTTAATGTCTGAAGTGTGTTTTACATATATATCAATATTTTTAGCAAACTAATGTATTCTTTTCTGAATACTTTATTAAAGTTTTTAATTCATATAGAAGAATGATATCCTTAAAAATTCACACTTTTGAAGTTTTCTTAGTCTAGAAGTGGATAGTTTGGTAAAATATTTTTTTAAAATAATGCTTACTCAAATCACACTTTTTTTTTTTGAAATTCAATAATTATTTGAGTTTAATTACTTATCAAGGTAAATTTTTTTTTTTCTTCTTATTAAAGGAATCCCCCTCCAGTTTTGCTATCTTTTACAAGAAAGCTGAATAAATGCAAAAAAAAACAACTGATTTTGCACTACTTTTAATGTTTTTCTATTGTTTATATCTTGTATGATATCAAAAATTGTTCTGACCATTGATTATTAATGCATATAGCTTTCTTTGTACAATTGTCTTAAATAAAAATAAAAATTTTCTGATTCTCATCTGATTTTTTACATTATTCTTGTTTAATACCTATGCAGCACAATATTTATTATATATTTGTATATTACATTCAATTTCATTTGTTCTCTTTTTTTTTTTTTTTTTTGCCTTAATTTTTCTGTTTTATTTTCTTAGGGCAGTCTAGATTAATATTTTCAAGGCATAAAATATTTCTATCAAATGTTAGTGCTTTTCTGTCAAGCGTTGGTGGCATAGCGGTTAGCATAGCTGCCTTCCAAGCAGCTGGCCTGGGTTCGCTTCCCAGTCAACGCATTTGACATATGAGAAAAAAAATATTGCTTTTCTTTTTGGTTATGTTTCTAGTCCGTATTTGTTTGCCTTTTTTTTTGCTATTATGTTGATTTGAATTTTATCTACTTCAATTGCTGCTCTAAATATGATTGGTGAGATTGGATATCCATAAAGAATTTTGTTTTTTCCAATTTCTCCACATATTCTTAAGTTTTTGAATTATCAAATTTATAATTCATTGCCTTGCTTTGATGGTAGTAATTTTGTTCATTTTTTTTTAGTTTCTTCTTTTTCATGATATGTAATACATATGTAAATTTCATCTTATTTTATATTTTATTCAACATTTTGTTATTTCTATAGCTCCTTTTCTTCATTTTGTTCCAGACTATTTGAATGACATCCATAAAAATATTCTATTTTATGTCATATTCTCAATAAAATACTTTTATTAATTTTTCTTTGTCATTTTTTTTATTTATTCTTTCAGGCATTTTCTTTATTTTTATATATTACTCTGTAATTTACCTTTTTTTTACTTTTTATATCTTTACTGTTTTTTTTAAATATTTTTGCAATTTTGAAATAATTCATACTGCTTGACAGTATTTATTTTCTATCACTTTCAGTATTTTGTAATCCAATACTTTTATAATTTTTTATTTCTGTGATCCAAAATGAGTAATAGCTTTTTCCAAATTCTTGTTGAAATTGTTGACTATTTAATCTAAATTTTTTTTGTTTATATCTTTTATTATACAGACTTCATTATGCTGCTGTTTTTAATAAATTTATCAAGGGAAATAACTCCTGCATATAAATTAGTTGTATACAGAACTATTATTTATCT
The DNA here is from genome assembly GCA_028023455.1 of Epiperipatus broadwayi. Classification (NCBI taxonomy): domain Eukaryota; kingdom Metazoa; phylum Onychophora; class Udeonychophora; order Euonychophora; family Peripatidae; genus Epiperipatus; species Epiperipatus broadwayi. The sequence goes on from JAQFVV010006254.1 coordinate 1,480,447, forward strand.
AATTTAATTGTGTTGAAGTGAAACTTTGATATCTTATTGATAAATATAAAGGCACTAGAGTAGTATTTAAGAATGCTCTGTAAAATGTTAAAAATATAATGGCAAGATTATAAAGCCAATATGTTCTTCAACTTTTTAGATATGATACTATAAAATCCATTTTGTAAAAATCACACCTTCATTGATTGGACATGTAAAATGAATAAACAATGCAAGACTTCATAAAAGGGTATTTTATGATGAATTTGAGAGTGGTTTTCATGGGAGAGATAGATCCTATCTATTTTATAAGGATTATCTCAAAGATATTCTAAAGAAGTGCTGTGTCATTTGTTTTCTTTGGGAAGATTTGGCAGAGAATAGAATACATTAAAGAGCTACAATTAGACAATGTTGAAGCATTTCATAAAGAAAAGCAAGCAGAAAAATGGAGCAACATGTTCTATATGTGGACTTTATTTGTGTTGACCAGATTAGTTTGTAGTCATCCCAAAACTCATTTCTAGAGCATCACCCTTCCTTTTTTTTCTTCCTAAAATTACAATGGCCATATTTATTTTTTGGTTATTATTCTATTTTTAATCTTAAGCATTGATCAATACTTTTTTATTAATTCTATGTTGTGATTTTAATTTCTTGATATTTCTGATCTGCTTTATTAGTATTCATGACTCATATTTTTTGTCTTTCTATCATTTGAATAATAGTATTATATATTTCTAAGCAAACTTTCTTCAAAATATTTTTTCATTCTTTGTTATCACATCCTATTTTGGCACTCCATTTCCCCTTGATAAAGTATCTTTACCCATCATTAATTGTTACTTTCAATTAACATTGATTTATGGGAATACATTTAGATTACTGGAATTTGTTTTTACTATCTGCCATCATTCTGCATTGTTTGCTTTTTTTATCTAATAGAAATTATTTAAAATTTGAAATTACCTATAACCATGTTATTTGACTCGTACACGAATTTTACATTATTATTTAAATTAATAAATTGATTTTAGAAAATTGAAGAATATTCCATATCTGCATTTTTATTTTGAGTAGATTTGATTTATTCATGTGTTATGCATTAACTAATTGAAGAATGTTGCATTTTATTTCTGAATGTCTAATTTTTTGTCAAAGTTCAGATACTCTATATTCCACTGAACATCACATGAGCACCATTTCTTATGCTTTCTCATAACTGTTATTAAACAGGCAAAACTCTCCATACAGTATTGCCAGTTTAATACTCTATATTCATTCAAAAACAGAATTTTTGAGAGATAAAATTGTTGATTCTCTGATCTTTTTTATTTTTATGATCAACACATTGACACTCATCTTTCAAATATAATTTGTTTTAATAGGACTTAAGATTTTGGAGAACTGATGTTCCAGAGATTGCTACAGTTATTTGCTATATCTGACGTTATGGAGATGATTAATCTACCTCATTGATCTTTGGAAATGTGTAATTTTTGTATTCCTTTGACATTCATAATTATTCAGCAGTGACCTGACTCATTAACTCCTTAAGCTATTTTGGCAATATTGAGAAAAATCAGTGAAGACCAGGTGGTAATGATTTCTAAATGAAGAATTAAATAGATGTGTTACTTATATAAGCTTGTTCAGTGATTGATCCATATAAGCAGGGGTAATTTGTACATGATGTGTGAAACACTGATTTTCTTCTGCAATGCTTGGAATGTGTTTGAAGTTCTATCACTTGAATAATATTGGAAGATGGCATGATTAGAGGATGTGCTATATTTGAATTATATTAATTATTTTCAAGGAATAGCTTTTTATTATAGAACTTCTAATTTTGTTCTATAAGAATTATCTTCAGCCACTTCATTTTGTTTAGGGGAGTTTCAATCCAATTATTTTATTTATTTATAGCATTTCTATAAAATGAATAGTTTGCAGGATTTTTTGATTTTACAAACTAAGTGTAAATTATTGCAGGGATAGTTGAACTAAAAAAAAAAATTGATTAATCTTATAAATTTTATTAATCAAAAATTTTATGGATGAAATCATGAAAAAGTTTCATTTAATTCTATCCATTAATTGTTAAGATTAGTTTTCAATAATTATACAATCATATTTAAGTATTTACCAGATTATACATAAACTATACAATTTGCTACTACACAGGAAATCACAATTTATTTATTTTTAATAACATTTTTGGGGGCATACTGTAATAGCATAATTAAAATTAAACTTGTGTATGTTTCAACTGAGAAATAAAATTTCATATTAGATCTCATTTAATTTTCTTGGATTTTGAATTGCTTTGAAAAGTTTTTTTTAAATATTTTTTTTATATAAATGGGGATTTCCCCCTCCCCTCCTCCAACATGTTTAATTTAGTCAGTGGAATAAAATTTTTATATATTATATTTAGTTTTAATTCTGTTAGTAAATTCATAATGTTAACTTTCCTTTTAACCTAGTACTAGTAGAATGCATTTTTTTTTTTAATTGTAAGAATACATTGATTCTATAAACAGATTTAAAAGTTAAAATGTCATTTCCTTATTGGAGAGATGATTTTAAAATATATTTTAAATTTATTACCGAAAGCAAGTAACTTTTCCAGCAAAAATGTTATTTCACAAAATTGAGCACATCAATCCCTTTACTAATGCTTATCTACAGCTATTTGGATTATATATTGGATAAATATTTGTTAGCACTATGAATATAAAGAGGAACATGTTAAAAGGTACTATGGAGGATAAGATAAAATTGGTAGATGAATTTAAGGATAGAAGCAGCTGAGAGACTTCAGAGAACAGAATGATTAGAATTGCTTTAGACATTTGAATTGATGTTCAGGACATAACTTATGATAAGATTTAATAAATATAATGATTATTTCAAAATTAGTAACTTGGTTTATTGAGAATTAGCTTTGTTGTAAAAAATTTCTAATTTGAAAAATTTTGTAACTTGATTATTAATGTGTACATAAACTTTACTATTTGATTTCCTAATTTAGTAAACTTGTTTTATAGAGAAGCCACACAGCCTATCCTGTTCACCATGTCAGGTACAAAGGATGAAAAACAGGACGAGGAAAAGATCTATGGAGGCTGTGAAGGACCCGATGCCATGTATGTCAAGCTGATATCTTCTGATGGACATGAATTTATTGTTAAACGTGATCATGCACTGACTTCTGGAACCATTAAAGCCATGTTAAGCGGACCAGGTTGGTTTTTTAAATTGTAAATTGATTATATCGTATAAGAAATATTTTTTTAAGATTATTTTTGAGAACTATTATAAAGTTTTAAGAGAACTACTATAGTATCCCTATTAGTAAAGCTTGTTAGTGTGTGGTTTTGTTTAAATACAAATGAAACAATCAATCTAAAAATATATAGGTATAAAAAATCACAATTGATTTTAGCAATTAGTAATATTACATAAAGGACTTCATTATTTTATGATGTAGCACTAAATATTAGATGTTGAAATAAGTCATCAGATATCTGCAAACTTTTATAGAATTTGATCACTTTGGTTTTTGAGCAGAGAACTTAATATTTTTTATTGTTCTATTTTCCTTTTTTTATTAAATGAGGAAATGGCTCGTTTTGAAAATTCTCTCTTATAACTGGAAAATATAGGATGAACTAAAAGTAAATATACACTCAAAACGTTGGTGGAACCTATTGAGTATTGCATTCCTATTTTTGGCCAGCTGTTATTGATAAAAAAAGTTATAACACTTAATTAGTGAAGTGCTTAATTATTTATAGAATATTTTAACCAATAAGAATTCTAATAAGCATGGATTTTTTACTTTTATTTGAGATTGCATTTTCATAATATTCCACAAGCAGTCTTTATAAACTGTGATTACTCCTCTAGCTTGCTTTAAATCTAAGTAGTCTGAATATGTTTCAAGAGTAGTACTGATATTTTTGAAAAATGTGATTGATATGTCTCAATCAAGAATACCATTTTCTACCTGATAATGATGTTAGTTCATTAAAAGCTAAGTAGTATTTCTGATGCAAGTTCTAGTTTTTTTACTCTTTCATACCCTCTCCCCAGAGTATCTTGTCATTTTGATTGGTATAGTGCCAATTGTCATTAGTCATATCTTTGTATTAACTGTGATAGATTTCTTTTTTTATTTTTGAATTCTAACTTCTTGACATTGGCAAAACAATAATAAGTTGACCTAGATTTTATTAAAAAAAAACAACAATAGTAATTATGCAAGTTTAATAAACTGGAATTGTTATTTGTGATTTTGCACAAATAGATCTTAGCAAATGATTACATAGCTGGGATTTATTTACAATACCCTCTCCCAATATGGAAGTTCTAGAAAAAATGATTTAACATTGCCAGACTTGGAAAATCTGACTTGGTCATCATGATTTATGAATTGCTTATTGAAGCAATAAAAATAGATGTAATACCAGTACTTTTCACAAAAGTAGGTAATAGTAATAAAAGTGTTTCAATTTCTATTCAACTATAGTTACATAGAATATTCAAACTTTAATATGAATTATTCAAGATATAATTTTCAAGTTTGTAGCCAAACAATTGTCAAATTTTAAAATTGATATAGTTGTGCTAGATTAAAATAAATAGTTGACTAACTTGTTTTGAGATGGCAATTCATTAAGTAAAAGGAGACTATATTGTTGAATTTGATGTTTTAGTAACTTTTATTGGAGACTACTAAGTATATCAATGAAAAATTAATTATAGCAAAAAATGTTTTGACCATTTTTATCAATGCTTATTCTTTAATGTTAGATTCAGATACTTCAGAGATAAAAGCTCTTAATAATATCATTAAAAGTCTAAATTTTTTTCCTAGCAGATCTTAAATAAATCTATATGCTGATGGGAGCAATAAACTAATGTCCAAAGTTATTGGAAATAATGGGGTTGCCATTATGTCAGCCATCCAAAACTGATCTGAAATAGGTATAAAAGTGTTCATTCTTTTTTTCATCTGACGTTTGAAAGCCTGGTGACTTGGACAGGCCTTTGCCTTGCAATTGATTTTCACCTACCTTTCCTATATATAATAATAATAATACATGTTATATTCATTTATTTTTATATATTTGTAATTATGAATCTTTAATAAATAGTTGATATTTTTTATTTGTTGCTAATAGTAGAAGTGGAGAGTATAATACTCTGTTGAAAAGCAGTCGACACATCAGTTTGACATCTCTAAATCTGACTTTTGTTTAATTTTTCAGACCCTAACATAATAAATATTAGTTTTTTTTAATCCTTCCTTTTTCATAGGTCTTTTCATTATATCTTTCATATTTCCTCTTAAATGACTATCAAATTCTTTTTTTTTTCCTAATGTGTTTTCAGTTATTCTTTTGAACATTGTTAACTCTTATTTTTTCAATGTTTTTTTTTTTTTTTACTTTCAAATTTATCTCTTAAATGCCTCCAATCTTTTCCTAGTTGTCCAAGATTGTTTCATACAATGACAAACCATTTAACAAGTCTAATTTTTAAACTTTAGATCATAAAATAATCTCCCTGTATTAAAAACCTAATTTAGTCATCACAGTTTTTTTTTATACTTTTGCCTGTAACTATTTCCATGATCAGGCAACTGTAAATATTAAAAAAACAATCATTATCTCATGCCCAATTATCAGTTTTAATCTTTTTTTCTAATGTTGGATTTATATTTAAATGTATTTTATTTCAAACTGTCTACCAGTTTGATTAATTTTGACATTTTGTTAAGCTCATTAGTCTATAGAGATATTCAAATTGTTTACAAAACAGAAGGAATATTTACTAAGGCTATAACCTCAAGAATATGCGCGTAAAAATGCGATAATAGGGACCTCTACAGGTCTTAACCACAAACTTACGTTTTGGAAGAAAAGGGGGGAACGTAAGCTTGTGGTTAAGACGTGTAGAGGTCCCTACTATCACATTTTTACGCGCATATTCTTGAGGTTACAGCCTTAGTAAATATTACTTACATAATCAATGTGTGCGTTTAAATAAATTTATATTTAAAACAGAAGGAAAGAACTTTACTACTTTCCAGCCTCAATAAGAAACTGTTCATTTAACATCTGCTAAACATTTAAAATAAATTAGAAGATAGACAATATATATGCTATTTTCCTTATATATGTATATATTCCAAAAGAATATTAAAATCTTATAAAAATCTTTTGATTTCATATACAAATAAGCTGAATTACTTTTTTTTATCTGAAATGGTCAACAAAATAGACTAATTTGATAGAGTAAATATTAATTTCTCCTATTCCATATATCAATACTAGTCATATCAATAATTGTATTATTAGACCTCTAATCTTTGTATATCCAAACTGCTTTTCAAACCTATTATAAATGTATTAATACTGCCAGTAACACTTTATTACATTGTCTTATTTCTAAGGAAATTCTTCTTTCTAAAGACATTTTGCCCATTGTACTAGGTTAGAAATGTCAAATATCTTAATTATCTTGAATCTTTTCCCTTTAGTTTTAAAAAATTTAACAAAAATTTTATGATTTCTCTGCACTTTGCTAATCTTCAAATTAGCTACAGCATTTACCATTGTTTAGCTTCCTCCTTTTATTAATACAGATGAAAGTTTATTTCTATCTTCTAAATATTTTCAATACAACCAGTGTCTTGATAATATATATCCTTAATTCAATTCAATCTTATAACTCAGTTTTTTTTCGAGCTGAAATATTTTACTACAAACTAAATCATAATTTTTTTTTTTCATTATGTTCTTAACAACACTTTTAATTTTACCTGTTTCATCCTAATTTTGTTAGTTTTAATTTTTTTCTTTACGATTATATATATATATTGCTAACCCCAAATTTTTTTTTTCTCTTTTGCTATTATATTATTATTGACTTAAATTCACTCTCATAATTAGCTTTTTTTCCTATCTAAAATATTTTATTTTACTACAAATTAAATCATAACTATATTTTTCTCTCATTGTCTTTTTTTTTTATAATAATCACTTTTATAATTTTATTTGTTAAACCAAAACTTTTTTGTGGTGGTGTAGTTTTTTTTTTGCTTTTTGCTATTCTTATAATTTACTAATTGTGTTGCAACTTTGTCTTTAAATTTTTTAGTTATAATTTGAATTTGTGTTATCATTTATTTTATTATTTACACTTATTATATTCAACAATTGGGGGGGGGGGGGATAAATATTCTTTTTTATTTTATATTACCCCTTTTTTTCTTAACTTCTGCACTATTAAATTGTGGTCTGAATTTAGACCAGTTATTTTTAATTGATATTCAGAGAAAAAATAGTATTTTGAAAATTCTGAAAGATAGGAAAATAAAACTTGCATTCTAAATTCATATTGTAATGGTTTGTTTTATGTAAAATATAGTCTGTCATTTTTAATGCCTTTTGTAGTTTTGAAATTACTTTTTAGAAATTCCCAGAAAATAATAATTTTGCATTTATATGTGAATCACATAAGGAACGATTACTTTTAATTATGACAGTTTTTTTATAATTAGTTGATTGCTGCTATTTGATAAAAATTTATAATCAAATCTAAAATAAGAGATAACACTTAATTAAATTCAAGCTAATTTGATTTTTACAAAATAGAAACATATTTAGGAAGATATTGAGAGGCACATTATTCAATTTTAAAAATAATATAAAGTTAAGGCATTTAACTCACAGGTTTTAATGAAATTTTGACAAAAAAAAAAAAAACAACAAAACCATATATTATGGCATCAAAATGTGCAACAAAAAAATCAAATACTTGAAAAACAAATTGAAATTTTAATTCAAATTATGAATTATTTTGGAAGAAAACCACTTCTATTTTAAAATAAAGAATAGTGTTGTTATACTATTATAGAAAAATAAATTACCCCCCCCCCCCATTTCTCCAAATAATCCATGTTTAAAATATTCTTAATGCAGATAAACTTTAAATAATTGTGCACTTTTACTCGTGAGCATTATCACAAGTCATGCAAATAAACTTAACTGATTTTTTTGGGATAATTCTGAAACAATTGTTATGTCTATTTCTTGGAATAGTAAGTGTGATCACTGGGTATTTGGGATTCACAAAGGGAAGAATTTGGAACACTTGCACTTCAAATTTATCATCATAGGACCTTTAGGATGGAGTTTAATTTTTGCCATCTCATTAATTGTTCTCTTAGTCAAAACTATTCAAACCATCAGCAATCATTGTAATAACATGTTACATATCCATTTACTTGTGCTAGTGTTAGAATTTGTTTCAGATTTTCTCCTAACATAGAATGTTCTTGATTCCTCATTTTTCAAAGATATTTTTGTCTATAATATCTGATACAGAAACAAAGCATTGGCACTTTTGGTGTCTCATATTGGATTTATATTGAAAAATCACTTAATCCAAAAATTTTTTTATTTTTTTATAGTATGAAAAGAATTCCATGGTATTTTTATGCATAAATTATTTTAAAGGTATCATCACAGTTAATTTTTTTTATGGTATTTATGGAGACTTGGCTTTTACTACGAGTCTTTTCACATTTCACCCAGACCATCACATATTTCTTTATCATAAGGTATTGCATGCTAGTGCTACTTAACTTTTATTCAAATCATTTATATGATGGCATATATTTGAGAAATTGTTTTTTTTAAGATGTAAGTTTTTTCTGACAAATCAACAACTACATCATCTATTCAGTGATGAAAACAATTTTATATTTTACTTTATCTGAAGCCTTGTAGGAGAATCAAATTGGAAAAAATGTTTAATTATAGCAATGAAAAAACTGGACTTTAAACCAAAACCATAATTTTCTGCAAAAAAATTTTTTTTTGTTGTTCTTAGATTAATTGTAATGATCAGTTGTTGTTTTTTTTTATTATAAAATAGTGTCTTCTTGGAATCAGCAGCTCTCCATACAGATTCCATGAACTTTTCTGTTCTGATAAATGTTTCAAATATACATCAATCTACAAAATCTAATTGAAAGTTTGCAATGACTTTGTAAAGATTAAGAACTATTGCTTTATTGCAGTGCATACATATATTATTTGTAAAGTTATTCTTAAGTACTGTATAATTCATTCAAAATCTGATCCATCTCCATGAGCTTTCTGTGCATAAATTTTGTGACTTTTAACCACCTGGTCATTATTATCTTGTTTTGTCAAAAAGTTATTCACTTTTCCTTATTTAACTCTTTATATATAATGTTCTAAAGTAATTTTTTTTCCCTCTTCTATAACCTTTATTTATTTTTTAAATTTCTTAATACATAATCTCCATTTTTTAAAAATATTGGCTAATCAATTTGTTTTTGTATAATTACTAGATCTTTCTAAACAGCTTTCAGACAGTCTTATTATTTATAAAAGAACAGATAGTATTTTAGATTTTTCAATCAAAAAGCAAAATTATGGATATTATATAAGTACTTGCATAATAATAGTTAGTGTGAAACAGATATTTCCAGAGAGGTTATTTCTTTGCTGCTGCAATCAAATAGTAAATAACTTTATTTTGCTGGCTAACAGATTAATGTTTTAAAGAAATTGATGAGATAATCTTTCATGAATTTTTGTTTTTATTTTCCTATGAATTGGTAATATTTTGTTGAGTAATCCCAACATATATATATATTTTGTGCACCTGTTAAGGGCATTCCATCAAAGTTATAAACTGAACATTAAGTTGGTTATTGTTATATATATTGTAACCTTTGGTTTGGATCAAAGAAACCAAAGATCGATGAGTCTAGGGCAATGCTGGTTTTTGAACCGTTTGAAATTTTTTTTTTCTCGTAGAAGAATTGCAGATCAAATGAAACTCGGAATAGGTTTTTTTTAAAGAAATTAAAATTTTGTATAGCAGTTTGTAAGTGTATTGAGGGCATGGAAGGGGATAAGGCTCCCACATACAGCAAAATTGTGAATATGTTTATTTATAAAGGTTCAAGTGTTGAATTGGACAAATAATATTCTTTGAAAAGTGAAAGTTTAATATATGAAAAGGCAGGAAATTTAACTTGCTTATAATAAGACTAGTTTAATATTTAATTTAGGGGGATAGCTATAAAAGTGTAAAAAATTATGAAATAGATTTAAGGCTATTTGAAATTCGCTACAAGTAGGTAGTGAAGATTATTAAATCATGTGTGCACGATATATAGTTTTAATTGTAAGAACAATTCCACATTTTTATATATCATTGGAAAGGGGATTGAGAGAACAATTGTTTCATATCAGTTTTAAGTCAATAATTATAGTCATTCAAGAATTTTAAATCAAAATTTTAATCTACTCTTGATTGTAAAAATTTTTCTTTCAATATATATATACTTTTTACATATCAAATGATTATGCCATTTCAATTGATGTTATTTTATAGGCTATTGTTTATTATTATTATTATATATTGTAATTCTTTGCATAATTTTTCCATTGCCAAAATGTCTTACGATTCGAAACATTCATTGATTTTCTATAGTTATCCTTATAATTTCTTGATAGTTTTATTTTCTTACATCAGCATTAATTTTTTTTCCCTATCATTTTACAAATTCCACATAAAATTTTAAATGGGTCTGTTGATCTCATTTAAATCAGCCATCTTAAGTTTTAACATTTTAAAATGATTTGTAAGTTCTAATTTTAATTTGAGTATTTAGTAGGGATGTCAATTGGTATTAATTATTCTCAACAGCTTTTACTCTAATTTTGCCATTAATCAGTGATCTCTTCCTATGATGTGCCTTTTAAATAAATTAGTCTTGATGCTTTTTTATTTTTTAAATCTTCCCTTACTGAAAAAAAAATAATGTTTCTTTTTCTGCAAATTCCTTAGTTTTGTATCTTTTCTGATTCCATTTCCACATTTGCTCACTACACTAAACATATTTCAGTTATATATAGTTATCAATTTTAAAGTATTTGGTACATTGAAAAGCAGGTAATTGTTCCGACCGTATAATGCGGCCGCTTGATGGCGCTATTGCTTGCAAAAATAATGAAATGTAACGTTACCGGGCCGATAATTTTTGCTTTCTGCTCTCCGCCAATTTTTCAAAGTGTTTTTAAAAAATTTCCGATGGTTTTTAACAGAATTTTCATTTTAAAAATGTATAGAACAAAGAGTTTGAAAATGTGTATTATTTTTTGAATGAAAATTAGAATAAATACATCCACTAGTCTGAGAGAACCAAGCTGGCAGCGTGTAGCCCCGGAATGTGTGTGTGGGGGGGCCTCCAATGGTTTTGCCGATCCGAAGGAGCGGCCAATACATGCTCTAATCTGAGCGATTGAATGCACATAAAAACACTTAGGCCTATTGAATTCCATAACCCTCACATCCTACGCTAACTATATGAAGTGTGCGCTATTTCCATAGTGACACGAAGCAGTGTGCAATGGCATGTATGTCTAATAACGGCTAATATGAACATAGCTGTTCTATAGGCTGTAAATTGGACTGCGTAAATGGGATATTTCTGTGCTTTTGCAAGCAACAGTGCGGTCAAGCGGCCGCATTACACGGTCGGAACAACTACCAAAAAGCAGTCTGTATATCTGCATAAAAGTCCTCTATTTTTTCAGTATGAAGATTTATTGGATTTAGGTTAACAATTTTATTTGCTATTAAATCTGTCATAACTGTTATTCTTTAAATTTATAACCATTTTCACTCCAATTGGTTTCTGATATTTGTACCTCTTATATTGTTTCAGCAAGATTTTGTCTAATTTCACAAAGCCTAACAATATCCCGTTGAATGTTTTTGTTCTTCCATTTCATGCTATTATTCTTTTATTTGATTTATCATTGAATGATACTGTAGACCCAAATGGTGAAATTTAACCATTACTATGACTTTCCAGCATATAACGTTTTATGTTCATTATTTTTATTGCATCTTGATTATGTATTATTTATCTAACTGTATTGGCCACTTGCATTAGTTTCAGCAAATTACAAATAGTTAAGCAATAGTCAGTGCAATTACAATGCATTTACAACAATCAGTTTATCTTCAAAACAAAATCTATTGGTTCTAAATTTACACAGCTAGAAAATCATCATGCTGGGCCATGTGTTTGAACAGACCATTTACCATGTGAATATTCATACAATAATAACAACTGCAATGGCATTAGGAATTTATCCTGGTTGGTACTTTTATATCTTATTGGTGGATCTAAGGGTTTCCTTTGTCATTTAGTATCAAACTAATTTTATATATATATATTTACAGGTCAGTTTGCTGAAAATGAAACTAATGAAGTTAATTTCCGAGAAATCCCGTAAGTTTTTTTAATATTGAAAATTCATGAGTGAGGTTTAATTCATAAGATTTTTTTTTTTGTAAATTGTCTTCATGGTTAAATTTAAATAATGAACACATTTTGTTGCTTTTTTAGAAATTTTATATAGCTAGTTCTAGATAAAATAATGTTTTTTATTCTTAGACCACCATCTATCTTAATTTCTATTTTTTTTGCATTTGTATATACCACGTGATTACATACCATTAATTTTATTTTTTTTTTTTTTTTTAGTTCTCATGTGTTGCAGAAAGTTTGTATGTACTTCACCTACAAAGTACGTTACACAAACAGCTCTACAGAAATTCCAGAATTTCCTATTGCTCCTGAGATTGCATTGGAGCTTTTGATGGCGGCTAATTTTTTGGATTGTTAGCTGTGAAAAAGAGCATAAGCAGCCATGAACCAAAGAATTTAAATTTGATAGTAAAAACAAAACGGTAAAAAAAAAAAAAAAAATTTCTAAAGGATTCCTTTCAATCTCTTCCCTTGTGTTTTCACAGCAAGTTGTTAGCACTGTCTCTTCGCACAGACTGTGTCGAAACATTGCCTTTTTCCTAGTTCAAAATTTTTTCACGAAATGGATTGCTTTTATTTTTTAAATTAACAGTGATTAAACTTTATTTATATATTTGCTGGCTGTTGTATTTCCACCCTAACCCACAGAAATCGCATCCAGTATACTGTTTGTTTTATCATTGAAATACTTTGGTGATGGTTTATCAATTGTGGGAACCACCCCCTCCCTCTTTGACAAATTCTGGTTTATTTTAGGAGATTGTCTTCCTAGTTAAAATTTGGGAAATTTTTTGTTTTCTTGGAATAATTGAAGGCTAGTTGTATAGCCTGATCCTTTTAATTATGACATCAGAGCTTCAGCTGACGATGGGCATTCTAATAGAACGCCACCATTAAGTTGACCGATGCAGCTCCATAAATTGTGCTCCAAAAATATTTTCAGATTATAGATTTCAGTATGTATGAGTGCATTTCTCCTAATGGCTTCTTCTATTTGCTCTTCATTTTGACTGAAAATAGTTTTGTCAGATTCAAACCGGTGTGCAGTTCTAACACATTGATCTGGTATTGTTCTATTTGAAATTCCTTTTATTCTGCAAATTTTTAACCTTTTTTTTTTTTTGTTCTATTTTTTTTTAAAAAAATATATATATATATTTAATACAAAATGGCAGATTTTCCCCTGCTTTTAATCTGTTTTCTAGTATTTTTTCAAGGTGTGCAAAAGCAATTGTTTCTGTAGTTTTGCATACACTTAGTTAGATCATTCTGTTGTAAAATCACTTCAAATTAAATATTTCTTTATAATTCTACACGAAGCTTGGTTTTTTTTTTTTTTTTTTATTATGTCAATAATACACACAAAATGAAAAATATGTTTTATTCTGAGATATCTTCAGATAAATTCTTCTTAGCTCCAGCAATAGCAAGTTTATCAGCTGCTTCATTGCCTTCATTTCCTTGGTGGCCTGGGACATGAATCTGAAATTAAAAGGCAATTATCAAAATGATAAAATGTATATATAAAGATTTAACTATCTAGAACTGACTACTTAACATTAATATCCACTTCACCACATTCTATTATAGTTATTAATTAAACAATCAATCAATGGATGTCAGGTAGTAGTAGTGCCAAATTAGTTTCTAGTCATTCAATAAAAAGTACAATTTGTTATATAGCCAACTAGCAGACATCTTTTTGTTTCTATTAAAATTTTAAAATATAGTTCACTACTAATGTTCAATATTTAGAAGCTAATATGGAAGCTGCAATATTATCTGGCATCCAATGACTATAATGTTTACATAAATGATACAAATTAATTGTATTCCAACAGTCAATAGAGAAGAGCAGGAAATGATAATAGAATTTGGTAAAATTAAAAACTAAGTATAAAATTCTTTATTTGCCACTGAGGAATCATAAATGATGCGAGTGATTTGCTTTTTTTAATTCTCCTAAATACTTAGTATATTCTCAGATTTTACTTGTATATACTATGAGTTGAAATAAAAATGGTATTCATAAAGCAATACTTAAGACTAATATCTTAATAGCATATCTAATGTATAATTAAATACATTAATCATAACTTTATTTGTAAACTAGAATTTATAAAAAAAAAAAAGGCTAATCAAATAATTTCCTAAACAACTATTTTCAAAATTCACCTAGATGCATAATGAAAAATCCATCGATTTTAATTAACTTTCCAAATAAATTATGATTAGAATTGAATAGCTGGTAAATAATTTAACCCATGAACAATATTTGTAAAATATTGAGAAATGATGATTGATGACAAATCTTGATTTTAGTTTGTTTTTGCACATAACTATATATTCACATAAGATTATTTAGTTCAGTGACAAGTAATTATAGAGTTTAACTATTTGTCATCTTGAATATGTAAAATGGGTCTGTGATGAATGATTTTGAACATTACAATTTTATTGTAATGTGATAACATTATTTTCCCTTTGGGGTTTACAAAATTTTTAGCTTTCAGTTAAATATGCTTTTAACCCATTAATCTATATAAAATTTATAGAATTCATTCTAACAATATTTGCGTATGTGCAAACACAACTATTCTATTCAAGTGTTAATATTTTATATCTATATACAATTTACAGAATTCACTCTAATCATACATAATCTTAATCTTTTGGCAAACATTTAAGGTTCAACAGGGCTAGGTTCATGAATCAAATTCAAAAGATTAATTGGGGGGAGGAAATAAGACAAATATGCATCTTCCTTTTCAAGAATTGATTATATCTTTTACCATAAAAAACCATGAGCATATAGAGTGTGATGCTTTCTTCACTATCCAGTTTTGTTGGTCACTGAATCCAAAACTATTGTTTATTCTTTAAGTAATAACAGAAAATTAATGTTTATTTAAACAGCCAGTTTTTTTATTTTAGAATACTGTGGTCAGCAAGAAAAATGGGAAGTAGATATTTAATCAAATTAGATCTGCGTTTTTACTTCAAACATAAATAACCAAATTGAAATTGTCTTTATTTTATTTATATTATGAGGCATTAGAAAAATGTATAAAGCTTATAAAGGTCTGTGGTAAGACAATATTATCAATAATGAGATGGAAGGTCTGTCAACATATTAATGATTATATCACTGAGTATCCTGAAAAATCAGATTCTCTTATGAAAACTTTTTCTTGCTATTAATAAAATAACTGCAGCAATTCTGTTAATAAACATTTTAAGTTCATGATATACATTTTTTTTATGTTATTTTTAATCAAAGTAATTTCCATCAATCAATCTATAACCCAATTTTTCAATATAGTCAGAAAAACTGTGTTTCTTTTTAAACTATTTCTACATTTCGCTCAGCATATTATGGATAAATAGTAAGGCTTAAACATCGTAAGAAATACAGAAAATTAATGTTTTTGGGGTTTGAATTTCATTTGACATATATGATTAGTCAATTGTAATTTTGCTTCAATAAAGAATTCCTATTCAACTTTTTATATATATACAAATCTTCAATGGGAATTTTTTGCATCAATAACTTTCTGTAGTATATTCTTGTAAATGCCAATATTTCTCTTGGCTGCATCTGACATCCTAAAAATATATCTGTAAAATATACTTCTGTAATATGACTACTACCTATTCCCATGACTCTTCTATTATAGTGAATCCAAATCTTAAATATCTGTTTAAATTTTATGACTGTTTTCCCATTTATTTATCCTTTGAGTAATACAATTTTTAATATCTGATTTTCATTTGACCTATATAATTGACTAATCAATTGTAGCTTTGTTTCAATAAGGAATTCTACTATTATTATTTTTTATACAATTCTCTTGTATTCACATATTTTTATGATTGCTTTATTATGTGTATTCTTTAAATAGTTAGTTTAGTATCAGTCATTATTTGAGGCTTACTGAAAACCCAAGAGGACAGAAGTAAATTCTTTCCTTACGGTTTTTTCTGCAAAGATGAGCGATTATATGCACTTTTCTAAATCTTGTTTGTTAATATGTTTAGTATTCCTCTATCTACATTTCTATGCTTTCATAAAATTTTTGCCTTAAATGCATGTTCATTCTCATCCCCCTTTTTTTCTTATAGCAGTGATATGTTTTAAATATTGTGCTTTCTTTCCATGCACTATTATATGTATTATAAGCATGGAAATTTCTTGTAAACTAGCTAGCTGTCTTTATCATTTTGATTATTTTCCTAATTAAGTATGTCATATTCATTATTCTAAGATAGTAAGAAAAATTTTGATTAAATTATTTTATTAATTTTCTCCAATGCCATATTGCTCATAATTTGTTACCATTGTCAAGTTGTTAAAAAGATATACTGCTTCCTCTAAAAAGTTTTTACTAAGAAAGGTACTGGTCATAATACAGAAACTTGATCAAACCTATGTGCATTTATGTTATCTCTGCTCGTATGCTTAGTATTAACATTGAACATAAGTCTGAGAGCAATAGAATTTTACAAGACAATATAGCAATCAATAGTAGTCTCAATATTCAGAACTAAATTATACTAAAATATATTGCATATTCACTATGAAATATGAATTATTTAATACCCATGCGATTTTCATGTCTTTCAATAAATCATCCAAATGCTCAAATTCGTCTCTATTTTTGACATCTCCCCCATTAGACAATTTCCAGCCTTTCTTCTTCCATCCCTGCAACCATTTGGAGGCCCCTAATCAAAACAAATTATATTAATATCTAACTCGTATTTAAAATATATGCAATCAAAAAAATTGTTGAGAATTACCATTAATAAGGAATTGACTGTCAGTATAAATGACAGCAGAATTTTTCCCCATTTCCTTCACCTGCTTCAATGCTTTGCATGCTGCCTGGAAAAAAAAATATATATTTTAATGTATGGAATTAGTTGAAACAAAAAAATTTCACTCTACATGTTGTAATAATTGTGTATTTACCAATATTTCAGCACGGTTATTGGTCTGTCTCCCAGGTACTCTTTCAGAGACATTGCTAAAACATCAAATATTTATATAAGAAAATTACTTTCAACTTTACTGGATAAAACATCACATGCACTACAAATTAACTGAAAAGTGGGGGTAGGATAGAATCTTGTGTAATCACTAAACAAAATACTGTTTATGAGAATACTACAAATATTGGCATTAAATCTTTTGGAAGATACCATTTTAAATATTTTGTCATCTCAATAAGCTGTCACCACATAGACTTAGCATTTGTTTGGAGATCTTTTAGAGCAGAAATGTTTGGCTGAAATTTTTTTGTGATTATTTATTTTCAGTTAGGTTAACCAAGAGTTTAAAAGTAAGTTAAATATTCTCTCATTCTGAAACTTTATGCTATTGTAAACCTATCTATTCCTCTATATATAATTACAAAACCATTCTGACATATTCCTTTTCTTCAATACCATTTTAATAAAAACCATTAATTCAGATTTCTATTCATATAGATACCTTCTATAAAGTTAATGTGAAATTAATTTTCTTTAGATGTAATAAGTATTATTAAAAAGTAACATTCCTTGGATTTCACGGTTGACTTTTCAATAATTATTTTAGAGCTGTCCAAAATATAGGCCACATATGGTCTGCAATGAAGGTTTGGGTGGTCTGCCTATAGCTTTTGATATTGCAATTGATAACTACAAGCATCAAAATTAATATTAAATAGTTTAGGAAATTAAACTAGCTATAAAATGATTTATTATTTTGGATGCTAACCTTAAATATTTTTTTTAATGTGGTCCTTTAATTATTCAAGTTGGATAGTCTTGAATTATTACATAACATTTCAATAACTTTTAATTCCATTTTTAGCTCTTTAACAAAGAACCATTATATATTCGTTTTCAAAGCCCTAAGTTTTGGTTTCTTACCCAATTAACAAACCCATTATTAATGACATATCTCACTGATGTGATAATTACTAGTTTATAGTCTAGATGCATTGTTATATTTTACAGTATCAATTTTAATTACATTAAAATGAAATTGGATTTCAGACAAGCGATAGAATCTAAATGACAGTACATGCACAATTTAAACCAGAAGGCCCACAGAAATGAAGAGTAAAATCCCAAGAGGGTAAAAAATGATTTGCAGCCCAAAACTTTTAATTGTTATGATCGGTAGAGATGAAGGAAAGAGTGGTTAGAAAAGTTCCAAGACCTAATATTTCCCTAATATATAAATGCAGTTTCAAACTAGAAAAATGTCAAGACAATATAATTAAGTAATTGTAAAGATAGCATTAGCTAAATGATCAGTTTGTGGAAATAATTTAAGAGTTGTAATCTCATCAAATGCTAGGAATTATGACAAATATGGTCCATCCAAGAAGTATTTAATAAGATCAAAAGTATTCATGAATAGATAATATAATTACCATATAAAGGATATCTTACTTTTCATGATCTGGTCCCCAGTATATACCAATACCAGCACAAGCTCCTTTCTTTCCATTAAAGATACAACAACCATCCGTGTAAATTCTGGGGGCATCAGGATCTACCTCCTCTTCTGCTACTAAAAATACAAGGAAATAAAAAAAAAACCATTTCACCAAAGTACTATGCAGAGATCAAAGAATCACTACCAATAAATCAATTGCTGAAATGGCATGCTTTTTTAGTTCAAGAAATATATATATATTGTATAATAAATTTAAAAAGTATTAAACCAAAATATAATGCCTTTATAATCTTACCTGCATCTTCAGTTTTTTGTTTCTTCTGGCCTTTATCATCGTCTTTCTTCTGACTCTGATCATTATCATCTTTACCACGTTTCCTTGAAGTACCAGTCTCGTCTTTCTTTTTACTAATTCCTATAAAAAGGTCATAAACATCAATAATTCTTTACTTTAGAATAATGTAGATAAAAGATAATTTTAACTATGCATGTACATAGTTTATATAAAACCTGCTTACACAAAGCAAACATGAAATAAAATTGCCTGATCTAGTCATCATTCTAGGAAAATGGTTTGGGAAAGGGAAGGAGAATCATCTTCAAACTTAAATGGGATTTCTACTGAATAAATCTAAGAATGATCAATGAAGAAAATAGCTCCCACACAGATTATATTAACTAATGATTTAATAGTTTGCCAAAGTTTTGGTACTCAAAGTTTATTATTTGGGGTAACAATATATCGATTAGCAATATTTTCATTTAATTAAAAAAAGTTTAAATATTACAGATTTAGACTATCTTAATATTAAAAGCTTTAAAAAGAGTTGATAACCTTTTTTAAAAAAAACTAGTTTTGAACAGGTAATTTAAAAGAAATTCAAATGAATACTAGCAGATCAGTTTACTCTTAGGATTAAGTCTATATATTTTCTAGTGTATATGACTGTTTATATTAGTAATCTTATTAAACCAGTAAACATCACATGATTATTTCCTGTGATGTGATGTACTATGCTTACACAACTGTACAGTAACCCAGTGCTAAACATAGTAAACAATGGGTGCAAGGTTTGTGCACAAAATCCCTGTCTAGTGCCTACTCATCCAATATCCCCAGATTAATTTCTAGCTTATGGCTTTCATCAGTGAGAATCTTTGGATCTGAGAATACTGCACCTAATACAGCATTCTAACAGCCACCTTTTACCATTTTAGTTAACTATATAAAGCTACGAGTCCAAAATGAAAACATATTTTCAATTCAAACTCATTCACTTGTATAATCATATGGATCTAATCCAATTCACTATACCTTTTGGTATCTTTAATAACCATAGTCACTATCATCCCATAGGCAGAAATGGTACTAAACTCGCTGATGAAAGCCATAAGGTAGAAACTAGTCTGGTGATATTGGATGAGTAGGCACTAGATAGGGATTTTATGCATCCATTAATTACTATTGCTTGCATTGAATGGCATTACTGTATAGTTTATCACTGTAATAAAAGTAATCTTAACATAAAATATTGAAAAATTCTGTCAAATGAAAGAAAATAATCATTGGGGGAATATACAGATTCCATGTATCTTTGCAATTGTCCTCCAAGGTTAACTATTAGAGGAGAAATACTTTTAATGCAGCCAATATACTTGAAACTTATTGTTCTAGTATACAATAAAACTTACTTAAGAACTAAAACTTCTAAGGATTGCATATTTTACACTGAAGTAGAAATTGTGGAAAGAAAAAAACTAAAAAGAATCCTTACATGTTGAAAGAGAGAGAAAAAAAATCTAATTCATGGAAAACATACATATCCCAGGATTTAGTACATCATACTAGCATAGGAATATTTTGAGGTCACTCCCTTTTATAGTTAAAAAAGATTATTACAGATTATCAACTTGAGTTGATACTTCTGATGGTCGTATAGATTTCTCCAAAACAATATCTGATTTGTTAGGCTGCTCAAAATTACATTTACTATTGTCATGATGGAGCCCATCTTTCCAAGCATTGTGCATTTTTTTAATGAATTGTCTAATAATAGGACATCTTGAGTATCCTCTTGTTCATTTTCTTAACTATCCAGTGATCTTAAAAAGCCTTCAACAATAGTTTTAAAGCATTAATATTTTTCTTCAGTGCCCAATTTTTACATACATAGTCACATTAAATGTACTATTTTTTTGTTTTTAAAGATATATCTCTACATCTTATCCAGATTTTTCATTACAACTCTTCCTACTGTTGGTCTGTTACAAATTTGTTGACTATTGAATCCTTTGTTGATGAATGAATAAAATAGGCCAAAACTAATGTCTTAATTATCAATTTTGAAGTCAGTTATTGATTTCATATTTCATCATAATCCCATCTTTTAATTCTGATATCAATGAGAATCTTCTTACAATTGCTGATATTCGTTCGCCAAGCTTTAATCCACCTGTCATCATACACTCTTAACTTTCTTATTACATATTCAGTATAGCAGCCTGTCTCTTGTCAACATGAAACCAGTATGTTTCACTACAATAATTTTAATTAGCTTCTAGTTCTATGTAAAGATTTCTCATAAAAACATTCTGATATACCATTTACTTGAATCAATTATCTTAAATGCAATAAAACAGATATAGAATTTCTTCAAGCTTGCACATCTAGTAGTTCTCTTTCAATGTAAGGCTCTAATTTTACTTGCATGTGTATGAAAAATATAATGTACACTAGCATGATTTTTTTATTTAAAGACTGTAATATAAATTGATTTCATCCAATCTATGTAGATCATTGAATAGTTTCCTATAACTGTATTCTTTTTTGTAAATTTTCTCATAGAATGCCATTTATTCCAATGGCATTACTTTTAGCAATGATCTTTAAGACAAATCTTTAAATTGCTTGATGTAGTATATTTGTTATATGTTTTTTAATATATTCAATCTTTGATTGCAATGCCAGAAATTTGTCTTTATTTCACAATTAAATTAAAATACATAAGACTAAGGAACAATTCATAGATCTGACATCTAAGTTTATGCCAAGTCAGATTCTGCAAAGGATCCTGGACATCAAGCTATATTACAAATACCTAAATGATAAAGATATAATTGGTTTTTGCAATAAGATAGCACTATTGCTAAAAATATCCACATATAATCCATATCTTTCCTCTTTTTAGCAATAGTGCCATCTTACTGTGAAAACAATTTTCTTCCAGTACCAATATATACTTTCGGACCTATCTTCTTCAATAACTTTCTTTTTCAATTCAGTTTTATTTCTTATATCATCATTAAATCCTTCTCATATAAATTTACAGAATTTCAAATATTCAGTTTTTCTTAACAGATCATTTAAAAATATTTTCATATTCTTCCTTTTTGTTGTATACTGTCTTGTTTTAATTGAAAATTTACTAATGAATTGCTGTTCATTTGAAAGCGCTATTAATACAGCTGATTTTAATGAAGTGTCAGTTATCTTTTTATTTAATTTGTTTAAGTCAGAGCTGTCACTGAAGTTTTAATATTTTAAAATGATTCACAAGTTCTAGCTTAAATTCATTTAAATATTTTTGAAGATTAGAAATACCGATTATTAACAATGTTTTCCTTAAAAGCTTTTGTCTCTCATACTTTACTTATCAATAATTATTACTTCTGTAAAGTCTAGAAACGCAAGACAGTCTTAAATGACATTTTATGTTAAGATATAATTCAACTATGTATACCACCATCTGGATGCTTCTTGTTTGTCCATTTCCACTATATTTTTTCAAAAAGATAATAATATAGATTCCCCCTCCATCCATAAATTTCATAAATCTATTTCCATTCTTATTTCTGTCAAGTTTTGTTTTCCAATTCTAGCATTAAAGTTATTTTACAACCCAATTTTAAAATGTATGGTTTAATCAAAAGCAATCTGCATATCTTAAAAATATATATATTCATCACAATTTATTGGAGCAGAAATCTGAATTATCTTCCATTAAGTTGAACAATTGATTTCTCCAATGTTCTCTCATTTTTTATTTATAATGAATCCTGTTCCCCTTTATAATTCAAACATTTTTTTTTATTTCGAATTTTACAAAGTGCAACAAATATTAGTTTTCCAATTCATGCAATCTGTCTTTGAACATGATCTACGATTGTAGATAGCTAAATAAAAAGTCATCAGCAAATAGCAGCTTAAATCTACAATTGGGATTATGAGCATTCTCTGCCTTTGGTTACTAATCTCCCGGTAGTTTTGTCTGTTATAAATATAAAAGAAAATGATCATTCACACACTGATTCATCCTTTCTTCAAGAAAACCCAATTAATATTTCAGTTAAAACAAAGACCATGTTTCTTAGTTTTAAACTCTAAATAATTATAGCATAAAGAGAACTATGATAACATCACATTTGACTACTTGTCATAACTAATATTTTGGTTTTGGTATTCGATTGGAATTATTCATTGCATACACAAATTAAAAGATTGCAATAAGACATTTTATTAGATTGTTGGGTAAGTTCACTGTCTACAGATAAGACTAATCATCATCTCCTGAACTATAAATCATTTGTTAAACATGTTATGAATGTTTTATATTTTTATTATGTAGATTACACTTTAATTGCTTTTGTTTACAATAAAACAGATAATCAAGAAGTTTGCAATGAAAAGATCCCAAATCGTATTTGATAAATCATTCTAACAAGCTTTTAACACTTCTTTTTTTATTAAGGAAAATACGCATACAATTACAGTATAAATCTTTTTGGTATACATTTGTTACACTTATTACAACAATCATCAGTAAATAATTTTCCAAATTAGAAAATATACCCGTTTTATACATTAGTTAGAATTATTATAACAATTTCATGATCAGAGTGATAAGCTCATCGTTCAAACTCAGTCTGTAATTATCATGTTAACTAGTTTTATATCACAACAACTGGCTCTTCATTTAGTGACTTAGCTGGTGATCATTATGCAGTCCATATTTTAATTGGCAGCAATCCTTTGTTATTCTCCATCTGACTGGACTATTAATTTTTTAACCTTGAATTAATATTTAATTAGCATGTTGAAGTCATGTATCTAAATTCCTTAGATTACAATCAAATTGTTCAATTTACCAATAAACAAATAATAGTGGATAGATTTCAAACAAGGATGGAGTTTATACTTTATAAGAATTATTAATATAGTTTTAATGAAATTAATCTAATAAATAGCACATTAAATGTATAAAGATAATTCATTTCATCTTATCATTTAATTTATAATAAAAATTCTTAGACCATAATGAACTAAACATTGTGAATTTTGTAAAATCAAAATACTTTTTTTCATAGCTATTCATGACATAAGAAATTTGGAAATGAATAGATATGGGTAGACAATTACATTTGTGATTAATTTCTCTAATAAACAAGATTTGACAAGCCGTATGTACACCAAATTGATTCCATGGAAAGGACATGAATAATATAAGTATATGCTGCCTTCCCTATTAAAACTACTTAAATATACTTGACTTTCATTTGACAAAATATTTAACACATACTGAAATTATTCTTGCACAACTGAGATTTTTGTATGTTTAGGAAAAGTGAAATGTAGTTTCACAGTTGAATTATCATTGTTCATTTAAATAGATCAACATAAATGTTTGGCTTGAAAATTATTACTGTGGCAAGAAAGTTATTACCATGATATCTATCATCCTGGAAACTAGAGGCAGAAAAAGGTGCTTCCCTCGATAGAGATTTATTTATATCTTGAAAACTTTACTATCTTCAAAAAAAGATTGATTGCATCATATTGGGAATCGAGTAATAATAAATATAATAATTTCAAAAACCTAAAATATGAATCTATTTCAAAACATACTGGTGATTAGGATTGTATTTTATTGATGAATCAACTATCGAAGATATTATTTTTGAAGGGAGAGTGATCCTCAATTCTAAATGTAATCAAAGAAATATTTAATTAGTTGTGGTTAATATTTCTCTAGTAGTTTAGCTCAATACTTATAAATTTTAAGATATAAAATAACTTAATTTCATCATTATCTGAAATAAAAATAATTTGTTGCTTGGAACGTGTAATGTTTAAGTGTCAGAGATGACAGTGTGTGCTATCCAGGATAACTATTAGTTCAACAAAGCCAGTGTTCTATCACTACATTAGATTACATAGAGTATAATATCTCAGAAATTGTTTTATTTTTTAACAAAACAAACTATATTAAAATTTTTTTGATTAAGAACCAAGTTTAATGGGCATCTTTTTATATCTGTAAGTAGCTATACATATGATAACTGATGGACAACTAAAACAGTATCTTGAAAGATTTTAAGAGACTAAATGTGAGGATAATGCGCTTGAATGAAGTGAAAAAGAGACACTATGGATCTAGATGAATTCTAATAAGCTTCGAGAAAACATCTTGCATTGGACTTGTTTGAGTATGATGAAGGCTAATAATGATGTAAGAGTTTATCTAGAGATCTTAAGATTTTGAATCAATCATTTTATCATTACATTTAACAACATAGGGTCCCAGAAATTTATGAAATCTGTCGGAGATCTAAATGAGATAATTGGGGAGAAAAACAAAGTAGTAAACTATCGCAACACTGTTCAAATGCTACTACACATTTGTTATCTCATTCCAGGCCGACAAATATATCTGTACTGAATTAAGAAAGTATTACTTCAAAAACATAAATAGACTTTAAAATAAGTTTAAAAATATCATTTTCTGATATTAAGATTTTTTTACATAAGTGCTTTTATTAGATTATAAAGATTTTACAAAGATACATCAACCTTGCACTAATTTGAGTTTCGTTTTTCTATCAGATGTACGATAAAATATAATAATAATACTTTTTATCAGATAAAGAGATTATTTTATGGTATTTCTATTATAGAAAATTATTTTATATAATTAAAATTAGAACATAAAAGGATATTTGATCATATTTTCAAATCTAAAACAGAAAATAAAAGAAGCATAATTCATTAATAATGTAGATTCAGTAATGAACAAGAAATCAAAATGTTCGCTAGAATGCATTTAGAAGTTCATATTTCCTTTTTTTAAATATTTACTTACGAAAAGAGCACTCTCACTGAAAATGCATTAAGATTATATTTAATGTTCTTTATAAATAGTGATATAAATGCATATAAATAATTTTAAAAGGTGACAATAAATCTTCTACTAGGCCCTCTATAAAAGTTTTTATGAATTGGATAACATGAATTAATAGCCTGAAAATTAAAGAAGTTAGATACATATTACTATCAGTTTAGTGGATCATTTAGAGAAAATAGAAGCAAAAATATTGAAAACTTGAAGATCATTAACAAAATATAACATGGCAGAAATAAAATACAGTAATCACAATGAGAAAAAAAAGATAATATAGAAAAAAAAATGCATATAAAAAGATATATGGATAAACAGAGTGACTTAGAATTGTATTGATTTATAAATCGGGTGGCAAGAGAGCAAAAATAGACCTTAAGAATATGAGATGACTTTGATAGATCAAATCAATAATAAAATTGTTTACTATTAAATATCTAATTATTTTAAGATAAAAACTTGGCTAATATATCTATATAGTCAGGTTCAACAAAGTTTAGAATCATCATTTCTTTGGGAAGTATTTTCTTCAAATATTACTTTAGATCAGGCATATGGCCCTTTTCTAATTTGTGACAATCTTTTTCCATATGGTTCAAATTTTGTATTCATAATTATTGATATTTGATTATATAAAATATATAATACTATTTAATTGGAAGATGTGAGTACATAATCTTTTGAGACACTGGATTGTGAATTTATCACAACCTTACAATTAGAATCTGCATTGACATAAGTAATGTAGACTATTTATTTCATATTTAAACCACCCATGCAATGTAAGCAACCAATAAACACTTCATTGGAATATTAGTCAATTTCCAGGGTAATACCTGGCATTGGTTTTTACCAGGAGCAAATATCCACAGAGAAATCCAGTTTTACTTCTATCATACTGTTCATACTATTAATAATTTAAAAGTATTCAAGCATTGTAAACTTTTGAAACAAAATTAATCTGCTTGATCAGCTATATATATATCTAATACTATATCAAAATTCATATATTTTTGTTATTTCTGTGTTATTACAAATAAAAATTCTTGTTTGATGTTCATTCTAAAAAAGTCTGAAAAATAACTTCATTATATGGTACAAATCCTCATATAAAATTTCATGAGCAATCTCATGTTAAAAATGAGTTGGTATGCCTCTATTCGTAGAAAATATAGAGTTAATTATTGCAACAGATCAAAAATCCTTCAGTACTAGTGATATTTATAATTTCTATCCAATAGTAATTAATTATGTTGAAACAAAAATGATACCAGATTTATTCTCACATTTTCAAAAATCAATGCTCATGTAGAGATGTGTTATCCAATATTATTTACAATCTGTATTTAACATCAGATGACATTTAATTGTTCATTATTTATTCCCCTTAAGAAAATTCATTAAATCAATTCCTACTAAAAATACGGCAATTCTGTCTTGACGTGCTACAACATTTATCTTGGCAATAATTAACAGACAGAAAATAAAATTGTAAACCGAATTAATATTGGAGAGAGTAAAATTAGAGTGGAAATAATCCAACAAATTTTTTTAGGAACAACTGAAACTAGAGTTAAAACTTTGACTGCTACAATATTATTTTTATGAAGTCCATTCTATTTTTTCATATAAATTACAATAATAAAAAAATCATATTCAGTGGCTATATATATATCAATAATTACACATAAAAAACCTTTTTTCGGCACATGGTTTTATGCACTTTTCAAATGTTAAGCACCTATTTTAAGATTAACTAATTATTGCAGATGGAACACCATTTAGTGTTCTACATGGAAGTAAAATAACAGCAACAAAATAAACAATAAAAGAGAATAAAAAATTTTCATATAGAGATTCAATATATTTTCAAAGAATTGACTATTATAATATATAAAATAAATACATACAATTATCACATGATCATCATTTCTTATGCTTGCTCAAGCTGTTAAAACAGGCAAAACTCTCCATACAGTAGTGCCTCTCAGTGCAAGCCAGAGTAATCAATGGATGCAAGATACTCTAGCTTGCATTGACTGACACTACTGTATGGAGAGTTTTGCCTGTTTTATACAACTTTATATTGAATTTCTATATGAAAAAAATGTATTCTATTTTACTGATGTATTTTATAATTATTTTTATTAACATCACAGAACACTAGATGATATTCTATCTGCAATAGTTGATTAACATTAAGAGAGATGCTTAACATTTGAAAAGTGCACAAAACCATGTGCTGAAAATGGCTTTTTATATGCAATTATCATTGATATATATTTATATAAGTATTGTATATGATTTTTTTTCATTATAATGTTATTTTTATAAATGTAAATGGTTCAATTTCCATATAACATTTATTATTGTTCTTTTAAGTAAAAAATTGGTTTTCTCGTGTGTGAATGACTTTTCAGATGTTTACTGTCTAATAGTTATTAAAATATATATCTATAGTTAATATTGAATTTACATTTATAAGGATTCATAATTGAAACAAAGACAAATTTTTAACTAATTTTACATTTATTACACATTTTAATTAAAATCTGTCTTCATAGAATAGAAATACTATGAAGGAAAGAATAAAAAAATAAAAAAGCTTCTGACACACAAATTTGGAAAAACATGATAATGAGCGGCTAATTACTAAAAAAGAAAAATGAAGGATATGGAATATTACGATATGTTGGAGAGAAATAGGTGAGAACCTATAAGTTGTTAGTCTTCTGAATATTTAATCAAATTAAAGAAGGATCTGTCTGATATTTGGCAGCATTTAAATATTTGTAAATACTTATATTAATTTTGTTTCTTTTTTGCCCATTTAAATTATTTTTTTGATTTTTTTTTTTTTAAAAAAAACTTAGTAGATATTATTTCACTTATTTTTTAGAAGATTATACATTTCTTTTAAAAAATCAGTTATTTTACAAAAATTTACTGGTAAACAAAAAAGGGGGATAAAGAGTTATATCTTAGTTATCATTATTATAATTGAGGTAGAGCAGGGGTCCCCAACCCTATGCCTGCGGGCATCATGGCGCCCGCAGACCATTTTACGTGTGCCCGCCGCTATCCGAACACAATAAAAAATTATTTATCTGATACAAATAAATTTAATTTTTAAAATTTCTTATAAATTATTGTATTATATTGTAATCAAATTGTAGGGTATACTATACTTTTACAGTGTAAAAATATAAAAGTTAATTATATGTTAAAATTTTATTTTTGAAATAAATATTTTTTGTACATTATGTGTATTATTAATAATATCCAACTATAAATTTACATTGAAAAAATAAATGGTGCTCGCCACCTGGTTGAAAAAATAAATGGTGCCCGCCACTTGGCCGGTATTATAGAATATGCTCTTAAGTGCAAAAAGGTTGGGGACACCTAGGTAGAGGATTAACTTGGCCCACATTACTCTTTTCTTTTAACATAATTCAATTTGGTCCTTCAAGCATTTATATTATTTAAGAAAGTGAAATTATGAAAGGTTCTAGTTGAAACTCAATAATTTGACATGTTACCAGTACTATAAGAAAAAATATAAAATATTTCTTGATTTGTCAGACTTTAGGAAAATTCACACATATTCTCAAAATCTTTTCAGTATAAGCTCTTTCATTGTAATGTGTGATTTCTTGTGGTCAGAGACATAATAATTTGTCAGATATAAAGTCTCTCTTGACAGTATCTTGCTTCAAAATGCAAATAAAGTGTTTGGTATTTAAAACATCATGATTTTTCTTGCACAGATCTGAGCTCTATTAAGTAATAACTATGGATCAAGTTAGAGTATTTATATGTAAACTCTCAAAGTTGCCAATTTCTAACATTTAGTATATATATGCTAAAATGACTTTAATTAGATGAAAATATTAATAAGCATTGACATTAATGATTTTCACATACAGCAAAAGTGTTAAATTATATGATCACAATATTATTTTTGTAATGTCATTCCAACAAATCAAAATCATCTCTTGATAACTTCATGTTTAAAGGCTCTTCATTCTCTTTTACTTCTCATGATGTGGTGAAAATCTTGGACTACAATATTCCACTCATATCAGCTTCAAATTTTTCAAGCATCAATTTTTCCCCCCAATAAATCATTAGCTCTTACAATATTTCCAAAGTATGAGAATTTCTGATTCATTATTTTAGCTACAAGTGAGCACTGAAAGTTAGTTTATTTAAAAACTGATTCATTGGTCTTTTTTGTAATGAAAGCAGTCTTCTTAAAAACATTTCAACCAACACTAAATGAGGAAGGTAGGAAAAATAAAAAGCATAAATTACATATATATAAAACTTTTTGAAAAATAACCTCAAATATAATTTGCGCAATGATAAAATAGCCAAAGGAAAGATTTCTTTCTTCTTTAACAAAATATTGCAGGACTTCCAATGCCATGAATCTTCAGGAATATTTTCTGCTGAAAAATCCAGAAAACATTAAATTGATAAAAAAAAAATTCAGTGAATGTGAAATGAGTTTGGAATATATAAGAATCCACATTTTGTAATTACAGTTCATCCCTTATTGAAACTGAAAGAAAACCTTTAGTACATTAAGTCAATATGAGAACAATGAATTATAGCCCAAAGATAAAATTATACATATACGAGGACAAAACTGATTATGTTTGCTACATATAGTCTGATCATCTCAACTTAAACAATGGAAAATTGATGTCCTTAAGAGGTCACATAAAGCTATGGATATTGGAAACCATAATCCCCAATTATTGTACATAAGATATTGTACATTTTAATGTTTTAAATTTTTTTGTTTAAATATATACATAATAATTCCAACACCAATGAAATTAAACAACTATATAAAATTAAATAAATATTTTATTATTGAACCGGTTTTCATCCTATATTAGGGCCTTTTCAAAATAGAAAAGTGTATTTTGAAAAGGCCTAATATGGGGCAAAAACCAGTTCAATAATAAAGAAAATATTTATTTTTATATAGTTGTTTAATTTCATTTGTGTTGGAATCATTATTAATTATTTGAAACAACATTATGAACTAATTTATTTATTAATATGTTTGACCATTTTTAAAGAAATATATTCATAATATTTTTGTTTTTATTTATGCCTTTAAATAAAAAATATACATGATATTTTTTATCTATTCACTATATATGTATAGATTCCAATATTATCATCAATCCTTTTAAAATTTGTTAGTTTATTTGAATCAAAATTGTTCATCTAATTTACTGCAAACATTTCAACGATTTTTTATGACCATTGTCAAGGGTCTTCTAAAAATACAGTAATTAAAATACAGCATAAAAATTACATATTTTTAAAAATTATATATTTACCACTCATTCTGTATTATATCTATGTCATTACATTTATAAAAAGGACACAAAACTATAACCTTAAAATTAAAACTTTAAAATCATCAAGATCAATTATAATTCTCTTTATCATTTTTCCTGACTTTTAAATTTTACTATTCATTTTACTCTCACCAATTATTATGTAAATTTTATTCAAATTTTTTCTTTTTAATTAACAAATTCATTATTTTCTTCAAGCTATTTACATATATATACATTATATTTTTTCCTTTTATTTTATTTTAAGATTAGTTTTCAATTCAAATAAATTAACTTTTAAAATAATAGATTGATGGTTATATTAGAATACATACATACATATATATATATACAGTGAATATAATGTGAATCAATTTCACTAACATAACAAAGTGAAGTTACAATATTTTGTCAATCTGTTTTATTACAAAAAAAATACACAAAACAAAGTGGGCAGAAAGTTCATTTTTTCTACAAGATTGCTAATATTGGTATAATGTCACTAGCAGTAAAGACTTCCATTTTCTTACATTGAATATAGTGAAGTCTTAAAATTTTAGCGAAGAGACTTCAGAAATCTACATTCTCTGTCTCTCTCTCTCTTTTTTTTTTTACAGTGAAGTTTGATTCAAGAGAATATATTTTCCCTTTTAGTTAATTAAAATATAAAAATACATTTATGAACTAGGGAAGTGAATTATAGCCTGAATATGATTTAGATATTTATGTTAACATCATCCAACATTCTTGATAGATTTTATGAACAGACTAACTGGTTATTCAAATTTGCTAAATCATAATATTGGTGATATAATAATGATTGAAAGCCTCAATAAAATAAAATAAATGGAATTTTATATTTACTGCAATTATCAGGAGACTAGAGTATCATTTTATTTTCTTTCCTAAGGCTACAAATAACTGCCTACTGGAAAAGAAATTACTATATATACATATGTCATAAAATTCTTTAAAAGATTATATAAAACAGGAATAATAACTTTTATCATTTAATAAAGCAAGCTAGGAAAACTATTGAAAACTGAATTAACAATTAATATTTTATTTATTTGAGACTGCATTTCCTCAAATTTAGGACAGTTTAATAATAAAACCTATTATTAAGTTCAGAGTTCTTGTGTGGGAAAATCTCTATAGGTCACATGCCTATCATTTCTTACCTACACTATCAGTTCCATCTACAAAAGCTTGTGCTTCCTCCTCTGTTGGAAACTTCTTATAACGAGCCCCTTTAAAATCTTTGATTTGTTCCTGGCATTCTGGCCTAAAAAGAAAAAAATATACAAATGTCTGTACATATCTATATATATATTTACTATTATCATAAATTCTCAAATTATTGAAAAACCCCATTCTGCCAATCAGTATAATATATCAAGATGAAATGTTTCTCACTTCTTAGAATTAAATTATTTATCTAATATATTTAAAATTTTCATGTCTATTAACAATTCATTTCCTTAATTTTTAAAGTAATATGGCGTACTTTGTATTTCCTTTCTTTTCATAATTTCAAAAATACTTCTTTTAATACTCATTTAACTTATTATATTTTACATCTATAAGTTATTAAAACTCAATAATAAATCTTTTTATAAATCTTTTTAAACATGTTTATTTAAGAATTATCAATGTTCTTTCTTTTCAGATGATAGTTAATCCAATTCCATTTCTTTTTCTTTCATGAAAAGTTCTTGTAAAAACAGAGACAAAATTCTCCATACAGTAGTGCCACCCAATGCAAGTCAGAGTAATCAATGGATGCAAGCTTTGTGCATAAAATCCCTATCTAGTCCCTTCTCATCCTATATGCCCAGACTAGTTTCTAGCTCATGGCTTTCATCATTGAGATTTGAATTTGCATCCCCTGACTACTCTGGCTTGCACTGTGTAGCACTACTGTATGGAGTTTTTCCCCTGTTTTAACAGCTTGTGCAAGCATAGGGAATACTGATCATGTGGTGTTTAGTGATTTAAAAATTCTTGTAATTATTAAGGGAAGTAATTTATTATTTTTCTATCCTTTCATGCAAAAGAAAATAATCAGATGTTTAAATCTGTTTAACCCATTATCCCATTAAAACAGCCTTAATTTTATCCAAAATATTCCTGTGCTAATCCTGCCTTTGAAATCCAGGTGGTTTAAAATTTTTCATACTTTTAGCAAAAGATCAAGAAAAGACAAGAAATAATAACACTGAAGGTGATCATCATAATATGGCAATAAAAAAGATACAGAAGCAAAGATGAAAATAGTGACAGGACAATTTGATAATAGAAGTTACACAAAAATACTTTCCTAGTGCACTGGTAATAATTATCAAAAAATGCAAAGACAAATTATAAAAATTGAAAAAGAAATACAACAAAAAATTGATTTAAAGTCATAAGAAAATTGTCAGAAATTTAAAAAACTCAAATGTCAATCAAAAATGGATGACTAAAAAGACCCCAATAACATAATAATTAGCACATATATTGGCGAAACACATGATTTGGGGCTCAAGTTTGAAACATTGGGAATTTTATCCAAGTCATAAGTAAGTTTAGTATTTTACTTTCAATTAGTCAATTCAGGTAATCATCTAATATTGGTTGGCAAATGGGTACTTAACAATTTATTTACTAGAAGATTAAAATTCCAAAATTAATTTGGATTAGTCAGATGCACTGATTACAAAAAAATATATATATTTGTATTATGTTGTTACTACTGCCATTAATGAGATACTATGAGTACTGAGCTCATAGTTCATTTTTTAAATAGCATGTAAATTAACATAAGATTTCTTTTGCATTATTCTAAAAATGATTAACTATAAATGGAGGACATTTCTGAACATTAAAAAATATTATTAAGGCATTCTAGAAATAGAAAAAGTCTAGAATTGTCAGGAGTCAGTGAAGGATATATGGATTTCACTCCAATACTAAATTATGAAATGTCATTGGGCAAGTAAATCTCTTTATGACCTCAAATTTAGGGAAAATGTAGAGAATAATAAACATGATTAAGAAATCATATTCATAAAGAAAATAATGAGGAATTCAAAAACATAGCATATTGAGCATACAATTTAATTTGCCAGTCTTCACCAAACAATCATCTACTTCATTACCAGGGGAAAAAATAAAAAATTATGGCTTCTGACAATGAAGAAATATAGAATAACTGATCGCAGTAAATAAGCCATAATATAATCTGTATATTATATTTCTAGGCTTTTGGAAGTAGTTCCAAATTTCAGAAAATCAACAAAGTAATTAATCCTATTGATTATCCTGCATCGAAAAGAAGAAATTAAATTGTTAAGTTAGTTTACAATCACTAAATGATTCTTAGAAGATGGTCATGGATAGAATAATAGGACTACTGACAGAAAATAATGTCAAAATGTTCAGGGTTGTAATTTTTCAACGAGAAATGTAGAAATTCAATATACCTAAAATTTCTTAAATAATCTGGCCATTCTGTGTTATGTGCAGTTAGGTATAGATTTGTTATTTAGTTGAATAATAAAAATAAAACTTTATATAATCTTAATAAAACTCAAATATTATGTTGACAGGCAATGGAAGAATCACATTATAGTGTTATCTTTTAGTCATATTATTTTATTGTCTGTCTAGTCGATTTTTGTACAATCAGAGAATAACACATAAACATAAATTCAACTAATATAGACATTGTGCTTTAAGCATTTAAAATAACATCAATAAAAAATTAATTGATGTGTGCAACTCAAAGACCCAGATTTTGAAATATATAAATATATGTGATCAAACCAGAAAATTTATTAATTCCTAATCCAATATCGTCAGGATTCCTATTTTGATTAGATTGAAGATCAAAGGAGGATAGTCATTTTGGGAGAAAAAATAAAGGATTTCACTTTTAATGAAAAAGTAATGTTTAATTTTATCCCTAAAAATGAAAATTGATTACAATAAAAAAGTGTAAAAAATTTAAAAAAAATTCAATGAGCAATCTTTCGTGGGAATGTATATGGATATAATTGCTTATTTTCTATGAATAAAAATTAGAATATTTATAGATTCTAGCATTAATGGTATTCTAAATAGATTTAGGAGTCAATCTAAAAAAGAATTATATGAAATCATCTATCTGAATTAAAGAGCATAGAATAGAAAGATGTCTTTACAAATGCACAAGCATTATAAAAATATCTCTAAAAAATTTCAATATCCCATCAAATCTTTTGAGGGATGTAGGAATTTAACTATTGTTAATAGAATTATTTTATCAACTACATTCTGTAATTCAGTATGAATAAATGAAGTTTATAGCCTTTTCTAATTTGCATAAACGTTGGATTTTGTTGAAATTAGAATAGTAATATTCAGTCACTCAGAATTAAGCATGGGCCAACTATTACAAAAAAGTCAATTCTCCTTTTCCTAACTAAATATTATTGAGTCCCCATCAATCATAATGACCATCATTTTCTCAGATTTGGATATTATTATTAAAATTAGTTTCTTCAGAATTTCTAATCATATGAAGCCAAACATCTTAATCAACCGAATTTAATATCTTTATTGAATTTAATGAAATTTCACTTATATTAGGAGGAAAAAGTAATTATCAACTAAATTCATACTTTGAATAAATATTTTTAGAAATCGAGATATAATTTAGTTCAATTTCTTTAGACTTATGTTAAATTTATATAGTCATTTAACAATATTGATTTAATTTATATGATGCTTTGTATAGTTTGATGCAATAAGCATGAGAGACCGAAACTTAAGGTTCACAGAATTTGTATAATTACCAGTATGCAAATATTTTGGCCTCAGATTAATCCTTATATGGTACATAATCACAATGTCAGTAGTTTGACAACATATTTTAAATATTTTTAAAATTGTTTTTAATAATATTTAATTTAGTTTGTAATAAGTTTCTTTTATTTAGATATAGAACATTGATTTTCAATAAATTCAATACCTACATTAATCTAGAACTGCTTTTAATCAAAATTTTTATTATTATTTTGCTAAGGAAATGGATTTTTTATTGGTTATGAGAAAATAATTATGAAATGGAGTTTTTTTTATTTCTGAAATACTTTACAACTCAATTAATGAAGTATTGCACAGAGTAGTTGAAAAATAGTAATTTTGTTAAATATAAAAGAATAGTTTACATCTATTTATCTAGCTATCCATCATATTTATTGATTTAGCAAAGTACAATTTCATCTTACAATTATACATCTTTTGATTCACATGTCTATCTATCGCTTAGATAGACAAGAGGAATTCATATGTATGTCTGTCTACACATGCTTCTATTTTTATCTTCTAATTATCTATCGTTCATTATTATATTTGTATACATAGTACTTGTTTTTCCACATAATCATATATGTGTCTGTTATATTGCTATAACTCCAATCAATTTTTGATAAGGTAGATGGTTGAATGACTTTGCCAATATTATTTGATTACTGCAACTGTTTTTCATTAGTCTCACTTATCCAATTTCATAAATATGTAAAAACATTATTATTAACTTTTGCTTTTCTAACAATTT
Organism: Epiperipatus broadwayi; assembly: GCA_028023455.1. Taxonomy (NCBI): domain Eukaryota; kingdom Metazoa; phylum Onychophora; class Udeonychophora; order Euonychophora; family Peripatidae; genus Epiperipatus; species Epiperipatus broadwayi. The sequence continues at coordinate 1,517,390 of JAQFVV010006254.1, forward strand.
TCTTTTTCTATGTTTGTTTTTAAGACTATAACCTTAAGACTATGTGCCTAGATGTAACAGTAGGGACATCTACAAATCTTAACACAAGATTAATGACTTTAAAAGACAAGAGAGACCACTCTTATCTTTTAAAGTCATTAATCTTGTGTTAAGATTTTTAGAGGTCTCTGCTGTCGCATCTAAGTGCTGAGAGATTCTTGACTTCGTTTAAGGAGTAGCTACAGTACATCACATCACATCACATAGTCTTAAAGTTATAGCCTTAATATATATTACTTAGGTAATGAGTATGCGCTTAACAAATTATTAATTACAACATGTTTGTTTTTATTATAACATAGTTAATAATTTATTTATTTTTTAATAAAGGTATTAATTAGTTCTTTATCATTTACAGTGCTATAGTTGCAGATTTATATTATTGTAAATAATTATTAAAAATAGAAGCAGAAACTATCTTAATAACAAAAATATTTGAAAGACCATTAATTTACTCAAAGAATATTTGGAAAGGTTTGTCTGAAGAGATGTGTACCACTCAAGATATTTATAGCAATTTAGCTTAGAGATGAGAGAAATGGATTTAAGAACAGTGATAAGTTTTTGGATTGTTTCCAACCTAAGGAAATAAAAAAAATCTTTATTTGGCAAAATGAATGGAGTTATTGTATTCAGCTTGCAATTAAAATGTAATAAACAAGAAATAATATTCAGCAATATAGTCAAAAGAGAAACAATTACACAAACTATGAGTATATTTAGAGCTGTATTTATAAACAGAATCAAGAGTTTTCGCAAGGTGATATTTGAAATAAGAAATATTTCAGCTTTCAATATGAAGCAAGATTTTTTTTTAAAAAAAGTAATGACTTAAGCATCAATGACTGTATTTATCTACAATGACTTTATTTATTACATTATTATCTACATTCATGTCCAACTATATGGATGTTTAGTCATGGATAGTAAATGGTGAAGTCAAAAAATCGTCCTTAATCACTTTCTACGTACTTTTTTACATTTTTGAAATATTCATATTATTAGCTTTGATAACATGAATAAATAAGTCATCAATGAATGTAACGTAGCAGTGCATTTACATCATTGTGACCGATTAAGTCAATAATTATATCAGTCATGAAACTAGTTATCTGTTTTCATTATTTTGTATTTCAATGCAACCAAACCCAGAGCATTTGCAATTAATGAGGTTGACCTCTTCTTCCCTGATAATTTGACTTTCATGTTACTTGACATTAATATATATTGCAATATGAGTCAGAGTAACAAAGCATTCCATAGCAAGCTCACTGCAAAATAAGATATGACCAATTTCTGAATTATAAACTATGATAATATAAGGCAAACAGAACTGTTTCTAAGAAACCTGTCATTACCTTTACCTATCCCATAAACACTTTTAAGCAGAATTAATAAATAATTTTATTGTAAAAAGTTGATTTCATTTGCTTTATTAAAAAAATGTGGCTATCGTCATTAGAAAACACTTATATAAGTATGGCAATTTAACTCCATAATAATAAGCAAAAAAGAGGACAAAAACAAAAAAAAATTATGTTGAGTTTGATGATTATATAAACTAATATGTTAATGAAAATGCAATTATAAATACTACCTAAAAGTCCTTTATTTTATTAGACATTTTGTCATGCTTTGTCTTTTAATGCAGCTGATTTTCCTTCTGAAACACTTCAAAAAAGTGTCTAATTATTATTCTCCAATGGAAGCAATTAATAATACATCTCTTTAAATATCTTTTGAGATAACTTTTATAACAAAAATGGATCTTCCTTTTCTCAAAAATTGAATTCAAATTTACCATTAGATACTTTTTTAGGATGTCGATCACTTTTTATCTCAATGACGATTTATATGAAAAATTGTAGATTCAATACCATGCTATATTTTACTTCCATACAATAAATTTGATGTAGTAATACGAATGTAAAAATCATTTTTAATTGATTATATGAATAAACTTTTGTGAACAATCAGCTATTACCAAATATTGCCACAAAATATTTTCAATTAAATGAGTCAAATGCCTTGACAAAATCAAGAAAAGCAAAAGATAAAATTACTTTTTTCTCATAATACTTTTTGAATTTGCTGGACAATAAAAACTATGATTGTATTCTAGTTTTTGATTTCTATTTAACTATAACTGATAAAATGCATCAATTACGCTTTGCATAATAATTTTCGATAATAATTATTAGTTTTTTCAATTTATTTTAATTTTAAAAATTGGGAAAAAAACATTCTTAAAATCAAACAGTACAACCCCATGGGTCCATATTGCACTGCCTTTAAAACTAATCCATATCACTATCATGTTTAAAACATCACAGATGCCAAAAGGATTTGTAGTTTTTCTGATTTTAAAATTACAAGAAGTTTAAACTCATCAAACTATTCAAATCTAAATGATTCAATAATTACAATTATTTAAATCTTTATGTCATTATTCAAACAATAGTAAAAAAAAACCTGTTAACATATTATCATTAAAAAAATATCATTTTGGAGATATTATTTTCAATACACAACCAAAAAAGGAACCAAAGGAACCATAATCAATTGAATTTATATTTTATTTGCAATTTTAATCCATACTGAACTTCTATCTTGAAATCTATTTGTGGTTTATGAAACTGCATATTCATTTTGTTACTGCCACACATTTTCTTCGAATCAAATCATTAAAATTATAATCATGAAAGGAAATTAATCAGGATTCATCTTTTTTAATAAACCCAAAAACATCATCATTTTCAATCATTATCAATTCACTGCAGAATGAAGATTTCTTCAAATTTAATCCAAATTCTCTAATCCTTAGCTTCTCTTCTCTACACATCCAGAAATGTCTTTATTTCATCTATCCATCTCACACAGCGTCTCTTTCTAGGTATTTTACAATCCCTTAGGATCCAATTTAAAATTTCAACTGTTCATTTATTAAGATCTCTTTTAGCAATATGTCTAGCCAGCTTCATTTCAGTCCCTTTAATCTTTTCAATATGATACTTGTTTGCTCTCTCACCCATATATGCTATTTTCAATCTCTTCTTGTTACTACCTAACACATCTCTGCAAACATTATTGAGTGATCTGAACTATTTCTATTGCTTTTCTGTTAAGTGTCAAAGTCTTACATTTATTAGTAAAAATAGGTGAAACACATCTATTAAAAATGTTTCCAAAAGCCCTTCATCCAAATTTAATTCTATGGTTAATTCCATCCATTATGATTCCATCTGTAGTAATAATCTGACAAAGATATTTGTAGTTATTAACTTCCTACTAATTCATGATTATTAATCTTTATTTTTTTTTTTTTTAAGAAAATCCATTGGACATTACTTTTGTTTTTTTAGCATTTATCTTTAGCCCTATTTTTTTACTTTTATCTGATAACTCTTGCAATATTTACTGAAGCTCTGAAATATTATTTGCAAAAACAATCATATCAACTGCAAAACCTAGATAACTTAAATAATTTACTTTTACTTTCTTAGTTTCCCATTTGAATCCTCAAAATATTTCTTGTAAAACCATTGTAAAAAGTTTAGAAATATGTAATCATTCTGCCATAAACTCTTCTCAATGTTAATCTTAATATTACCATGTAATCTAATCACTACTGTTACATTTTGATAAATATTCTTCAGAATATGACAATACCCTTCATAAAAATGCTTATAGAATCAAATGTCTTTTCATAAGTTACAAATCCAAAGCATAATGGCAACACATATTAACAGTATTATTTTCTATAACTTATCTCAGTACTTGAATGTGATGATTAGAATCCAAAGTTTGCTATAGTTGAGTTGTAATTATTTTGTATAGAAGACTGATTTCAAATATCTTCTTTATTATCTTTCTTAAATATCAATATTACTACTGAATTTTTCCAGTCATCTAGTACATGCTTATCATTTAGATCTTTGGTATATAGCTTTGCCAACATTTTTCCTTTATCTGCTTCTTTTAAAATATCAATAATAATTCCATTATTTCCTGGAGCTGCTTTCTTTTTCACAGATTTAATTACATGTCTTTCCTTTTCATTTAAAATACTTGGCAATTTATAAGATATGGTAATTGTAGGGGTTACTTTGTTTTCTTATTCTTCATTACTATATCATTTTTTACGAAACTCTTCAGTACATTTTATATCATTACTCTTTTTAGTAATAGTTCCATCTTTTTTTCTTAATGATGAAACAATTTCCCTTCCAATACCAAGATGCTCTTTTATACTTTTATTTGCTTCTATAGCTTTCATTGTCAATTCATAATTATATTTATACCATTTTAAATTCTTTTTCATGCCATTTTACAAAACTCTAGGCATTCAATTCTTCTTAATGGACCATTTAAAAAAACTTTCATATTCCTTTTCTTTATATATTGTTTTGCCCTGAAACAGAGTGTGAGCTAGTCATGGGATATTTCAAGCGCTGGATTATGGGCCTACTGTTCAGGCATGCTAATTATAAATTATCATTAGCTGGTACCTGAGGTTTACCTCTAAACAAATAAAATGCTTTGGATGGTAGGGATTTGAATCTAGCAGTTGAGATGGGCCATGGTGGGTATCATTGATGGTTCTGTTATCGATGGTATTCTCCCCTCTGCTTGAAGGCCGGTCCATTCATGTAATATTAAAAATATAAAAATTAAAGTTGTTAAATGGGGTTTAAACCCAATCAACAACTTCTATTAAATGGAAATACATAATGTTTCAAATCTGATATAAAAAATTTAAAATATTAAAATTTTAAGCACTCTCACATAGAATATTTCAGTTCTTTTATTTAAAAAAACTTAAAAGCTTTTAATTGTAATTTGTATACAATCATATATAGAACTGATTGTGCAGGACCAGATTCAAGCATTTTGTGATACTAAAAAAAAAAAAATTGCTACATGTATTTTTAAGTTTTATAGTAAAAAGTACTTATAAAAAACAAAAAAAAAACAATAAAAATTTAGTAACAAATTTTTCTTGAACTTTTCACTGCAAAACTAAATTATATCATTCATAATTTATAGAATTTACCATTTCATTTTCTATTGAAAGAATAATTAATAAAGTGAAATGGTCCTGACTTATTGCTGACTATAGATAGTTTCTAATGCTGTCAATATAATTTGAAAGAGATAACTTTGGATAAGCTTTAGATAAATTTTAAGGCACCAAGGCTAGAAAATTTTTCTGGAATTATCAAGTGAAATATTCAATATCTTCAAACATATTTGTACCGAATAAATTTTGAATCAGATAAAGATGTAAGTTTTAACAACATTTGAATATTTCCATTAAAATTTGAGATATTGTTCATATTTAAAAAAATACTTTTACATTTTTCATACTCAAATCAATTTTTAAATGATACTAATGCAATGTTTATTGTATATAATTTCAAGAAATAATTTGTATATGAACTGCCTTTGTTGCTAATTGTTGATAGTTTATATTGACCTTCATAATCAAATAATCTTCGTTAAAATAATATATATTATGTAATTTTTTAGTAATACAAACATATATCATGATAAAATTTGTGGCTTAACAATTTTTTAAATATTCAATATGGCTGCTTCGTCAGTGTAAAGGATAAAGTTGACTTTTGATAAAATTTTCTGATCAAATAATCAAACTCATTAAAAATTTGAATTTATTAATTTTTTATATGGACAAAATTGCATTTTTCAATATGTGGGTAAACATGTTATTGGAAATTCCATTTACAACATTTTTAATACTTTCAATATGGCATTCCTATCTTGTTTAGATAAAGGTTTATTAGAAGTAAGATTTTCAATATATATTTTTAAAAAACAATCCAGCATGGTAATGAAGTAAATGTAGTGCATAAATTTTGTAAAAGTCAATTGAAGATTTTGCTATATCTCACAGTAATATATTTAAATTGTGGTTTCTGCAAGGTACATAAAAAGCTTTCTCATTTTCACAGATGAATTTGTATTCCTTGGGCACTATTATCATAATCTTGCCCATGGCAATTAAACAAATACAATGCTGAATTGTTCAAATAATTGATTGTTTCATATAATTATTTTCCTGTTGTATTATGAATTTCTTCAAATTTAATAAAAATTTACTTTATTTCAGCATCATTGTCTGTTATATTAAGATAATTCTTGAGATTTGCGTACTCCAAAAGAATAAAATAATATTTATTTTAATGCATCTTTAATGACTGTTTACACTTTATTTGCTATTGCATTTATTAGCTCATTTTTAATTGAATGGGATAAAGTTTGATGTCCTTTTTTATGTAAATGATGATTTGAACCTGAGTTAAATTTCACAAATAATTCAATTAATCCCCAAAATTATAAGATCTTGGAAAGCTAAATTATATTGACTAAAATATAAAATAGCTGCAACTATTTTCAAGAAATTTGTTTCAAACATTTTCTAATTTCAAATGTTTTTTCTAATTCTTTATCAGTTAGATTGTGATTTGAGGAAATTATTCTCTGCTTGAAGTTGTTTTATAGCTTGTAAATGTATTGAAAGTTATTTATGCATTTTTACTTGCTGTGTTAAATGGACCAATCACAAAATCCATCTGCAGCGAGCAAGACATAACTTGTAAAAAAATAATTCACAAGCAAAACAATACATTTTAGACTTAGAATAAATCAACCATTTTGTGCTTTTCTTTGTTCATTCACTAATGCACTGGTGAAATATGTTGTAGAAAAACTTTTTTCGTTATTATTTTCAAACAAATTAAATAGAGTGATTTGTGCAAGATCATTCTTTCAGTTGACCATATATCAGGATTGTCAAAATGTTACTTTTTCAATTTTATCTCTGTTTTCACAAATGGAAAGTTATGTTGTTTCTATATTATCTGTATATTCAATTTCTTCTTCAAAATAGTTTTCCCAATTATTTGTAGAAATTTTTGTTGTTTTTCTGTTATGATCAATTTCACCTGTTTGAGTTTCATTAATTTATTGGGAAAAAATCTGATATAAAGATCTAGGTTTCTCTATCTTTATTTACTTGTTTGTAATACTGGGATTTTCAAGCATGTATTTCATAATTCAATTGTTTGCTGCTTAATAGCTTCTTTTTCTTTTCAGTTTTTCAGATTCACTTAAATATTTTCTACCACATTAAAATAACAGGATTTTAAAAAATATATATATTTATAAATTTAAATGTATTAGTCATAAAAATTAATGAAATCATATCTTTAGAACAACAATCATTTTTAAGTTTTTGTAAATCATTATTCATTTTAAGCATCAAATATTTTTCTATTATAATTTAAAAATGGAAAACAATTTTATAATTAAAATACCAAATATTTATATAAAACAATAATTTTCAAAAATTAAAATAATTTTTTATTACACTATATAAATGACAAAAGTTTAGATACCAAAGTTCATTTATCAACAAAATATTTTATTAGATGTAAACCATTTTCACTTTAATGTCTTCATCTGTTTGAAATTTTAAAACAAAATAAAATTGCAAAATGTAACGAAAAAATTTCAATTTTATGCAATCTATGGGACTTTTAATGCACAGTATAAGGTTCTGATACCATCTCACACCAACAATGATTGTATTTATATGTCAACATATAATTTTATAGGACAAAATAATTTAAATTTGTTAATATCATTATATTATGAATGATGAGATAGTAATGTCACAATATATATATATATGGGTATTTATAGTTGTTGAAAGATAATCATATAAATATGTAACTTTTTTGATATCAATTTTTTTTTCCATCCCAATCATTATGTATTAATTTGAGGAATCGGTTTTTTTTCTGGGTCTTTGAGAAATTATGTAGAAAAAAATATGAGGTAGGAATATCAATGCCTATTATATGTTAGCGATATTAGCCCATTTTATTTAGATATGTGCAGTGTTCAACTTCAAGCAAGATATATATGTGCAACAATAAATGTATAAAAATTGTGTAGAATAAAAATGATAATTTTGTACAGTAATTATATATAATGATTGTATGTAAATAATTATATGTATAGGTGATTATATAAATAATGTAACAATAAATGTGTAGCAATGTAACTTATAAATGTGTAGCAATATTGTTAGGTCACAGAATTGCATAGCTGGCCTTATAAAATCAGAGAACTGTAAAAACTCTATATATGGTGAGGTGGATAAAAAATACCAAGGGTATGTAAAAAATGCCATATTTGGTAATGTTTGTAAAGACTCCAGAAGTCTTGAGGGGTATATAAACCCCCAGAACTTGGTCTATATGTTCTGATATTAATGTAAGTCAGAGAATCCTGCCCTTGTAACTCCAAAAGTAGGACTAGGGTTTATTATGGGCGAGTCACCAAGACCTTTTATTATTTTAATGCACCTGAAATAGGCTATGTATATTTGTAAATACAGTTATCCTTTGTGTATATACTATATAAATATTATAATATTATGAACTGTTATATTTTGGTTTGTAATATATTAGATGAAGCAACAAGATTAATTTATTCAATTAATAAAAGATACAAAAAGCAAAATGAGGAAATTATATTTCTAAAATAAAGTCGTTATAAAATGCTGATTCTCATTTGCACTTACTTTATCTACAAGGTGTATTTTATTTCAATTACAGATGGAGCAATCTCTGCAGTTGATTTTTCACTTTGTTTATTTATACCAATTATTAAGAGTTTTAGTTGCACTCTTAGTATTTCATTAGTCATTGTAAACTTTCAAAAAGTATATAATTTTTATTCCATTACTTATGTTTTCTTATATCAAAGCTGTAGCTGTCTAACAAAAATTATGATTACTCGACAGCCAGTTAGCAAATTGAAGATGAAACATTTGAAAATATTTACAAAAAAAAAAAAAAATATATTTAAAAATAAAAAAATGATCAGAAAAAAGAATCGTAGGTACACAAATTGGAAAAACTCAAGCATTCTCTGCCACTTGAGTGAGATCAATTGATCTTATGTTTGTAGATTATCAGATTGGGCTAACATAATGATATTTCTAATTCTAAGAGTTAATTAATCAAATAAATTAATTAAAACTAATAGAACTTACAACCACTGGCTAGAAGCTAGTATTGGGTAGTCCAATTTAATAGGGAGTTTTAACTTTTTCTGAGGATAGAAAGAAATAGTCATTGTAATAGATTAAGATAATTTTTTTTAAATAGACTTATCAATGATATAAGATGAAAATAAATGCTCAAGCATATTTAGGCTAATGCAAGAGTGGCATGATTAAATCATCCTTTATAGTTTTTTTAACGCAAGTTGTGCTTTTTCATTTGTCTTATGACATTAACTCAGTAAGATCTCTGAAAATTTTTCAAAACACTGTAAAACGATTGTAAAAGAAAAATCGAGAAGGCGTATTTTATTGTTAGTGATAGACGCGACACGTGTTTTGCTATTTCAAGAAAATGGACAAATTAATTTGCATATGAATACATTATTATTTAATAACATTACAGTAATGGTTTATAACCTATTTTGGCCATGAATATGAGGGAAAACCTCGAAAGTACTAGGCCTAGATTAATTTAATTCTTTTTGGTTACTACTGACATCTTCTTCAGTGGATAAAATCACTTATATATGCTATCTAAATTATAAGTAAATGAATTAAAATTGTGTAGTGATTCTTTATTCAAAAGTTCTTCACAATCTTAATTTCATGAGACCTGTTAAGATTAAAAATAAAGTATTCTTTGATATTTTTAAACACTTATCAAACTCAAAAAACTATAAGTGTATTTAAATTAAATGAATAATAGGATAATTCAAATTAAAATACAATTTAAAATAAAAATCTCCACCTACAAGAATAGAATACAGAATCATAATATCATATTGATGTGTGTTATATGTATATTGTATTTACTTTATTGTGATAAATTTTTATGACATTGCTAAAATAATAGTTTTTTTTTTTTTAAGTCTATGTAAAGTATTTTAGAAAGTTTTAATTTTCATTATTTGAATTATTTAGAAGCTAACAAAGCATTTTGTGTATACATATGTATTATTATTATTTGTATTTCTTTACATTTTTAAAAATATTTTGTTTACTTTCCATATCCTCCCACATTTAAGTTTCATATGAATGTGTGTGTGGGTGCTTAGCTTACAATGGAATTCTAAGAATCTTTTGTACACCTATTTAAAATGTGGATGTATAATAGAACTGAATTTATTAGTTTTTATTAAAATCATATTCACAAGATCAACTACAACAAATATCACATAACTGATTATTTTGACAGATAAATATAAAAATTGTTTTCTTGATATTTTATAAATAAAAATTATAAATAAATTTTATTATTATTATTCCTATAAATAAATTATGACAGTTCAAATGGATAATTTCTTAAAAATAGTTTATAAGTAAAATTAAATGGCAATATTAGGTATAACATTTCAAACAGTATAATAATTGTTTTTATGGATAATACATTTACCCTAAGAAGTATAAACCTGGCATCTTTAGGTCTGAAATTTAATTAATCAAAATTATATGATGACAGATTAAGTAGTAGAAAAAAAGTAAAAAAAAACAAACCACTTAACCAATGTTAGATCATCTTATAAATTATCATCTTTCTTTATTATTAAGTTATTCATTCATAATACTGCTTTAAAAAACTGAGATGTAACAATAAATTATGATAAGAAAACAGCAACTTATAGCAAACTACTACAGTCAATCATGTATTACTGCTTGAATGATGTATTCTAATATCTAGATATTTTACCTGCCCTTTTTTTCTTCATTGTTTTACCATCTAGCTGATTGCAAATAGACAGCTTTTACTGATTTAAATTATATAACTATTGAATTGACTATGGAATAACTACCTAAAAGAAAAATCTTAAGATGTGTTATTAAATTTTATATGGAGCTTCAATATTATGGTTAAAGATGGTAATCAATGGCAAACTATCTCTGGAGACAACACTATACAAATTGAGCAGACTGTAATACATCTATCAATACTAATATATATATAAATATAAAAAACTAACCAACGAAAATACATATAAAAAATCAAAAAAAAAAAAAAGACTTATAAATCCAAGAAATAATATATTTCAACCAGAGGACTGGTTTTCATCAGAAAGAAAAAAATATACACAGTAAAATGGCGATATTGAAAAATTACAGATTTGATAAAAGACTACAAATTTAACAATCCCCCCTCCCCGATTGGTCACAAAATCAACACAGGATATCTAATCAACCAATGACAAAATTATTCCAATGCATACTTAAAACACACAAAAGAACTACATTTTCTCTTAATCAAGCTTAAATTCTATTTAAATTGAAAAAATAAATAAATAAAAAATCCAAAATTAAAATATATATATATGTGCATATATACAAAAAATAGACTGTGCTCATATTAATATTCATTAAAAACTAAAATATTTATACATATTAATCAAAAATTATAGTTAGTGCAAAGTACAATAATTATTTATAATAATTATTTACCTATATACCAATTAAATAGATATTAAACATCCATATAACCAATCTTTATATAAAAAATCTCATATAAGAAAATTTTTCACATATAAAAAAAAACTCCCTTACATATAAAAATCTTTTAGGAGACCAGGTAACCTAAAGATATAATAGTCCCAATATTTAAATTCAATCCATGTGGTTTAAGTTCTTAAATTTAAAAATAAAAAAACTCTCCTTTTGTTTCCTCTCTCTTTTAACAGAAAAACCCTCCTGTAGAATTACTTACTACTCTTAAATCATCAATTGAATTATTTGGTAAATTAAAGTGTTCTGAAACCTGTCTATCTTCATTCTTATGCAAAATGTCAAATCTATGATTAGTCAATCTGACATGTAAACTATTGACTGACTCACTTATATACTGGTTTAAACATCTACTACACTCTATCAGATATATACCATTTAAAATTATGATTCCTAGTATTTAGGACCACTTTTGTAATAACAATACGTTTACATGTAAAACATCTTTTATACTCACATGGATAACATCCTTTTTTCTGTATAGAACTTCTAATAAAATTTGTTTTGACAAGTATATCTCTAAATGACTTATATTTTCGATATACAACCTTAGGTGGATTGGAAAAAAATAGATTTTAGATAATCTGTAGAGTGTAATATGTTGAAATACTTCACCAATATCCAGTTAATATTCTTTAAATCTCTATTAAAGTAAGAACCAATGGTGGAACATCTAAATATTTTTTACTCCTTTTAGATAAAAGAAGTTTCTCTCTATCAATTAAAGAAGATCTCCTTACTGCATTATCCAACAATGTCTTAGGATACTTCATATTGACCAATCTACTATATAAAATACTATTATTTTTTTGAAGAAATTTCTCATTATTACAAATCCTTCTCATTCTTAAAAATTGACTATAAGGAATATTAGCCTTAAATGTTTAGGATGGTTACTATAAAAATGTAGATAGCAGTTATTATCAGTGGGTTCCTATATACAGTAGTAGTAAGAACTCTATTAGTGTAAATAACTTCAACATCAAGAAAATGAGCAATTGATTTTGAAAAGTCCTCTGGTTGAAATATTATATTATTTCTTGGATTTATAAGACTTTTTTTGTTTTTTAATATATATATAAATCTTAATTCATTGTAAGGTAAAGTTCTTTCCAGATCTCTCTGAAGAATAATATTTGAATGACTACTTGTTTTGTCTATCAAAAGGTTAGCTAAAAGTAAGCTATGATTTTTTGGATACTAGTATCTTATCAAAATCTATTTCATTGTTATAAAACTAATTTAACAACTTAACACTAGTTTAAAATTATTTAATTATTTTAATAATCATCACTCAAGATTGTCACTTCTATTATTTGTGACTACTATCACTACATATGGCTATTCACAGACGTTAGTCTATATTTTCTCAAAATAAATACCACAGCAAGTATAGTAATTTTTGTAAAGATTTAATTTATTCATTTTTTGTGCATGTGTGTGCTATCCAGATTTTAAAAAAAGATATTCTATAAATCTCCACTTAACTATTCAGATGAAGACAAACCATTGTCAACTCAATCTTTTAATTCTTGCACAGAATCATCATTATTTTCTAAACACACAATATCACATGATTTTCCCCAATACTAACTCGTATGCTTCCAAAAACAGTTATTTTCATTTGATGATAGACTCATTTACTACTGTAAACTTGAGTAATTATAGAAACTAGATGGCTTAATCTTCAGTTTGATTTCTGACTTTTGACTTTATCAGTATAGTATTCAAAACCATAACTAATGCACTTATGCATTTTACTACTTTATACTATTCAAGATACTAGTTTGAAATTTAAAAAAAAAATATAAGGCTTTTACGATATCTCGCCTGCAATTATAAAGATCTGATAGATCAGTTTCTATACATATCACATCGAGATTAATACTCCAACATTGGACTTCAATTTTAAGCTAACCATAGACTTCTTACATCATTTGGCTAAAAATAATAAGACTTTCTCATATACATCCTAAAATAATTATTTCTACATATTTTAAGTAGAATGAAAGAACTTGTTCTTGGAAACATAAAAAAAGTCATGCAATATTGTTGGTATTAAATAAGAAATGATCATACAGTTGTCATAAACTGATATTTTTTACTGATCTCGTATCAGAATGATATGCAAATGAGTTATTAAATTGCAGACTGTTAGCTTTAATGGTATAAAAAGGTAAAAGTAGCTGTTAGATACATAAATGCATTAGATCCAGCCTCGAGATCTAGTTTCCAATTGATGAAAGTAGCAGTCAAAATCTAATCTGGAATGGGATATTATAGAATGGGGGAAAATTTTTTTATAACTATCTGAAAAGAAATGCATCTGAAGATAACCGGACCAGTTGGTCTGTTTTTAGATTTTTCTAAATAACAAAAATAAATATTGTGTTGAGAATGTATTCCACTAGATTTTTTTTTAACTTTCTGCATTAAGAATAGCAATATAAATTATAAACAAAATTTAAAATCAAATGCATTAATTTATTAATCATGTATATATATATTTAAAAGTATAATACCCTTTATAAAAAATATTATATATAAATAATTTAATGGTAAAAGAAATATATTTAAATTCTTTAGTAGCGCTTTCAATTACGTAATAATCCTTGTCAGCTTTAACTGAATTTCAAATTTTAATGTTACATAAATTTCCATAAGCTGTGTATGGCCGTATTTGCAACTTGCCTATTAATAACATTATTTTTATATTTATTTATTAAAATTGCCTCTTTAATTTTCCTCTTTTTATGATTGCTTTCTTCCATTAATATTTTTATTTCATTAATATTAAATGTAAACCTATAATTACTAGTTTTTTCATGGTCAAAGAATACTGAAGCTGTATTAAATTGACTGTACATTATTTTTAATCTGATTATATAATAATTGATGCTCCTTTAATCTTTTTTCCATAGAACATCTTGATTCACTGATATATAATTTTTTACATCCACATAAAATCTGATTACTTCTTGGCAATTTAGGAATTATACCCTTAGAATTATTAATCGATCGATTAACATTTGGAGGAACACAAAATGAAATATTATACTTTTCTTTAAATATATTCTTAATTAATTTAGATTGCATGTTATTTACAAATGGCATAGATATCTATTTTTTATTATCTAAGGTAATATTGCAAACTCTCTTCTTATTATTAAATGAATTTACTGTACACAAAATTTGTTTTTTATCATAACCAACCTTTAAAAGTTCATTAGCAAAGAGTTCAATATTTAAAATTTTATTCTTATATTTACATAATTTATCATTGCGATATAAAAATGATTTCAGACTTGCCGACACGTGATTTAAAATGAATATATCCTCTTTCTCCAATAGGTTTAAAAATTAATTTATAATTTAAATCAGTAGCATCTCTAAATATTTGTAAATCCAAAAATTTTATTTTTCCATTTTGTTCATTCTCAATAGTCCATTTTAAATTGTTTAAATTATTCAGTTTATATAAAAGAACATCGATAATGTCTTGAGGACCATAAACAAAAACATCATCAACATGTTGTAACAGGCACATACGTACATTACATTGTTTTTTTTTTATTAGTAAACATTAAAAGAACAAAAGTTCGCAAATAAAAACTTCTTTTTTAAGAATCAAATATTGAAAATTAAAAAATCATCTTAAACTCGTATATATATAAAATCGCACAGATAATAAAAAAAAAAATTATTATTAAAATAAAACTTTATTAAAAATAAAAATAAAAAATATTTTAAAAGCAAAAACTTAAAAAAATTTAGAGATAAAAATATATCTTTAATTTTGGAAAACACATTAAGTAATCAGAAAATGGAAATGATTGTTTTAATTAGTCAATGTAAACTAGCGTTGGGCATTGAAATGTATAAGCAACGGTCAGATAGGAAAACAATAGAAACTAATAGCAAATGATAGAAATCCATCGGGAAATCGGACCTCAACGGAAGGATCATCATCATCGATGACGTAATGTCAATTGAATCCTTAAAATTAATATAAAAGGAAAAGTTTAAAAATTATTGATAGTTATTACGAGTGGACAGATATGTGTTAGTGCGGAGTTGAAGAAGAAGGGATTGAAAAGACGCACTCTTCAATCCCTTCAGTTCTGCTAAGAAAGAAAGAGAAACGAACTATCGTTTTCTAGATTGAGGACCAGCTGGAGTAAAAAACCTCCAGATGAATAAATAAAACGGCCAACAGAATACCAATCTCTTTAGGACGGCGTGGGAATTCACATTCAAATGGCAAGCAACGGATAAAAGGAACGTTTTGAAATCGTAAGAACTTTTTGAACTCTCAGCTTTAAATATATATAACTAATGAACATTTCTAAACAATAAGAACTTTACTTCTAAACTTGTTCTGTATTTAAAAAAAAAAAAGAAATAGATTCCTATTTGACCAAACTAAATTATTTATTAATTAGGTATAATTTTATTTGATGTATTTCTTTTTTGTAAAATCATTTCCATTTTTTTTTTTGTTCTTTAAGTTTTATTTATGATTTTTGGTTTGCGATAAATTAAATTATATAAATGTTAAACTTAAGTCGGGCGTGAATGGCTATATAGATTTGTAAAGTTATATATATAGTTTAAGGGAGGGTAATCTTAGGTTATTCGTTTCGTAGTTGAATTAGCTCAATGGATTGGATATATTTGTGTAATGAGTAGATGTAGTATGAGATCCGCTATGGACAGGATTGCATATATATGCCCCACACCTTCTGTTTGCCTATGGATGGGTTTGTAAGTCAGCAAAGGACCGCAGTCCATTCCTATGGAGTTTTTTGTTTATTGTTCTACTCGCCAACAGATGTAGCATTCCTGTTGGTGGAGAGACAATGTCTTCTCTAACTCTACTTACTGTTCAGATGTACATTCCTGACAGTATAGTATTTTGTGTTGTCGTATTTTCATGCTACATTGAATACATAAATGTATCAGATGGATTGGCGCCGGTTTGACTGCGAACTTTTGGCCTAAGGTTAAATAAGGAGAAGAATATTTTCTTTTCAAATGCAAATCTATGTAGTCTATTCATACTCGACACTCTAAATAAAAATGCATTAAATTTAGGTTGGGTATAGACGCTTGCATGGGTTCGTTACCGGTTAATTATGTTTTTGGTTTTCATATTTGATCAAAACATATAGACATTCGGTAAATACTGATACCTTACGGTGAGTATCTAAGATGTATTTATGTCGGATGTCTTTTAAGTTATTGGTGTCTTGCGGCATCTTATGATGAATGCTATTGGGTTCTTATAAATTTCCCTCTGCAATTGACTTTATCAATGACTTTGTATTTTGATCGGTTATGTTTATTTTGAAATGTTTTTAACCGTGTAATCTATGTAACCAATCTATACTCAACATTATAAAACAAACTTTCATAAATCCATCTGTGCGAACTTAATTAAAATGTAAACTTATAATATTATAAAAATTAAAATGTAAATTTAAATTCTAAAATCAAATTAAAATCTAAAATAAATATACTAAAATAAAAATGTTAAATTTTATATATATGTGCGTAAATAAATGTTTGTATGTTAATTACTGGCAGTGGCCTATTTTATTCTTTTTTTAAAATATTCTTAGATAAGAATTTATTGTAAATATAAATCTCTGCAGTTCCATTGAGCTAGTGCCAATGGGGTAACGACCAGATATCAAAATATATAAAGAAAAAAAAATATTTTTTTTGACTTACATATCTGCCTACTTTATAAATTTTTCTAGGTTCAAATGCCTAGATGGCACCCTGTAGTGCAGATTACGTTAAGTAGCTTTCTCCGGATCATTATAATGTCTTGTATAAATTTTAATATTTTCAAAATTATAAGAATTAAATATAATATCTTCATATAATATCTAAATTAATTAAGAATATATTTAAAGAAAAGTATAATATTTAATTTTGTGTTCCTCCAAATGTTAATTGATTGATTAATAATCCTAAGGGTATAATTCCTAAATTGCAAAGAAGTAATATAATTTATCAGATTTCATGTGGATGTAAAAAATTATATATTTGTAAATTGAGATGTTCTGTGGAAAAAAGATTAAAGGAGCATCAATTATTATATAATCGAATTAAAAATAATGTAAACAGTCAATTTAATACAGCTTCAGTATTCTTTGACCATGAAAAAACTTGTAATTATAGGCTTACATTTATATTAATGAAATAAAAATATTAATTGAAGAAAGAAATCATAAAAAGAGGAAAATTAAAGAGGCAATTTTAATAGATAAATATAATGTTATTAATAGGCAAGTTGCAAATACAGCCATAGATAACTTATGGAAATTTACGTAACATTAAAATTTGAAATTCAGTTAAAGCTGATGAGGATTACTACGTAACTGAAAGCGCTACTAAAGAATTTAAATATATTTCTTTTACCATTAAATTATTTATATATTATATATATTGTTTATGATGTATAGGAGCCCATCACAAGACAAAAGCTTGCTTAACAGGGCCTCATAGAAGAATAAATAATCACACTTAAATTCCTGGTTATGTCTTGGCAATCATTGTTTTACAGCCATTTTCCCATTGGGATTCACCAAAAAGTGTGGCTGCATATTGCACGCAGTTGGCAGCCATATTTTTCTGTTCAGTGAGATTTGCATAAATTGAATAAGGAAAAAATAGTGTTTAAAGATTTGTAACGATGGCATTATACTAGTAATTATATGACACAGTACTTTTATCATCTAATATTAAATAATGAATGTTTTCAGAAAAATTCAAACATTATTTAAACTTTTCAAATACATTCAACTAATAATAGTTTGAAATTTAAAATAAATCTAAGGTTTTTATTCTTCTCTTTTCTTCTGGTGTTGCTGCCTGATCAACCTTTAAATTCATGAATTTAAAATGATGCTCTAACTAATTAAGCTATTCGGTCAAAGGCAACAGCATGTGGGTCCTCCTGATTTCTACAACTTTATCCTAAAAGCAGGGTTAATTAATAGCTTCCAGATATTATGTATTATCACACTAGATTGACATATGGAGTTGACATTTTTATGCAAACATCTTCTTTGAATTTTTTTATTTCTTCCTCTCTATCCAATATTTTTGAATTTTCCTATTGAATATAGTCTGCTATTTTAAATACATTATATTTTCTCTTTTCTAATTATTAGTTTGTGTTCTTTAAATCATTCTTCAATGTGGCAACTGATCTCGCCAATATACATCCTTCCTCATTCATGTGATATTTCATAGATACAATTTTTGTTTTCCAGAATTTCAAGTTTAGGTTTTGTAGATATTAAGATTCTTTGCAGTATAATATGACTTTGAAAAGCTGTTCTGCATTATTAGTGATTGCAGATTTTTCTAAAGTCTATCTGTTATTCATGAAATGTATGGATACACCACTACAGTACCAATAACTATTTTGTTTTTTGATGTTTCTCTTTGTTGCCCATTTTAAAGTTTTTTTAATGACAGCTGATAAACAACCATTTTTCATGAGATTTTATCTTATGTAAATCTTTTCTTAAGCCAAATCACTGATTTCTGAATTAACTTCTATTGCTCTATTCCATAGTGATAGTATAACTCTACATCTTGTGTTTCTGATGTGATTGGATATATATGCTAAGTATAAGATCTTCTGCGGAGAGGGATCCTGTTAACCATAGTTTTGATTTTGCTATATGAGAGACTTGTCACAAGAACATCTAAAATGCCAATTTTTGTTTTTGTTGTGATTTTATTGTAAATTTAATTGAAAGGAATATGTTGTTGATGTGTGCCCAGAAAGTTTTATAAAATGCTTCACTGTGTCGCCATACAACAAATATATCAAACCAGCAAAGTCAAACTTTAGGAGAATATGAAGTGGATACTAGGCTCTGGTTTCAAGTTTCCATATAAATATTGTTAATCAGAGTGATAGTGGAAGTCCAACACTGTGTTGTTGTTACATAGAATTTTAATAGATTAGGGAGAGTTGTTCTGATTTGTAAGCTAATATCTTCATTTATTCTTTTCCTTATAATAGACAATGCTTCATCATAGGGTACTTGATAAAACTCTTTGTCATATATGGCAAAGGACTAAGAACTTAAAATCTTGATAATGTTTGGCAAAGTGAATTTCTCAAATTAACAATAGGTCTTAAAGGAACATGGTCCTTAATGGATTTTAGGTAGACTATAAAGATGAGAAATTTTATTAAAATACAATGCTATCTACATTTCCTAAATTAATGAAATATCTGCAATGCTTTCTGGGTAATGCTTATAATTATCTGTTTTGGCACTCAGTATCAGATTTATTGCCACTTTTTATATTGGCCTGCTGTGAGGAGCTCTTGTATTTTATCATAATCAATTGTATCCATTACAAGTGTAGCATTCCCTTTGTCAGCAATGAGAATGAATATGGATTTGTATAATTTGAAAGATTTAATAGCTTTCCTCTCATCATAAAAAATGATTGATTTTGGTTTTTAGTATCTCTCAAATATTCTTTTTATTCCCCAGCTTAATTCTGCTACTTCTTCTAAAGGCAATTTTTGGGTGATTTTCTGAGTAGCTGCCATTAATTACAACTAATAAAGGGATATTAGAAGATATGATGGCAACACTTAATCATTTTTTCAGAATAGAAATTTCAGCATCTGTGTACTATTATTAACAGTTGAATGTATTTGAAAAGTTTAAATAAAGTTTGAATTCTTCTAAAGACATTCAATATTTAATATTACATAATAAAAATAATCCATTATATAATTATTAGGAAACATTAGTGGTTGTGTTCTATAATTATCATCCTTTACTGCGCATTTTTAAAAATTAATTGATAATTTAATAATTTAAATCACCATATTGTGATGGTGACTGATGGTAAACAAACCCTCATCATAAGTTTTGGTCAGCTAGCACTATATTCACGTGTTAATTGACTCATAAAATGTAAAGTATAAATATAATTTAAAAACCAAAAGGGACGTTTGTAGGCAATATACATACACACATATTTATATTGTCAGATATTTATTTCCATATTGCAACTAAATGTATAGTAGTTCATTTTAATTAAATTTATAGATAAAAAAAAATATTAAAAAGATTTCATTCATTGTCTTTGGTACAAATATTTTGAAGAAAAAAAAATTAACAGTATTTAATACATCAGAGAATAATTAGACACATTATGATAAAAATTCTTGATAAGGATTTATCTCTTTGATGTCATTTTTTTTTTAATTATTATTTTTTAATGTACCAAGAGATTGTTTCAAAATTTAATTTGTAAAGTATTGATAAAATTCTTGAAATTCCTCTTTTGTAAAAATAAAAACTCATTCTGAAATCAAGAATAAAATATTACATTTGTTTCTTTTGTGTTTATTGTATAAAAAAAAGATTTTGCAGTGCTGATTTAGAGTGCATCCACCATTTTGCATTCTAAGGACTGCTCAAAACCATTACTGACACATCCAAGCGATAAATGACATTGAATAATCCACACAGTCACTAGGATATGTCAGCAGTGATTTTGAATTGTCCTTAAAATTCAAAATGGTGGAGAGTGCATTCTAAATCAGTCCAATCAAAGCAAGCTTATAACTTTTAAAATACAAATTTTATTACAATAATGATGGCACTTCATAATAAAGTATGTGGGCAGGGGGAAGGATGTTTTTGACAATACTTCGTATCATCCAAAAAATGAAGAAGTCCAATCAAACCAAGTTTATAATTTTGGAATACTAAAAGTTTATAACTTCTAAAATACAAGTTTTATTACAATTGTAACGAGCACAGACATTCGTTACATTGTTGTTGTTTTTTTATATTTATTAAACATGAAAGTAAATTAAAAAGTTCGCATTTAAAAAGTTTCTTTAAGAATTAAAAATTGAAATTAAATATCATCTTAAACTCGTATATATTAAATCGCACAGATAATGAAAAATTATTAAAATAAAACTTTATTAAAGAAAAAGTATTTTAAAACTAAATTTTAAAAAGATTTGGAGATAAAATTATATCTTTAAATTTATCTTTAAATATATCTTTGATTTGGAAAACAGGTTAATTAATCAGAAATGGAAATGATAAATTTAATTAGTCAAATGTAAACCAGCCTTGGGCATTTAAATGTAAAAACATCGGTCAGATAGGAAAACAATAGAAACTTTTAGCAAATGAAATAAATCCATTGGGAAATCGGACCTCAACGAAAAGGATCAACACATCGATGACGTAATGTTAAGTCAATCTTTCAAAGTAATATAAAAGGACAAGTTTGGAAATTATTAGTTAGTGAGTTATTATGATTATTACGATGTGACAGATAGATGTTAGTGCGGAGGTGCGGGAGAAGAGATTGAAGGACGCACGTTCAATCCCTTCAGTTTTGCTAGTAAAGAAAGAGAAATGAACTATCGTTTTTCTACATTGAGGACCAGTTAAAGCAAAAACCTCCGAATGAATAAATAAAACAACGGCTAAATGGATACCAATCTTAGGACGGCGTGGGAATTCACGTTCATGGCAAGCAACGGATAAAGATGAACTGTTTTAAACCGTAAGAACTTTATAAATAATGAACATTAAATTAAAACTTTCCTAGTATTTAATTGTTACAAATAGAATCCTATCTGACCAAACTAAATTCTTTATTAATAGTGTTATTTGATGTATTTTTTTTCTTATTTATGTAAAATCATTTCCATTTATTTATTTTTTATTCTTTAAGTTTTTATCATGATTTTTTTGTTTTTCGTTAAATTAATTATATAAATGTTAAACTTAAGTCGGGCGTGAATGGCTGTATAGATTTGTAAAGTTATATTAGGGGAGGGTAATCTTAGGTTATTTGTGTCGTTGTTAGATTGGGTCAATGGATTGGATATATTGATGTAGTTAGTAGATGTAGTCGGAGATTCGCTACTGGCAGAATCGCTTCATACGCCGCACTCTCCCGTTTTGCCTATGGAAGGAATTATAAGATGCAGAGCGCAGTTCCTTTCTATGGAGTTTTTTTTTTATTGTTCTTCTCGTTAGATAGAAGTAATATTCCTATCTAATGAGAGTCAATATCTTCTCTTAATCTTTTTGGTGCTGCCGTATTCCGTATTACATTGAATACATCGATGTATCAGATGGATTGATGCCAGTTTGACTGCGAATTTTAGCCTAAGGTTAAATAGGGATAGAATATTTTATTTTCAAATGCAAATCTATGTGGTCTATTCATACTTGACCCTAAATAAAAATGCATTAAATTTAAGTTGTTTATAGACGCTTGCATGGATTGGTTATCGGTTAAGTATGTTTTGGGTTTTCATATTTGATCAAAATATATAGACATTCGATAAATAATGATACCTTACGGTGAGTATCTAAAATGTATTTATTCGGATGTCTTTTAAGTTATTGGTGACAATGCAAGTATCTTATGGTGAATACTATTGGGTTACGTATAAATTTCCCTCCGCAATTGTCAGTAATCAATAATTTTGTATTTTGATCGTTTATGTTTACTTTGAAAGGTTTTTGACCGTGAAATCTATGTAACCGATCTATATTCAACATTATAAACAAGCTTTCCTAAATTTATCTGTGCGAACTTAATTAAAATGTAAAATTAGAATATAATAGTAATTAAATGTAAATTAAAGTCAAAAATCAAAGTTAAAAATAATGTTAAATGTTAAAATGTAAACTAAGACTAAAATAATTTTAAATCTTATATATATGTGCATAAATAAATGTTTGTATGCTAATTACTGGCAGTGGCTTATTTTATTTATTTTTTAATGTTGAAATCTAATTAGATAAGATATTATATTATTTAATCTCTGCTATTCCACTGAGCTAGTGACATGGGCTAACGACCGGAATCAAAATAAAAAAAAAAATTTTTTTTTTTTTTACTTACGTATCTGCCTACTTTATAAATTTTTCTAGGTTCAAATGCCTAGATGGCGCCCTATAGTGCAGTTTACGTTAAGTCACCTTCTCCGGATCGTTACACAATATATGCCTTAACCACATCCGAATAAATGTAAAATTGATCAAACCAAAATTTCAAAATACTAAAAGCTTATAACTTCTAAAATATGGCAGCTGAAAGAGAAATTGGCTGAAATAAAGCATATTAATTTTACAATTAATCAGATCTTTTCTTACCAGAAAGAAAGTCTGATGTTCCACATTTTCTTTATTACATGTAGTTAGAAAAAAAAAAAATGAAGATAAGAAAATTATTGTTCACACACTTGATCTCCTGACCTGGATATTGGATCTACATTTGATCACAAGGTCATTATGGGCTCTTGAAATTGATACAAATCTATTTATCTATTTTCTATCTATTAACATCAAGCAACTTTCACCATCAACAAATAAACACAGAAGAATGTTCAAAAAAATATTTGATGACTTTTATCACTTGGATGTGTCAGTGGTGGTTTGGGCAGTCTTTATAATTCAAAATGACAGAGAGCACTCTAAATTGGTACCAATTTTGCTTTATAGGAATGAAGGTTCAGCCATTACAATCAGTGAGCAGTTCAGCCATTAGCAATCGAAAATCAGAAGTCAAAGCAAGGAGAAAGTGAGTGTTTGGTGATTGCACTATAGTGCAGAACAAGAAAAAAAATTATTCAAGAATGGTTAGAATCCATTTTTGAAAGAGTTAACAAAAAATGTTAATGCAAACAAAAGAGTTAAGAAAACTTGTAATGGAATAAAGTTCACCGAGGACACCAGATCGAATCCTCAAATAATCACCATGTGAGCTGTACCATTATGCAGAAACCTTGCCTAACAAGAGTAGTAGTAAATCAAAGTCATCTTTTTCTCCTGTTTGTTACTGCACATTTCAAGAGTGCTTTATAAGTGGGAGCATGAAAGTTTTGTTTTAGCTAAGAATAGGGGGAAATGATCATCACAGAAGCCAGCTTTATATAATGACTCTTACGATTAATTATTGCAAATGAGTCTTTTAAATATATAAAGAGTAGAAATGAAATGTGTACAATCCCCCCCATCTTGGTATAAGTAAGAAAAGTACATTTAAATTTATTATTATTTTCTCATGTTTCTTTTTCAAAATATATGATTTAAGAAATTAATCTTATCTAAATTAAGCTATACATATACAAATGTATGTATGCATATAGAATTAGATCAAGGTGTATATATATAATTTTTTCTAATGTGTAGAAAAACATGAATTAAAATATAATCTATCTTGCTGATATTTTTTTTCTTATGTATAGCACCAATCAGCATGGGTATTACATATATTTGTTTAATATACAAAATTAACAAAGCGTATGTCACACTTGAATGAGAAGCTATAAAGATACACAGAAATTATTACACGCTAAGCGCTTTCAAGGTCTTTTGCCTCATATTCATAGCGGTACTGTGAGCTGCAGAACGAAAAAATAGGGCAAGGGAAACAAAACAGTATGCAAAGCATATGCAAATGAACTAGATAGTCCAACGTTTGGAGATGTCAAAGCAGGTATCTCGTCTATTGATGGAGTTATTATTGCCATTAATAAAATATGCTTCTCTGATTTTCCGCTTGCCCTATTTTTTCGTTCTGCAGCTCACAGTACCGCTATGAATATGAGGCAAAAGACCTCGAAAGCGCTTAGCGTGTAATAATTTCTGTGTATCTTTATAGCTTCTCATTCAAGTGTGACATACGCTTTGTTAATTTTGTATATTAAATTATCGAATGAGAAGTCTTAAAATCTTTAATACTTTACATATATTTGTTTATTTTATGTGCTTGTATTAATATTCCCATAACCTGCTTATGACTCCATAACAGTAAGAAACTAATAGAAAGGAGGGGGTGTTCTCTTATTGCTAATTAATATATCATAGATTATATTTTTATTCTTTTGTGTTATAATTATTTTTTGTTTGTTTGTTTTTTAATATTTCAAATTAAGATTAAGAAAATAAATTTTTGTTGTATTAGAACAAGAAATGGTATTCAATGTTTTACTTACTTCAATCCATAGTTAATATAAATAATGTGTATTTATTGTAAGATAGGCTAGAGCTAGCATACAGGATAATCTGTAAAGGAATGTTGGGTATATCTCTCAATAAGAATCTTGTAAGGTATCTTTCTATGAAAGTGGATGCTTCACTTTGGCTAAGGTTGGCTAACCCTGGTGGAGATGGTTATCCAATAGGGTGATTAAAAACATAAAAAAAAAAATAATAATGGCTGTCAGTTTAATCCCCTTTTTAACAATGATAATTAATGAAATTAGTTATTTTGCTCTGCCTTATCTTCAAGTTAAGTTACAGGATTTGAATTCAGTATTGATGGGTAGGGAAGTTCCTGTTACAATATATATCTAAAAATATTTTTATTTATTATTTGTGTATTCTTGTGAAAAGAGAAATAATAAATATTAAAAAAATAAAAAGCTGAATTTTAGCTACTAAAATTGAATACAGAAAATCAAAACAAATTTTCTAAATTATTTGACAATCCTAATGTTTGAATTTAATTAAACAAAAATTGATTTAAAAAAACATATAAACACTTCACCAATGACCAATATATTTTCTCATTCTCAATAGGATAAGTTGTATCTTATATTTTTAAATCATTTTCAGATTATCAAAATGATTGTTAAATCATTATATATGTGCATTTTTATGATTTTCACTTTAAAAAATGTATCATTCTCAGAATGGATATCTTTGATAATAGTATAAAATAAAAATAGCAAATTCTCCATACATGAAAGAGCAAGCTCCAATAATCAATGAATGCAAGAATGTTTGTGCATAAAATTCCTATATAGTGTCTACTCATCCAATATCCCCAGACTAGTTTCTAGCTTGTGGCTTTTATCAGTAGAGAATTTTGGATCTGAGAGCATTGCACCTAGATCTTAGGACTGAATGCAACCTTCCAACTGCCACCTTTTGCCTATAACTATAAAACTATGAATCCAAGATGAAAACACAATAATCTTTTCAATCCAAGCTCATTTGTTTGCATAGTCATATAAATCTAAATCTAGTTCAGTATCTATACATTTTGGTGTCTTTGTTTTTTTTAAAAACCATAGTCACTTTCTTCCTATGGACATGATCGGTATAAAAGTACTAAAATATCGCTAGATTGTCATTTTCTGTGCTTACCCAAGCTGTCAAAACAGTAGCAAATTCTCCATTCAATAGTGCCACTCAGTCACCTCATCCTATGGGCAAGCTTACACTGGGTGGCACTATTATATAGAGAGTTTTACTGTTTTAACAGCTTGTGTAAGCACAGAAATTGTTGATCACATGATGTTTTAGTGGTTTTTATACAAATCTTTCCCATAGCATAATGGTGACTGTGATTTTTAAAAACCCAAAGGGTTTAGATAATAAACTGAATTCAGATCTATAGGACTATACAAACAAATAAGCTTGGATTGAAAGCATTATTGTGTTTTCATATTGGACTTTCAGCTTTATAGTTAACTAAATAACTAAAATGTGGCTGCTGATGGATTGCATTAGATCCTAAGATCTAGGTGCAGTGCTCTCAGATTTAGGCTCTCCACTGATGAAAGCCACAAGTTAGAAACTAGTCTGGAGATATTGGATGAGTAGGCACTAGATAGTAATTTTATGCGCAAACCTCCTTGCATCCATTGATTGCTACTGTTTGCGCTGAATTACACTACTCTATGACTGTTTTAACAGCTTGTGTAAACATAGGAATTGGAGATCATGTGGTGTTTTAGTGTTTTTATGTTATAAAATATTGTTTTTTAATTTTTTTTCCCCATTAGAATGATGAAACAGTAAGAAAACTCTAGATAGTACAAATCAGTTCTAAGCATAAGCTTCCCAATTTGACTACAGCAGTAAAATAAAAATAAAATATAAAAATTATAATTTCAACATTGAAAATACTTTCCCTGAAAATTAAACTGAATTTATAACAATTTTAAAGAAAAATATGATGGATTGACAACTTCTAATAAAAATGCATGTTATGAATATTGTGCAAAATATGAATTTATAAAAAAGAAAAATATTCATGTATTAAAACAATATAAAAAATTTTGAATTGAGGCATAAGTAAAAAATAAAATATGGAAAACTTCTCTAAACAAAAAAATGAAAGAATTCATTATCAACAGTATTCTGTCAAATGGACAAGTCCAGAGATTAGTCCAATCATCAATTCATCCATTTTTTCATTCCATTTTCTTCATTGCTCAGCTCTTCAATTCCATGTATGTCTTCCAATCTCTTATATCATCCAACAATGTCAATTGCTTTCATTCATTCTGCCTTCTTACACTCATCATTCCCTCCAAAACATCTTTCATTAAACTATATTTTCTTCATAAGATATATCCAATCCATTTTGTCTTTCTCTGATTTCTTCAATCAATATTCTTTTTTCATTTATTCTTTTCAAAACTTTTTCATTTGTTATTTTATTCATCCAAGTGAATTTTTCCATTCTTCTACATGTCCACATTTTGAAGGCTTCCAACCTGTTCTTAATTTTATTACTTATTGTCCATGTTTCAGAACCATACATTAGTACACTTCACACATAACATTTAATTAATCTTTTTCTTAATTCTCTCTTCAAAAGGTCCAAAAAAATATTTTCTTTCTCTTAATAAGTGCCTCCTTTGTCAATACTACTCTCTTTTTTTTTAACTTCATCTTCACTTCTTCCATCCTCACCCAACCAACTACCCAAATATCTAAATCCTTTTATATGTTGAACTATGTTATCATAGATTTCAATATGCAGATATTTTGCACTTCTCCCTATCCATAAACATTTAGTCTTCTCAACATTAATCTTCATTCCATATTCCGTGTATTGTTCTTCCAATTTATTCAACATATTCTGAAGACACTTTTCATTCTCAGCTATAAGAGCTATATCACCTGCAAATCTTATACCTTTGAAAGAATTCATAGAGAACTTTAAATAAGATAAGCAGGATTCAATAGTAAAAGTAATATATATATAATAAATAAAAAGTGTTTAAGTACTATTTAATATAGTTTATAACTTAACAAAAGATAAGAACCATTTTCAGACACAGAAGATGAGACTGAATTACAAATCAGAAATGGATTAATTATGAAATTAAAATTACATTCTTATAAGCTGTGAAAATAATTGACTAACACAAAGGAAATTAGAAAAGAAATATTTAATAAAATATAAAAATAGTCTGAAAATTTTTGATTATTGATGAAGTTTCAACAATATTTGCAAGAAAGTTACAATATATTTGTTAAAAACTAAAGACTCAATTACATTATCAACAAATTTTGTTGAAGTAATTAAAGTTAAAAAAAAAGAAAGAAATAACCTTCAATTTATGTTGGATTTATTAATTATCTAGGGGGAAAAATGTCTCGTGTTTACAATTGTGTTTGGAATAAAAATCTAGAATGATTACTAGAATTGCAAACCAGTTCCCAAACACAATAATAAGCATTTTTTAAACCATCACTTTCTGACCCAATAAATAATTTCAAAATCTTTATTAATAAGATATAATAATATATTTCATCAGTCTAATAAAAAAACAAAGAAACTTTCTAAAACATCTGAACAATCTGGAACTGAAATTATAAAACTGGATAAAGATTTGGTATCAAAGTTGGTTGAATGTTCCAATATGGTGTGACTATTTAACACTGCATAACTTTTTATCTAATTAAACAGTAAATTAGATATGTCTGGTCATCATGAAAGTATATATTTTACAATTGATTTGCCATTGAAGACTGACATTTTAAATGAAATTTGACTTCTTTCAAATGCACTATAAGCAGAAAAAAATGATGTAATAAAGTGATAAGATCTAACTGAGTATTTCAAATATTTGAAAAATTAAGCCCATGTGAAAAAAAAAGTTAATGAATTAATTATTTTACTTTCAAAAACATAAATTTTGTATAAAATCACTTATTTGTTGAGCTTTCTCAGGTAAGACCTTTAAAAACCAACATAACAAATTTGATAAAAAGACTAATTGTGGCCATTTAAAAGCAGGTTGTAGCTACTTTGAATATATAAATAAATTACTCATTTTGAAAGCAGTTAAAGAATAATTGCTTGTATTAAATAATATCAAACTGATATTAAAGATTATCAGGATTTCATGGAAAATATTTAAAAAAAATTGCCAAAATTACACAATTCCAGAAATATTAAAAAAGTAAAAAATATGATAAGAATAATTGCATAATTTATTTTAACATCTCAATGTTACATCTATATAATAATCATTAATGAGAATAATAATTTTTAAAAATTAACTTCTAAAACTATATCTAATTTTTTTAAAAAAATAATTATAACATGATAGAAAGTATTTAGTTTTTCTTTAAATCTATGCTACAATTTATTATATATACAAATAAATGTTGTAATACAAAATTGCTTCGAAACTTTGTGTGCCAAAACTATCTGAGTAAAACGATATTGGCGCTATTAACACCTAACCCCCAAAGCTACTGTTTACTTTTATTATTAAATTTCTCTGCTGAGCGCTTTCGAGAGCCGTGCTATCATATTCATAGCTCTGAGTGAAGTAACTCTCTGTAGTTATATGCAAATTATACAAGGTTAAAGGTCAATTACTCCATTTCTTCAATATCGATAAGCATGTGTTTTTACGATTAATAGCATTGCAATCCATAGTGATGAAGCAGGCCTCCTTCACTTTTCTTTTCACATCGTGTCTCTCTTTGCAGACCAGGTTGATTTCTTGCAGTTCACACTGGTGTCCTGCCAGTTTCTGATGTAGTGCAAAGATGGAATAGCATGATGGATCTGACTATGCCTTGGTATATGAATATCTGTGTTGTAGTAATCATGTTATCTATTTAATGTATAACTGTACTACATATATATTCATTCTTAGCCAATGACTGGATCAAACTATTCACATCTGTTCCACATCAAAGTAATAAAGATTATATGAGTAGTAAAGCAAGACTATTTGATGGCTAAAAATACCTTGATAATCAATTTTAACTTTAAATTTGGACTGAAATATAGAATTTGTTTAATCTTTTAAAAATTATTATCTAAAGTGTAACTGCACACACCAGTTTCATACCAATGTAATAAAATTGATATAAGTGAAAAAGTTATTTAAAGACTAATTTATTGAAAAAATATTTCCTAACTCTCAATTCTAAATTTTTTTTTAATGTTAATTTGGATTCAAATATCAGTGTAAATAATTACTGTCACATACTTTTCTGATTGCATTATAAAAAAATATAGAATTTAAACAATTGCCATATATTATATTCAAATATATTAAGAATAACAGATTTACTCCTAGCCTATAAATAAAGGTAAGATTTTGGTTATATGAAATATTATGGGATAAACCAATTGAAATTAATTCAAAAATTTTCTTGTGAACTGTCATCAGACAGTGATTTTCAATAGTTTGGCTTAACTTTTATGTTTTCCAAGTGATAAATAAATATCTCAATTATTTGAAATATCAAATATCTGCAAGCAGTTAATGAATGTATGTATTCTTGCATATATACCGGATTTATAGTAAATTTAAGATTTGTGATTATTAGCAAGCAGATATCAGCAAATAGCTTTTATATTAAATCTCAAATGATTTAAAGAAGAAATTAGATTTATCAAACAAAAATATATAGGGATAAAAACATATAATAATAACATTACATCGCACTATATAAAATAAAATAAATATCTCATTTAAATAATAACATCATAAAAATTATAAATATAATTAATTAATAAGTTAAATAAAAAAATTAATAATATAATACAATTTTAAAGAAGGAATTAAAAAAAGAAAAACATTCTTAACATATTAGATAATAAATATATAAAATATAAAGAAAATATTGAAAAATGCAAAAATGGAATATATGAGATTAAATGCAAAAATGTCAAAGTATATCATTACATAAGTGGAATGAATGAATTTAATTACAACCAAGATTGAAACAACATAAAGGAGATAAAAGATTACCTGTTAACAAGCAATCCATAGCCAGGATATAAATTTGAAAAGATTACATAAGAAAGATTTACTGTACAATATAGAATCAATAAAAAAATTAAAGAAATTATATTAATTAAAAATATTAACCCAAGTTTAAATAAAGATTTAGGTTTAAAAACTTTACTAATAATAAAAAATAATGTAAATTAAAAATTTAACAAACAAGAGAAAGTAATAGTTACAAAAAATAAATATAGAGGGAGTTATTATATAGAAGAAAAGTGTGAGAGAAATAATGTTGTGTTTGTGGATGTATGGGATTGGTTTATTGGAAAGAGGGAGTTATATAGTAAAGATGGTTTGCACTTAGGAAAACAAGGAAGTGAAGTTTTAGGAGTCTGATATTTAAAGAATATAATTCGGGAAACTTTTAAAGAGGGGTGGGCTTTTAAATTGTAATATTATCAAAAAGAAGAAGAATGGAGGGGATATAAGAAATAAACAAAAGATGGTTGATTTATATATAAGTGTAGATGTGGAGAGGGAATGGTTTTGTAAGATTAGTGGTAAGAAAGTTTGTTATAAACATAATGGAGAAGAAGGAATCAAAAGAATTTATAAAAGAGTAGTTAGGAAAGAAATTGTTAAAATTGGGTTTTTGAATATGCAAGGTGGTAGAAGACCAGAAAAGTGGCTGGAATTAAATAAAGCAATTGAAAAGGAAGGGCTTGAGGTATTAGCAGTAGTGAAAACTCATTTAAGAGAAGAAGAAAAACCTATTATGGAAGAGGTAGTATGGCAGGGTATAAACAGAAAAGAAAAAGGGGTGGTGGTATAGGTGTTATATCGAAAAAATATTTAAATATTGTTAAATGTCAAGAGCATTTGTGGTTTGAAATAAGGTTGGGTAGACAAGAATGGATGGTGGCTGTAGTGTATATCGCCACTGGAGATAGTCAAACTGTAATGGAGTGGAACAATAGTATATATGAATGCCTAGTTAAGGATTTACAGAGTTTTAAAAAAAAGGAGAAGAGAATAATGGTTACAGGGGATATGAATGGACATATTGAAGAAATTGATGATGTAGATAATAAGAATGGTCCGGTTTTGAAGGAATTTGGTCAAAGAGTAAATTTGAGCATTGGGAATTTATTAAATGTGTATGAGGGACAATACATATGGTCTAGGAATAATGTATTTCACACAATAGATTATGTATTGGTAGAGAAAGAGGGAATGAATAAAATACGGAAAATTAAGGTGTTTGATAATGAAGAGAGAGTATGTAATAGTGATCATAACTTTATTGGGTTGTCGTCGATGAGCCACCATATCCCACTAGATGGTGCTGTTTTCGCGCTAAAACACATAAAAATGCCATTTCCGCGGCTGACACGTTCGAACCTGCGTTTTCTATAATACAACTTTTTTGTTGTACTACAGATTGCAGGCCGCTATGTCATGTCGCAGTACAGCATGTATGTTTATGCAGCAAATACATTTTCCCAATTCGTACAGTTTATAAAATGGTTACGGCTTGGGGAGAGGGTGTGTTTTTTTGAATTGGATGGAAATGTTATTTTCATTGGATTTTTTTTTATTTTAATGTATTGAAATGTTCAGGTTTTGTAAAGTAATAATTAACATACTTTTTAAACCGTAGTGTATTGAAGTTTTAAGTAGTAAATGTTGACGAGATATATGTATAAAATGAATTGGAATTAGGTAACGCGTCAAGTAACGTACTGTTCGTAACATTTCCACGAGACATTTTAAGATTGTACCATGTGTATATTTTTGAAATAAAAAAGAGCGCTAACACAAAAATATCCAGTAAGAAAAGTACAATTGTACACTGTATTTTTAAATGTCATAAAAAGCATATATTATAAACATTTTATATATATATTTGTCATTGTTTAAAAAAGTTTTAGTTTCTTTCTTGTCTCTGACTACTGTTATACTTTGTTGAATATAGTTTATGTTTATTGTTATCATTTATTTTATAGATGTTACAAACAACAGAACACTAACCATAAACCTAAAATTAACCCTAAAGTTAACCCTAAAACTAACCCTAAACCTAACCGTAACAACTTTTACTTTTAGTTTTCATTCTATTTGAAATAAAAAATAGTGGTGAACAACAAAAACAAAAAGCCGTAACTCCAGTAAAAAAAATCTCCGATAGAAAATTGATTTTTCTAATAAAAAGAAAACTAAAAAAGATGAATCAAATTGTAATTTGTTTATTTTATTTTACATTTATTATTATCATTTAATTTGTATATGTTAATAAAAAATAATATTTAAAATTAAATAATATTTAAAAAAGACGATTTTCGTTTGTTTTTATTTTCGCATTACAAAAAACACATCAAAATGATTATAATTAACGGCCCGTGAATGATCATATTTTATAGTTTTAGCGTGATAACTGCGCCATCCAGTGGGATATGGTTGCTCCTCGACGACAACCCTTTATTGTAATAGAAATGGTTAGTAATGTGATGGAGGATAGAAATAATAGTAAAAGATGTGGATGGAGAGTGAATGATAAGAATAAGTTGGAAGAGTATAAAATAAAAGTTGAAGAAACTATGGAGCAGTTGGTTGGGGATGAGTATAAGGACTAGTGTGGTGAAATAGAAAAAGTGGCAAATAGGATTTTAGTCGAAAATATGCAGAAGAATAAAAGTAATAAAAAAATGAGAATTAGTAAAAGTGTAAAAAAGAGGAAAGAAGCATGCAGAGAATATAAGTGTGCTATTAAGAATAAAGAAAGTGAAAATGATATTAATGCTAAATGGAGAAAATACTTAGAAAAGAAGAAGCTAGCTAAAATGAATAATTATAGAGAGGGATGAAGTTAAATAGTAAATTGTTGGAGGATATTAATAAAAGTGGAAGAGATGGGAGTAAAAAAATTTGGAATTACATTAAAAGGAGAAATATAGGGGAAAGAGAGATAGTATTAATAGATGATGAGGGAATAGAAGAGGTGAGCTAGAGAAACTCTTAAACAGATATGTAATGGATATAGAAAAGATGTTACATGTGAAGAAATTAATGATAGAAAACATGAAAGCCGTTAGTAATGGCAATATTATGTTCACAAAAAATGAACTGAATGAGGCAGTGAAGAGATTGAAAAGTGGAAAGGCGAGAGGTTTACATGGATGGGCAGCAGAGATGGTAATGAATTTAGGGCATAGAGCAAAAGCAAAGTTATTATCATGTTTTAATAAGATGGCACAGAAGACAGTTTTTCCGGGTAGTTGGAGTAATACAAGAGTAAGATTACTATTTAAAGGAAAGGGTAAAGATCATAGAAAGTTAAATAATTATAGACCGATAGCGGTAACATCAGTTTTATATAAAGTTTCCGCATATATGGTAGCTGGAAGAGTTGTAAAATGGATGGAAGAGAATAATGTAGTGGGGGAAATGCAAGGAGGTTTTAGGACAGATAGGCATATAGGAGATAGTTTGTTTGTAGTTACACAACTTATGGAGATGAGTAGGAATTCAGGTAGATCGTTATATATGAGTTTTATAGATATATAAAAAGCATATGATAGAGTAAATAGAAATAGATTATGGGTAAGATTAGCCAATTTGGGAATGGATGAAGCTTTAGTAAATATTGTTAAGAAATTATATGAAAATATTTATTATACTTACCAATTAGGGGATATAGAATCAGTTAAAGTTAAAAATGGGGTGGGATTAAGGCAAGAATGCCCTATGTCACCGATTTTATTTTTGTTGTTTTTGAGTGAAATGGAGAAAGCAATAGAAAGACTAGGAAGAGGGGTAGAGATACCGTTAATAGGTGGCAAAGGAGTATATACTTTGTCTAGTCTTTTTTTTTTTGCGGATGATATCTTTTTATGTGCAGAAAGAAGAGAAGATATGGATATTATGTTGAGGACATGTGCAAGGGTGGATAAAGAGATGGGGATTAAATTTAGTGAAGAAAAATCAAATATAATGATGGTTAATACTGGGGAAACAGAGGATGTAGATTTTTTATTGGGGGATATAAAGTTAAGTGTGGTGGATAGATATAGGTATTTGGGAATCATCTTATGTAATCAGGAAAATTGCTTGGATGAATGGGAGAAAAAATTGGTAAATGAAGCAAAGAAAAGAAAGGATTTGGTAAAGAAACTAACAGTATTTTCATATAATAAATATGATGCAGCTAGAATTGTATGGAAGGGAGTTGCAGCAGCAGGATTAACATATGGTAATGATGCATTATGTGTTAGTAAAAGGATTTTAGATTATTTAGAGAAAGTACAAAGGGAAGTACGAAGATATGCATTGGATGCAGAGATGTGGACAGCAAAGGAGGCAATTCATGGAGAAATGGGATGGTCAAGTTTCTATATGAGAGATGCAAAAAGTAAAATGAAAATGTTTGGTAGGTTGCAGTTTATGGATAGTAAAAGAATAGCCAAAATAGTGTTTAATTGGGTTATGAGTAAAGGGCAGGTGACAAGATGGGTGAGAAAGGTAATGCGGTATGCAAAAGATTTGATAAAGAATTTATATCGGTATACTTGTATAAAAGGTGGGATGATTGTGTTAGGAGGATTGTTGAGTGTTATAGTGGTAAGGAATGGGATAAAAGAATAGAAGCATTAATAAAAAATAGGGAGTTGGAGATGGAGAAGTAGTATGGAGGGTAAGAAGAGTAAATATATATAGAAGTAAACAGAATATTGGAAGCGAGTTAATTTATGATAATAGTAAGGAAAGTAGTTTATTGTTTAAGGCTCGAACGGGATCTTTAGCAACAAGAGAATATACATGTAAATGGAAAACTATGGGTGATTTAGCGTGCAAATTGTGTAAGGAAAGTGTAGAAAATATTAGGCATCTGTTGATTGAATGTAAATGCTTGAAAGCAGAAAGGGTACAGATAATGAAGTTGTGGAGAATAGGTATGAACAAAGTGACTATACAGAAAGTGAGTTATTAGTTTTTATGCTGGGTTTGCGAAAAGATAAGGGGGATTTAGATTTAAAGGCCATAGAGTTGACAAAGATTATGTTGTGGAAATGGGATGGGGCAGAATATGGGAAGACTTAGAGTGGGGAATGGAAAATAAAGTGGCTAACAGGTTTATCTGGGCATAGTTGTTGAGATATTCTTGACTTCGTTTGAGGAGAAGCCAAATACATCACATCACATTACCAGCTTAAAAAATTTGGTTAATTGGTTAATTTTGCAGCTCATAGAAGGCAATGATTCAATAAAATATAAACTGAAAATTAAGTAATGCATGTTTTTAGTACATGAATTTAAATTTTAGAGGATTTAGGTGAATAAATTATTTCAATAAAGTGTAAAGGTAAAAATTAATAAAAATAATATATTTAAAAATGTATATAAAAATTAAATAAAACTAAGATATTTTAGGATTAAAATTTTTAAGATGAATAATTATAAGGTATGTGAATATATGTTCAAACATATTATTTTATGTGTTTAGACATAATTATAATAAAAAAATTGTTTCTATATAATCTTACACATTTAAATATTTTGTAGCTCTGAAGTAGACCTACTTGAAAGTTGAAACTGTAAGGAAATTAAATTATTTAAAGAAAATAATGTTTGCTTTGTATAAACTGAAAAAAGTAAAATACTACGTTTAGAAACAAATAAAGAACATTATAAGTGAACTAAATATTTATCTGAATTAAATAATGTAAACAAGCAGTCATATTTTATTAGTTACATAAAATATTTCAGATAAGTTTGTACTTATTTTCATTAATAAAAAATATCTGTTTAAATTGTAAAGAATTAAATATTTAGACATCAAATTAGCTAATTAAAATTAGAAGACATTGTTCCTGTTCCAGAAATAGAAATAACATTATAAATCTTTAGATAGATAGTCGGAATCTAGAAATTTCCATGATATGTGAAGATAATTAAAAGAGTATAGCATTGCTGAAATAGGACAAAACCACAACTTAAGAAAATATATAATATGCACACAAACACACACATCGTGGTAGCTGCTTCATGTTGTGAACTAAGGACAACTGCAAGACTAAAGTTTGAGTGTACAAGGGGACAATGAAGTACCCATTGAATTTCTACCCCTAAAGGCTCCAAAGTAGCCCTAGGAACTTTTACAGGTAACATCAGCCTGATTATTATTTTGTAAACCTCTATGGTCACATATACATGTTATTTTTTTGCATATTACTATTATTGCCATGATTACAGTACTCATGGTGACAGTTCACAGCAAAAGGTGCTATTAATTATAATTATACATGTAAATAATCAAAACATGAAAGATAAATGTGAAAGAATAATATTGTACTTCAAAAAGGATGATATCATTGCAGCAAAAATATATCAATGTGATTTCTAAAATTGCTAAAAAAAAATTTAAGTATATGATATATATTTTTCTGATAAGCTTTGATAAAATCTTTCACATGCAATCATTAAGTAGAAGCCTTGATTTGAAGTTAATCCATTGTTTTTAAATATGTGTGTGGGGGTTTAATATTATTTATTCCAATATTTTTTAAAAAATGTAGGAATAAATGTAACTTTTTAAACCTAACAAATTCTATGGTACATAACAAAAAGTAGTTGGAAGAGTAAAAAATTCAAAGACCAAATAAAATTGTGATAAATAAGATTGGATCAACTATTCCATTTAAGATATTTCATCCATGCATCAAATTTTTGTTTTAGAATTATGATAACAATCATATAAAATATGTATATGATAAAAAGACCAGCAATAAATAACTTCATGGAATGTCTGTGAACATATACATATGTATATAAATAAAGCTATTGAAGTTTTATATATGCAGACAATATATTATTATTATGACCATTATGTGAATATGTATTCTAGAAAATTAGTATTAAGATATTAAATAGCTAACAAAGTTAATGCTAATAAACCTCATTTATGAAAAACAGACACACAGAGGTTAGGCTGCAAGCTTGGGAGAGACAACTAAATATAGATTTAAGTTAGCTATGTATGTAGGCAGTCAGCCGGTAAAAAAGACTGATTAAAGTAGATAAGTGATCATGATAAAAGTTATCATCTTTGTGTATGAAAATATCTAATAAATGGAAACAAAAATATACACTACTTCTATATTACTATTATGAGTGTGTGGACAATCTATTCTCACACAACTATCACTTTCAAGAAAAAAAATTAAATCTATTAGTAATTACACTTTTATTTTATTTATGTCATTACAAGTGAATAAATTGATTTATTGAATTTCAAGTTTTTTTAATTCCGTTTTTGTGTGTTTTGATGCATATCTGGCAGGTTTCATTCAACAAACCTCCAAGTTTATAGCAGAACAACACAGATCAACAGTTAAAAGAACTTTTGATAACTGGAAGAAATGGAAGCAGAATGATGTAATCACTAATGATGATATTGCCAAGACATAATATTCATGAATTCGGTGTAAATAATACTACAACATGAAATGCATATGTCAAACATGTTGAATGTTATATGTTTATAAATAAAATTGAGGACAACAAAGTTAAGACAGCTAGTGTTATTTTTTGCTGAAAGAGACATTTTACAAGTAGCTAACAGTTATATGATCCTAAAAGTCCTGAGGACATTTCATATCAAGATTTAATAGAAAAGCTGAATGCATATTTTCAATCAGAAGTGTCTAAATAGGTGGCTCATCTACATTTTCGAATGAGGAAACAAGTGAGCGGTATCAGGATTATGATTTAGTAGTGTGGATACTCATGAAACAATGTCAATTTGCCTCTGAGTTATAAGTAATTTGACCAACTGCTATTCGGAATGGCAGTTTCTAACTTTAGAAAAAAATTATTAAAACAAACCTGTCATGTAAGATGGCATTGGAAAATGTATGGAAGAAATTATGTTAAAATTCCAAGCTTCAAATGATGTGCAGAACACCTTGATTCTTGTAAATAAAGCACAAGCTGTCATCACAAGTTTGAACACTGCAAAGAATAACTTGATCTTGTTATTGATGTGGCTTAAAAAGCCATGTTAAAAAATTTGCAAATTTAAAACGAAAAAATGTCATATGTGTAATATAAAAACCCAGATTTTAAATCAAGGAGAGATGGAGTGAAAGACAAGAAAATAATTGACCCTGAGAATGACCACTTTACATTAGACTTGATCATCCGTAAAAAGAAAATAAATATGGCAGTAGAGTGAGATGCAGGATTGTCATTACTATTATTAAAAGATTGAAATATTATTAGTGGAAAAAATAAAAACAAGTTGATGTTGGAAATTACATATGTACAGGCTACAGATGTAATTGATAACAAGATAGATATATGTTATAAGATGATGGGACTTATAAAATTCAACACCAGAATTAAATTTCTACCCATAGTTTATAGTAAAGGAAATATAAGCCCTTTACTAGGTAGAAACTGGTTTTGTCCACTGGGGATATGTCTCAAGATAAATAATAAATACAATTGGAAGCTGAAGTTAGTTTTCTCGTTTATTTAAATCAGTATTAGCAGAATTAAAATCATGGCCAGTAAATATTGAATTACTAAGGGATGCCCAGCCTGTAATGTTTAAACTGTGTAAAGTCCCATTAGCCTTAAAACCAAAAGCTGAAATGATTAAGGACATGATATCCAAAGATGTGTTATCTCCATGGAAGACTTGTCATGGGCTACACAGATGATAGTGAAGCTGCAAGGGAATATTCATCTTTGTGGAGATTACCCCACCATACTTATTAAACACATCAACAAAGATGTGTATCCTGTGCAAAATGCACATAAGGTTCTAGCATCGCTAAGGAAAGTTTTATTTTTCAAGAAGATTGATGTGAAGTCTGCCTTCCATCAAATACCTGTTATGAAGAAATAGCTGAGTTTCTCACCATTAGCACTCACATAGGACTTTTAAGTGTAATAATATTATTTTATGGGATCATGTTAGTCTTGAACATCTTCCAACCCAAAATTGATAGTTTGTTTCAAGGCACGAAGGAACTGATCCCGTATCTGGATCACATACTTATAACTGTTAGGATTATGTAATTTTTTTGAGAGCTTTCTAAGAGGGAAATTGGATGTTGTTACACCTTTATATGAGTTATTGCAAAAACAATAGTGCTGGAGATGGACAAAGACACATAATTTAGCTTTTCAGAAAATGATATATTTATTAATATCTAACCAACCCTTAGTACATAACCCTATATGCCTTAAGAATCTTTATAGCTGCTGAAAAAAATTTATAGTCAGCTCAATAAAGAAAACTCTGGCTATTGTCTTCGTAGTGAAAAAATTCCATCAATACCGTATATGGACATAAATATTTGTTATACATGAATCAATCATTATTAAGAATTTTCTGTCCACATGCATCTAGTAACTAATATCTAAGTGTATTAATTTATTAGCTGCTATGATTATGAACTAGTTTACAAGCCTGGTAAAGAGATTGCCCATGCTGATGATTTATCACATTTACCAGATACCTCTGAAGTGCAGCGGAAGCTTACTGAAGTAAACTTTATCAATACAATGAATTATAGAAATACTAACAACTCTAACATTACTAAATGGACCTGTGGGTATACAGATTTGAAAAATTAGATTAGACAGGGTTGGCCAAAAAAATTGACTAAATTCTGTTGCACATTGGGATGCTTGTCAAAGTTTATCTATGGAAAGATTGTATTCAGATAACTGAGCACATACTCATACCATCTGAGGGTCATAGGCAGATCCTCCAATTGCTACGTAACAGTCATTCAGACATTTGCACATAAAAATTTTGGCACGATCTTATGCTAATTTGAATTGCAAAATTAGGGAGACAATAAAGAACTGCTGGATAGAGGCAAAAAATCCATGGCAGAAAGTTCATATAGATCATGCCTGTCCAGTGAATGTACATGTTTCTAATTGTCATTGATTTTCAATAAAGATGGGCTGAGTACAAACATATAACAAACACTAGCAAGAAGTATGCAATTAGAGCCCTTTAAGATGTTTTTGCTAGTCATGGTTACCAAGAAACTTTAATGACTGACAATGGAATTGGCTTTACCTTTATAGAGTTTAAGAAATATTTGGCTGATAAAGGAATACAACATATTTTGATTCCACTCTTATCATTTGGAATTGAATGGATTGACTGAGAAAACAGTGCAAAAATTGACACTTAAGACATCATCATGTAAAGATATAAAAAAAGTATTAGTCGAAATTGTTTTACCAAAACTTCACACTGAATGTATCAATTTTGAAAATTCTGGCAGAATTGTTATTGAGGCGAAAATGTTACACTAACCCCGCAAAGTTATTACCAGTAACTTTGCCAGTAGATAACGTAACTAGTAAAACCATTTTAGATAGGGAGAATTCCAAAATTGACTTCAAAAATTGAAAATGGTTCAATAAGTTTGAGCCAAAGACAGATGAAGAGGAAATGGATTTCTGGTGTCATAATCAAATTAATATAAAGTCATTCAAGTAATCAAATTAGATAATGAATTGTTTATAAGGAGATATATCAATCATCTATGGTCTCATCAGATTGATACAAAACTTGAGTTTAATGAAATGAGGAGTATGCAGATATTTTCGCAGCAACTCAAAACATCAGTCAGTCAAGCTAGTGAAACAAATAATCAAACATGATTGTACAGCAGAACTAGGGAAGAATATTTTATTGTCAAAACGATTGGATCAAGTGAATATAATTGCGGATGCTGATGAAAAATGATCTGTGACTTCATATAGACAAACAAGAAATCCTAAAATGTCCAAAAGATTAAAAGATTATTTTCTAGAGTGAGGTGATGTGTGAATTATCCGTATACATATATTTTTGTAAATAGTTATTGAAGTTTAATAATTGCATGCTCTATGTTAACATGCACTCTAGAAAATTAACATACACTATTAAAATATTTGAATAGCTAATGAAGTGGCTTAGGAGAAACAACGTTGTGTGTGTTGGTTTGCGATGCGTATATATATATGTAAAATTAGTCAGTTGGTGAAAAAGAGTGATTAAAGTAGGTGTTAATTGTCATGATTAAAGTTATCACCTTTGTATGTGAACACATTCAATAAATGGAAATTTATAGAAATAGATACTTTTATATTATTGCGGTGCTAGTGTGGATAATTTATTCCCACACGCCTGTTTATTGTTATTCACTTTCACGAGTAAAATTAACTCTATTAGTAATTACATTTTTATTTTATTTATGTTATTTCAAGTGAATAAATTGTTTTGTCGAGTTTTAAGATGTTTCAATTTTTATTTATTTTGACAATTGACGCTTACCCGGCAGGTTTCATTCAACAATCCCCAGAGAACATAGCATAAACGATTTGAAATTTAAATTAAATAGAATTCTGTTTATGATCTAATTCACCAGTTCAGACTTCGATGTCTTGGGAACTCAACTTTATTATATACAGTAGGAGAAAAAGACGTGACCTTTTTCCACACTTTCAATACGAAAGAAATTGTATGATGTCATTACAAATAATTTCAAGTTATAAATAGTTATTAAAAAAAAAAAATCTTATTTCGGAAAGATTATTCATTCACTTATAGACGAAAGTTTTCCAAACGAATTAAATATCTTTAATAAAATTTAAATAAGCTGACAGACATTTAAAATAATTATTTCAAACAATAGTATCAAATGTTTTACCGGTTATTATCATATAAGAACAGGAAACAACTTGAGTCAGTTAAAAATAATAATAAAAAAAAAGTATACAAGTTAAAATTACCGCGCCCAACCTTGATTTCAAACATAATTCAACAAATATTATTTAACAAATAAAAATGTCTCTTGTAATAAATATAGATTTACAAACCAAGTTTTATAAATCCCGGGTTGTTTCCCCCGACGAACAGCATAAAACCAGACCATTGCGACGATATTAAACAGAACTACTCTCCGGAGTGGGTAAACAAGCTTTCGCTTACAAATATTCAAACACGCACTACAGCCAACAGAGCCAAGTTTCAAAAACTCCGCCCACATTAAAAAATGTAACAATAAAAAATTATAATTTTTATAATACAAATCATTTTAATAAGATTGAATTTACTTAACTAAAAATTATTACGTGAATATTTATCCATTTTCTTCTCATTAATATTTTACTTCTCGAGTCTGCGTGATTTCTTTTAGTTCGCCGCCATTTTTGAGGAAGGTATGGTATTTTTTTTGCTTTAACAGATTATTTTGTTTTAGTATATTATTTTAAATTGTACTATAAAGATACATACTAAAAACACTGGATTTTATATTCCGCAAATATATTTTTTTTAATTTATTGTATGATGTTCAATTATCATTTTGATTTTTATTGATTGATTATAAGTAGAACCGCAGCAATCAGCGAAAACTTTTTTTAAATTATCGCACTTACTATTGTAAAGAACGTAGCAAAACATTTATGATAGTTATATAAAAAGTTTATTTTTATTTATTTACGATGATCATAAGTATATATGCATGTTTAATGAAATGCTTCCTACAATCTGTTTTTAGAAGTGACACATCAATGCTAGGTTTTATGTGTGTCTGTTTAACTTGTGTTTCTGGAGTTGTTTATTAATTGAAACTTAATTATTATTTATTTTTAATACAGTGGCATATATCATAATCTGTTATTTTAGATGTTTTCGGCGGGTGCCAAGATTAAAAAGCCGTTAGGCGAAAAGCCAGATGAATTTGAAGCATCAATATCTCAGGTAAAATATAATGTTGAAACTATCGATTTGTATATAAATGTTTAGTCATGAGTTTTTTTATAATTAAAGAGTTATTTGCTGTGTAAATGTTTTGACAGTTTGACCTGGATTGCAAAATATAGTGATGAAGTGCCCCGTCAAATTGTATACTAAAATCAGCTGAGTCGCTTTTCTTGGAAGTTGAAAAATGCTTCAGTAATTTTTATATGTGCTAGTAATTGAAGAAATTAGTCTCTCTGAGAAGTTTGAAGTTTTAGACAGTGCTCTAGGATCAAAGGATAATACATAATGGATAAATGAACGAAGTTATGGTATTTGCATTATACACATAATTTTTAAACGTCAAAGTCATGATGTTACTTTTATGTATAATATTTTATTTTTTGTATA
Organism: Epiperipatus broadwayi; assembly: GCA_028023455.1. Lineage (NCBI taxonomy): Eukaryota > Metazoa > Onychophora > Udeonychophora > Euonychophora > Peripatidae > Epiperipatus > Epiperipatus broadwayi. The sequence goes on from JAQFVV010006254.1 coordinate 1,562,228, forward strand.
TGCATCTTCAAATTTGATATTCGAAATTCAAAAATAAGCTCATTTTATGGTTTTCAAATATTAAAAGTTATCATTTATTTAGAATTACATAAAACATCAAAAGATATATATAAAACAAAATTGAAACATTGTTATACATCGAATCTGAAAAGAATAATATATGGCATATATTTCTATTACTATTAAAAATATTTTATGTACACATTGCCCATTTTTAGAAGTAAATACTTGTGTATAGTAATAAGATCGTTGGAAAACATTCTTAATTCGGTTTTATTTTTAAATTGAGACCTAGAGACCATTATAGCTATATCATTGATTTTTTAAATGTTCATTATATTGGATTATAGTAAATATGAGATGGTTATACTTGATATTGTTGTATAATGGTAAAGTAGGGAAAGTTATAATAGTTTTTCTGTAATATATTTTCATTTTGAATATGTAAATTTAGGAAAGGTTTATTTTACATATGAATGCATAAATATGAAAGAAGGAAAAAAAAAAACCCCAAATCTGTCAGCATTGAATTTCCATTAATAGGGCATTTTATAATTATATTTGTAGAAGGGATTATAAAGAAATATTTTTATGGTCATAGAACATTTAAGATCAAAATCTGGTTTTAAAAATTAAACTATCTTGACCATAAATTCACTGTCATTTTAACAAGTTTATTTTGTATCCAGTAATTTGAATGTCTTATTAAAGCCTCATCCATTCAATAAATAATTAAATAAAGTGCATGACTCTTAGTACTTGAATATTGAATTATAAATAATTGTTGCTAATAATTGGCACTAGTGCAATGTCTTATAGTATATGGAAGTTATGCTGAAGACATACGCAAGGGTGGATCAAGAGATGGAGGATTAAATTAAATGACTAAAGAAAAATCAAAAGTAATATGAAAAGAGAAGAGATTGAATTTTTATTGGGGATATAAAGTTAAATGTGAATAGGTATAAGTATTTGGGAATTGTTTTAAGTAATCAGAGAAATTGTTTGGATGAATGGGAGAAAAAAGTGATAAATGAAGCAAAGAAAAGAAAGGGACTGATAAAGAAATTAATTGTGTTTTCATATAATAAATATGATTTAGCAAGAATTGTATGGGTGTGGCAGTAGCAGGATTAACTTAAGGTAATGATGCATTAAAGCTAGTAAAGAGGGGGAGGGGTAGATTATTTAGAAAAAGTACAGAGAAGTAGGAAGACATACATTAGATGCAGATGTGTGGATATGGTAAAGGAGGCAATTCAAGAAGAAATGGGATGGTCAAGTTTTTATATGAGATGCAAAATGAAAATGTTCAGTAAATTGCAATTTATGGATAGTAAGAGAATAGCTAAAACAATATTTAATTGGGTTACAAGTAAAGTGCAGGCAAAAAGATGGGTGAGAAAGGTAGAATGGTATGCTGATTTGGATAAAGGCTATGTCTGCATACTTGTACAAAAGATGGTGTGATTGTGTTAGGAGAATTGTTGAGTGTTATAGTGGCAAAGAATGGGATAGAAGAATAAGTGCAGTAATAAAAAAATAGGTCGTTGTTGATAAGGAGAACTAATATGGAGAGTAAAAAGAGTTTAAATTTATATAGAAGTAAGCAATATTGGGTGTGAGTTAATTTACAATAATAGCAAGGAAAGTAGTTTACTGTGTAAGACTCAAACAGCAACGTTGAGAAATGTGGGTGATAAGTCTGCAAGTTATGTAAGGAAGACATGGAAAATATTAGGCATCTGCTAATTGAATGTAAATTCTTACAACGGAAAGAGTACAAATAATGAAGTTGTGAATAATAAATATAAACAAAATGATTATATAGAAAGTGGATTCTTGGTTTTTATGCTGGGTTTGTAAAAAGATAAGGGGGATCCAGATATAAAGGCCATAGAGTGGACAAATATGATGTGGAAAGTCCTGATTTCGATAAAGAAGCATTGTTCTAATAATCAATTTGCTTTTTCAGAATTATTAAAACTGATTCTTGCAAGCTTTAGCAAATTATCTATTATTCATGAATGATATTTTTATACAAGAAAAGCGGCCAGAAATTCTAGTAACAAATTCTTAAAAACTTAAGGAAGATACAATGATTCTAGACAAATCAATAGTTTACAAAGCACTTTTTCCATAATATTGTTATATAAACTTTGACAACATATTGTATGCTTTTATGTTTTAAGACTGTTTTTGTAAACAGTAGTTTTGAGCACTGAAATGATTGAACTGAATCTAATTTGTGACTTTTGAGTCCAGAATCTGCAATTCTATCATTGAATCGTGATAGGGGGGTGGGGGTTAGTGATATTTGAGCAACCTTGATGATTAATCATTTAATAGTTCTACTCAGTTTATCTAAGTTAAGTGAATTTTTTAAAATTACCTTATTTGGCAGAGAATCAGCCTTGGAACCCTCATCTTTAGTCTAAACCAAAAAGAGAGCAGAATGCCTCAATTTCTGATATAGTACGCGCTCGGTGGCCATTTTGAATTTGGAAACACCCAAAAACACTGCTGGCACATGCAAGCGATAAATGTCATTGACTAGAAACACTCATTTTTTAAAAAAAAAAATAAAACGCCTGAGGCACTATAATTAGAAAAGGTGTTGGGAAGGGACTACACTTAAAAAAATTGCGGGAAACCATAACATTAAATAGCCTAAGGTGATACTATCCAAAAAAAAGTGCAGGAAAAGAAAAAGAGGTGAAAATTAAAAAATACTTTAAAATAAACCAAAAACACTAATTTATATATATAGTCATAATCAAACATTGCAAAAAAAAGTGCGGGAAAAGAGAAAGAGGTGAAAATTAAAAAATACTTTAAAATGAACCAAAAACACTAATTTATATATATAGTCATAATCAAACATTGGAATATTTACAAAAACCCCTTAAAATATAGCGATCACTAGAAAAATAATAAATGCTATTTTAAAAATATCAGTCCGGTCTATCAACGCTGTATACTGAATCAGTATTATAATTTTAAAAAAACTATATTTAAAAACTATAATGCTATAATCAAACATTACTTTAAAATAAACCAAAAACGCTAGTGATGATAATCAAATATTGCAATCGTAAATCTTAAAAGATTAACCCTATGTTAAGGCATTTTTAAAAAAAAAAATCGTAAATGATATTTACAAAAACCCGTTAAAATATAGCGAGCATTAGAAAAATAATAAATGCTATTTTAAAAAGCTCAGTCCGGTCTATCAACGCTATATACTAAATCACTTATAATTTTAAAAAACAATATTTAAAAAGTACTTTAAAATAAACCAAAAACGCTAATATGTATATATATAGTGATGATAATCAAATTAACGTGTGTTAAGGCATTTTTTAAAAAAAGGCATAAAACCTAAATATATATACGTAGCGATAATTAGAAAAAATGATAAATGCTTCTATCAAAAGATTACTCAGGTCTTTCAATAGTATATACTAAATCTCAAAAATCAGTATTATAATTTTAAAAAATTATATTTAAAAAGTATATTGCTAAATGTGAAATGGTTACATTTGGTTTTGAAGTTATAATAGTAAATCACAAATCTGAATAATAGACATATTAATGCATATTACAGTTAGCATTTATTTAAGTAATTTTTTACCAATATTTTAAGAATTTTAAAAAAATTACCAACTTCCTGTATCGGATGGATGGTCGTCCGCTCAGGCTAAATTTGGTTCTTCCTAGATCTCTTCATTACTGCAACACCACAAGCCATCAACAAATTATACTTTTAAGATTTAGGTTTATTAATTTATTCAGGAAATATCGCAGCTTGATATGGTCTCTTTCAAATTTATTTTTAAAACTGTCTCACAAATTAAACCAGGTATGTGTGACATAAGATAATTTCTAAGAATGATGATTAGGGATTGCCTTTTGTCTTACTAAGATAAAAGGGCTAAGTTAAGAAGTTTAATAATAGAAAGCAAAACTTTCAAATTTTAAAAACAGCTGTAAACAAACTAATGTACTTTTATGCCTCAAGCCTAATAGTAAGCCAATGCAATAGAGGGATAAAATTTATTATAAATATATTTATAATAAATTAATGATTTAAAAATATAATCGCACTGTAATAAATTACAAGTCATAATTTCTACTCGTATATATATATATGTGTGTGCCGATACATGTATTAGTTTTAAGAGATTTAAGTTTTAACACTTTAAAGAAGATGCAAGTAAAATTAATTGGTAATTTATTCTGAAAATATTGCTTTTCATTAATATTTAAAAAATAAAAAAACTAAAGACCAAAGATTTTGTATCGAAACTCATCTTTTATACCCATTTTCAAATCATGAACACAAACCCTTTATATTTCAGTTTTTTTATTTTTTTAAATATTAATGAAAAGCAGGTCAATTATGTTTTTGTTTTTGCAATATTTTCGGAATAAATTACCAATTAATTTTACTTGAATCTTTAAAGTGTTAAATCTTAAAACTAATACATGTATCGGCACACATATATATTGTAACGATATATAAATATGTCATTACATTAATTTAAAATAAAAACTTAAAAGTTCGCAAATAAAAGTAAAAAACTAAACGCTAAAATTAAAATGTTTGTTAAACGTATATACATTCGCACAGATGCCAAACTTTAAAAATATTTTTTTTTAAAAAAACAAATAAATAAGTATTTGAACGTACTTTTTTATAAAAAAAAAGTACAAGATTTAAAAATAAAAACAGGTATTAATTAATTCTTGTAATCTGTAAATGGAAATGATTGTTTATAAATTGTTTGAAATGCAAGCTAGCCTTGGGCTCTTGTATAATTAAAATGATCTGATGAAAGATAGATAAGAAAATAAAGAGAAATTAGCTTGACCAATGGAAGCACTAAGCCTTGGCTCGGACCCTAACGAAAGTGATGGATTAATGATGTTTTGTTGATTGAATCCGTGTGGATAATATAAAAAGGGAAATACAGTTTTTTCTGACAGTTCCAGCGTTGTGTGTTTGAGAGTTGTGGTAGGACGCACATACCACACTCTATTTAAAAAGAAAAGACTGATACCTTGAACCAGCTATTGCCATCTCCAGAACATTATCTTCCAACGGAGGCGTCGCGGGAATTAAAAGCAGAAACCTGGACTCTTCTACCGTAAGCTATATTGACATGAACTCTAAATTTAAAAATAATTAAGAACTTTCGTTCAAGCTTATGAACTTCCATCTGACCTTTTTAAGTTTAAAATCAAATTAATAATGTTTAATTTTATATGTTTTCCGATTGATAAAAATCATTTCCATTTTTTTTTTCTTATTGTATAAATTGTTTATTGTTTAAATTTTAAATGATGAAATGTAGGTTGGGTATAGACGTTGCATAGATTCGTTAACGGTTGATTATGTTGAAGTTTTCACATTTGATTAGAATATATATGTCAATGATGTTAATGCGGGCATCTTACGATGAATGCCATGGGGCCTGTGTATTCCCTTTGCAATTGACAATATCGATGATTTTGTATTTTGATCGATTGTGTTTAATTTGGATGTTTTTGACCGTGGAATCTGTGCAGCCGATCTATACTCAACATTTTAAAAACAAATTTATAAAAAATAATCTGTGCGAACGTATTTAAATGTTAAATTTAAGTCGGGCGTGAATGGCTATATAGTTTTGTAAAGTTATATTAAGGGAGGGTAATCTTAGGTTATTCATTTCGTAGTTGAATTGGTTCAATGGATTGGATATATTTGTGTAATTGTAGATGTAGTATGAGATCCGCTACGGGCAGGATTATATATATACGCCACACACCTGTTTGCCTTGGATGGGTTTGTAAGACGGCAAAGGACCGCAGTCCATTCCTATGGAGTTTTATGTTTATTGTTCTACTCGCCAACAGATGTGACTTTCCTGTTGGTGGAGAGACAATGTCTTCTCTAATTCTACTTGCTGTTCAGATGTACATTCCTGACAGTATAGTATTTTGTGTCGTATTTTCATGCTACATTGAATACGTAAATGTATCAGATGGATTGGCGCCGGTTTGATTGCGAAATTTGTTGCCTAAGGTTAAATCAGGGAAGAATATTTTCTTTTCAAATGCAGATCTATGTAGTCTATTCATACTCGACTCCCTAAATAAATATTAAAGTCATGGTTGTAATTTACTTAAATGTAAAACTAAAGATTAATAGAAAAATCTAAAATGGTGAATTTATTCCTCAAAATTTAAATGTTATTTTATATGTGCGTAAATAAATATTTTTATGTGTTAATTTCTGGCAGTGGCTTTTATTCTTTTATATTTAAGATATAAAATTTATATTTTATTATCTCTGCTACTCCACTGAGCTAGTGACTTGGGCTAATGATCTGAATATTTAAATAAAGTGGAATCTTAACAGCGCGTATCTGCCTATTCTATAAATTTTTCTAGGTTTAAATGCCTAGATGGCGCCTTGTAGAGCAGATATCGTAGTTTGCGGTTAGATTCAATCTTCACTTGGCATTTCGATCGTTATAATATATATATATACGAGTAGAAATTATGACTTGTAATTTATTACAGTGCGATTATATTTTTAAATCATTAATTTATTATAAATATATTTATAATAAATTTTATCCCTCTATTGCATTGGCTTACTATTAGGCTTGAGGCATAAAAGTCCATTAGTTTGTTTACAACTGTTTTTAAAATTTGAAAGTTTTGCTTTCTATTATTAAACTTCTTAACTTAGCCCTTTTATCTTAGTAAGACAAAAGGCAATCCCTAATCATCATTCTTAGAAATTATCTTACGTCACACATATCTGGTTTAATTTGTGTGAGACAGTTTTAAAAATAAATTTGAAAGAGACCATATCAAGCTGCGATATTTCCTGAATAAATTAATAAACCTAAATCTTAAAAGTATAATTTGTTGATGGCTTGTGGTGTTGCAGAAATGAAGAGATCTAGGAAGAACCAAATTTAGCCTGAGCGGACGACCATCCATCCGATACAGGAAGTTGGTAATTTTTTTAAAATTCTTAAAATATTGGTAAAAAATTACTTAAATAAATGGTAACTGTAATATGCATTAATATGTCTATTATTCAGATTTGTGATTTACTATTATAACTCCAAAGCCAAATGTAACCATTTCACATTTAGCAATATACTTTTTAAATATAATTTTTTAAAATTATAATACTGATTTTTGAGATTTAGTATATACTGTTGAAAGACCTGAGTAATCTTTTGATAGAAGCATTTATAATTTTTTTAAATTATCGCTATGTATATATATTTAGGTTTTATGCCTTTTTTTAAAAAATGCCTTAACACGTTAATTTGATTATCATCACTATATATATATTAGCGTTTTTGGTTTATTTTAAAGTACTTTTTAAATATTGTTTTTTAAAATTATAATACTGATTTAGTATATAGCGTTGATAGACCGGACTGAGCTTTTTAAAATAGCATTTATTATTTTTCTAATGCTCGCTATATTTTAACGGGTTTTTGTAAATATCATTTACGATTTTTTTTTTTTAAAATGCCTTAACATAGGGTTAATCTTTTGAGATTTACGATTGCAATATTTGATTATGACTATATATATAAGTTTTTGGTTTATTTTAAAGTATTTTTTAATTTTCACCTCTTTTTCTTTTCCCGCACTTTTTTCCATAGTATAACTTTTGGCTATTCAATGTGATGTTACAACGCAATGTTTGATTTATAGCATTATAGTTTTTAAATATTGTTTTTTAAAATTATAATACTGATTTAGTATATAGCGTTGATAGATTGGACTGACATTTTTAAAATAGCATTTATTATTTTTCTAATGCTCGCTATATTTTAACGGGTTCTTGTAAATATCATTTACGATTTTTTTTTTAAAAAATGCCTTAACATAGGGTTAATCTTTTGAGATTTACGATTGCAATATTTGATTATCATCACTATATATATTAGCGTTTTTGGTTTATTTTAAAGTAATGTTTGATTTATAGCATTATAGTTTTTAAATATTGTTTTTTAAAATTATAATACTGATTTAGTATATAGCGTTGATAGACTGGACTGATATTTTTAAAATAGCATTCATTATTTTTCTAGTGATCGCTATATTTTAACAGGTTTTTGTAAATATTGCAATGTTTGATTATGACTATATATATATAAATTAGCGTTTTTGGTTTATTTTAAAGTATTTTTTAATTTTCATCTCTATTTCTCTTCCCGCACTTTTTTTTGGATAGTATCACCTTAGGCTATTTAATGTTACGGTTTCTCTCATTTTTTTTTAAGTGTAGTCCCTTCCCAACACCTTTTTAAATATAGTGCCTCAGGCGTTTTATTTTTTTAAAAAATGAGTGTTTCTAGTCGATGATATTTATCGCTTGCATGTGCCAGCAGTGTTTTTGGGTGTTTCCAAATTCAAAATGGCCACGAGCGTGTACTATATCGGCACCAAAAAATCATTTGATGTTCAATTAGTAATGTTCCAAATAATTTATATTTTTAATTCCAAAAATCTTAAAAATTATAGCAATTTTTAGTGATTCCTGCACTGCATATTAATAAATTAAGATGAATATAAGCTTTGAAAATAATGTCCAGTTTGTCAAATATTGATTAAAAATTTAATATGAGAATACATAAAATAACTAGTGTCTTCAGATTTTTGTAATTTGTTGAAAGTTTTAACAGATGTGATAATCAAAACTGAAAATGAGTGAATTCTTTATAATAATAATAAATTCTTGACATTATAAGATTTTGTAATATTTTTAACTTATTCCAAAAAAACTACATATAATTAATACAGTTCAAATTTCAAATATAATGAAAAATTAAAAGAATTTTCTATTTTGCTAGCTTACTCAATTAGTATATGACAATATTATAATGTCGTATTCACTGGATAGATTTAAATTTAATGGCTAATTTTTTTTTTTAATATCAAAAATCAATTTTAAAAACTTTACTATTATTTAAAACTAAACATGTTTATGATGTTTGGAGAATAAATTAATTTCAAGAAATTAATGGTTATTTATAAAAGTGGGCTTTTTATTTCAATGGGGGGGGGGGGTTGAAATTGCCCAAAGTTTGCAATTATTGAGAGAATAGGACTGGGAATAATATGAAAATTCGGAGGAATTTTTTCCTGTAGTAATTATCATTCAGTTTGTTGCCATTTCTGAAGATCAATTATCATGTACATTCTTTATTAGAAGTTAGAGCGAAATTTGCTTAATGAGCGTAACTTATTTTTTCCCTTTCAGAAACATCTAATAATAAGATAAAATCATTTTTGCAAAACCATAATCACTTGCTTAAAGCCAAGACTTTTACAGCATATTCTAAATTTTTAATCAAGATAATTTTTCTAGTATGCTCGCTTCAGTTATTGAGGATATTACCTTTTTTTTTTATGTTTTATAAGAGAAAGGTGAGATTGAACTGTCCACCACATAAAGAGTATTCGAACATATCTTTGTGTACCTTTTTGTCAACATCGTTGATTAAAAAGAAAATTTAGAAGAAAGTTAATAGTCTTTCTGGAATATTTGTACTATAATTAGAATTAACTGAATATAATAGAAATTTTACTGTTTAATAAGTAGTAAGTCACTATTTCTACTAGAGTTAGTTGATAGAAAACTCGTAATTTTAGCATAACATCAATAATTGAAAGAGTTTTTATTTTATAAGCACTTAATTAACCACAGTAAATATTTCCAATACATAAATAAATTTGTTATAAATTGTTTCAGCCTGTGGAGAAAATTTTTTTAGAATAATTGAGCCCTGCATTGCATTACAAATTGTGATATTTATAAATATATTGTGTAATATGTATTGTAACAAATGAGGCTTTAGTGGTTAGGTGGCTATTTGCTGTGGAAATATTTTACCCTTACATTCATACTTAATAAAAATATTAGTCAGTAACTAGATTGTTATCAGAATCATCTGCCGTTATCAAAATATAGTTTATTACACAAAATATAATACCCAAGAATGTCACAAACTAATATTTTCCTTATTATTAGTTAATTTCTATGCCTTACCACCAAAGAAAGCTGAAAATTAGTTTTATTTGTCTGTGGTAAATGTTGGTTTAAATCATGTACCACCTTTTAATGATTTAAAAAAGTTAACTAGCTTCACTGAGGTAATCCAATTTGACCCCTCTTTGTAGGTTTTTTTATAATTATTTGAGATCTAGTTTAAATTCTCCATCTATTATCTTTTCTAACAGTATGTCCAGCCTAGCTTGATTTCAGTATCTTAATTTTAATAGTAATGTTGATAACGGTTCTCACCCAAATTTTTCTTTTTCGATCTTATTTTTGTTACTCCCAGCATACATCTACATCCCTTAAGTGATCAAAATTCTCTTACTCCTCTACTAAATGTCAAGAGGGAGATCTATAAGAATTGGTAAAACATTAAAAATCTTTCTTTTCAGATACATATATTTTATTTTTATCAAAAGTTATTCTATCCAAGTTTAATTCTACGATTAATATCTATATTTCTATCAATATTTATAATCTAACCAGGATATTATCAATCTTTATTTTCTGAGAAAATCCATTGTACATTATTTCTTTTTCATCTGATAACGCAACATACTGGGTCTAAATTCTGATAATCCAAAGTTTTAATTATTGTGGAAATGCTTATAGAATCACATGCCTTTTTACAATTTACAAATCCAAAGCACAGATGATAATTCACATCAAGTGGTACTTACTATAATTTCTGAATACTTGGATGCTTAAATACAACTTGTTATTTTGTTTGGTTTGAATCCAAAGTTAGCTGTAGACTAGTTGTAATGATCTTAGTAATGATTTTGTATAGAACAGAGTTCTGCAATTTCCTCATATCTTTCTTAAATATCATTATTATTATTGCATTTTCCATATATCTTTAAATCATTTGGTATATTTTTTTTTAAACAATTTTTCTATTTCTTCACCAATTAATAATTCCATCATTTTCTGCAGCTTTTCCTTTCATGAATAAATTGCATTTTCACATCGATGTGGTACTTGTATAATGATTAATTTGTGCTTTTTTTATTTATTATTAAACATTTCTGTTATAGAATTTTCCCATATATTTCATGGTATGATCTCTCTTAATAGTTTTCTTATTATTATTGAAATAACTTTTCTTCCAATACTAAGATGTTGTTCTGTACTGTACTTTTAAAACTATTACCTTCTATTGTTTTTTTTCCATAATTCACAATTATATTTTTGGTTGTTTTCTCATCCCTGGTGTTCGCCACGGGATGGCATTGATGCTAATCAAAAACATATACATATAACGATTCCGGGCCGGACCTAAATGATCGATTTGATCTAAAAAGATCTGATTTCTTAGATTTGTAATAAAATATTCTACTAACTAATACTATTATAGTATGTTAGTTTTTTCATTTTTGTAAATGTTTATTAATCTTATATTGTTTTTGAGTTTGTGTGTGTGTGTGTCTTTAAAGTTACGTTGTTTTTCTAACTTTTTTTTTTTGGACTTTATGTGTGTCTTTTTAAAGTTACGGTCTTTTTTTTGCAAGAGTAAATCAATAATTTGATTCAAAAGCAAGACGTAATAAGTCAATGTTTTTTAATCTTAGATTGACTTTTAGTTTGTGTGTGTGTCTTTAAAGTTACGGTATTTTTGGTCAAGAGTAAATCAATCATTTTATTAAAAAAGCAATACATAATTCTAAATCTATCAAAAGTAACGTCATTAATATACTACAATTTAGAATTGATACCCGACTACTATTAGTAAGGACCGTCATTGAAAGTCTCAATTGAAAAATGATACCTGACTAATTTCCGTTTTCTTTTTTTTTGGGGGACAGTAATGAATCAGAAAGTGGGTTGTTTTAGGTAAGTCTGTCGATATAAAAAGGGTACCGTTATTGAAATACTAAATTTAAAAATGATAGCCGACTATTTTGCATTTTTTTTCACAGTAATTAATCAGAAAGTGGGTTTCTTTTTTTTTTGGTAAATCTTGTGTATATATATATAAGAAGAAAAAAAAACCGTAATTCAAATACTCCATTGAAAAAATCAAACTTCGTTGAATTTGCTTTTTTTTTTTTTTTTTTTAAGACAGTAATTAATCAGGAACTGGGTTGTTTTTGTTTGTGCGTATATATATATATAGCAAAAGTAACTGGTCATGGACGAATTCTCGCGAAAACGGTACTTTTCGCGTGATCCTTTAAATTTTTTCCGTTCCGCACCCTTAAAAGCAATTTTTGAGGGTTACCCATTCGTAATGGAATCTTCAGGACATTATTATTAAACTTACAACAGTAAAGTAAGTTACAACACATTAAAAAAAATAGACATCTTATCAAATTTTAAAAAACTACGACTGCTTCAAATACACTCACATGAAACTACAGAGAAAATAGATATTCTACTATTACGAGAAAATGATGAACAAAATCAACTACTACGGCAGCCAATCAAGGCATTTCTTTCTCTTTGCTTTTAGCATAGAAAAAAGCCATAACCGGCAGCCGTCGGGAACTCTTTCTGTGTTTTATTTTAGAAAGAAGTCTCTTTGTGTTGGCTTCTGTCGCCGCCACCGCAGGCCGTCCAACATAACGTGAGGACTCTTTTCTGCATTTATAACGTAGAAAAATTCCTATTTTGTTGGGTGAAGGCCGGTGAAACTAGGAATTGACCTAGAAATAGCGATATCTCGAGGCGAACACCAGGGGTGAGAAAACAACCATATTTTTTTATATTGGTATTAAGCCTTTTTTTTTTTGCCTCTATTGAAAAATTATTGGTGAATTGCTGCTTTCTTATACCAGCTAAATTTGAATCATCTTCAAAATCTGTCACTGTTTTAAAATTAGTAGTAAGCTGTAATTTAAATTCATTAGAGTGGTTCTGAATCTTTGAATATCAAGAATAAGTATTAATATTGACTTTCTTAATAATTTTTAGTTTTGTGTTTGCATTAGCACAAATCTTATACCTTACTAATTGATGATTATTTCCTGAGTTAATCTATTAAAAACATTACAATCTTGAAATACTTAAAATATAATCCAATTTTGCTATATCTTCATTTGGATTATTCATAATATAATTTTTTTTTTCCTGCAAATTCCACAAGTTTATCTTCTCGTTTTTGTCACTATAATCAGATTTACTCAAAGTACTTCCATTTTTCAGTCTGATTCTAATTCTAACATTAGTCTTATATGACAATTTTAAAATGTTTGGTGTAATCAAAAGTATTTTGTATATCTCTATAAAAATTTGCTTCATTACAATAAGAATTTTTAGGGCATACACCTGAATTATTTGTATTTGATATTTTCTATTAATTTGATAAAGTAATTGTCACTGTTTGATGTACCGCCAATCTCCACAATGTTGTTCTTTCACTTGTCTCCATTTTTTTTTCTAACTTTACAAAGTTAAATAAAGTCCCTTTTAATATTAGATTTTTCTTCTAATTTTTATAATTCAAAAAGCGATCTATGGTCAGAGACAGCTAAATAAAAGTTCACCATTAAATGGTAACCTGGATCTTCATTCGGGATTCTTAGCATTTACTGCCTTCAGCTGCCAACTATAGATTAACTGGTGGCTATGCTTCTTTCTAAGTATATGGGCCATTATTTACTTTGGTGAGTCATTGTAAATGTTTATGTAAAAAAAGATCATTTACACACATACATTTTTTTCTACATCAAAAAAATTTATCCTTAAAAACTATCAGAAAACTGAGAAGAATGACCATAGTGTTTTTCAGTTTTAAATTCAGAGGTTAAAAAAAATCAATAAAATCCTACTGGATATGTGTTATTGGACAACCTGTCCATGCCCACTACCATATGAATAACAAGAATGTGTCAAGTGAACATTAGAAATTTGCCTTGCTTGGTTTCTTTCTAGTTCTCAAAGAGGAATAAAAGGATGCCTTTTCTGTTAATGGTAATTTTTACTAATGGTAAATTTACTAATAATAAAGAGAAAAAAAGCTAATATATATAAATGTGAAATCTCAAATCCAATTGTGTTTGCAAATATGTAATTAGTGTTATGAATCAAATAAATATAAGCTAACTTATGCATAAAAGTGTTATATTATTATTAAATAACAACTTAAAACTAGTCTAAATACTAGATAATACAAAAAAAAATTCCAAAAATGTAAATCCATATATGAAATTGAAATATCATCTCCATCCTTTTCTTGAATTATCTTAAATACAAAGTATTATAATAGTCTTTTAGAAAAATATATTGATATTTTTTATCTGTATAATTTAATATTTCATGCATTTTGAATATTTATATATATATATATTTAAGTTTAAAATATCTTCAAAAGGCAAATACTTTTAGACTAGGTTTTTCTGGAAGCAAACCTTTGTTTACTAATTCAATGCACGTTTACTGTAATATCTTTAGTTTGCCAGCTTTCATTTCTAGTTATGGGAAATTATGTCTGTATTCATTCTCATGAAGAAACAAATAATAGGTACATAAGAGTTTTTTTTATCACTTATTTGGACTTCTTTTTCTCGCCACTAATAACCACATTTTGCAAACAATCAGCCTCAATAAAATTTACTGTAGCAAACCTTTGTTTACTAATTCAATGCACGTTTACTGTAATATCTTTAGTTTGCCAGCTTTCATTTCTAGTTATGGGAAATTATGTCTGTATTCATTCTCATGAAGAAACAAATAATAGGTACATAAGAGTTTTTTTTATCACTTTATTTGGACTTCTTTTTCTCGCCACTAATAACCATATTTTGCAAACAATCAGCCTCAATAAAATTTACTGTTAGTGAGAGATCTTGATCTTGAAGAATATGGTATTTATAGCATCTGTTAGAATAAAAACTCCCATTTAATACAATTCTGCATCAATTTTTCAGGAAACACACAGAATGAAGTGAACTAGTTGTCCATCTATGAAATAATTTATAAAAGTTACTATGCTGTTCTTAATGTCCATGATTTTTTTCTTATCTGTTATTCAAAAAAAATTTAAGCCCATTTGATATGTATTATTCCTAATCTTACATTTTAATCAATGCTATAACATCTTTATAATTAGAAAAAAATAAGTCCACTGGCTTCCATATTATGTAATTGTCAAAATAAACATTTAATTAACTTACTCATGAGTTAAAAACAGGCAAAACTCTCCATACAGTATTGACACCCAATACAAGCCAGAGTAATCATTGGATGCCAGAATGCTTGTGGACAAAATCCCCATCTAGTGCCTACTCATCCAATATCCCCAGACTAGTTTCTGGCTTATGGCCTTCGTCAATACTACAAGCCAGAACTGGAGATATTGGATGAGTAGGCACTAGATGGGGATTGTCAAGGCCACAAGCCGACACTAGTCTGGGGATATTGAATGAGTAGGCAATAGTTGATTTTACCCACAAGCCTTCTGGCATCCATTGATTGATTACTCTGGCTTGCGCTGAGTGGCAATACTGTATGGAGAGTTTTACCTGCTTTAATAACAGTTATAAGCAAGCATAAGGAAAGGTGACTATGTGATATTTATTGATTGGCTTACTCATGAGTTACAATATGTTTATCTATTATAAATACAATTAATACTCTTAAATTCATTAATATTGTGTTAAACTGCTTAAATATAGCATTTTAGGGATTTATAATAATAATAATTTTTTTCTCTACCTTAATTATAATTATAAAATAAAGCAATAATTTATTTCTTTTTATAAAATACTTGAATATAGTTGTGTCTTAGTGAAAATATGATATAATGTTTCATATCTTAACTACCAATAGACAGTCTTTTAATATAAAATTTTGTTTTAAATTGGACGAGTGTTTGAAATATTTCAGATTGTCAGTGGCATTGAAGCTATGAATTGCAAGATTTCATGTTGGTAGAAAAAGCATTGAAAATGATCGGTGGAAGATCAAAATATTTATTTCATATAGTAATTCATGATCCAGATACATTAGCACTTTAAAATTTTTCTAGTGAATAAACTGGTGCTATACAGCATATGCATTGATTCAAAGACACCACTGCAGACTGCTTAGAGAATGACAATCTGTCATCTTTTCATATATACAGTAGATTTTGGGTTAAAACCATGATGTGTTAGTTTGGAGTAATTCCCAACATTTCGACGAAATACCCTCTGCCATTGTCAAGGTTAACTTTTCAAAGAAAAACTGTTAAATATGAAATAATGAGATTGAGTGTGAGATGAAGAACAAGATTGAGTATTCAGAAGATGTGAATTAACGAAATGTTCATTTTCTTCAGTTTCATCATTAATAGTTTTCAAGTTGTATATTAGAAGAAAGAGATAAAATAAATGGTCTCCATAAGACTGGAATACATTGTGCTTCATCAGCTCTATTTAAACCAGCCAATCTTTTTAATATTTCAATCAACTCCCGCAGGCTTCTTATCATACTTTTCCAAATTAGAAAATATTTTGGCATTATCAAAATCAGGTTAGTGACCAATTTCTAAAAAATGTGAAATAAAAGCTGATGTATTTAACTTCTGATTAAAGGCATTTTTATGTTTATTCTGACATTAATTCTTCTATTACACTGACCTACATAGCTTTTCGAGCACTGATAACATGGAATTTCAGAAACCCCCTGGTATTTCAAAAGTACTCTCTCTTTAGGTTATGGAAAAATCAATCAACAGTGCTCAAAAAGCTATGTAAGCCAGTCTAATAGACTTATATTAATGAACATAAAAATGTCTTTAATCAGAAATTAAATACATTGACTTTTACTTCACATTTTTTAGAAATTGGTCACAAATCTGATTTTGATAATGCCAAAATATTTGCTAATTTGGAAAAGTATGAATTGAGAACCATGAGGGAATTCGTCGAAATATTAAAAAGACCACAACTGGTTTAAATAGAACTGATGAAGCACAACATATTCTAGCCTTATGGAGACCACTTATTTTATTTCTTCTAATATAAACTTGAAAACAATTAATGATGAAACTGAAGAAAATAAACATTTTGTTAATTCACATATTCTGAATACTTAATTTTTCCACGCCCAATCTCATTACTATTTGAGATGTAACGTCTTTTCTTTGAAAAGTTAACCTTGACAATGGCACATTGCTGTTTTGTCAAAACGTTGGAAATTAATCAAAAGTAACACAATGTTTAATGCAAAAACTTATATTTACATCATATAATCGTGAAAACATTAAATATATATATATATATCAATTACACTTCATTAATTTAAAGTTAGTAATAAATCTCTTGTACAATAATTAAGTTTTTTAGTTTTATTTTTATTCTCTCAATTTATTCATCATATTTGTTACTGAAATTTTTTAACACTGCTTCTGTATTATCCAAGACTTTAAAACTGTATATCACATACTATGCAGCTTTGTTTTTTGTTTTTTTTAAGTCTTTTTTATTATGTGACTTAGTATTTTTTGTTCTCTATGCTATTAATTTGTAAACTAACAACTAATAGCCCTTGAAACAACTGCTTTAATACACGTGTCAGTTTCATTCTTTTAAATGAGCTCTCATATTTCATTACATTAATCATTGATTTTTTGATAAAGTACTTCTTTTTGTACTAATGAGGAAGATGTTATGCCAATAAAATGCATTTTGATAAAAAAATTTATACATTTTCACATTATTTTACTATTCTATGCATATGTATAACCTAGACTATTATATGTCAGCCTTTATCTTAAAGGAAAAAGAATAAATTTCATTCCAAATATTAATTTTGTCTCTAATAAAACCAGCACCAACTTGTAATCATTATTGTCATTACTTATCAGTAAATAATAATAAAATAAGTATTTCATTGAAATGTGTATATATGTATATTAGTTACAATGGAACAAAATGCTTATTTTATTTTATTGCAATTTTACTTGAATTTTTTTTTTTTTTTTTTCTAACAGGCTCTTTTGGAGCTAGAAATGAACAGTGATTTAAAGGCGCAGCTGCGAGAACTTCAAATATCTGCTGCGAAAGAAATTGATGTCAGTGGTAAAAAAGCCATAATTATTTTTGTTCCAGTTCCACAATTAAAATCATATCAAAAAATTCAGACTCGGCTAGTTCGAGAACTAGAAAAGAAATTCAGTGGAAAGCATGTAGTATTTATTGCTCAACGGCGTATTTTACCAAAACCAACACGGAAAACTCGTATAAAGAATAGGCAGAAACGTCCACGTAGTCGTACATTAACTGCAGTTCATGATGCAATTTTAGAAGATTTGGTTTATCCAGCTGAAATTGTTGGTAAAAGGATTCGTATTCGGTTAGATGGAACGAGGTTAATTAAAGTTCATTTAGATAAAAATCAACAGACAAATATCGAACATAAGGTAAAGTTATTTTTAAATTGTTTTTTCTTCTGAATGCAAATTCTTTTTCTTTTTTTTTTTTATTAAATTTATTTTAATTTTAAAATTGAGTGAATATATAATGAGCTTTTTTCTACTGTAGTACCATCTATTATAAGTTGAGATAATGATGGTTTGCATATAGAATAATGTGATCTAATCTTCAGATCAGTTTTTAGTTTTTAACTATTGTTGAGGACTTTTGACTCAAAGTTAGAACCAGTGCAGTTACACATCTGACAGCTATATTTAACTTCCTTTTTTTTTTTTTTTTACTATCGAGGTTTTACCTTGAAATTTTGAAAAAGTAAGATTTTGAACTGAAGCTAATATACTTAGAGTTTGATACTGTTAAAAACCAAAGTAACCGCCAGATACCTAGTGTACTATTTTCAGCATTGATTCCCAAGTATTTATTGTCAAAAATTGATCTCGGGTGGCTATTAAATTATACCACCATTTAATTACCGTAGATAAGTCAAACTTACAATGGGGGGGTATAATTCTCTTGTTAATATAGTAAGGTTTGCTAATCAAATGATTTTGTGTTGGTGTGTTTTTATATATACATTTAATAGACGTAAGTATCTCAGCTGATTTGAATCTGTCAAATGAAGTTAAGGATAATAGAGTAGAAGAATGAATGTGAAAATTGTCTTTTTCAATGATTGTGAAATTATTTACATATATGTGTAGATAATTAACATGTGCAATATGAAAAAAAGAAAATATTGATATAAAAAAAGTTTGTTAATCTTTTTGATTTAGTTTGAATTCTGTATGGTTTAAATATAAGCATTCTATACTTTTTGCTAGAATGATCTGAAAGAGGAGGGCAAATTAAGGAAAAGATAATTGAGCTTAGATGGTAGGATGAACTATAATTCAGCAATCTTAAAATCATATTTACATATAAAAAAAAATCAAATTGAAGATCCTTGAAGAATGATAACCATGGGGAACATTAGGGTAATCATTATAATTGTTTTCAACAGTTATCACTGCAGGATGAAGATCTCCAAGTTTCATTCAGTTTCTCAGATTTCTAGCCACTTCTCCAAATCATCCCAACATACTTTGTATTTTATTCATCCATCTCAGATGTGGTCTTTTTCTAGATTGTGTGCAATCTCTTGGAATCCAATTTAAAATATCAACTATCCCTCTACTATCATCTCTTCTAGAAATATGTCCGGCCCAACTCCACTTCAGTCTCATAATTTTTTCAGTGATGTTATTAATACATGTTCTCTCACTCATGTATTTTGTTTTTGATCTCTTGTTACTCCTAACATACATATTTTCATATTTTGCCAAGTGTTGCTCTTCTGCTAAATGAACTAGTAAACCATATTTATTAAAAGCCTTTCTTTTCTAACTCATAGGCTTATTTTCTTTAAATATTAAGTTATTTCTACTAAAAGCACTATTTAAGTTTAATTTTATGATTAATTTCATTCATTATATTTTCATCTGTACTAATGATCTGACCAAGATATTTATTTATAGTTCTAATTCATCATTATCAATTTTTTTTTTTTTTTTTTTGAGAAAATGCATTAAACATTACTTTACACTTGTATTTATTTTTAATCATACTTATTTTCATCTGATAATTCTTGCAACATTTTTTTAAGCATTAATTGCAAAAACATTTGCATCATCTGCAAAATCTGGATGATTTAAATAATCTCCATTTAGTTTTACTCCTTTAGCTTTCCATTTTAAGCCACAAAAGACTTCTTGGAAAACTACTGTAAAAAGTTTTTGAGATATGGAATCACCCTATCCTTCTCAATCTTTTTAGTATCACTATATAATAGAAATCATTGTTGTTGCATTTTCATAAATATTCTAGAATATGACAATATTCTGGGTCTATATTTTGATGATCCAATGCTTCAATCATTGAAAAAATGCTTATACAATTATTTTTTTTATAACTTCTTTTAATATTTGGATGTTTTATCCATTACCTAAAATCACTTTCAGTTTGTTCTTTTGATTAGTTAAAATCTAAAACTCTGTATTATAGACATGTTGTAATATCTTAGTAAAAATTTTGTATAGAACTGATAAAAGACCGATGGGTCTGTAATATATATTTATCACCTTTTTTAAATATTAATATTAGTACTGCATTCTTCCAATCATCTGGTATATCTTTATCATTAAACATTTGGTATATAACTTTGCCAACAATTTTTTTATTTCTTCATCTGCTTCTTTTATTGATTATATTTTCATCATTACCTGAAGCTTTTTCCTTCATAGATTTAATTGCATGTCTCACATCTTCATTTAAAATGTGGGCAATTCAGATATGATTATTGTAGAAGATAGTTTTTCTTATTCTTTATTGCTATACAATTTTCCAGACATTTCATCTCTTGTTTCAATAATAGTTCCTTTTCTTCATAAATTGTCATGTCTTAGTAGAAATTTTACTATTTAATTACAGCTTTTTTTGTATCAGATATATTTGTTGCAGTTCTTAATAATGTATCAGTTGCCATCCTACTGATTTTGTTTCAAATCTGAACCAAATTCAAAATCTGTTAACATTTTAAAACTATTTGCAAGTTCAAATTTAAATTCATTGGAATGTTTCTAAAAGTTAGGAATGTCAACTGTGAATACTATTTTTCTTAATAATTTTTGTTTCTCTAGTATTGCATTAACACATATCTTACATTTCACTAATCTATGATCACTTCCTATGTTGAATTTATTTAAAACATTGTAATCTTGAAATATACGTTTAACTGTTACTCAAAATATAATCCAGTTCTGCTGTATTTTCATTTGGATACTTCATATTCATTTCTTTTTAATATTTTTCTCAAATGAAAGACTTCATAGTATAAAGTGCTTCTATTTCCATGAAGTCCATAATTTTATGTCCTCTTATTTCTATCATAATCAATTTTGCCTATAACTTTCATTTGTTTATTAATTATAATATTAAAGTCTTCATGATAATTTTAAAATGTTTGGCTTGATAAAAAACATTTTGTATATCCATATAAAAATTTCTCTGTTTCTTCATCATATTAAGATCTTTTGTTGGATATAAACCTGAATTATCTGCATTTAGCATCTTCCATTAATATGAATAATTAATCTTGCCATTCCCATTATCAAACTCTATAATATTGTTCTTCTACTTTTTATTTATAAATTCTTTTCAACTTGTGCTTCTAATATTTGTGGCTTTATAGTAAAATACATATTCACTTATTAAATCATATCTTCATTTTTTGTTTTAATTAATTTCATGAATTTCAACAATGTCCCATTTAATATTGGACAGCTCCTCTTCAAATTCATGCAAACTTTCTTCACTTAAAAGTGATCTACAGTTGTAAGTACTAAATAAAAGGTCATCATCCAAATGGTGACTTGGGTCCACAATTAGGGGACTTTTAGCATTTCGGCCATGGCTGAGTTAACTGGCAACGTTATGGTCTCCTGAGAATAAGGCCCTTATAGCCAGTTTAATTTTGTCTGTTACGATTATAAATATCTATTTGAAATAAATTCATTTATATACACATTTATTCTACCTTTCAAGAAACTCTACTGATATTTCAGTTAAGAGCTATCAGGGAACCGAGAAGAAAGAGCATGAAGTTTATTAATCTTAAATTCAGAGGTAAAAAAGCCAGTAAATTTACCATGTTGGTTGATGATTGTTGGTGAACAACCCATTAATGTTTATATACTATATGGATAATAACATAGTAATAATAGGTACAATGGCAAAAACATGAAATGGACATTAAGAATTTGCCCTTCTTGATTCCTTTAAGATATCAGAGGAATAAGAGTCTTTTCAGTTAACAGCAAATTCCTTTCTGTTGCCACATTGGGAAAATAAAATGCCCAAAAGCAAAAATTGTTAATTCATATTGTCCTTGGGATAAAAAGTAGACTAGGTAAAAATCTGTTTATTCTGGAAAAAAACCAACATATATTTCTATCTTTAGACAAGAAAAAACTTATTATATATTCAAAATAGTTATAATTAAGAGGAGGGGGAGATTGCATAACTCAGATTTGTTTACACTTGATTTAGATAAAAAATAATATACTCATTAAAAGCTATTAAAATGAGAAAAAAATATTTCATTTTAATTAAGATGAAGTTGTGATTATATATTTGGTTTTAACCTTATTAATATTTTTTTTTTTTGTAACATTATTTAACAAATTTATTGTAAATAGATGGAAGGTTATTAAATGCTATTATTTGATTTTATATTAATTAATACAGTATCATCAGCATACTTATAAAATAAATCCTAATTGCAGACTAACATCATATACATATATTAAAAAATAAAAGGGGACTCTAGATTTAATCTTGAGGAATTCCATATCTTATAATATATTTACCTCCACCAAACTATATTAATTTTTATAGTATAAAATATATTCTTTAAAAAATTCCTCAATAAATTCAATATTTTTTTTATCAAAAATTATCCAAATATTTTTTTGGATTGTATAAATAATTTTCAAATTATTTTAAATTAGAAAAAAGAATAGCTGTAGGTCTATAATCATCAATGTCATTTTTTCTTTCCAGATTTTAAATAGATTTGACAATAGTTATTTTTAATAAGTCAGTAAATCTATTTCGGTGAATTATCTTAGTAATAAAGACAAATATTAGTAAAAATATCAAGGTTGCTTTTCAAATCTTTCATTTTAATGCCATCAATATTAGGTTCGAAAGCTAATTACATAAATTTTATAGTAAATTTTCTTTTGACAGCTATCATTGAAGATTCAAAAAGAACATTATATCCCTCTTCCTGATTATCATTTTATTTTATTATTGAACTGAAATTTATTCTATAGAAATAAATCTTAATAGAAATATTATTTATTCCACAGAAAAAATAATGAAGATTAATATATAAATTAATACCATGCAGAAATTCCCCTACTATACTCTATGAAGAAAGAATTAATCCAAAAACTAGATTATCATAATGTTTATATAGGAGGGGGTACCCAAAAATAACTGGAATAGTTCTCTGGTAGCCACACCTCTTGTAATATATGCTTCTGTTTCTAGATACCTCTTACAGGGACCTTTCTGCATCAATCTGTCAAATGACATGTGAAATTGTGGTGCACCAATAGCACATTATTTTGTGAAGTGTGTTTTATGTATTTTTTGATTTTTGTATTGGCTAAAAAGTTGGAATTGCTTGAAACAGTTTACAAGCAAAGTTGCTTTGGGAAAAACTCAAATTTGAATGGTTTAATGAAAGTCAAATTCACCATATCCCATAAAAACATGATGAGCGAAATTCATTGGCAAGATGCTGCTGTTTTTTTTTTTAGAGGAGGGGAATGCAAACAGCATTCTTTATTCATAATTCCTTTTTAATAATAGAGTATTTAAAACCTGACATGATATAAAATTTAAACATCTTGTTTTTTTTGCAAATGAGAAGTGCAATCTTCACGACAACACGCTAGTGCACAAACCTTGAGTGTGAAACCGGTTTTTTAATTAATTTTAGTATGATATATCTTATCTAGTAGCCATATTCACTTGATAGGGCTCCATGTAATTTATTTTATCGAATGAAAAAAATGCCTCTTTTTTTTTTTTTTTGTGAATTTAGAAGTAGTGAAGAAAAAAAATGACAGTTGTTAAAAGACATCTTTTAACAAGAGTTGCTGGAGTATTTTGAAAAATTAAAAAAACATTTAGACCAGTGCATTATATTAAATGGATAATATTTTAAAGGGGTTTCAATTTCTAATATCTAAAAATAAATGCACAATTTTTTATTAAACCACCCCCCCCCCCCTCATGTATAATAATTATAGCAAAAAGTAAAACATCAATTTTTTTATAATCAGAAAAGATATGGCCATTTTTGTAAATCAAATCTGATTGATATAGTTTCTATCGGAAAGAATGATTGGAAATGTAAAATTAAAGAATTTTTATTTATAAGACAATCATTTCTTTAATATTAAAAGTTACTGCTTGCTATTTATAGTCCTCAGATTTATTTAATATATTTGCATTTACTGCCTTTGACAAAGATGCATAGCATGAAAATTCAATCAGGTTACAATTTATATTTGTAGTTATTATACTGATATGTATATAGGGATGAAGTTTATACCTTGTGAGATTGTATCCTGAAATCACATGTAGAACAACCATTGCTATAAATGATAAATTCAAGAGGAAGTGGCATAAGAGAGTAGTAAGTCAAAATGATAAAAGATTTATGTCTAACTGTCAACCAGGTGGTAAGAATTTGATCATCAAAAACCATATCAGCTGCTTCTAACAACTTAACTACAAAAAAATTTTTCTATTCATCTAAAAGGTTTATGAAGATAAAGAATAGGAAGTAATGCTTTATGTGTTCAAGATATGAATAAAACAAAAATTTCTTACGATATTAGGAACTTAAAACTCTATGGTCGATATATGGATAAATCATATACAAGATTATATACAAAGATTTAAAAAAAAAAAATGTTTCGTTAAATAAAAGATGTCATTTCTTATTTTAAGATAAAAGGTTAAAACAGGAAACATTTTTAAGAAATATTTTTGGATCAGAAATATGACTTATCCTTGAGATGGGTAAAATAATGCTATTATGTCAAGATAGGATTTAATGAGTCATATTTTAAAGTAGCTCTCATGAAATATTAATTTTATCATATTTTTTTTTTTGTAAAGTAGGCCATATAAAATGACATAATATGTGTGCATATCTTTTAAAAATGAAGTTTTTAAAAAAAAAAAGTTAATTATTTTTACTAAAGAAGGAATTTGATTTAAATGAAATCAAGAATCTTAATTAATATGTAATTATCTTAGTTAAATTAATTTAAAGAAGAAAATTAAAGTACTTTAATAAAAGATATTTTTTCTGTATATAAATTTTTTTATAATTTTTAATTCCTAGGAAATATAAGTACAAGTAGATAATATTCATTATTTGATTTGTCTTCTGAGCATGTCTGCATAATAAATAGTCTACAGAGAAGATACTGGCGTTATAAATATTTGCTCAATGAAGAGCTAGTATTTGTGTAACCTAATACTTTATGAGCTAAAAGGACTTATTAATATGTAAGTGCCAAAGGATTCGATATGGTGCCTATGTAAACACATCAAAAATAAGTTCTTAAGTCCTGCACATTCTTTCTAACTGCTTTAATCTCCTAACTTCTTCATTAATGGACTTAAACATATTGGATTGAGATAGTTTGTATAATGTCTAAAGTAGGAATACATAAATTATAACCTGTTTAGATAAAAAGATGCCATGTTGAATTTTTAAAGAATTGATTTGAGATACTTTTCACAATAACTTCAGTTTTAACAATACTAGAGCAAAATATGTCAGAAAATGGAAATAATAAGGAAAAATTTAAGCGAAAAAAAAAAGATTACCATTAAAAAACTAAGGGGAAAAAATTCAATATCTTGAAAAATTATTATTTTATTGCTTGATCATAATAGCTAATTTATGATAACTAAGTTTTGAAATTATATTTTTATTGATAATTTCATTATATTTATTATAAAATTCTGATTCAAAATAGGTATAATACTTTTTACCTGAGAATTCATTGCTTTATTACTTACAAAAAACAGGAATGTGTGAATACTTCATTTTTACTTTTATCCCAGAAATTAAAAAGATTTGAGGCAGCTATAAGAAAAGTGTTTCCCTCCTAATAAATAAAAATATTAATCAAACAATAATTATTGTAAATCAAATTTTGTGAAATTATCTTCAATAAATTATGATAAATAAAAAAATTAAAATTCAATCAGCTTGGCATTATAAAAAAAAAATGGGAAGGATAGAAAATGACCACTTGCTATTATTTACCACTATAAATATAATAAAGTTGAAAAAACATATATCTTGAAATTCCAAGTATTCACTTGTGTACATCATACAACTGTGGTGTGTATGCATTATGCAAGTCCTTCTGTTGATAGCTTTAAAAATAAGATGCACTACAGATTTGAGCTCTTAAATTTCACATTTTTCGCTCAAAATCATTTTGATTTTAGACTTTTAATAAACCATTGTTGTTAAGAGTATCTTCATACGTAAACATTATTAATAGAGAAAACATGACAATCAAAATAATATTCATTCAAATGATAAAACAGTTTATACATTTAGAATCTGCAAGAATTTTTCACTTCAAGAGGCAGATTTTAGAAAAGAAAAATATGTACGTATTGAACCGAATTCGAATATATGGATTCGAATCACCGGTCTCTTAGGCAGAGAAGAACATACTCGGAGAGTATGTAAGCCCAAACGATAGCTATAAAGTATATAACTAGCGTTACATTTCCAGGACATAGCTTCTTCTCGGCTGTTGAGTTCAACACCAAGTTCAAAGCACTTTTTTTTGTTTGTGTATAAACACGGGCGCCAGCTGCTTATTCTAAAAGAATACTAAAAGAATAGACAACGCACTTTGAATAGTGGCCACTAACTCAACGCCTAAATCCACGACTAGCTCAGTTGTTTGTAATCACTAATAGATTATACTTAATTAGTGGTTAAAAGACTTGATAAAAGGAATTGATAAACGAATTTGGTAAAAAGAATTGACCGACAAATAAAGTTTAATTTTAAAGATAATTTATTAACTAACATTTATTTACTAAATTTAAACATTCTATATAACACACGCATATTTTAAATTAACATTTCTAAATAGTTTAAATATTCCTATAGATTTAATAACAGAACACTCTAATTTAACTAATAAACATTGATATAATGATCACGCACATATTAACTCATGCACACACATAATAATGATAATAAAGGACTACATAGCATTTGAAATTTAATCACACACATCAATAGTTCATTTATGTATGATATCGAGTTCATATAATTAGACTCTTGGAGGATTCGCACGAATTAATGAAATGCAATGGCTATTACAGTATAGAACGAAATAAGCAAGTGTTTTTACCTAGGCTTTTTTGAATGTTGACGTAGAATTTTGTTCTTTGGAGGCTGCTTTCGGTGAGGATATTTCCATTATAAATGCTTACCAGCCGGCTGGGAAGTTTCCTTGCTGAGTTTCCTGATTTTCACGATTATTGCTATCGGAGACAAATAGAAACTGACGGAGATTATTTCACGGGCAGATCTGCTGTTTTCTCGGACATCTGGGCTGGAGGTGAACGTGCGTTCCAAAATATTCTCAGCACTGCATTTTGTTTCTTAACTGACTCAATTAATTTCCGAACTGCACTCTCTCAATAACTTTGTGAACTGCTTCACTGTCCGATAAAAAAGTCTATTTATATCTGCAATGTGTTGTCGAAATATTTCCGGTGATAATCATGTGATAAACGTGTTGTTTTATTTTATTAATAGCCATTGCCGTTTTTTTAATGATAATCTTTTATTTCGCATACATTTTATTTATTTACAAATCACATATATATACGCACATATATTTTTAATACAATTTACTATTTAGTTTTAACATTATTTTTTCTTTAATTACAATTGAATGAAAAGAGATTTGTATGTTTTAACTTTTTTAAATTATATTTTTACGAATACTAATAAAAACTCTTTACTTCCTTTTATAACCCTTAGTTTCATTTCTCAAACCAAGACTCCCTTTCCCCCCTTTTGACTAATTAATTGTAGCTTTTTTATTTCAAAAACTAACTCTAGAAAACTATTTAATTCTTATCTTTTTCGAAAACAAGCTGCAATAAATTCTTCAACATTTAATTTTATGTTTTTCTTTTATGAAAGATTACTTTAATAATAATTTTAGATAAAAATTATATGTGCCTATATCAATATAGGTACAGTATATATAATTTCACATTTAGATGTACATGTATTTTTCTTTACTAAAATATTTAAAAATTCTGAGGTACATAATTATAAAAATTGTGTTTATATTTTATTTCTTTCATGAGATGTCTTGCAAATGAGCATACCTGTTTATACTATCTAATATATAAATACAAAATATTAAATATATTATTTCATACTATTGAATATTGTTATTAATAAAAGATAACACATTCCAGACATTCTGTTTAGCAATTGGCAAAAGTAATCTGAAGTGAAGCTGACACAAAATTCTAATTTACATTGCACAGGTTTCTAATGGAGCTAATATTATAGATGCAATCAAAATCACTACTTTGATTATCCAGCATTTTTTCATTGTCATTAAAATGTAATCATGCTAATAAATTATTAAATCTTTTGAGAGTCATGACTGCAAAATAAGGCTGTCTGACACTTGGATCAATCTCAAATACCATAAAAAAAACACAGTTAACTATCTGACACTACTTCCCAATTATGGGTTGTTGTTTTTTCTTTTTGAGTAATGTATTTATTGGTTTTATCAATTTTACCACTTTTTTTTTTTTATCAAAAAGTGAATAAAAAATCTTGAATATTTATGTGCAATGGGGAAGTGCAAATCAGGACTTTGTAAAATCTCCTATATTCATCTGTTGTTCCATTGTATTAAGTGGCATATTAATAATCTGTTGGGATAAAGGGCTTAATCTACTGCTAACTTCAGCAGATACATATTATCTATTATTTCTTCATCTTTTAGCTAGTAAAGGAGCTTCTTCCGAGGACAAATTAGCATTAGATTATTCATTTGGATTGCTGGATGGCAAACTATCTTCAAAATCCAAAGGCCTAGGCATTGGGAACTTGATATTTGAATCTGTTTCTGAATACATTTCTTCCATTATAAAATGTATGTCCTGTTTTCTTTGTACAATCTAATAAAGTGAAATATTAAAAAAATAAATAAATGAAGTTATCAATAAAAAGGTTCATAAAAAATCAAATTTTTGTCGGAGGAAAACGTGGCGTATACCAATCGAAAGTGGGAAAATGTGCAAAGAATGACAATATTGGCACGTGAATAGTCCATTTGGTTTTGTCACAATTCTAAAATTAAGACAGATTGTAATTTCAAAAAATGAGTGGTGTTTCATGATGCAATTTTAACTCGTAAAGCACTATATGATGACAAAGAGAATTTAGCACGTTTATCATATTTTCTAAACTTAATTTTAGTAATTATAAAATTATTAATTACTGGTACATACATTAAATCTTGTTGTGTTATTTTGTATAAAAGGAGTTGCAATTTATTTTGCAATCCAATTTTCAAGTCATCATGGCTTATAAATTATATATTTTATAATTGTTTTAAAATTTGAAATAAACGAAAAACATTAGTTTTTGTAGGTGATTTAATGGATTATTTAAAAACTAACACAACTGCCATATTCATTTGCATCATACTGAGGTATGTATTTATCAATAATGACTAAATATGTGACCTGATCCATTTGCAAGATGAAAAGGGATCTGCTTATACAGTGCAGTATAGTATTTTTATTTATTTGCTTCATTATAATTTGTATACTCGAGTGTATTAATAAATAAAAAAATAGATTTTATTATTAAAAAAAAAAAAAAAATTATTTGAAAGCCTTGTATAAATGCAATATGTAATAAAATAAAACATTATTTTGTATTTAGGAAAAAGTAGGATCAAAATAATGAAAAAACAAATTTTTTTTTTTTTGCAAAATTGTTATAAATAGAGCTTTAATTACAATAAAATGCTTTACTTAAGAGGAACTTGAGAATTTAATCACATATTTCTGTAGCAATCACTATGTTAAAAGCCTTTTATATTAAATATATAAGCATGTTTTTTTTTTCAAATGTATGGTATTTTAAAATATCAAACTGGTTTTTTTTTTATATCGCATTCCAAAACTGTATGTGTTGGAGCTTTTTATTATTATTACGTTAATAAGATTTTATATGTATTTTCATAGTAATACTACAGGTATATGAAATATTTCAAGAAGCATCTATTTAGAAATCCTTCATTGTATTTGATATTTTATAAATAAAAAAATTGAGAATTTTGTAAACTGATAATTTAAATCAGTTCTATTTGCAAAAATTTATGAGCCCAAATATGAATATATTAATAAATAAGTATATATTATATTTAATTTATATATCTGAGTATGTACTTGGAACATTTTGTATATGCTATATATCTTCTTTCTTTTTTTTTTTTTTTTTTGATAGACAGAAACATTTTCTGCTGTATACAAGAAGTTAACTGGGAAGGAAGTTATCTTCGAGTTTCCAGAACCATATTTATAAAAATGATGGTGATTAGAGCAAATGCTTGTATTAAATAACTTTTTTTTTCTTGTATTTTAATACATTTATTTGTTCATAAATATTAAATAAAATAAAATAACAAATCTTGTACTATCTGACTTTTAATATTTATTTTGCATTGATGTAGATTTCTCACTGCTTGTCAAATAATGTCAATGGGTAAGCAATAAATAATCAGTAAGATTGGTCTGATGCATATATCTAGTATTAGATCAAATGATATCAGTGTAGATCTAATTTACTTATTTCATGGCAGTTCTAAATTCAAAAACATGCTTTTTAATCATTGTTATTGCATCTTAGCATTTAATAATTAGATGCTACTGTTTTCATCCTCTAATAATTCAAACCGAAATGATGTGTGGATTTATATAACAATAGCCCAAAAGTTTTCACAAAAATAACTATACAAGTTAAAATTGCTTTTTGATTTATAACTTAAAATAATCATTTATTGTTTTTAATTAAGCAGTGAGATCATGTCCAGTCTCAAAAGTTCATTCATTTATTTAACAAAAATTAAATTTCAATTTTCTAATTCAAATTATAAATACTGTGAACTACAGTTAATGTCATTTCATGACATGCTGCAAATAAATAAACACTGGCTATTTAAGCAAAAACATGTTTTAAAATTACAAATAATTTATCATTTAAATATATCTTTTGTGTTTTGTCAATACCAATTTTCATCAGAAGGAGAAAAAGGTTAATAGCTTTATTCTTGTCTTAATATCTAGGTTAATTCTTAAAAATATTACTATCTTGAATTTTCCTATATTTTAAGATTTGATTAAATATTTATTAAATATAACTTGCAATTTGACATTCCAAAACTGTTGATTATTAACTATTTACAAATTCAAAAAAATATACAAAATTGAACAGTTATTCAAATGTATATCTTAATGATAACATAAAATGGCAAATATTTAAAAATTAAACACTGAATGTTTAATTTAAATGTAATTTATTAGCAAATACCATTCAAAAAATTGAAATGAGTTTATTTATATTAGTTACAAAGAAATTCTGCATTGTTGTGTGACAGAATTTTGATGCAATAATAAAAGTTGTGTTGTAAAAGATTCAAAAAGTATTTTTTATACTTATTTAATTAATAAGTATTGCTTTAAAAATAATTTAAAGTCTTTATGTATATTCATTTATTTGATTATGAAGAAATTTTGCATTGTATATATGGCAGAAAATTTATAATAAAAGTTATGTTTTCTTCATGCGTTGTTTTACAAACTAGTTGTGTTGTAAAAGATTCAAAAAGTATTTTTTATACTTATTTAATTAATAAGTATTGCTTTAAAAATAATTTAAAGTCTTTATGTATATTCATTTATTTGATTATGAAGAAATTTTGCATTGTATATATGGCAGAAAATTTATAATAAAAGTTATGTTTTCTTCATGCGTTGTTTTACAAACTAGTCTTAACATAAGTGATCCTTTCACATTCTATTATTCTAAAGTATTTTGTATAATTGAAAATAATGATAGACTATGCCATGACTTTACGATTTTATAAAAAAGGAACTATTACGAGTGTGTTTTTTACGTAGTAGAATTATAAATTTTTTCTTTCGGATATTATACACCGTTATTTAAGTCGAAACATTTTCATACATCTTACAGGTGAAAGTGTTATGGATAGAATATTCTAGCTTATAATCTTAAATTCTTTGCTTTCAGATATTATACAGAATTGTTAATGAATTCATATTTACATAGCCTACTGATAATTAAACTTTATAAAAAAGGACTACTTTTTAATTACATTTTTATTTTATTTTCAAAGTTGACATATAGTAGTATCTATATTAAAACTTGCTGCCATATTTTTTTCTGTTATCATGTTTTAATATACATATATTTTGTCATAGAGTAACACATTTTCGGTTTTTTTTATATGTAGTGCTTGAGATTCAATATGTATTACAGGTACGTACGTATTCACATGGTATATAGAATAATATATTTTGACTTTTTTTAATACTGTAATTCAACTTCTTCTTTTTTATTGATACATGCTATAGTTTTTGCATAAATTTTTTCGATGTCATGTTGGCTGATATAAATATTGTACTATTTTTCTATTGTACACTTTTTTTTTTTGTCTTAATATATATACATAATTTTTAAATATTTGTATTATTAGTAAATATACACATCTATATATAAATAAGTAAATAACTCAGATTATATGTAACTGAACAGGAAGTAACTGAAGCTCCCAATGAATCATATCATGCCTGCAACCTAATCACAACCATCCATCAGACCATAGATATATTAGACACATATACCTTGTCAAGCAATTCTACATATGACATTTGAATTTCATATACACGTTATCCTAACTTTAATTTTTTATTATTATTATTAATTACAATTCTATCACATTACTAAAACATGATCAGACAAAGTGTATGTGTCTAATGTATCTATGGTCTGACTTTTGCGCTGATAGATGTTTATGATTGGGTTGCGGGCGTGATATGACTTATTGGAAGTTTCAGTTACATATGCGTGATTTTTAATGTAAAACATAGATAGATTCTGTATTTGCTAAAACATCTGTGTAAGGTTAAAAGTATATAATGTCTGGTATTAACCAAAGAGTTAGATTATTCTTGAAAGATTTTGGAAACAGATGTCATGGATGCAACTATCTTGCTGTATAATATACTTTTATAATAATGTGGAGATAGTTAGCATGGGGATTTTTGCAATTTTAGATGGTGTTTATTTATTACATTACATTGCTCAGATTAGGAATGAAACTTTCCAGATACAGCAAGTAAATATCATTTAGCATCCAAATTATTATGGTTACATCACATCATAGAGTGATAATTTTCTAAGACTTGAAATAGAACTATGAATATTTTTTAGGTAGTCACAATCTTGAAACATTGTTGAGCATTCATAGAGGTGTTTATGGGTGTCCATAAGTGAGAAGCCCTGAGATCAAAACTAGCCCAAAAATCTTGAATTTTGTGAACATATTGGTTTGTAGCTGCAAGAATATCATAAAATAATAAATTTTAATAAACCATTTACTTACAGATGATGTATAGGAAAATGACTTACTGCACCTGATAAAATTTCAAACTATGGAACCCAGATAAAGGATATACTTATCAATCTTGTAGCTGAATTGATATATATTTAACAAGAGTTTTTGTCTGTCTGAAATTACAATTCGGTTAATGTGTTACTTAGATGGCTAGTGGGTCATCACTGTTGCCACCAAGAAATTAGTCTGCTATTGTTGTAGTATACTGTTTGATTACATTCATATATTAGGAGCAATGGAAATTTTTTTTATACCAGAAGATATTGGCCTGAAAGTAGATCTATATTTGGTCTGAATTTATGTCCAGTTGCATGATTTCTATTTGGAATAGGAACACTATCTTAAAATCATGTTAAAAAAAGTACTATATACTGTAATAATTTTAGCTGTAAAGATAGAATTTAAAAGCTGATTAATGTTGATGTCAAAAAAAATATTTCAAAATGAAGATATTTGCAAAATAGTAGAAGACTAAAACTTAATTATCAATTTAATTTGCTTGCTTGTGCCTATTTCTAGTGTAAAAAAATTGTACATACAGTATTTTTCTTTATATGATAAAACTCTTTATAAACAATGTATTAACAATACTCATTCATTTTGTATAATGGGAAGGTGAAGCTCATTTGCAAGCTTTCTAATCTGTGGAGCTGCTAAAATATTAAACTCAAAGGATACTAAAAAAGACTTCCAACTACTCAAGAAAATTGGAACAATACCAAATCTATACTATACACAGATATTAATAATATTTTGGTAGTTCAAATATTTTCTATAAATGTTTAAAATAATTTTTACTTCTATGTAACATTTTTGATTTTAATATATATATATATTGAGGTGGATTGTCTTCATGGCACAACATTTCTATGGGTGTGTATATATATATTTAAAGCTTGAAAAGTAAAATGAATGTGGAAAAAATTTATTTATATAATTATTTCAAGTCTGAAATGATGAAAATATGAAATATTTTTTATTTTTGAAGTACTATAAATTGTTTTCTACAAGCAAGACGACACTTCTTAATATTTCTTAAATTCTGAACTCTGCGCTTAAGTTCCTTGTATAAGGAAGCTAAATAATTTGAAATGATTGTATAGTTTTCTGGAGAAATATCAATATCTTCTTGTTTAGCTTTGATTATATGTATGTACTGAAAATATCTACATTATAAGGAGTAAAATTAATAATAGAAATATATTTTAAGCTTAATAAAATATATTAATTATATAAAAAATAGTTTACACTAAATAGAGATTTTATGTTAGGTAAAATTTGCTTAATCATTTATAAAACTATATTTTAATCTAACATAAAATTTCTATTATTTTCACTATATATATATACATGTTTTGAATCCAGACATAGCAGTTGGAAAATTATGCAGTGCAGAATTTGGTTTTAATTTAATTAAATATAATGTCTCATTTCCCATATTTATTTTTACCACAGATATATGTGCATACACTGCATTTTTCAAAAGATAATACTTTATTTACCATATGTGAAATTATATTTTCAGCCTATAAACAATGATTGAACTCATCCAAGTATTTCTGTGATGTTGCACAGAAAGGCTAAAAGACACCACCATTCATCATTTTCAAATTCTCTGTAAATTGTATTGTTCTGGTATAAAAATAAAATATTTTCTTGCTGTAAAGAAAAATACCACTATTTAGCTATTGCAACAAGGTATGTAAAACAGTCTTTAAATGGTTTGTGTTTAATGTTATGATGAACAATGTTATTTTAATATAACATTTTCATGACAAATCAAACAAGTTGACAAATTGGTTATTTTAGCAACAAAATAATTTTTTTTTTTTGGAGTAATACAGAGTATTAATGGCTGACGATGTAGAGAGAAAATTTAAAATGAATGGTTGACGTACTTCTTTGATTTTCTTTCCGTACAGTATATAAGATCGGATTCATTGGTTGAAGGCATTTTTAGATTTGATGGATTGCTGTCCATGACCTTGCGATACAAAATCAGTTTTTTGATATTCAGGTTCTTCTCTACAGTCTTGATTTTTTTTTTCATCTAATTGCATTAATTCCTGGTTGGTTAATTATGAATAGAAAAATATATATATTTACTATGGAAACATAGAAAAATGGATTGAGAAAGATAGAGTAAGTACACAGTTGGCAATTTTTTGTATTCTTTGGCAAAATTGTTAACTATTGCACCAAAAAAATGCCCATTCTGAATTTTTTTTTTAAAATTCAGTCTTATTTATGTGAAATTATTTAGAATAAAAAAAAAAAAGTTAAATATCTCACTTAACTGTGCTTTTATCACCATGAAGACTTGTTACTTTGCCATGAGATATCACATTAAGTGCAGTAACCATTTTCTTTGAAATGACAGAAATTTTTTGAATAGTGCAGTACTGGTGATGGCAGAGATGCAAACTATTTGTATTGCATTTTCATCATAAAGAATTTATTGACTGCATGAAATTATGCTCATTTTTAAAATTGCAAATACATAAATACTAATAATTTTGATTTGAAATTAGCATTCACAAAGATTTTAATCCAGAATTGACTACATACTGCCATTTAAAATTAAATATTAATAGTATATGACAAAAAAATTTAATTTTTTGCTGAATGAAATTTTCATATTTTTCTTTCTATATTTTTATATATTAGCGATAATGTTCACAATTCTAAAACAAATTCTGAGATGTTTTAAAATCAAACAAATAGATTTGTGTTATTTTAAATTTAGATTTAATAATTTTTTATCATGTAAGGTTAATTATTACTTGCGTAATTGATGAACCATTTTTTCGTCAAAATAATTATAACTAAATTACAATATGATGATGTTAATTTTTTGCCATGACAACTTTCACAAGAATTTTCATCCATAATACAGTAAGTTTTCAAACTATTATACATATATTAAAATTTAATACTGTATTAGTTGTCCATCATCAAAATATGATGAATAAACTACAGTACTGTACAATTTCAGCATGATATTCTTTTACTTTTGGATGGCATAGTTTGTAATAATTATCCTATGACATCAGTCTTACAAAATGCCCCCCCCCTTTTTTTTTTTTAGATTACAGTGAATAATCGATTGTAAATTAAAATAGTGGGTGTACAAATTGCTCATTGTGAATTCTCACAAAAGTCTAGCGTTTAGCAGGGTATAGCTGTATTTTCCAGTCCTTTATTTTTACTTTTAATTATGTTAATCATTTAAGATATTTCAATGAAGTTTATTTAATACTAGAATAAATGTATGTCCATGTTACATTTTGGAAATATGTGGGTATCTATATTTTCTTTAGAATTATTTAAATGGTGCTAGTAACGGTAGCCTTTGAAGTCCACTTGATTTTATTTTTAAGATAATGATCATTGCTTGTCAGTAGGTTCTTGGTACCAGATGGTCATTACTTACAATGAGCATTGATATAATTATTCAGCACTTAGATGTGGGCATTCAACAAGAAATATAGATTGATGTTTTAGAATATACCTTGTGCTTGCTTTTGGCTTGATAATTGACTTAAGATTTCATAGTATGTTCCCTTTAAATCCGTTCTCAGAGAATGATAGTTGATTATTAATTTGCTACTGGTGTTATTACTTATATTTTCTAATAATCAGATTTTTTTGTTTTACTGCATTCATAACTTCAACCTGTTAAAATATACAAATAGTTAAGGAATTGTTTATTTACACCTTTTTATAGCATGTATTTGGTATCTGACAAATTTTATTTTTATGATTTTATCAAAATGCATCAATTGATAATGAGTTTAAAATCTTTCTAAATTATTATAGCGGAATTATTAAAAATTTATAATTATTGGACTTATTTACACTGGTTTATAAAATGAGATGCTGTCTCTTGCCATTGTTTATTTAAGTTCAATCTATTATTTCTGCTGTACAATCTGTTGAGTTTTAACTTATTTCTGTATCTTGAAAGAAGTGAAACCTTACCAGACTTAAGAATAAAATGGTATATTATTTTTTCTGATGTGGATACATATATTTATGTTTTCTCAGCCAATAGATCATCTTTCATTTGAATAGATGAATTACTATTTTCTTAGCCGGTATAATGAATGATATGCAGAATTGATGGAATTTGATTTGGGTGCTGAGATTTTATATATATTGATCTTTGAATGTGCTTCTAAGAGCAATATCCATTAGAATATATTTTGTGGCATCTATACTAGTACTTGTAAAATGAACAGCTTTAATATCAACTAACACAAGCTTGAGTAATCAGTGATTATAAAATGCAGAGTGCATTTAAATCCTCAAACCGTTTTCTGACTTGTTTTTACCATTGAAACTTGGGATTCAAAGTTGGAAATAATGCAGATATATATCTAGCAGTCATTTTTAATTCAACTTTATCATTAAAGTTAAAAACTTGAATGCAGTTCAGTAACTATTTTAGTAACTTGTTTTTACCATTGAAACTTGGGATTCAAAGTTAGAAATAATGCAGATATATATCTAGCAGTCATCTTTAATTCAACTTTATCATTTAAGTTAAAAACTTGATTGCAGTTCAGTTACTATTTTAGTATCTTTAATATTTTAATTGTAGGCACTCTTTTACATGATTTGGAATGTTAAACTTTAGCACTATTTACTAGTTTGAGTTATCAATGATTACCAATTATCTTTGTGCATTTAAATTCCTAGACTGCCTTTATCGATTACTCAAACTTACAAATAGATGGCGCTAAAGAACTCGTGAGCTAGGAAAATGATTTATTGCTATTAAACTGAAAATATAATTACTGAATTGGAGTCAGATCTATATAAGTGTTCAAGCAGATTGACTGGTTCAAAATTTTAGGCTAAATTGAATTTCAGTTTTTTAACTATTGTTAAAACAAAGTTCATCGCTAGATGCATAATCGCATTACTTTCACCATTCAATCCCAAGTATTATTATAAAGGCAAATACAGATATCAATCTACAAATTTAAATGCACTAAGTTTTTATATAAGGGTCATGTGAAACTTAAATATAAATATTAATTTGATCCAGAAATAAATTTTCATGAAGTTAAGCAATGGAAAAGTATATATGTTTTCAATCTATCCAGCAATTATCCTACTATTTTTCCTAGTAATATTTTTTTTATTAAATTTAATATTTGAATTAACTTAAATTTCATTTGGGCATTCCATTTCATTGTATATATTTTTATATTATTAAATAAGTCCATTAACAGATATTTGATTTTTGCTTTCAAACTGCTATAATTAATTTGTCGTAATGAGACAATATAGTATTTGGATAAGGGGAGAGGGATGTTTTGTGGAAGTCCTCGTGTTAGGATTTAAACGATTGCATCCTCTGGGGAAAATCTGACTTCATCCCTAAAATAAAAATATAATTTCTGTTAATAAATTTACTACTACTGCATTTAGTTGCAGCAACATCTATAATATACTATGATAACAATGAATCCTTATGC
Organism: Epiperipatus broadwayi; assembly: GCA_028023455.1. Taxonomy (NCBI): domain Eukaryota; kingdom Metazoa; phylum Onychophora; class Udeonychophora; order Euonychophora; family Peripatidae; genus Epiperipatus; species Epiperipatus broadwayi. The sequence goes on from JAQFVV010006254.1 coordinate 1,601,508, forward strand.
TATCAACCTTCCCCTTTATACAATCCCTGTGGAATCCATCATTAACTTGAAATCCCAATACAAGAATAAGCAGTTAATTTTGGCAGAATATGAGTCATCCCCACAATTGGTCCAGAGGCTACATTAGGTGAGCTCTGGGCCACGATTATTGTGGAAAATAAACTCTTCCGGATCTAACGTGCTTCTCAAAAATTTTTCATACTTCAGGGAAAAGTTCTCCATCTGACTACAGACAGGATTCAACTTGGGATCGTACACCCTTTGACCATGGCATTTTCGGAAAGAGATGTTCTGGCCAAATTAACATCGATGCCTGAACGCACCCATCTGGGGCCACATGCAATCCTTAGATTCCTACTGTTACACTTGTCTAAATTCTCTGTTCCAATCATGTACAACTTAATTATATTCCGAGACATCAGTGGTCTTTATCCCATAGCGATGGTGCCATTCTTAAAGCACAACATAATTTCTTTTCTGCTGGAGAATCTGCGGCCCATCTCTATGACAACACAAGGTCATTGAGTATTATTAAGGACAAAATTCTTCCCCTTATTTCACAATACCAATTTGCAAAAAAGGGCAGTTCAACTGCAAAGGCCATTACTTTATTTTAAAATCACTATTGACCACATCAGATCCTCCATGCAATCTAGACCAGTGGTTGTGCAGCTCGACATCACCGCTGCCTTTGATTCTGTCCAAATCAATACCCTTTTAACCTTACTTGGTGAATATGACATCTCTTCTGGAATCATCAATATTATTAGGAACCTCTACAATCATGAAGTGAGTATCTCTCTGAATGGGAAGCTTTTTTTAACCACATCCTCCATGGGTTCTCAGCGCCCTGTTTTTCATCACTTATCTCAACCCTTTGCTCCTTCAAATTGAGAGTTCTCTTCCTGGCATCCATATCCCAACATTAAATACATCAATTCATCACACGACCTATATGGATGACTTGGCCATTTTTCTTCCTTCAAAAAAACTAATACCCAGACTTCTTTCAGTGCTCAGAGAATTCTCCGATCAACCTGGCCTCCAATTTAATGTAGCCAAGCCATCTGCCTGGTATTTATGTTCTGGTGAGATAATTCCTGGCCAATTTGCGGCAAAGCCTCAGAACTTCTTTAGCTTCCCTATATTTGAATTCGCCTCTGCCATGAGATGTCCAAAATAAGCTACTTCAATCTACACAGATCACATCCTCCTTATCCAAAGTTTACATGTCCATGTTCACCAAGTCCTCCCTTATCAATGTTAATATTCCCCAGAATATCCTATTTCACCCCAGTGATCAATTTCACCAAAGTCTTTATCAAGAAGATACACAAGATCTGCACTGATCTAATTAAAGGGAGCAGAAGTGCAACCATCAGCTTAAGCCTGCAGAAACAAAGTTCAGTGGGTTATCCCTACATTCCATAGATACATTTATATTTCTACGTTCATACAACTGTCTACAGAATGTGCCTGCAGTATCCCAACTCCTTGCCATTTAAGGAGATCACTCCCACAGACAAGCCTCCTCCTATTAACACTGGTTGGCTGGCAACCCTCACATCTCTTCCAAATTTACTACTCTTCCTAACAAGCCATCCTCAATGAAAATCAATTTCTGGGAAGTATACTACATCCTTAATCCTGATGTTTTTGCAGGATCAACTCTCCTGCTTAACCATCTGCTAATTAAGAAATTTAAGCGATGGTTTCTTGAACCCAAATTCTTTGAGTTCCTGTTGAAGATAAACCTCATTGCCTACTAAACATTTTTCTTGTACATCGCTGAGGATTCTCAAACATAGATTCCACTTGCAACCCTATGGCTCAGAGAAGAGGAAACTTCTCTTCACCTCTGCTATTGTTTCCCTTCAACCCTACCGAGACCTTATAGCCTCCTTACTAAATGACAAAAAGTCTTCCTTATCTACTCTGATAATATACTGTGCGGATCCATCCCAGAGGTACATTCATCAACATATTGTTTTCGTTATGGTACACCCGGTGCTGGCTCACCTTTAATCATGCACTGGAGCGCCCTCTTGATTTATACATTACCAAAATAAAAAAAATTTGAAAAGGGACCAGAATTTGGCCCCCTCCTACATCTATGATGCTACATGGAAGCTAATTAATTTGCCTCCCTAAGGTGGATCCCTTTCATACCTGAATACATCTATCATGGAAATGATTAGTATTATTATTTTAATTTAAAAAAACAAACAAATAGAAAGTACCTATTATTAAATAAGAAATGAGACTTCCTATAGTAAAGAAATATATTGTTAGTAAATCTACAACTACAGATTACTCATGTAACCAAAGCAACCCAAACTATGGAAAACCATGTAACTAATCCACAGTATGTAAAAATTCCTGTGTAAAATAATCAACATTTATATATGTAAACCTACAACTACATATTACCTATGTAGACTCAGCAATCCGTGCTATGTAAACTCTTGTAATCCTTTAAGACAAATGAAGCTTATCATTATAAAAAAAATATCAATTAAAGCTTCAAGTAATTGGCTTTATTGTCTTAGTATACTATGATATGGTCATTCTTCAACAAGTATTATTTTACAATGATGCACTAAGTATCGGAAAATTTATTTATCTTAAAATTTTTGTTATATTTTTATAAAATTAATGCGTAATTTGATACACTAAAAAAATTATTAAACTTATAGAATTTTTTACATATAGAATTGATATTCTTATCAAACATTTTTTAATTCCACCATTGTTTATATGGGACAAACCAAGTTACAATATTAAAATTTATCCTGAAATTTAACTTCTGAGATAAAATCATTTTGAATTTTTAAATGAAAAATTAGATTGGAAATGATATCTATTTTTTTGAATTTAAAGAACAGAGGAGTGAAATTTGAGTGATAAAAATTATAATTAAAAGGCAGGCGAATAATTGATTCTGAAAAAAGGCCTTTAAATTATTTTTAAACACATGTTCTTGAACTAAGCAGAAGAAAAGATAAATGTCTCTAGTTAAATTACTTAGAAGAAAAATTTTATTGATGATATTGGGAGTAAATTAATCATGAATATTTTGGGTAAACCAAAAAGCTTATGTAATATTGTCTATGAGGATTAAATAAAAATTATAATTTCTCAAAAAAAAAAAAACAGTAAAACTTATCAACAGAAGAATGAGACAAATGAGCCTCAAGAGAATGCTTTTTAATTAAGGATCACTTCCGGTGCATAAAATTTTTGTATTATGTATATTTATTTTGAATATTATTGAATTAAAAAGGTATTATAATTTTAAACAGTATTATCTCATTTCCTTATATATGATTTATGTTTCCCAAGATTTCTTTGGATACTTAGCTACTATAATGAAAATTGTTATGCAAAAATAAAACATTCTAGCAAAAAAACTATTTGGATTACAAGAAATAAAGCAACTAAATTCAGAGAAATTATGAAACGACAACTTAAGTTCTGACTTTTATGATATAGAAAATAAAAAGAGCAATTTGATCTCTAGTTATATAAGCAGAAGAGAAAATTGTTACATCAGCAAGGATTTATTTGATAACAAACAAACACAAGTCTACACTATTTGATGTGTAACTAATTTTCATGAAAAATAATGGTATTGTATGATTTTTTACTCTAATGAGTAAAAGAAACCCAATATTGTGAAGTTGTAAAAATTTGGTTAAATCAATAAAGAAACACGTTTTCTTAAATAAAATGTTTATTAATTAAAGCCACACAATATAAGCAAGGCATAAATATAAAAATAATCAGATTTTACTAAAATATTTTTTTAAAAAGTTACCCCCCCCCCCCGGACATGACGACTAATTGTTAAACTATTAATACTGAACTGTTTCTAGAAAGTAAATTTGATAACTTGTTTCATTTCTCTTAAATAAATTTTGTTTCTGGAAGCAGTAACTTAAGCTGAATTGAAATAGCAATCTCATTAATAAAACGATTTAATAATTAGAAGTGTATGACTTCAGAAAGATTGCTACAGTGAGTTTTAATCTGCTTCAGTTCAAATGTATAAAAGCATCAGTCCTTTATAAATATGTAATCGTGAATTAAAAATAGCTTCAAAAGTGCTTCAGTTATTTTGGAATTATTTTACTTATCACAGTATTTAGCTTTTCAAATTTTGATTGGCTGCTACTTAGTAGACATTTCCATAAATATTAAATGCCCATATATAAATAAAATTTACTGCAGAATGTAGTTAAAACAAGTGTTTGTGTGAGTAGAAATTTAAATATTAATTTTATTTATAAACGGAATAGTAAAATCATTAAAGTACAAAATAGAATTTAGAAAACAATTCTTTTTAAAATCCATTAAAGCAGAATTGCACCTTTGTAAATAATACAGAACTCTTGGTAATATTTATTTAGCTCAGCTCTCTCCAACATTTTCTGTACATTGTTTCTTACCAAGGACTTGTATATAATTCGCTGGTACTAAACCACTCTTTTCTCCGTCAATGCTGGCTAGAAGCCATCCACGTACACGAGGTTGCAATTCTGAAAACAAAGTTTAGCATTAAAAGTCAGAATTCTTTCTAATCAAACAATACTAAAGGTTTATACAAATTTGCTATATGCCTATATTAATCAAAAAGGATTATTACCTTTTGGAGCAATATGTAATTCTTGCCCATTTCGAAATGATATTTCATTATCATTTTCAGCATCAAAATCATACTGAGCAAGACCGATAAAGTGATCTTCAACCCCTGTTACCCATCCAGGAGGATTTCCTAAAAATTAAATCATAATATAAATTTGTACATTAAAAATAAAATGCATCAACTTCTAGAAACAAATTTATTTCTTTTAAATTTCTAGATAATATATTCTATACACAATTACTGATCTATTAATCAAACCAAAGATTAATTTCTAAGATATCAATCCTAGTGAATGTTTATCACTAGCATTGAAAATTAGAAAGGCAGTATTCTTAAGTAGGAAATTATTCAAACAAGTCAATCTCCGATAATGCGCTATTTCTTAAATATAAATTACTTAAAATTGTTAATACTTTTTTTATGAACTATAATTTCTACTGTTTTCCTGAAGGTTTGTAATGATGGTGTTCTAGTTGTATTTTTATATTGGACTATTTCCATTATGTGTATTGAATGTCTTTAGAAAAATTTAACTTTATTTAAATATTCCAAATATATTCAACTGTTAGTAATAACACATCAAACAGGTTAGCATATGCACAATGTTTCGAAAAGTACTCTCCCCTTCTTCAGATGTTGCTGGCCTAACCAGTGACAGTACTAGCATGGGATTTGAACCTGCATCCTTAGATTCTTGAGTATTGAATTTTAAGGCAACACTAGACCTGAGTCATCCTACCAAAGGCAATAGTCTAGAAATTTCATATACTTATCTATGAGGTTCCTCCTGTGAATAGCTTCTTTAAATTTTCTTCTTGTATTTTCCCAATTGAACATATGTTCATTGGCAAATACATAGTCTGCTACCTTAGACACCTGTTTTCTCATCAGTTTGTGTTCTTGCAAGTGCTTTTCAATGGGATGGCTGGTCTCATCAATGTGTGTTCTTCCACATTCACATGGTATTTCATAGATGCTGTTTCTTTTCAGAATTTCAAGTTTAGGCTTTATAAATGTTAGAATTCCTCATAATGTAGTATGGCTCTGGAAAGCTGTTCTGATGTCATATTGATTGTAGATTTTCCTTAATTTGTCTGCTATTTTTGGAATGTATGAGTAGACTACAGTACCAATAATTGTCTTTTCTCTTGGTGGTTCTTTTTGTTGTTTATTTAACATTTTCTTAACAGCTGATGGATATCCATTTTTCATAAAAGTTTGTTCTATATTGATCTTTTCTTTTTCCAAATCCCTGGTTTCCGATAAACTTCTTTTGCTCTGTTCCAAAGTGATAGTATAACTCCATGTTTTGTGTTCCTAGTTTAATTGGATGTATAGACTAGATATTTTCTTGTATGTGTAGGTTTTCGGGAAACTAGTTTTGATTTTGCCATGAAGGAATCTGGTCACAAGAACATCTAAGAATGCCAATTTTTGTTCTGATTCTCTTGTGAATTTAATTGAAGGGGATATATTGATGTGTTTCCAGAAAGTCTGTAGCAGTGCTTCACCATGTGACATACAACAAATGTATTATCCTCATAGTGAAACCAAACTTTAAATGGATATGGAGTAGTTTTTATAACTAAGGTTTCAAGTTTTTCCATATAAATATTGCTAAGGGGGGGAGACAATGGTGAGCCCATAGCCATTCCTTGATTTTGTTGGAAGAATTCTGTGTTATATTGACAGTAGATTGTTTTTATGCAGAAAGTTAATAGTTCCAATATACTATCAATAAGAAGAGCTGTTCTGGTTTGTAAACTATTATCACATTTAATCTTTTCCTTAGTAGACAATGCTTCTTCACATGATACATTTGTGATAAACTTTCCACATCAAAGCTTATTAGTAAGTCAGTTCTTTCAATTTTCATGTTCTTGATTAATTCTACAAGGTGTCTAGAATCCCTGACAAAGGAAATAAGAAATCTTGGCAAGGTGAATCTCTAGAACTAACAATAGATCTTAATGGAACATGATCCTTATGGATTTTAGGTAGACCATAAAGATGAGGAATATATTTTATTTTTTTCTGAATCAGTGAAGTACTTGCGATGTTTTCTGAGTAATGCTTGTAACTTTGCTTCCACATTTAGTATTGTATTTTTTGCCATTTTTCTATATTGGCCTGCTGTGAGGAATTCTTGTATTTTGTAGTCATGTGTATTGAATGGTTTTTTATTATGCTGGAGGATGACAAGCAATAAAAATTGAAGTCAAACATATCCTATGATGAGAGGAAAGCAATTAAATCTCTCAAAGTAGATAAATCTATAATTATTCTGCCTGCTGACAAAGGCAATGCAACAGTTGTAATAGATACAACTGATCTAAATAATGTGAGGCCACGAATCCTGTTTAATAAGATTAAATATCTTCCAGAAGATTGATTGTTCACAGTTTACTTGCAAGAATTCAACTGCTGATATCCATATTCTAAATTAATTTCTGTAATTGTCATTAATAACTTGTTGAGATTATTTATTGAATAATCAGACACAACTCCCATAATTTCATATATAGAATATCCTGCAAGTTTTTAATTCAGTGGAAAAGTTTTAATCTTTGGAGCTGAAGGTTCACAGATTGCACCTAGCTGCCAAAAACAGTGTGACAGTTTCTTATAAACTCTGGAATAATAAAATTATTTATATAGAGAACATGAAATTAGAATACAAAGAGAAAAAAAGGTCTGCCTGGATCTAAACATAATTCTTTAAATATATATATAATAATATTAGAGGGAAGGCATTAGACAAGGAATATATGATTTCAAGAGCAATTTATAAAAGTTTCTGGACACTTACAATAGTTCATGACAAATTTGATTTAAAAAAAATTTTTTTCCAAAAATCTTTCTTTAACAAAAAAAAATTTGTAAATATCTCATTGGCAAAAAAATTATTTCAAAATATTTTCTGTCCTACTAAATTTTTTCTTTATTTTAAAAAATAATATAAGATTATTAAAAAATTACATTCTCATCTTAGTCTCCAACACTTAATAAATATTTGAGGATCTTATTTCAAGTAATTTCACATTCACTACCCAACATTTAAAAAGTCTGAAACAAAAAATTATAATAGTGTAAATTTTCCATTATTTAAATTACAATTTTAATCCTTAAAAAAACTCAAATGGTTTTTTATTAAAGAATTAGAAAACAGCTGCACTAAAACACTCCTTAAACCCCCCTCCCCTTTTTTTTTCTCATGTAAAAAATATCAGTTTCTATACGAAATGTACATAAGATCATTTCATACCAATAACAGATATCTTTTATATGTGCTTGATTTATTGTAGCTTTATTAAATAAGTGATGCAACTATAAAATCCAATGCACATCCATTTTTATCTGAAAATAGGAAATCTTTCATGATGGAAAAGTCAGCAACAGCTCCAATATATATTTCATTTAGATTGCTCACACATTGTAAAGAAATAATTGCAAAAGCATTTAAAATCAGGTTTTTACTATTAAGAAGTTGTTCAGTTATCAACAAATGGCAACATGATTTTATTCTTAATCTGCATATAATTCTCATATATTTATAAAATTGAACTATTATAATAACATTAATCGATTAAGAAGTCATAGTCAATACAATAACAATTTTTAATAGTTTCTAAAAAATATCAATTTTACATATCAACAGACTTGATTTTGTGATACAAATCTAAATTTAACTTGCACAATTCTATTTTTAACTCTATATATATTTTACTTAAAATCTGAAGAATCGATTGCTATCTATAAAATGCAAAAAAAAAAATTTGCTATGATAAAAAATTTTTAAAAAGTAATTTAAAATAAGGACAATTGCTCAAAAATAAAATATTTTAATTCCAAATTATTAATTATGAAATTAATTTCAATTGATATAAAATTAAATAAATTACTATAGAAAAGTAAAATAAAGTATTTGTGTGAAAAGATTCGAGCTGAAATTTCAAAAATAGCCATATTTTTTTTTTTGTTTCAAAATGTTTTATTCTGTTGCTTTGGATTGAAATTTTAACATTTGAAATAGTGGCAACTTACTGAAAATTAAGCATCTTATTCTCGTTTAAATTAAGTATTATTTGTAAATTTAATAAAAAAATATTTTATCTTTCGCACTATCAAGTTATTAGCTCAGAAAAGAAATGGTTCTTTAAAAGCTTAGAATATTGGTAATTCTCACTTTTACGATGAAAGATCCTTCATCTGGAATATATAATCCTCTAAAATCACTAGCTACATATTACAAAATTCTTTAATACAATGAACATTCTTCTATTGCACTATAAATTCATCAATACTCCTTCAACACTTTAAGCAAATAACTTTATTTATACTTGCTTATCAATTATAACTTTCATTCTTAAATTTTTAATAATATTCATTAAATTTCAAACTCATTTTTAACTTGAGAGTCTATATTTTGAGAAAGTTCTAAGGTAAAGACATTAACTCCTTAGATTATATAATATTTCATTGTTTTAGAACATCAATTTATAAAATAAAAATTTGGATGATGTTTTTTAAAAAATAAATAAATTAAAATCATAATTTAGAAACTCTTACCTTTATTACTGTCTAGGATGGATGAGACCAAACGCCAAATGAGCCATGGTCCACCAAATGTTATTGCACAAAACAAAAATAGTGGCCAAAGAGAATTCCTTTTATTAGATGGTTCAGATGAAATTTTATCTTGAGCTGTGAAAATTTCTTTCCATGCAATTTCTTCAGAAAAGCCAGATTTCTGTAACCTTAATAAAACTAATATTTTATGATAAATCCACTTTAAGGCACGCCATAAAGCAAAGGCGGAATATATTTTTAAAAAATGGGATTTAAGTCTAGAAAAATGATCAGCAACTCCTAAAACAGCAAAAAATGAACTATGAACAGCTTGATATGTTGATTCTAACATCATACTAATAGAAGTCACTGCTTGAATAATAGATTCAATTGACTGAAATGCTGGTCGCGTACTATCTTGTGCAAACTGCATTATCCGATTGTCATTTTGTATACCATAATTGTTATAACCTAAATCAGAAAACATTGAATTACGCATTCCATAAGAATTATATAAACTAGAATATGGACTGTAATAATTATTGTACATAGGACGATAGTGATTAGCAGATGAAGCTGGTCGCAGAGGAAGTGGTGGAGGGACACGTCTTGTTGAGTCAGACAAATCCGTCATGGTTTTATTGTTTCTAAATTCATCACTAAAAATAAATATATAAATTTTTTTTTTTAAAAAAATTATTTAACTTATGAAATTAATGTTGAATATAAAAATCAATAGACATTTAAAACAGTGTGATAAGAGAAAAAAAACATGTCAAAGAAATATATTAGACTCTTAAACAAATATTGAGAAATAATTCAACTGAATTTTATTTTGATCTTGTCATGATAGCCCTAACATACAGCAAAGAGATAAGCAAATAATACTTTCATAAATGCAATTTAGTTTATCATTAAGGAAAATATTATTTATTGGAAAACAATGTTTTTAAAATGTGCAATTTTTATGGGAATTTTATTGATATTCTGATAATAAAAAAAAGATTAATGAGAAATTCTATATACCAAATTTTTTTAAAATCACAAGCAAAATTTATAGGAACAAAATATTAGTAAAGACTCTCAGAAAACAGGAGAATCTTACTTCAATAATTTAATAATCAAGACATCATTCAAGGCAAAAAGAGTTCAATCATATGTTACTAAATTTGTGAATATAAAAATCTGTTTGAAGATTTTATCTAATGTAAAAGATAGAATAATTGTCGATTGAGTTATTCAGAAGAAGAAAAAATTGTATGTATGTAAAAATTTATCAAAATTTCAAGTTTTCTTTCAGTAGTTTTAGTTCATTATCATCTACTTAGTTCAACAGGTTCACATACTCCTATTTGTTCTTTTTATGTGAACGTGTTTGTGTTCATTTTGTACATTTTTCTCATATAATTTTGGTTCTGAGTCAACTAAAAGTTCATCAAATTTTTGGTTCATTGTCTGATTTTTAAAGCAATTGAATTTGTTCATTGTTCAAGATTTGATCCATTGTTTCTTCTTCAATTTGTATTTGCTCATTTTTTTGCTCATCATTTATTTGTTTTGAATCACATAGTTTTTGCTATGATTTGCAAAAATTATCCATCCATTTTTGCACCCTTGATTCCACCTGTTTTCGATTATCTTCAAATAAACTATTTCTTCACCAACTTTGATTATACCAAATTCATGCACATTGATTGTGCATAAAGTATTACTTGGATAGTCAATCAAAATACTTGATTTTGAAAAATCATATCTTTATCAGACTTTTCAAAACCAAGAATTTTTAGATGATCCTTTTGATCCAAATGGTGTGGGAATTAGGGGTCCATGCTATACACAGCAATTTTATTACATCATGTGCTTGATTAGAGATGCTTTTTAAAATACCTAGAGGACTATTATCACACATCAGCCATATTGGCCATTTAGAATCAGATTTAGATCATTGTGCCAAGGAGTCTTATATGGCAAACCGTGATCATAACAGTGTGAAGGAAGAGATTTTTGAACATATCACTTCCTCAGTAACATATTAACATCTTTAAAATATATTTTGGGGTCTTGTTGGATCCAGGGTAAAAGACATCTAAGCCTCAATAAAAATCAGGATACCTAAATAGAATCTTCACATCATGAATGTGGTCATCACCTCTCCTCTTGGCATTGTGACACTAGAGTAATATTATATATATACATATAACATTTAAATAATCTTTCTTGCAATGCTTCACTTTATATGGAACAAGGGCCAAATATTATACAATTATATCAAACAATTCATTCCCAGTCAGCAGTAATTTACATTGAATGGTATTACCAAAAAATTGACATTCATTCAATGGCCAGTAATGTTGTCTAGATTTTGTAAAATAGTTCTGATGAAATGAACACAATCCTTGGAAGATCTTTTAAATGTAGCTTTTCAGAGCCAATGAACAGCTACAATGATAAAGATTGAGATAATCATGATCATCTTTTAGTTTGATTCGTCAATTATGTTTCTTCTAATTTTGAAAATTAGTTTATACTTGGAGGTTTTTAAAGCAATAATATGCCATTTTCTAACTACGTTTCAATTTTTTAAAAATAAATTTTAATGCCATATGTCAAGAAGTCTTAATTTTCTATTACAATAGCAATTAATTCATTTGTATTTATCAAGTTGCTCAATGTAATTTTTTTATATGTTATGCCCACAAAATGATTTAAAAGCAGTTTAAGAATACAGTATACATTCATTTACTATCACATAAATTGATCTAAAAGAAATCAAAAAATGTTATTTTTTGGTAATAATAGTTACCACAGTGACAATTTTTTTGTGAAATGAAAACTGCCAGGAGGGTCTAAGAAAGTAATCCAAAATAGTGATATTCTCTTCAAATGGTAATTTTTCAAATGGAAGCATTTTTAAATAAAAATAAGGAGTAATGTGTGAAGAATATTTATTTACTTAAAACATTTAGCAGCAATGAAATGTTTATAAAAAAATGATTACTTTCACCATTTGGTCCCAGTTTAAGCAATATTGTATATTTATGTAGCAAATCTGTGATGTGATGCACTGTGACTTCTCTTCTTAGAGAGTCAGGAATCTCAGCAACTATGCTCAAAGAAACCTGTTAGTCACTTTACCTTCCCTTTCCATTCCCCACCTTAAGTTTTTCCATATCCTGCTCCATCACAATTCCACAACATAATCTTTAGCAACTCTGACTTGTATCTAATTCCCCCTTATCTTTTCCCAAACCCAACATAAAAATCAATAACCCACTTTCTGTATAATCACTGTCCATATATTTATTCTTCCACAACTTTATTATTTGTATCCTTTCTACTTTCAGGCATTTACATTTAATTAACAGATGCCTAATATTTTCTATGCCTCCCTTACACAACTTGCAGACTAAATCTCCCACGTTTTTCCATTTACGAGTATAATCCCCTGTTGCTAAAGATCCCATTCGAGCCTTAATTAAACAGTAAGCTACTTTCCTTGCTATTATCATAAATTAACTCGCACCCAATATTTCGTTTACTTCTATATATATTTAAACTCTTTACTCACCATACTGTGATGTGATGTATTATGGCTTCTCCTTAAACGAAGTCAAGAATATCTCAGCAATTATGCCCAGATAAACCTGTTAGCCACTTTATTTTACATTCCCCACTCTAAATTTACCCATAATCTGCTCTATCCCATTTCCACAACATAATCTTTGTCAACTCTATAACCTTTATATCTAAATCCCCCTTATCTTTTCCCAAACCCAGCATAAAAACCAATAATTCACTTTCTGTATAATCACTCTTTTCATATTTATTTTTCCACAACTTCATTAAATTTGAGTAATCAATGTCATATGGTAATGCTTAATAAATCCCTATCCAGCGCTATCCCAGATTATTTTCTAATAGTTGACTTTCAACATTGAGGAATTTTGAATCTAATCCATCTTTCCTTCAGCAGATATCTTTTACTTTTTTTTTTTTACTATAAAGCTACAAGCCTGAAGTTCAAAAACAATGTTTTGAATTTAAATTAACTTGACTGCATAATGACACAGATCTGATACCAATTCGATATCTATAAATTTTGATATCTTCAATTTAATAATCATTATGTGAATCTATATTATATTCCTAGCCAAAACTGTAAATTATCACCAACAATGATCAATTGGCATTTATCACTTAGAAATAATATTCTATTATCTAATTTAGGAATTGATAAACTTTTTTTTTTGAAAGGTTGCATAACAAATTTTAAGTGTATTCATGGGATAATTTAATCAGAGGCATTATAATCAAATTACTTGGCCAAGTAAAGTGTATAAAATTATATGGAAACTTTTAATTTTTTTTAACACTTTTATGAAATTTCAAAATACTTAAGATCTTTATGCTTAATTTTGATATTTTCTGCTATCTATACATGCAATTTTTAAAGTTTTTTGTAAAAAATAATTTGTTTTCCATTATCTCTTATAAAATGTTTCAATCAATCAGGTTTAACAATTAAAAATATATAAATTATTCATCTTTTAAGGAAAAAATAAGTTGATTAAAATAATTTTTTTCTTTACAAAAATGAAACATTAACCCCTTTGTGCTGGTATATATATATTTTCTAGTTAATAGATGTCTCATTGTTTTCTCCGCTTTACTAGTGGGTCAGATTAAGAATTAATTCTCATGTGCCATCAACATTTTACTAAATTTGTTGATTTATGTTTTTATTCCAAGCAGTATGATATGCTGTGAGCCAGATAAAACAGTCTCATGGCCCACAGGTCATAGTTTGGCTATCCCTAATCTAATTAGTCAATCTAACTTTCAATAGATAACATGAGAATATATATGATTTGATAAACAAGTTTTAGACAGTCCAAATTAAGAATAATACTGGCCATAAATATGGAAGGATTCAAAAAATATGATGTAATATTAGGTAGTCTAACAAAAACTGGCTAAATCACTGTATTTGGCAGATTATTTATTTAAAGGTAAAAATAATTAGGAGTAATAGTAATAGTGACAAAACAAGAAACAGTAATAATAATAATTGCTATTTTAATTTTTTGATAAAGAAAAAAAAATTGCTTGAAGTGAACTCACCACCCATGTAGCTAATAAACAGTTGAGGTTTAAAACTGATAAAATTAAGTATAATAATAATCATTTTCCTGTGGAAGGTATGTTTTTAGCAAGGAAATCATTGAGTGAAAGGAGATTGTATAGTGTTAAATTTGCCATAAGATTTAACTTGGTATCTTCTTATTTTGAAATTTCTAAAAGTATCAAAGAAAAACTAAAAATGGTAATAATTGTTAGTAATGGTATAACTGTCATTATATGGTCATTATATGCCAATGTTACATTCAGAGAAAAAAAGCTTTTATTTCATTATTAATAAAAGACCAAATTGCATAAAATAGAAATAACTGAACTATGAAACCAAAGTTACTGGAAATAATTAAACTATCTCTGAGAACTCTAATGGTCTGTTATAACTGACTGATATAATTATTTTCTTTAGGCAAAAAAAAAAAAATCATTATAAAAGAACTTGGAAGCATCCACTCTCAAAATAAGAGCATCTTATAATATTAAGTTATAGTAAAGAGTTGAATGCAAACGAAATTAATAAAAGAGCAGATCATTGATTAGCATGCTCCAAAATTAAAATATTAAAAATAGATCCCAAATATATTTGTAAGAAATTCAATTTTTAAATGCAAATGATATTTTATTTCAAACATATTACTGAGGCGTGGAAGTTCCTTAAAGATTATGCTATAAATATAATTTGTTCATGGGCCTGACTTTTTCTGATAATGATTGCATTATTAAAGAGTTGACTATTAAGAAAATACCAAATATTCTTTGATGATTGGCAAAATAATAAATGTGGAGCTTCATCAGAAATATAAAAAGTAGACAAATGTTTAACAATTAATAAGAAAACCGAAGAACATCCGATGGATTAAAACTACAAAGAAAATACAGTTTATTTGTTAAATCAGTGTCAATATGGATTCAAAAAATTATTTCATAATCCTATTAAATCTATGATGGCATCCTTTTATATGATAATCACAATAATTTAAACTAATGGAGATAGTATTTTGATTTTTAGAATAATCATACAAGAATTGAGATAAAAAGATTTTAACAAAATGTCTACTCTGCTTATTCATTTATATTAAAACAAAAATATTCAGGTTAAAGAAGTTAAAACAGTTCTTTGTAAAATTAAAAATCCTGATAAAAAAGTTGTAAATAGGGATAGATTAGGTTAAAAATTATTGCTGAATTTATTAAAATAAGAAAAAAATTAAACAGGTTCTATTAAAAAAGAATTTAAGAATTGATTAGATTGCTTCCATTATTGTATTAGATAATCAAGAAGCATTATAAAATATTTTTAAGAATTATGAGGAAAATGCAATAAAATTGTCAGGAGTAAAAAGATGATTATATATTGTTTTATATAACTGAATCAAAGCATGCTCCACAATCAAATAAGTTTATGGTACTGCGGATAGCTGTTCACCAAAGTATTTGTATTACTTAATATTTTCAAAATGATCTGAAAGAAGTATTATTATTAGAGATGGGAAAAGCTATGGCATTTGACATGAAAAAGGGTATTAAATAGATATGTTTACTTACATCTAACTTTTTCCATTTTATGATCATAGTCCTGGAATAGTTTACAAATAGCTTTATAAAACAAAGTATCAAAAATACAATACAGACCCAATAACAGTTTTCAATTTGAAACAAAAACTTCACCTTCATAGTTTCTAGATTTACAGTATGCTGATAGTATGTGCTACTCTTGAAAATTCAAAAAATGGTCTAAAGGACATTCTTAATATTCAGAATGCAATCTTTAAAATTTTGACTTAGTAATTTAATAATTAATGCTAAAAAAAAAAAAAAACAATTCAAGTGTCTTAACAGACACCAATGAAAAAAAAAATCTTAGCAATTTTTTGTCTTGTTTGACAGCTTATGTATAAATTTAAATATTTTAGTTTAGTTGCTTCTGAAAAAAAAGCAGATTTAGATGTTGAAGCACAACATAATAATTATAATGTTCTACTACTGCATTTAACAAGTTAAAAGATTATTTCATCACAGAGACAATAACAGCCCTGCATACTGTGTTTGTCTGAAGATGTGATGATAACATATTAATAATGGACTATTTCCATCATCTAATATTAAATATTGAATGTCTTTAGAAAATTGTTTAAACTTTATTTAAACTTTCCATATACATTCAACTATTGGTAATAGCACACAAATGAGAAAGTATATAAGACAGCATTTTGAATTGTATTATTCTCTTCTTCATGTGTTGCCTGCTTGACTAGTGACAGTAGTCGTATGGGATTAGAACCTGGACTTTTAGGTTCATGAATATTGAATTTTAAGATAATGTTCTAAGCAACTGTGCTATTCTGACAAAAATTCAATATTCCTGAATCTACAGGTCCAGGTTCAATTCCCATGCTAGTACTATCACTGTTCAAGCCAGTGATATATGAAAAAGAGAGAATAATATCGCTTGAAATGCTATGTTATATATTAATCTGTGTGCTATTATTAACAATTGAATGTATTTGGAAAGTTTAAACATTTTTCTAAAGACATTTAATATTAGATGATATACTGTACAATGCATGAGCCCCTACTGATGGAATATAAAGACATTAGAAACATTTCATATAAGGATGCTCAGTAACATTATATAAATAAGATAGTAAGCTCAGAATACTAATTGATATGCTTTTTAGTTTTTTTAGATCTAATAATAATGAATCTATTGTAAGAGCAAATCTTTAATGAATTGGACATGTGCGTAATTTTCACATTAGATTCTCTTTCAATAGATAAATATACAATGAAGAACTGCAATTAGGCAAGATATTAAATTCTTTCAAAAAGAAGTTTGCTGCAGTGTGGCCACCTTTCTTTTCTATTCCTCATCCTAAGTTTTTCCCATATTCTTATCTATCCTATTCCATCCCATTTCCACATCATCACTTTGTCCATTGCCTTTATATCTAGATCCTCTTATCTTTTTCCAAACCCAGTATAAAAATCAAGAACCCACTTTTGGTACAATCACTTTGTTTATATTTATTCTTCCACAACTTCATTATTTGCATCCTTTCTACTTGCAGGTATTTACATTCAATATTTTCCATGCCTTCCTTACATAACTTGCAGACTAAATCACCTACATTTCTCATTTTATGTGTATGTTCCCTTGTTGCTAACAATCCTGCTCAAGCCTTAAACAGTAAACTATTTTCCTTGTTATTATCATAAATTAACTCTCATCCAATATTCTATTTACTTCTATACATATGTAAACTCTTTTTACTCTCCATATTCGTTATCCATCTCTCCTATTCCCTATTTTTTTATTAATGCATCTATTCTTCTATCCTATTCTTTGTCACTATAATACTCAACAATTCTAACACAATCCATCTTTTGTACAAGTATACTGACATATTCTTTATCCAAATGTTCTGCATACTGTACTACCTTTTTCATTCATCTTGTTGTCTGTCCTTTACTTGTAACCCAATTAAATACTATTTATTATTTTGGCTATTCTCTTACTAACTATAAATTGCAATCTACAGAACATTTTCATTTTGCTTTTTGCATCTCTCATATAAAAACTTGGCCATCCCACTTCTCCTGCATCTCTCATACAAAAACTTAACCATCCCATTTCTTTTTGAACTGCCATCCAGACATCTGCATCTAATGCATGTCTTCTTACTTCTTATTGTACTTTTTCTAATTAAGCTATTATTCCTTTACTAACACACAATGCATCATTACTATAAGTTAACTCTGCTACTGTCACTCCCACAAAATTCTTGCTATATCATATTTATTATATGAAAACCCTTAATTTCTTTATCAGTGTCTTTCTTTTCTTTGCTTCATATATCAATTTTTTTCTCCCATTCATCCAAGGAATTGTTCTGATTACTTAAGATGATTCCTAAATAATTATACCTATTCACCACACTTAACTTTATATCCTCAATAAAAATTCTCTTTTTCCCCAGCATTTATCATCATTACTTTTGATTTTCTTCACTAAATTTAACCCCCATCTCTTTATCCATCCTTGCACATGTCTTCAGCATAACTTCCATACTTTCTGTGCACAAGATATATCAACAAATAAGAGACTGATAATACATACACTCTCTTGCCATCTATTAATGGTATCTCTACCCCTCTCCATTTCTCTCAAATATAACAAAAACAAAATAGGTGACATAGAACATCCTTGTTTTAGTCCAACCCCATTTTTAACTCTGATTTTATATTTCCTAATTGATAGATATAGTAATTATTTTCATACAATCTCTTAATAAGATCCACCCAAGCTCCATTCATTCCTAAATTTACTAAACTTACCCATAATCTATTTCTATTTACTCTATCATATGCCTTCTCTATATTTATTAAGACCATATATATAACTTTCTATCTATATTCCTAGCCATATCTATCAGTTGTGTGACTACAAATAAAGTATCTCCCATATGCCTATCCATTCTAAAACCTTGCATTTCTCCCTCTATATTATTTTCTTCAATCCATTTTGTCATCCTTCCAGCCACAATATATGCAAGAACTTTATATAGCACTGGCATTACTGCTATCGGTCTATAATTATCTTTCTGTGATTTTTACTCTTTTCTTTAAATAACAGTTTTATTCTTATATTATTCCAGCTATCTGAAAATTCTGTCTTCTGTGCCATCTTATTAAAACATGAAAATAGATTTAATTTTGCTCTATTTCTCCAAATTCATTATCATTTCTGCTGCCCATCCATCTAAACCTCTTGCCTTTTCACTTTTCAATTTTTTCCCTGCCTCATTCAACTCATTTTCTGTAAAACCAATATTTCCATTATTATGCGCTTTTATGTTTGTTATCACTCTGTCTTTAACATTTAACATCTTTTCTATATCCGTTACATATTTAAGATTGTCTCTAGTTCTTCTCTAGAGCAACACTCCTTTTCTTCATCATTTAGTAATACTATTTCCCTCTCTCCTACATTCCTTCTTTTAATATATTTCAAATTTTTTTTATTTCAATCTCTTCCACTTTTATTAATGTCTTCCAATAATTTACTATTACTTTCATTCTCTTTTTACAATTATCTATTTTAGCCAACTTCTTTTTTTAAAATAGTTTTCCCATTTAGTGTTAACATTTTTTTCATTTTCTTTGTTTCTAATAGCACATTTATATTCTCTGCATGTTTTTTCCCTCTTTTTTACACATTAATTCTCACTTTTCTATTGCTTTTACTCTTCTGAAAATTTTCACCTAAAACTCTATTTGCTACTTTTTCTACTTCACCACACCAGTCCTTATATTCACCCCCGACAAACTTTTCTGTAATTTCTTCTGCTTTTATTTTATATTCTTCTAACTTATTCTTATTATTCATTCTCCATCCATATCTTTCACTATCCTTTCTACTTTTATTACTATTTTCTATCACATTACTAATCATTTCTATTATAAAAGAAATTATGATCACTATTACATTCTCTTCATTATCAAATACTTTAATTTTCCATATTTTATTCATTCCCTCTTTCTCTACTAAAACATAATCTATTGTGTGAAATATATTATTTCTAGATCATGTGTATTGCCTCTCATAAATATTTGATAAATTTCCAATGTTCAAATTCACTCTCTGACAAAAAATGTTCAAAAGCTGTTCATTCTTGTTATCCATGTCATCAATTTCTTTGATATGCTCAGTCATATCCTCTATAACCGTCATTTACTTCTCTCTTTTTTTGAAACTCTGTATATCCTTAACTAGGCATTCATATGTGCTACTATTCCATTATTGTTTGACTTTCTCCAACAGGAATATACACTCTAGCCACCATCCATTCATGTCTTCCTAACCTTATCTCAAGCCACAAATGTTCTCGACACTTTACAGTATTTAAATATTTTTTTGACATAATTCATATATTACCATCCCTTTTTTTATTTATATCCTGCTTACCAAATCTTCCAATTCAGGTTCTTCTTCTCTTAGATGTGGTTCCACTACTGCTAATACATTAAGCCCTTCATTTTTAATTGTTTTCTTTAATTCCAGCTATGTTTCTGGTCTCCTACCAACTTACATATTCAAATATCCAATGTTAACAATTTCTTCCTTTCTTACTAACCTTTTATAAATTCTTTTGACTATTTCTTTTCTATTATATTTGAAATTAGCTTGTTTACCATTAGTTTTACAGACCCACCCTCTCCACATCTACATTTTTATCTGAATCAACTACCTTTTGTTTAATTCTTACATCCCGTCGATTCTTAATCTTTTTGATATTACTGTAATTTAAAACCTTACCCCCTTTATAATTTTTCTGAACTGTAATATTTTTCATAAATCAAATCCTCTAATGCTTCATTTCTTTGTTTTGCTAAGTGCAATCCATCTTTACTATATAATTCTCTCTTTCTAATAAAAAAAAAATCTCACATATCTACAAACATAACATTTCTCTCATAATTTTTTCAATCTCTTCATTTACAGAGCATGCCCTACCTAACATATACCTATTGTTAAATCTTAGTAGTAATCCAACTATCTCTTCCTTTTAACCTTATTCAAATTACAAATCAATTCTTTATACATATCCATTACTCTCTCTGATGGCTGATAAATTATTTGCCCCTACCATAACACAAACATCTCTACTCCCCGTTTCTTTACCTTATCTGTAACATCCCTAATTCTAGCTCAAGACAAACATATACTGCAGAAGTTATGTGAAAATGGTGTAATAAAAATTACATTACAAAAATATTATTCATTGAATGAATACTCTCTAATCTAATGAATGACTAATAAAAATTATTAATTTGTGTCAAAGTTGTGAGGGCAGTAATTTTGACAATTATCAAATAAACTATAGTAATTGGATAATACTATTAAATGCCAAATCACGTCTAAAAGAGCAGCATATGATATGGACTTTTACTTAACAAGTTGATTTGTATAGTTGTCACTAAAATTGACTCAAATTTTTGTTCACTTTTTTTTTTCCTGGAGGTAGAATTGTCATTCTAGTTTACAAGTATTAGTAATGCTTCTGTTATAGAGGCTAAATTAGGCTGTTTACAAGTATTAGTAATGCTTCTGTTATAGAGGCTAAATTAGGCTGCGACATAAAAGAAACTTATTACTAATATCCATTTATCTTATGAATAACGATTTGATAAATCAAAACAAAAGATATTTTCATTCGCAATAAATATGATCAAGCATAGCAAGGCAGTAATACATGAAATAATTGTTTTTTGTTTTTTTTTTCTGAAATAAAGATTTTAAAATAAATGTTAAAAAGTGCAAATAGATAAAGAAGAAAAACTGGTGCATTTTTAAAATCGGAAATTACATTCCACAGCAGTGCGTAATAAAGTAATTCAAGTTACTATGAACATTATTTCGTTTATGTTTCAGAACAGATACATATTAAATGCTAATTAAATTTTTTAGAAGTTATAAATGAAAATATAAACAATAATTTATTACAAGAAAAAAAAACAACTAATTGCTGCACAGTAAACTTTAAGCATAAACAAATACGGAACAAACTAAAAATAATTATACTATTTTTTTAAATAATAATAAAATCTATATGAGTAATATTTCATTAACTATATACAAAATATTTAATAAAATACGTTGTACCGTAACTTAAACGTAGAAGTATCAAAATTATGACTGTTAACACCAGGCTTTTCCCAAGGTTTCGGAGGAGTTGCCATTTTGCTAAATCTACAGTAGCGCTACCTAACAATAATACCACGTAACTTGAAAAAAAGTTTGATAAATATTTACAATTAGTATTGAAATTTGTTTCAATGCAATTTCAGAAAGAAATTTCAAGAGCAAATACTTTTTTGCATTTTTAGACAATCTTCACTAATAAATATTTTTCGCATCATTTTAAATTAATATAGTAGATAATGATCTTTAAAGGCAAGCAGAGATCGGGAGTTTATCCTAAGTCCTTGTGAACTGATAACCAATATTCACCAAATCTTATCTTTCTCGTAAAGTGATTCATTGGAAAAAAACGCCAAACTGAGTTCAACATTTTTTTGTATCTCCCATAAAAATTTTGAATATGTAAGTTCAACGACGAATTATGGTATACTGTATATTGTTCCTATGGTCTTAAAGAAGAGTTTAGATTAAAATAAGAATTGAGAGTATATCAAGAATACTTTATTTATATTTTAAAAACATGTTCTAGATTTAGCTGTTTGTAACGTGCCAATTTCTCAGTCATTCTTGCGGTATTTGATTGTATGGGCTTTTGTTGTTGTTTTTTTTTTAATTTTTGATAAGGCTTTTACTCCAGATGCAGTTGGTCATGATAAAATTAAGAAACCGCTAAACATCACGATAAACCTTACTGCATCTAATGATTATTCTGGCTTGCATTGAGTGGCGTTACAGTATAAAGAGTTTAGCCTCTAGTGTAAAATTAAGAAATTATGTTGAGCTACTGTCAAATTCGGAAACAATATAGTTAATTATTTTCAAAAATAAATTGCAGTATATCCAAGTCTGTGCTGAAAGGTTCTAAATAATCTTGAATAATATCTAATTCTATACAAAATTTTATATCAAAATAATTACAACTCGTCGACAACGAACTTTGGGTTTAACTAATCAAAAGAACAAAACTAGATTTAAAAGTGGTTTTAGTTTAGTTTAGTGGATATAGAAAAGACCAATGAATATGAATTTTGTTTTCCTGAAGATTGGCGATGATGGTGTTCTAGTTATATTTTTATATTGGACTATTTCCATCTAAGATATGTATTGAATGTCTACTTTATTTAAATATTCCAAATACATTCAACTGTTAGTAATAGTACATCAAATAGGTTAGTATATGCACAACATTTTGAGAGGTTTTAGTCTCCCCTCTTCTTTAGGTGTTGCTGGCCTGACCAGTGACAGTTCTAGCATAGGATTCAAACCTGGGTCCTTAGATTCTTGAGTTTTTGAATTTTAAGGTAACGCTCTAACCAATTGAGCTATCCTGCCAAAGGCAACAGTCTGTAATATTTTCATATACTTATCTATGAGGCTCCTGATTTTTCCAATTTTCCTAAGAGCAAAGTTGATTAGTGGTTTCCATACATTCTGTATAGTCACACTGGGTTGGCTTATGGGATTTTTTTGCCATTGTTATGTGAGCAGCTTCTTTAAATTTCCTTCTTTGTACCTTTCCATCTCTATCCATTATTTTTGTGTTTTCCCAATTGAACATATTTTCATTAGCACATATATGTTCTGCTATCTTAGACACATATGTTTTCTCTCTTCTAATCATCAGTTTGTGTTTTTGAAAGCACTTTTCAATGGGACAACTGGTCTCACCAATATATGTTCTTCCACATTCACATGGTATTTCATAGATGCAGTTTTTTCTTTTCATCATTTTAAGTTTAGGCTTTGTAGATGTTAGAATTTCTCATAGGGTTGTATGGCTCTGGAAAGCTGTTCTGATGTTATACTGATTTGTAGATTTTCCTTAATTTGTCTGCTTCTTTTGGAATTTGTGAGTACACTACAGTAGCAATAATTGTCTTTTCTCTTGATGTTTTTTTTTGTCCATTTAATGTTTTCTTAATAACAGTTGATGGATAATCATTTCTCATAAGAGTTTGTTCTATATAGATCTTTTCTTTTTTCAAATCGCTGGTTTCTGAACAAACTTCTTTTGCTCTGTTCCATAGTGATAATATAACTCCATGTTTTGTGTTTCTGGTGTGACTGAATGTATAGGCTAGATATTTTCCTGTATGTGTAGGTTTTCGGTAAACTGTAGTTTTGATTTTGCCATGAAGGAGTCTTGTCACAAGAATATTTAAGAATGCCAATTTTTGTTCTTGTTCTGATCCTATTGTGAATTTAATTGAAAAGGATATATTCTTGATGTGTTTCCAGAAAGTTTGTAGCAGTGCTTCATTATGTGGCCATACAACAAATGTGTCATCCACATAATAAAGCCAAACTTTAGTTGGATATGGAATAGTTTTTATGGTTAAGGTTTCAAGTTCTTTCATGTAAATATTGCTAATCAGGGGCAATAATAGTGAAGCTATACCTATTCCTTGATTGTGCTGGAAGAATTCTGTGTTATATTGAAAGTAGGTTGTTTTTATGCAGAAGGTTAATAGTTCCATTATATATCAACAGGAAGAGCTGTTCTGGTTTGTAAACTATTATCACCATTTAATCTTTTCCTTACAATAGATAATGCTTCTTCACATGGTACATTTGTAAATAAACTTTCCACATCAAACCTTACCAGTAAGTCAGTTCTTTCAATTTGCATATTCTTGATTAATTCTACAAAGTGCCTAGAATCCCTGACAAAGGACTGGGTCTTGTATTTAAAACTTTGAGAAGAAATATTGTCAAATTTTGGCAAGGTGAATCTCTAGAACTAACAATAGGTCTTAATGGAACATGATCCTTGTGGATTTTAGGTAGACTATAAAGATGAGGAATGATATTATTTACTTTTTTCTGAATCAGTAAAGTACTTGTGATGCTTTCTGAGTAATGCTTGTAACTTTGTTTCTGTACCCAGTATTGGATTTTTTGCCACTTTTCTATGTTGGCCTGCTGTGAGGAATTCTTGGATTTTGTTGTTGTGATCAGTTGTACCCATCATGACTGTTACATTGCCTTTGTCAGCAGGGAGAATTATTATAGATTTATCTACTTTAAGAGATTTAATTGCTTTCCTCTCACCATAGGATATGTTTGACTTCAATTTTTGTTGTTTATCAATTGTTATTTTTCTCCAGCGTAATTCTGCTGTTTCTTCTAAAGGCAATTTTTGAGTGCTATTACTAAAAGTTGAATGTATTTGGAATATTTAAATAAAGTTAATGTTTTTTAAAGACATTCAATACATATATTAGATGATGGAAATAGTCCAATATAAAAATACAAATATAAATTGTCATTATGTTTTGGATTTATAGATTATAAAAAGGCATTTGATTATATAATCATTTTGCCAATGAGTAAAGCATTGGATTATCAAGATATAGACCCTAGGATATTGTCATATTCTGAAGAATATTTATAAAAATGCAACAGCAACAATTAGAGTATACAGTGATACTAGGAAGGTTAACATTGAAAAAGGTGTAAGACAGGATTACCCATCTCCAAAACATTTTTAGCAGTGCTGCAAGAAATATGTTGTGGATTAAAATAAAAAAGCTAAGAAAATAAAAGTGAATGGAGATTATTTAAACCATCTAGATTTTGAAGATGATGTAGATGTTTTTACAAATAATGCTTTAGAGCTTCAGAAAATGTTGGCAAGAATTATCAGTTGAAAGTAGGGCTAAAGGTAAATGTTAAAAAGACTAAAGTAATGTTCAATGGATTTTCTCAAAATAAGAAAATAAAGAATTGATAATGGTGAGTTGGAAGAAGATAACAGCTACAAATATCTTCACTAGATTATTGCTGCAGATGGAAACATAATGGATGAAATTAATCATAGAATTAAACTTGGTCAGTGCTTTTGGTAGAAATAATATTAAAAGGAAATATGCCTATGTTTTTGAAAAGGCTTTTTATAAATATGTTTTACCAATTTTTATTTGTGGAATTGAGACTTGGACACTTAACAGAAGAGAAATACAGAGATTTCACAGAGTATTCAAAAAAAAAAAAAAAATAGAGAGATGTATGTTAGAAGTAACAAGAAAAGATTGAAAACAATACTAGGTTAGAGAACAAACAGGTGTTACTGATATCATTGAAAGAATTAAGAGACTGAAATGGAATTTGGCTGGATATATTGTTAGAAGAGATGATAATAGATAGTCAGCTGGAATTTTAAACTGGATTCCAAGAGAATTGTAAAAGGACCTAGAAAGAGACCACATGTGAGATGGATAAAATAAGGAAGGGTGCTGGTGTGATGTGAAGAAGAGTGGTTAGATATCAGAGAAGATGGGTTGAACATGAAGAGATCTTCATCCTGCAGTGAATCAATAATGGTTGAAAATGATGATGATGAAAATCTAAATATTGGATTACCTATGGCATTTAAGTCAATTTTATTTCTAGCATTTCAGATAATACATTTTGTAAATCTAAATAACATTTCATTTTCATTTCTTTTGGAATGGACGTTAAACCACAAAATTATTAATTGTTAAAAGGATTTTAATATCATTTTTAATATATCAAAGAATTTCAAATCATAAAATGTAAAAATGTAACTCACAAGAAAAATGGCACAAACTCTTTTAACAATGTCTATAATGTACCAATTCTATTAGTTTATCATTTTTTAATTATTACATTTGTCAACTGTTAATTTTTATACTTTAATTAAAAGATAATGTTTCTGATCTTCAGCATATTTTTTATGGACTTACAATGTAAATAATATTATCGATTAGATTCAGCCTTACAAATCCTAAGCAACATGAACTAATGAAGAAATATTTATTATTTCGTCCAATATAATTTTCAAATAAATGGGGGGAAATATTTGTATTATCTGACTAACTATAGCACTCTGTGTGCATGCTTATATGTATGTTGTACCAGTTTTGTAAATAAAGTTTATACATTTGTTATAATTATAGCTAGACAGAAAATCAATAAATTTTGCTAAAATTGTAAACATAGAACATTTACATATGCAAAACTTCATTAAAATTTTTATTAAGCTAATGAATGCTAATTTATGCAGATTATAGGAGTGATGTAAAACTGTAGAATCAGAATAACATAAAGGCATTAAAAAATTTATTTTAAGGATATTTCATAAAATTTTAAAAATATAAGATCAAACAATATATTCATACACTTGCTGAATGTGATATAGAGTCCACTATTGTAAAATCATAGGTTAAATATGTATGATCTTCCTAAAAGTTTAATTTATGTTGAACATGAATATGGTTTTCATTGCATATAGGCAGATCACATTTATATTATAAAGATTATTTCAAGAATATTCTAAAGAACTGCAATGTTGATTGTTTTCACTGAGAAGATATAGCATAAGATAATATACTGGAGAAATCCAATTAGTCCTCATATTGAAATATTTTAGAAAGAAAAGTTTGCCACAAAAGTTTAAAAAAAACTTCATAAAATATTATATAAACAGAATAATGTGATGGACCAACATGTTCTGGTTGTAAATATAATTGTATTCACAGATTTCTTTGTGTAGTTATTGCAAAATGCACCTCTAATATGTTATTTTTTCTTCTGAAATTGAAACTGCCATATTCATTTGCAAATGGCTGCTGCTGCTATTACTACTAATGAAATATTCTTTTTCTTTTTTTTTTTTTTTTTTACAAAAGAAAGATTTTGATGAATTCTAGCTTTAGACAAATTTGAATGTTTTTTTTATTGCTATAGACTTTAACTGATATTGAAAATCTGTTTTAATTTCTTTCATAAATAGAAATTATTATGGGTCTTATAGATCTATAATACTGAATATGTATGTTAATGTCAAACATATTAGTATCCACAAATGGAAATTAGAAAAATAATGACCTTCAGATGGAAATATTAAGTGCAAATAATTGCCCAAACAATACCACTTTCTTATAGGATGTGATATTGGTTTAACAAAGCAGAAATGCTGTTTCTGACTCCCCTTTTTCTTTACTGTCTTCAATTACTTGAATGTGGATCTAATTATCATGAGATACTTGAGCCATCAATTATCTCTTTACATTAATTATTATAATGAGATTGTATATGTGTTTGTGCAACTATATTTCAATCCTTTAACTACATACACCACATTCATATCTAATATTTTATTCTTATTCTCTTTTTTTTTGCACAAAGCCTTGGCCCTGAGAAAGTAACAACTGGGGTAGGTTTAATAGACAGGTGCTATTTAATTATAAACTTTGCACAAACCAATTCAAACACCAATGTGCCATGTTGAAACTGAAATTATCGAAGAGTTTCAACTTGGTAAAGAGTGGAACAAACCTAATAAAAGTAGTCTAAAACATTGTGTTTTGCAGAATACGGTTAGGTTGGCACGTTTGGTAGATCAGTCATTAAAATTATAAAGATAATTTTAAAATAAGAAAAGTTAGTGGTGGTAAAATAAAAGAGAATGAATTAAAATGGATGGGTAGATAATTTATAAGATTTATTCCAAGCAGGTTCAATGAAAAGAGACTACAATATAAGATTGAATTCACAATGAGGTTTAATTTAGTATCTTCTATTTTGGAATTTTTATATGTATCAGTGGAAGGCTAAATATATTAAAACTTGGTAGTTGTGACCTATGTCCAATGTGGCCACCAGGCAATGCTGCACTACCATCAACAACCAACATGAAGAATACAAGTGATAAATTTCTATCCGAAAATCACTGAAATTGATAAATTAAAAATGCATAAGGCAAAAGTAAATTGAACAAATCCTTCAAAAATAAATTACAAAAAATTACAAAAACAGAAATCAGTGAAAATACATCAAATGCAACACCTCCCAGAATGAAGAATTCTTCACTTAAATTGACAAATAAAAATGCCTGAGGCAAAATAAATCCAACAAATCCTTCAAAAATACAAATTACAAAAAAAAAAATTACAAGAAAATGCTATGAAATTTGAATTACTGTACAACAAAAACAGAAAAAGTTTAATGGTCAAAAAAAAATTAACAATGGTGGAAGACACTTAAAAACTACCTAAAACTTATTTTTATGCAATGAAACTGGTGCTCATTTTATTAATATTTCCATTCTAATGGTAGATTCAAAGTTATTCAGAAAAGTAAAAGCTTTTATTTATTGCTGGTCAGCAAGTGTTAGGCAGCAAAGACACTTATTAAATTTTTGCATAATAAATAAAATAACTATCACAACCATTTAACTTGTTTAGGCACAAAAATCAGTGTAAAGGAATTCGAATGCATCCATTCTCAAAGAAGTGACATCTAGTAATGTACATTATAGTAAGCAATCAGAATACAAAAATGTATATTATATGAGTACTTATAATCATATATTGTTGGCCAGATCCTAGATAAATATCCTTCAAATATAAATAGTAATTGCATTTAATAGATCTTATTCCAATCATATTCACAAGAAGTTTGATGTTGATTATTTAGTAATATTTACTATCTCTGTTAAATTTTAACAGCTATTAAATACTAACATTTCCAATTTAGACTTTCAGAATTGTCATGTTACTGAGATGTGGAATTTTAAAGTATATTGTGAATGTAAATATGTCTATTTTCTGGTTGACTAAAAGAAAGAATTATTGCTGACAATGATCTTATTAAACAAGGCAAAACTCTCCATACAGTAGTGCCACCCTGTGCCAACCAGAGTAATCAATGAATGCCAGAAGGCTTGTGCATAAAATCCCTATCTAATTATTAGTGATTTGATTAAAAAGAAAACATGGCATTTTCTGATTGGTAGAATAATACATTGAATGAGCTTCATAATCATTTTTTATTAAAACTACAAAGGAAATACAAACATTTTCTGAATATGGTCACTTTAGATATTTTTTGATGCATTAAAAGTAGCATAATAACTAAAAAAAATGTTATCATAATCTTGTTGAATCCATTGTTGGCATTCTTTTATATGATGGAAATAATATTTTGATCAGGTGGGGTAAATATTTTGATCATTTTCTGAATAATGATGAAAGAATTGAAATTACAATCTTTTAATGATATAGCCATTTTACTTATTCATCTAGTTTTGGATAAAGAATTCCAGCTTAATGATGATGAAACATCTCTTTATAATCAGAAAAATGGAATCTTGAAGAAAGTAAATATTTTAGCTTTAAAACTATTGTAATTTTTTTAGTAGTATTTGTGCCACTTGATGTAAGGATGTTTCTATTATTCAAATTTATAAAAGTATAGGTGAAATATTATCTACAACAGCAAAGCTATTTTCAAGAACTTTGTTGAATGGTTTTCTTCCAGTCAGAGATGGTTAATGAAGTTTTAGAGAATCAAGAAGTATTATATACATGTTCTTGTTGTCCAACAAAAGCAAGAATAGTGTCAGAAAAAAAGAACGGTTTATATATTGTTTTTATTAATTTAATCAAGGCATGTCATTCAATCATACAGGTATGAATAAATATTTGAAGTCTGTTTTATTATATAGCTTTCTACATGATGGAATGAGAAAAGTATTAATACTACCAGTGTAAAATTTAAGGCATTTGTCATGAAAAGTGATATTAAACAAGAATGTGTAATAGTTCCAATTTTATTACATCTTTATGGCAATAATTTTTAAAACTACTATAGACAACTTAATAAAGGAGTTATCAAGATGCAAAGCAGATTTAGTAATAATAATAAAAATATTCATATCATTTCTTCAATTCTTAGATTTACAATATACATAATGGGTTTGGTGATAGAAAAAACAACATGAACATCAATTTTACATTTACAATATTGTTTTCAAAAGATTGTGTAGCAATGTGGAAGTTATTTAATAAATTTACAATATTCTGATGATTATACTATTCTTGCCAATTTAAAAAGAAAAATATAGAGAATATGCTTAATGTTTTGATTTCTATATATAAAGACTTTATGGTTTAGTGTTTGAGTTTTTTTGAACACTAAATAAACTCAAGTTCTTTACCAGCCAACAATTGGGGAAAAAAAGTTTCACTAACTTTTAACTTAAATGATGATCAACCTGAGAATGTGAATAATTTAAATATTTAGATAGCTTTTTAAATAGAAATATGCTCATGGCATTGAGGTGCAACAGAAACTATAATGCATGCTTTTGCTGCTTTTAACATATTGTAAACTTACTGCAATTAAATTAAAATATAAAGACACGATTATAAAACAATTTAAGATCTTAATAACAGTAGCAAACAGTAGTGCCATCTAGTGCAAGAATTAGTAATAAATGAATGCAAAAAAGTTTATGCATAAATCCCTATCTAGTGCCTATTCGATTCCCAGCCTAGTTTCTATCTTGTGGCTTTCTCCATTGAGAAACCTTTGATCTGAAAGCACTTGACCTAGATCTTAGGATCTAATACAACTCTCAACAATACCTATTTAGTTAACTATAAAGTTAGGAGCCCAAGATGGGAAACACTTGTTTTCAATCTAAAACTGGGTGGTACTACTGCATGGAAAATTGCTATTGTTATTAACATCTTGTGTAAACAGAGAAAATAGTAATCATGTAAGAATTAAGGTGTTCTTCAATTTGCTGAATATGATATTATAGATTCGACTATTGCAAAACCATATTTTCATTGAGTTAGATTTGTAAAGTGAATTACTAAATGATGGATTTGAACAAGATTTTAATAGGAGATTGGATATCATTTATATTATAAAGATTAACTGATAGCTCATAAAAAGGTCTCATTTTGATTATTTTGATTGGAAAGATATGTCTGAAAAAAATATAATAGAGAATTACAATGGTACAAAATGGTGAAGACTTTCGAAAAAAAAGTTTGCTAAAGGACAATTTAAAATCAGCAGCACAAGGTACTAATAAACATATGGATTGATCAGGATGTCATATATGGATGTATTTGAAGTTTATAAATTAGCTTGTATATGAGCAAAATTCATCTCTATTATTTTATTTTTCTTTTACTTTTTAATTTTTAGAATTGGAATGACCATATTTTTTTGTGACTGGCTAGGGATAATGTGTGCTAACATTTTTTTATCTGTATGTTTAAATGCTTACCTTTGCAATTTTGATGGTTTAAAAGATTTTTCTTTTTTTGCTTTAATTTTTCTGCTAATTATTCTGGGATATCAACTTATTGTTTGCAAATATAATTGGAATGCCTCTGAATAATATATAAATAGATAGATAAAAAAAACTCTTTGGTAAACTACTGCTATGCAAAGGTCTCCTTAATGGAGATTTTCTAACAATATGCTTGGTAATTGGAATTTTAACATTGTTTTATTTTTATTTTACTTTCTAGTCAACAACAGCTAAATACCTATTTACTGACCAAACCCAGAACAAAAATAGTGGTAGAATGAGCTAATCATTAATCTACAAATTCTTTTACTTATATATAAAATGAAAGTGTACTTACATTTAAATTATACCTTAATTTTATTGAGATAATCTATTTTTGTTATGAGCTATGATTGTTAAAAAATGACTATTTGGCATTTAGTAAAGTAAAGAAAAGTTAAAGAATAAGAAAGTAAAAAAATTAAATATCGTAAAAGTATTTGAAGATCATTGATATGACTATTCTTTTGTTAAATTAATCTGGGGGGGAGATCCCTACTTCCAATAATGAAACCTTTAAGACAAAATTTTCCTATATTGGAAATATTTCTCTACAATACAAAAAGAAGATGTAAAGAGAAAGACTACAAAAATGTTGTTTGTTGACTTGAATGGCTATAATTCTGTTACCTGGCACACATCCATGGCAACAATAATTTAAAAGAGCTTGTAAATTGATTACTGAATTTGGAATATACTCTAAGGCTAGCAGATGATAGAATGATCTTCAGATATTATTAAAAGTTAATTGTGAATAATCAATCAGCAATACCTGATGAAGAGTATATTCTGATATCTTGTAGAATATACTATTAATATCAAAATTAGTGTTGTTTCCAATACAGTTTTTCTGTCATTTCTCTGATCTCTTTATCTCACTTTATCTTGTTTTACTTTATCAATTATAAATTGTAATTATGGTATTGTGTGTTTTAAACTTTTTTTCATAATTTCATTATATTACACACAGCAATTCTAGCTCCACTTTATTCTTTTTTTATTCAAGTATATGAGGAAATTAGCAAAATCCTTGGCATTGAAAAACAGCAGTAAAGACAAGTTTAGAAATCTAGTTAGTTGTAATCTTGTATAAAGCAAATAATAATGTTTTAGAACTGAATCTAGAAATGAGAAAACAAATCTAATCATAGCCTATATCACAGATATCAGTCAAGGTTGCAAGACTTGTGGATTGGTCAAATAAATCATGGAAGTAGCTGTAATATCAGTGATAGTGAAATGGTAGCAAGTCAGGAGATAATATAGATAATAAAGGCAAGCATTTTAACCATATAACCAAAAAATGTACAAAATGCTTGATGATGATTATTTTATAAAATAGATGTAAAATAGTGTTTGTTTTTAAATTATCAAAGCTTAATTTCAATATAAACTCATATTTTATAACAAAAAACTGACATAAAAAGACCTTTAATTGAATGCAAAGATGATTTACTAAAGGACAGGCTGAGTGAAAGGAGACACTGAGATTTACTTTGGAATCCTCTATACTTAAAAATTTACAAAAGAATCAGTGAAAAAATAATGATATCAAGAATTGTTTTGTGCAATGATAATTATATTCATTTTATCAGTAATTATTTTCTAATATTGCATTCAGATAAAAATATTCTTCGCTGAATAATATAATAACATTGAATAATTAAATATATATTTTGGTAAGGATATAGAAAAAAAATCATATTGAATCTGCAATGTTGAAAAGTCTTGAATGAGCTATTGTAATTTCTGTTTTTCTTATTTCTTCTATATTCTTCATTACCCAGTTATACCATTTTCTTGCTGGTTTGGTTCTCGTTTTCCTAATCCCCTCCCCTCATTTTCTTTT
Organism: Epiperipatus broadwayi; assembly: GCA_028023455.1. NCBI lineage: Eukaryota > Metazoa > Onychophora > Udeonychophora > Euonychophora > Peripatidae > Epiperipatus > Epiperipatus broadwayi. The sequence goes on from JAQFVV010006254.1 coordinate 1,635,520, forward strand.
CTAATTCAATACCATTTTTTTAAGACAGTTTAATATGAACAATTTATTTAGGCCCAATTATTTCTATAAATAAACTTGGAATTACCTATGTTTAAAATCATAGAAGGTTAATAATTACATAAAATTAACAATCACAGTATACAAAAAAAATTGAGTAGGTGCACATTGATGGAAAGTAATAATTAGATTAGTATATTAGTATAACATTTGATGTTTCATTCTTCAGAAGCAATTTTCACTTATGATAACTTTCAAAACCCATTAAATATTAAAATTTCCAATTTCAATTTTCAAGTATTACATCATACTAAGACATTGATGAGTAAATTTATTTTTGAGTCTAATAATAATAATAAAAGAATATTGATTAGTTCACTGATAATGATTGTATTAGTAGTAAGAAAACATGTTGCACTTGATGGAATAATAAATTGAATGTAGAGCTTAATAAGCAATGTGGATTTAATAACAGAAGTTTAATAATTAGCAAGAAAATTTAAACATATTAATGAATTAAAACTGTAAAAGAGATAATCATTTTTGATATATTGAAAATAATCCACATGCTTAAAAAATATAATCTAAGTAAATTGATGAATTGTATATATTTATATAAGGTAATCAAACAGAGTTAATGTCATATCTGAACTAGAGATAATCTTTAGTTTAATAAATAATTAATAATAATCTTTAGGGTATTTATTTAAAGTGTTTGGTGTCAAAGTTGTGAATGCAAAAAAATTGATACTTATAAATTAAATTTAGTCATAAGATAATCATTCTCTGAATAATAATAGAAAAATGTATATAATTATTAACTCATTTAGATATTAAGCTTGATAAAATTAAAACAGCTCCTTATAATCTTAAAAAATAAATAACTGAGGGTCATGATGAAACATCTGGAACAGTAAAAAATTATAATGTATTGATTTAAAACTACTGAAATTCTTTAGAAATATATGGATTCATAGAATTGTGACATCTGGCCTACTTTTCCAATATAGAAAAGTATTAGCTGTATCCACAGTTTCACTCATTCTGGTAGAAAATTACCAATTTTTTTAAAATAAAAATCCATAGCCTAGAAAATTTATATATATACAAAAATAAAAGAAAGAATTACTAGTAACTTACACCAGTAGAGCTGACTTTAATTTAAATATTCCTGAATTATTTGTTTTAGAGCTCTAGTATTTATTCTGATTGTTGACTGCAAATCCTTTAATCCTTATTGAAATATTTGAATTATATTAAAACACCTGTTGCTTATTCTTAGTATATACTGATAATCAATTCTTCGAATATTATTTTCCTAAATTATTTACTTTTAAAATTAATAGCAGTGTGTATAATAAACTAACAGTCAATCCATTACATTTTAAAGAATCTTTCAAATATATTTTTATTATCCTTATATATATATATATATATATCAAAATACAGTACAATTTATATAAATTATATTCTTTTAGAAGTACTTTCGACTATACACTTTGTAGTCTTTATCAACTATATAACGTTGAATAATCAAAATGAGACAACCCTTAACAATACCCATAGTTCAATTCAGATTTCCCACAATTCTGTTATCTTAACATTTGATGACTGGCGATTCATTAAAATTTGACGATTTCTTGAAATCAACATAGCCTCTTTTATTTTACGTTTATTATGACAACGTTCAATTTGAATAATTTTCATATTTTTATAATCAAATTTAAATCCATATTGACAAGATTTATTATGATCAAATATAACAGATGATGAAGGTTTATTTACATCTGTTCCAAATTGATTCTCTTTTTGAATTCTATTATATAAAAGCATATGTTCTTTTATTCTCTTCTCAAATGTACACTTAGATTCACCAATGTATTGTATGCCACATCCACATATCAATCTATATATAATAGAATTTTGATTAAACTTTGAATTTTGAATTTTAGAATTATTAAGCAATCTATTTATGTTATTTGTAGAGAAAAAAGCAATATGACACAAACCATTATAAATTTTCCTAATAAACTTGACCTGCTCATCTGATATAAATGGCATTGAAATCCATTTCATTTTGATATTTTTATTTTTAGTTTTATTATAGTGTTGATTTCTTTTAAATCCTTTAATAATATTAGCAATAGTATTTTTCTAATAACCAATTTTCAACAAGTCATTAATGAGATTAATGATATACAATTCCATAAAATTCTTGGATATTCAAGTTACTCTTAATGATTACAGTTTGGATTATCTTATGTTAATTAAACCAATTGAAACTAGAGGTTTTATTCCATATGAATCACATGTACCTATGTGTCATAAGCTGTCTGGATTGAAATCATTCTTATTTCGAAATGAAAAATTATGCAAATATTCTAGTGATAAAATTAAAAATGTACATTTATTTGTTAATGACTTGTTGAAAATTGGTTATTATAAAAATACTATTGCTAATATTATTAAAGGATTTAAAAGAAATCAACACTATAATAAAATTAAAAATAAAAATATCAAAATGAAATGGATTTCAATGCCATTTATATCAGATGAGCAGGTCAAATTTTATTAGGAAAATTTATAATGGTTTGTGTCATATTGCTTTTTTCTCTACAAATAACATAAATAGATTGCTTAATAATTCTAAAATTCAAAATTCAAAGTTTAATCAAAATTCTATTATATATAGACTGATATGTGGATGCGGCGTACAATACATTGGTGAATCTAAGTGTACATTTGAGAAGAGAATAAAAGAACATATGCTTTTATATAATAGAATTCAAAAAGAGAATCAATATGGAACAGATGTAAATAAACCTTCATCATCTGTTATATTTGATCATAATAAATCTTGTCAATATGGATTTAAATTTGATTATAAAAATATGAAAATTATTCAAATTGAACGTTGTCATAATAAACGTAAAATAAAAGAGGCTATGTTGATTTCAAGAAATCGTCAAATTTTAATGAATCGCCAGTCATCAAATGTTAAGATAACAGAATTGTGGGAAATCTGAATTGAACTATGGGTATTGTTAGGGTTGTCTCGTTTTGATTATTCAACGTTATATAGTTGATAAAGACTACAAAGTGTATAGTCGAAAGTACTTCTAAAAGAATATAATTTATATAAATTGTACTGTATTTTGATATATATATATATTGATTTGTATATTACATATATTGTGAAATGAATACAGATATCAAACTTTATTTATTATATATATATTGTAACAGTATTATATACACACATTGCACAGGTGTGTGTATATATGAGTTACATAGTTCATTTGTTTTTATTTATTAAAAAAATATAAAATTAAAAAAAATTATATCAAAATTAATAGCTTGAAAATATAGAAGTTAAAATACAGGTAAATTTAGAGATAAGTTAGAAACTAATAATTATAACTTGTCTTTCTTTTATACATTATTATCTGTCAAAATACTCTTTAAGAAAAAAGTGTTTTTAATTAAAATAATCAAAGGGTTTTTTATAATTAATTAAATAGTTTGAACAAAAATAATCAGGCTCTGGAGATTAAAATTCCAGACTGATTAATTCAACTAATTCAAATCTCTGTAATTAAAATTAAAAACAGAAAATTAAAGAAATGACAATTATAATTAAATTTTTTAAAAGATAAGATGTATTAATAATGTGGTAAAAACTCGAGCAAAGGTGGGGTCAGAATAATATAAAAAACACACATTCTCTATTGTCTTCAGTTTTGAGTTCAGCCAGAGTTGTTAAGTTAAGTTTGAATTAAGTTATTAGAAGCCAGATTAAAAAGAATGATTGGTTAGAACTGAACATTGTGTTCAGTCGTTTCCTCCACTTTTCTCCCATGTACCATTTAGAAAAATGCCATAATAAATTACCCTGACTTGCCTTCTTCTGAAGTTTCAACCTGCCCTACTAAATTAAGTGAAAATTATGTAAACCAGGCCACCAAGAAGCTGTCTTCAGTTAGAAATACCCATGCCATGACCAAGAAACTAATCAGATCCGAGGACAAAAGGGGTGATCATCCAACTACAACTACAAAAAAAATCCAAGAACTATGATACTTACCATAGAAATCAAAAACTATTTAAATTGTCTATCAAAGACAATGTTGAAATGACAACTAAAAATCCAAAAGCAGTGCTATAAATCCTAGATAAATATTTATTGATATCAGAATAAAAACTTTTAAATCTTATTCGTTATCATAAGCATACAAAATTTGTTAAATGTATAATATTTCTTATGTTTACCTTTTAATTATGTATTATAATTATTACATTCATAATTATTATCATTTTTTTCAAAATAAATTTTGTTTAAATTATTAATATCGTTTTTTCCACCTCACTTTCTCCATTCATGCAGTCAGGGAGCTACTTCGGTCCAGAAAGGTGTCTCGGTTTAATATTTTATTAAATTGCAGTCTGACTGGGGGTATGATTGATATGTAAGTATTAATCATACTTAACTCTCCTGCTTGAATAACAGGTTTTTAAAAGGGTCTTTTTTTTGCAAATAATAGAAAGTTTTAAAAATTGTAAAAATTAAAAAGTTCAAGTTGTAAAAGTTTTAAAAAGTTAAAAGTTTAATTAAGGAGTTCTAAATTCCTGTTATAATATATATTAGATGTAAAAGTACAATACCTGTTATAAAAAATATTATATGTAATATATAAATAATTTAACGGTAAAAGAAATATTATATTTCAAATTCTTTAGTAGTGCTTTCAAAGCTGACAGGGATTACCATGTAATTGAAAGCGCTACTAAAGAATTTGAAATATAATATTTCTTTTACCGTTAAATTATTTACATATTACATATATGAATATTTGTTTGTTTGTTAATATCTTCACAAATATTGCCCCAATATTCTTACTACACACAATTTTTTTATTAGTGAAATAATATATTGATAATTCTTGAAAAGGCTAGAAAATATTTTTAAATGATGAAAACTCATCCAAAAAAGAAAGAAAATCATTCAAGATTCATCAAGATTGGTGTAATATTTGCTGAATTATTAAGTAACCAACAATTTTTAAAATTTATATATATAATAGATATATTTTTTTTATGAAATATTACTGTTATCCACTAAAGTAAAATTAAATTCAGGAATTTTATTTAATACATCGCTTCAAGTCATAAAGAATCAGCACATATAGTTTTGACTGCCAGAAAAATTAATAAAAGAAAGATGTGATAAGAATTATGAATTAGAGTAATTAAGCACCTTTTTTTAATTTATTGTGAAAATAAAACATTTGATTATATATTTAATGATGAGTCTCTGAAATATAAATTATGACAATACAGAGCTAACAGAACTATTTCAGGGTAATCCCTTCATCAGCAAGCCTTTAAACATTAGTAATTTCAATTCAGAGAAAGTTTGAATCTTAATTATTTTAAATGGATTTTACTGTATTTGAAAGAACATGAAATATGCACAGTTGATAAGTTTAATGATTTATGTAGCCAATAATCACATGTAGGTATATTTTGATAGATAGCATTCATTCCATTTTTATAAATCTCGTTATGATATATATAATATTGCTTAATTCTTTACTAATAAAAATAGAATTAAATAGCAAGAAAAATAATAGCAAAATCAAAATTTTCTCTCATGACTAGACAAGTAAACACAAAAACAATAAATATGTAGACATATATAACTATCCAAATTCAATTGTCAATTACTCTAACTTTGAAAGAAGTTTTCAAAGGATACTCTTTTATTTAGTCATTTTGAGTTTGTGGCCATCAATCTTATAAGAATTTCTTTAGATTGTGTTGGGTGAAATCATAGTTGTATGAGATAAAGAAAATATTGTAAATTTTGATTTTGTCAGATTTTTATTGTTATTTAATTCTAAGTTAATATATATAATTAATTAAACACATAAACATGTGTAATAATATTAATGTTAATTTTATTCAACTCTCTAGAAATTTTCTTTTTTCATATGTCAAAGCATCCGCCGGGAGGCGAACCCACAACCGTCTGCAACCAACTACTTGCTTGCAAGGCAGCTGCGATGACCTCTCGGCTAACAACGCTTGACAACTCTCTAGAAATTTTCATCATCTTTTAAGAAGAAATGTTTTAGTTGAACATTTGCCACTTAAAAGAACATAAAAATTTATATGAAGGGTAGGATTGAAATTAAAAGAACATAAAAATTTATATGAAGGGTAGGATAGAAATTAACATTAATATTATTACATTAATATGTAAATAAACTTAAAGTTCGTTTGTTACAGAATAAAAGCACTTTCAGATAGTTTTAATTTGAAAATTAAAATTATTTGAAAAAATTTACTCTGTGTCAAGCAAACTTCGAGTTTATTTACATATGAATTGCTCGGAGTGATTTTTTTTTTTTTTTTGTATTCTATATATATTTGTAGAAAAGGTATTTAATTTACCTGAAAGCTGCAGATGAAATTTATAATCATTAATATGCTGCACTTTATGTAATTAATAATTACATAAATATATTTTAGTCAAAAAGGAATTTAATCAATTTCAGTTTACACAAACCTCAGTAATTGAATTAAATACACATTTAGTGTAATTAATTATATAATTATAAAGAGCTATATTTTTGATATTACGAATAGAGCATTTAAACATTCTTACCTAGCTCATTATGAAAATAAGTATTAGATGTTATGTATAATAACTAATTTCTAAAATGAAAACTATCGCAATGTAATTAATTAGCCTACACACAAAATTTAGTATTCCAGAAAATAATTATTTGCAAGTTTATTGATTATGTGAAGAATTACTTAATATAAATATGATTCAAGTCTTATTGATTTTGGTTAATGTTATTTAAAAACTTGGCATAGCTGAGTCCCTTGTGTCTTGTATTACTATGATTAATAATTCAAAAGTTGTCTATTATATATAAATTTTATTTTCATAATGAATAATCGAAAGCGAAAGCGTTTAAATGTTTTAATTTATAATATATATGTAGATTATTTTCCTCAAAACTTTTTTTTACATTTTTTAGACTATTAAAACTATATATTTATAATCCATAGGATATGTAATATTTTCACACCGAGCTAACATAGGGAATTTAAATAATGATTCATTAACAAATTACAGATTTTAAATGTATTCGTTTATATATAACTGGCTGTAAATATAATCCATTACCAATACTTTGTCAGTAAAGGCAGGCGTCTCAGGTTGCAAAGTAATACAAATACAAAATAAATATATATTATCCTGCCTTCTATAATTCCAGCTCACACTTCAATTACTGTATCTTTTACATCAAAAGAAGTTTTAAAAAACTTTAGAATAAATTAATTTTGATATTAAAGTAAATTGTAATGTGAATCGGAATTATGGGAAAGTGGGATTTTTTATTCTGTATTACATTATTTTGCACTTGAGAAGTCTGCCTTTGCAGAGAAATCATTGATAATGGATTTGGAATTTAATTTTGGCTAGGGATTTAATTATGAAATGATAGTGATTAGCTTAGATTTTGGCATTAAATATATATAATTCTAAAAGTATCATACTTGTCTAGCAAAAAAATAGTTGTTTATCAATTTTTGGGGGGATGTATGTTATTATAAACAAATGAATTGAGATGCAGTACAGAGAAAAAATTAAAGGAGTATCTCAATTGTTATACAAACATGTAAAAGTAAAAATAATAATGATTTAAAACTCTCCATACAATAGTGCCACCAAGTGCAAGCCTTCATAATCAATGGATGCAGGAAGGTTTACACGCATACAATCTTTATCTAGTGCCTACTCATCCAACATCCCCAGACTAGTTTCTAGCTTGTGACTTTCATTAGTGATGATCCTTGGATTTAAGAGCACTGCATATAAATCATAGGATTTAATGCAATCCTCCAGAAGCCACCTTTTACCTATTTGGTTAATTATAAAATTAGGACTCAAGGTGAAAATACCATAATGTTTCCAACCCAAGCTCATTTGCTTGTATAGTCATATAGATCTGAACTCATTTCAGCATCTATATATTTTGGTGTCTTTGGTTTTTCCAAAAACCACAGTCACCATTATCCTATGGGTAGAATAGGTATAAAACCAAAACATCACATGATCACCATTTCATATGCTTACACATGCTATTAATAAGAGTACCAAACTCTCCATACAATAGTGCCACCAAGTGCAAGCCTTCATAATCAATAAATGTGGGAAGGTTTGTGCATAAAATCCCTATCTAGTGTCTACTCATCCAATATCCCTAGACTAATTTCTAGCTTGGGCTTTCATCAATGAGGAGCCTTGGGTTTAATATCACTGCTCACAGATCTTAGGATCTAATACAACCCTGAAGCAGACACCTTTTACCTATTTGAATACACAAGCAAATCAGATTGGGTTGACAACATTATGATGTTTTCATTTTGGGTTCCTAGCTTTATAGTTAAATAAATAGGTAAAAGGCGATTGCAGGATGCATTAGATCCTGATCTAGATGCAGTGCTTTTAAATCCGAGGCTCCCCACTGATGAAATCCACAAGCTAGAAACTAGTCTGAGGATGTTGGATGAGTAGGCACTAGATAGACATTTTATGTACAAAGCTTCCAGCACCCATTGATTACAAAGGTTTGCACTTGTATGGAGAGTTTGATACTCATTAACACATGTGTAAGCATATGAATTGGTGACCATTTGATGTTTTGGTTTTATACCTATCCTACCCACAGGATAATGGTGACTGTGGTTTTTGAAAAACCAAAGACACCAAAATGTATAGATGCTGAGTTGAGTTCATATCTATAAAACTATACAAATAAATGAGCTTGGGTTGAAAACATTGATGTTTTTATCTTGGGCTAGGTGCAATGCTCTCAAATCCAAGGCTCCTCACAGATGAAAGCCACAAGGTAGAAATTAGTCAGGAGATATTGGGTAAGCACTAAATAGAAATTCTATGCACAAACCTTCCTGCATCCATTGATTACAAGGCTTGCACTTGGTGGCACTACTGTTTGGAGAGTTTGTATCTTCAAAGGTGAGAGGTGACACAAATAAGACAAAGAGCTAAGTTAAAATAGATTGAAAATTTTTGTGTTTAACTGTTTGAAAGATTTTCGTTTGCCATTTCAGGTATAGTAGTTTTTTTTAAAAAAAAGTTGTTCTTGTTGAATGTGTGTTAGTGTAAGGATAATTATAAAAAAGTTGTATGTAAATTTAATTTGTTTTAGTTAGGTTTGTTACTAAAAGTTTTTTAAAATTTTAAAATAGACATTTATTTTGAGAAAAAAGGCAACATTTGGGAGCCTAACGTTAGAAAACACGTGGTTATAGTTTGGGAAAAAGTTTTTATTTTTTCTGTATAAGGGTGTGTGAAGAATAGGAGAGGTATTATAAAGTACTTATAAAAAAAGTTGTATATAAATTAATTCATTTTAGTTAAGTTTGTTATTGAAGGTTTTTTTAAATTTTAAAAGAGACATTTATTTTTATAAAAAAGGTAATATTTGGGAGGCCTAACGTTAGAAAAACGTGGTTATAGTTTGATCAAGTTTGGGAAAAAGTTTTTATTTTTCCATATAAGGGTGTATGAAGAATAGGAGAGGCATTATAAAGTCAAATATATGATAGGTGAATTGAAAAATAAGAATATGGATTGTATTTGTATGGCACAGTGTATATATGATCGGCAGAAAGGAATTAGACGAGCAATAGTAGAATGTACAGTGTATGTCGAGGTGTATCATTTGAAATGTTTGAATAAGAATAGGAAGGATGTGACAGGTTTCTGGTTATGTAGTCAGTGTGTAACTGTGATTAAAGAGGTGAGAAAGTGGTTATTAAGTGTAGGTAGTCTAGAGAGAAAGTCAGAGGAGAGGGAGCAAAATGTAGTTAAGGAAGATAGGACAGAGTATGGTTTTAGTGGAGTGACAGGAAATATGGGTGGAGAAAGTAGTAATGCAATGGAGATGGTTAGACAGAGAATAAGTAAGATAGAGGAAGAAGTGAAGAATGTAGAAGCAAAATTAAAATTGTTAGAGACAAAGTGTGAGGAGATAAAGGAATTATTGAGTAGAAATGATAAGGAAGAAATGGATAAGGAGGTCTAGAAGATGGTAGAGAAGGTTGCAGATGGAGTAGAGAAAGTAGATTATGAGACAGTGTTGATAGGAGATTCACTAATAAGAGAATGTGGGGATATAATTGTAAGGGAAAATAGCAGATATGTTAGAGTATGTACGCCTGGAGCAAAAATTAGGGATGTGACAGATAAAGTAAGAAAGCTAGGTAGTAGAGATGTATATGTTATGGTAGGGACTAATAATTTGTTAGAGCCACCAGAGAAAGTAATGGATGAGTATGTAGAATTGATTAGAAATTTGAGGGAGATAAGAAGAGTAGGGGTAGTTGGAGTATTACCAAGATTTGATAAGAGGCATTTGTTGGATAGAGCATGTTCTATAAATGAGAGTGAAAAAATTGTGTGAGTAAAATAATGTTGTGTCTGTGGATGCATGGGATTGGTTTATTGGAAAGAGGGAGTTATTTAATAAAGATGGATTGCACTTAGGAAAACAAGGAAGTGAAGTTTTAGGAAATTTGATATTTAAAGAATATAATTACGGGAAACTTTTAAAGGTGGGTGGGCTTTTAAATTGTAATATTATCAAAAACAATAAGAATGGAGGGGATATAAGAAATAAGCAAAAGATAGTTGATTTAGATATAAGTGTAGATGTGGAGAGGGAATGTTTTTGTAAGATTAATGGTAAGAAAGTTTGTTATAAATGTAATGGAGAAGAAAGAATCAAAAGAATTTATAAAAGAATAGTTAGGAAAGAAAAAATTGTTAAAATTGGGTTTTTGAATATGCAAGGTGGTAGGAGGACCAGAAAAATGGCTGGAATTAAATAAAGCAATTGAAAATGAAAAGCTGGAGGTATTAGCAGTAGTGGAAACATAAGAGAAGAAGAAGGACCTATTTTAGAAGAGGTGGTATGGCAGGATGTAAACAGAAAAGAAAAAAGGGGTGGTGGTATAGGTGTTATATCGAGGAAATATTTAAATATTGTTAAATGTCAAGAGCATTTGTGGTTTGAAATAAGTTGGGTAGACAAGAATGGATGGTGGCTGTAGGGTATATAGCTACTGGAGATAGTCAAACTGTAATGGAGTGGAACAGTAGTATATATGAATGCCTAGTTAAAGATATACAAATTTTTAAAAAAAAGAAAAAGAGAATAATGGTTATAGGGGATATGAATGGACATATTGAAGCAATTGATGATGTAGATAATAAGAATGGTCAGTTGTTGAAGGAATTTTGTCAAAGAGTAAATTTGAGCATTGGGAATTTATCAAATATGTATGAGAGACAATACACATGGTCTAAGAATAATGTATTTCACACAATAGATTATGTATTGGTAGAGAAAGAGGGAATGAATAAAATACAGAAAATTAAGGTGTTTGATAATGAAGAGAGAGTATGTAATAGTGATCATAATTTTATTGCAATAGAAATCATTAGTAATGTGATGGAGGATAGAAATAAAGGTAGAAATAATAGTGAAAGATGTGGAGGGAGAGTGAATGATAAGAATGAGATGGAAGAAAATAAAATAAAAGTTAAAGAAAGCATGGAGCAATTGGATGAGGATGAGTATAAGGACTGGTGTGGTGAAATAGAAAAAGTGGCAAATAGGGTTTTAGTTGAGAATATGCAGAAGAATAAAAGTAATAAAAAATGAGAGCTAGTTAAAGTGTAAAACAGAGGAAAGAAGCATGCAGAGAATATAAGTGTGCTATTAAGAACAAAGAAAGTGAAAATGATATTAATGCTAAATGGGGAAGTACTTATTGGCTAAAATGGATAATTATAGAGAGAGAGGATGAAGTTAAATAGTAAATTGTTGGAGGATATTTAATAAAAGTGGAAGAGATGGGAGTAAAAAATTTTGGAATTACATTGAAAGGAGAAATGTAGGGGAAAGAGAGAGAGTATTAATAGATGATGAGGGAATAGAGTGTAGCTCTAGAGAAGAGGTAGAGAGAATCTTAAATAGATATGTAATGGATATAGAAAAGATGTTAGATGTGAAGGAAGTAGTGATAGAAAAAATAAAGCAGTTAGTAATGGGAATATTAGATTCACAAAAAATGAATTGAATGAGGCAGAGAAGAGATTGAAAAGTGGAAAGGTGAGAGGTTTAGATGGATGGGCAGCAGAGATGGTAATGAATTTAGGGCATAGAGCAAAAGCAAAGTTATTATCATGTTTTAATAAGATGGCACAGAAGACAGTTTTTCTGGTTAGTTGGAGTAATACAAGAATAAGATTATTATTTAAAGGAAAAGGTAAGGATCATAGAAAGTTAAATAATTATAGACCAATAGTAGTAACATCAGTTTTATATAAAGTTTTCTCATATATGGTAGCTGGAAGAGAATAATGTAGTGGGGGAAATGCAAGGAGGTTTTAGGTCAGATAGGCATATAGGAGATAGTTTGTTTGTAGTTATATAACTTATGGAAGAGTAAATAGAAATAGATTATGGGTAAGGTTAGCCAATTTGGGAATGGATGAAGCTTTAGTAAATATTATTAAGACATTATATGAAAATAATTATTATACTTACCAGTTAGGATATAGAATCAGTTAAAGTTAAAAATGGGGTGGGATTAAGGCAAGGATGCCCTATATCACCTATTTGTTTTTGTTGTTTTTGAGTGAAATGGAGAAAGCAATAGAAAGACTAGGAAAAGGGGTAGAGATGCCATTAATAGGTGGCAAGGGAGTATATATTTTGTCGGGTCTTTTTTTTTGCCGATGATATCTTTTTGTGTGCAGAAAGAAGAGAAGATATGGAACTTATGTTGAGGACATGTGCAAGGGTGGGTAAAGAGATGGGGATTAAATTTAGTGAAGAAAAATCAAATATAATGATTGGTTAATACTGGGGAAAGAGAAGATGTAGAATTTTTATTGGGGGATATAAAGTTAAGTGTGGTGGATAGATATAGGTATTTGGGAATCATCTTATGTAATCAGGAAAATTGCTTGGATGAATGGGAGAAAAAATTGGTAAATGAAGCAAAGAAAAGAAAGAGTTTGGTAAAGAAACTAACAGTATTTTCATATAATAAATATGATGTAGTTAGAATAGTATGGAAGGGAGTTGCAGTAGCAGGGTTAACATATGGTAATGATGCATTATGTGTTAGTAAAGGGGTTTTAGATATTTAGAGAAAGTACAAAGGGAAGTAGGAAGACATGCATTAGATGCAGAGATGTGGACAGCAAAGGAGGCAATTCAAGGAGAAATGGGATGGTCAAGTTTTTATATGAGAGATGCAAAAAGTAAAATGAAAATGTTTGGTAGGTTGCAGTTTATGGATAGTAAAAGAAAAGCAAAAATAGTGTTCAATTGGGTTATGAGTAAAGGGCAGGTAACAAGATGGGTGAGAAAGGTAATGCGGTATGCAAAAGATTTGGATAAAGAATTTATATCAATATACTTATATAAAAGGTGGGATGATTGTGTTAGGAGGATTGTTGAGTGTTATAATGGTAAGGAATGGGATAAAAGAATAGAAGCATTAATAAAAAATAGGGAGTTGGAGAGATGGAGAACTAATATTGAGGGTAAGAAGAGTTTAATTATATATAGAAGTAAACAGAATATTGGGCGAGTTAATTTATGATAATAGTAAGCAAAGTAGTTTATTATTTAAGGCTCGAACAGGATCCTTAACAACAAGAGAATATACATGTAAATGGAAAACTATGGATGATTTAGTGTGCAAATTGTGTAAGGAAGGTATAGAAAATATTAGGCATCTGTTGATTGAATGTAAATGCTTGAAGGCAGAAAGGGTACAGATAATGAAATTATGGGAGAATAGACATGAACAAAGTGACTATACAGAAAGTGAGTTATTAGTTTTTATGTTGGGTTTGCGAAGAAATAAGGGGGATTTAGATATAAAGGCCATAGAGTTGACAAATATTATGTTGTGGAAATGGGATGGAGCAGAATATGGGAAGATTTAAGAGTGGGGAATGGAAAATAAAGTGGCTAACAGGTTTATCTGGGCATATTTGCTGAGATATTCTTGACTTCGTTTAAGGACAAGCCAAATACATCACATCACATCACATATTCTTATTAACAACATGTGTAAGCATATGAAATGGTGATCATGTGATGTTTTGATTTAATAACTGCTTGTTTTCTTGGATCATTAAAGGACATGTAAATATAAACATAAATTTGATCTTTAAAATGTTAAGATTATTCAAGAAGAGAAAAATTACAAAAGAAAATTGAAGAGACAGTTTTCATCAATAAAAATAAAATGAATATAAATAATAGATAAGATGCTAATGTTAAAATTCAGGAATCCTGAGATTTGAGTTGATGATATTTGCTTCCATTATGTTTTTGAATTTAATAGCAAGTGAAGAGGGTTAAGTAATTAATTGAAAGTACTTCTACAGATTGAAGGACTGTGTATAATAATTAATCATCATTATATGTATTGCTTATTATATATATATATATATATATATACTTGTAGTAGGGTTTATAAAAAATGGATTTGATTGTAATTCCTACTTGTCCAGAATATAATTGTGGGTGCATAATGATTATATAAATCAACACATTTAATAATTGTACATATTTCATCTTTCAAATAAATCAAATGATAAAATAAATCTGTTTAATGTAAATAAGATTCATACTGACTCTGATTTATGGTTAATTATTGTTAAGGGCTTGACACAGCTGATGAAGGAGATAAGTAGTCATGGAAATCTTGTTTTGTTGTAAGTGATAATATCTACCTTCTTATTTTTACAATGAATTAATAAACAGTACTTAAATAATATAATTTATAATAAGTTACAATTCTTTCAACTAACAAAATTGGTTCATCAAACTGCATACAAATATGTAAATAGCTTATTAGCAAGTAACTTATACCAACAACTACCTCATCACTAATTAATATTTTGTTCTAAAACTGGGAACTTATCAGATGATCATGGAAATATAACATCAATCTCCCCACCCAATGGGATAATGATATATATTATTCAAATTAAAAATATATAATTCTATTCAAGAGCCAAAAAAAAAAAAAAAAAAGCCCAATGGAAAATAGATATTTTTATCAATAATTTGTTGAATAAATTTCTACTTCTCTCATACTTGCTGCAAATTATTGTTTTGCTTTTGCTTCAGTGGCATAATTGTAATGTAATCTTATTTTTGTATACACATTTTTTTTCTAATATCATTCCAAAATTTTGACCTATTTATATATGTCTTCTTCAAGGTTTTAACTATGTACATCCTAGTTTAAAACACTCTGGCTGTTGAATTTTCAACATTTTAATATATTTTGAAAATTTAGAAGCTAGCTATGATTAAAACTCTGAAGATTAAATATATATAAATGTCAAAACATTCTAAGTTTAATAATAAAAATTATAAAAATAAAAAAAAATTCAGGTAATTTTGATAAAAGAAACAGAAAAGTGTATGTATAAAAATAAAACATTCCATTATATTTACATATACAGTATATTTAAATTCTGCACTATGATATATATATATATGAAATATAGACTGAGAAAGTCATTGGAGTACGAGATAATTCATTATAACTACAAGAATGTACAGATCTTCCTTTAATAAAAAAAAGTTTCCTTTTTAGATTTTTAATATTCAGATGTGAGCCTTTTGTATACTTTCATGTCATTTTCGTATCTTTATCAGATATATTATAACTTATAAATATTGTACTCCATAATTTACACACACACAGGGGCGCACATGATTATTACATATAATCATTAAAATTAGAAGTGTTTGTATCTAATCAAACTCTTTAACATATTAAATTATAAAACTAGTTTTGTATACATACCTTATATTCATTTTGTCAGGATATTTAACTTAATTAAATGAGAAAGTTTCTGCAATGTTTGAAAATAATTTGTTGTTCACCAAAAGTTTATTCACATTATACAATTATTACATATAATAGAAAATCTGAGGCATTTAAAATAAACATTAGTGTTAAAACACAATTATGGACTGGTTTCAGTTTTATTGTTCACTTTTATGACAGCTTTTTTAACAGTTTGTAGATGATGCCATAAAGCAAACATAAAAAGTATGATATTGATTTGAGAATAGGATTTTTGTTTTGAATCAGTTAAAAACAAAATTAAAAAAGATCTTTTTTTGTTTCAATATTTAGTGTATTCCTAATATTGTATTATTCTTATAAATTCAAGGTATAATCTATAGAATATTTTATATGCGACTTATAGAATTTAATTTAATAATTAATAGAGAAAAAAAATATCATGTTCACACAACTTTCTCATGGATGCCAATAGCCTGAAATTTTCATCATATTTTCGTAGCTTTTTAGTATAAAGAAATACTTGAATTTTGAATTGCAAGAGACTTCAATGCACTGCGAACTAAAAATATTGCATATATTATTATTCAAAAGTTTATTCTGCAGTGTTGAGATACGAATCCCATAGCAATGTAATGCACTAGAATAAATTCATTTAAGAATGTATTGAATATACTGACAATATATTAAGTTCAATCAGCATGTATTATAACTTTGTGAATATAATGATATTAAATCTACAATCATAATAACACATCTTCATTTGAATAGCTATTTGGAGTAGATGAAGAATATCATTTTATAGCAAACTTGAGTTAGAAAAGGCAGATTAATTTATATTATAAAAATTATCTTACTAATAAGATGGAATATTGTTTCCATTGAAAATACAAGATTAAGAATAAATGGATGCTACATATAAGTAAAGTCTTGAGTACCAGAATTAGAATTGAGGACCTTTTGCTTGAGTTTACACTCTACCACTGCATACAGAGGGCTGTAGAAAAAATTAAAAGACAGCATAAAAATGTAGCAAATAAAAAGATTAATGAAAGACATTTAGCAAACATAGTTGAGTTTGAGAATTGATTTACATAGTCATCATGTGACTTATTTTTAACTTTTCATTATTTATCTTTTTCTCATGCTTTTTTTTTCTGGTGTTAGCATGACTATTCATTTACAGATAACAATGATAATACATGGACTACAATAAGTTTTATTAAGATTTTCTCTTCTGCATTGCAAATAGTAAAGAATTTTTGCCAGATTGAAAGAACATCGAAGCAATTCTGTTTTTACTAATCATTTAGAAAATTATAAAATTAGGAATGAACTTGTACTGTTTTTGTTGGGGGAAAGTAATAAGCAATTAACCAATATCAGGGACAAAAGTAGAAATACATGATTGCTTTGATGAGCATACTTTATGTACAAAAATTTGCATGCATTGGTTATCATGTTAGCAATGGATTGTTTTTTTAATTTTCAGAGTATTTGCATTTTTTCATCCTATCATAAATTAATATTTGCATAGAATTAACAATTAAAAAACAATAATTCATGACATGCCTCCTCACCCCATTCAAAGATGAATATATACTACTTCTAGGTGTTTTTTTTTTTCATGTATCATAGCATTGGCCGGGAAGCGAATCTGCTAACCTGGGACAACTGCTTGTAAGGTGTTTTAAAGTAAAAAAATTTAGATCCAAACTCAAAAAATACCAGTTATTCTGATACTGAAGGAATTATAGTTTTGTTGAATAAATGTGAATATCAATTGAGTATCTACATTGTTAAGGTGATGACAAAACCAATATGGAAATTAAAATAAAATAAATCAATAGAAATTTAAATAATAATTCATTAAAGCATGCATTATATCCAGGACCCTGGGCATATCATATTTAATACAAATGTTTGATGACGTAGCCTTAAATTTTTTATCCGAAAATGCTTACAGAAATGAAGTTAACTTAATAACTGGTAGAATTTGTAATTGCAAGTTTGTGATAATTTTTATTCTGTGATTAGTTTTTTAAAATTAATGTTAAAGAATGAGATTTAAAAACAACCAATCACAAATAATCAAAAAACACATTGTTTTATTAAGATTTTTAATAAATTTTAATAGATAGTACTGAAGTTGGAAAGCAGCTAGAGATGCTATCAAACTCTGATAGAATAAAGTTTGGTATCTTCACAGTTTTATTCTTTTTCTTCTAGATTCAAAAGTCAGAATTGCAAAGTCTAAAGCAAAACTTCAAAGTCAGTTTCAATTATATTGTAGAAGACATAGGTATACATTCTGCTGAAAGAATATTCCTACAGCTACAATAATTTTTCATTTGTTTTTCTGTTATGGTGTTTATAATATCAACAAAAACATAACTACAGACATTCTTTAAAATGTACAATTTGGAAAAATTATTGAAGGACAATAGAAACAAGTATTGAATACAAAGGATCCATATTATGAGCATGTAACTGAAGACTTCCAAAATTTATGGTGTGAATGAATTACTTCTCTTCATTCAAAATTCAGGCAAACATGTCAAATTTTTAGTGTTTTTTTATTTTTATTTATGACAATCCCAAACATAGTTTCTAAAAACTCAAACATCTCCAATTTTACACATGCTCAACAATCAAACAACATATCAGGACATATATTAATTGAAAATTCCCAAGATGCAATAATCAAATGTAGAAATTGATAACAAAATTTGCAAAAGCTGTAATGTATTAAAAATCAAAATTTTAAAGTTTTAAAATTCAATCTTTTTTATTATTATTATTATTATTATTATTATTATTATTATTATTATTATTATTATTATTATTATTATTATTATTATTATTATTATTATTATTATTATTATTATTATTATTATTATTATTATTATTATTATTATTATTATTATTATTATTATTATTATTATTATTATTATTATTATTATTATTATTATTATTATTATTATTATTATTATTATTATTATTATTATTATTATTATTATTATTATTATTATTATTATTATTATTATTATTATTATTATTATTATTATTATTATTATTATTATTATTATTATTATTATTATTATTATTATTATTATTATTATTATTATTATTATTATTATTATTATTATTATTATTATTATTATTATTATTATTATTATTATTATTATTATTATTATTATTATTATTATTATTATTATTATTATTATTATTATTATTATTATTATTATTATTATTATTATTATTATTATTATTATTATTATTATTATTATTATTATTATTATTATTATTATTATTATTATTATTATTATTATTATTATTATTATTATTATTATTATTATTATTATTATTATTATTATTATTATTATTATTATTATTATTATTATTATTATTATTATTATTATTATTATTATTATTATTATTATTATTATTATTATTATTATTATTATTATTATTATTATTATTATTATTATTATTATTATTATTATTATTATTATTATTATTATTATTATTATTATTTAAAAAGACTATTATTCAGATTCTTACAATTTAAAAATAAAGTTAGCCATTTCAGTTTCTCTGCTTTTCATTCTGTGTGTGAGAAACCTATTTTTAAAACTGACATTAGCAAATTTTAGGAATGGGCAAGAAAAGCCAAGTAGTTAATCTTGATTAGGGTGCAAGAAATAAGTAATGATCTCATATTTTGAATAGTGCATCAAAAGTTAATATCTATTGAACTAGAAAGAGGTCAATTTGAATATCTTTAAAATAGGCTATTTTGTTTGGTCAAAAGCATATATTTTTACTATAATCACAAGTATTCACTCATAACTCTGTCTATGTATTATATAGTTTTCTAATAAATTAGATCTTATAGTCAAAATAGAAGTTTCATTTGTCCATGTGTGCTTCAAGTGAGAATTCAAATCTGATCTGATCAATTATTCACTTGCTCACTTTTTGGTATCCATGGCATATAAATCAAAAAATGAAACTTTCCATATTCATCAGTATGCAACTTCCATGCCTATAGAGCAGGGGTGGGCAATTGTTTTGGCTTGGGGGCCACATAGGTTGGTGGAGGGCCGCATCGGGGGCCACTTTGTGGAAGCGAAGGGCCGCATCTTTTTTTCATGACACAATAAACACACTGCTTTATTCCCTGTATTACCAAAGAAATATTTGTTTGTCCATTCTTCATTAAACACATGACATTCATTACCGATTTTACATTTTTTTGGAGTGTTCATGGTTTCACTGAAGTTAGAAATGTATATATTTGCTAATGCAAAGACAAAATTGAAATTAATCAGATCAACTGGAAAAGCACTGCACATCGTATCTATACTGCACATGTGTATTGATGTAGTCATCCTAGTGGAAAATATGAGATGAATATTCGGTCATGCAATGGGAAGGAAATTCAGTCCAAGGTGGAGTTTTCTGATTGTCTTGGCAGGCCACATAAAAATGCTTAGAGGGCGCTATTTGCCCACCCCTGTTATAGAGAGTCACAGAAAACATCACAGCATAAGTTATTTGGACATTTCTTTTTAATAATAAGCTTCTATATTTAAAATTCTTCCAGATTTTAAATTGTAACTGTAGCCAGATTCAATCAGTGATAAACATCTTGAATGCTTTGTTGTTGATAAATAATTCCAAAAATATATCAAAACTTCTATCTATTCATTGTTAAATGTTGTCATAATCTTAGCCTTCTCAAATTTAATCAGAATTAAATCTTTCATTGGTTTTTTTAAGGTTTCTAATAAGACCTTGAAGTCTTTTCTAATTGCAGTCATAAAGGTGGTGAAAATAGTATATCTGAAATCATTGATTTTTCTTGAATCCACATTTACCTTCATATAATCTAATTCCTTCCTTATATATTTATAAAACAAATTGAGTAGATAGGGTAGCATTACAAAGACCTGTCTAAATTTCTTTGTTAATATGAAACCATTTTATTTCATTACACACTGTTTTAATTATAGCTTTTAATCTCATACAGAAATCTCTTATAAAAACATTATACAATTTAACATTATCAATTGAACTGAAAACATTGGTATAATTAATAATAACAACTACTCACAAGATCACATCTTCATTATCAACAGTCCATATGTCTCTATTTGCTAAGACCTCGCTTCTTAACATACTTGTGTTTCCAAAGATTTCTTATTTCATGCTGGTCATCAATTTCTCATGAGAGTTTACTAGAAAAATAAACACTTTATACTCCCAAACTTTTCTGGAAGGGTAGGACTGTAGCTATTAGCCTCAGAAACCTTCAAAAGCATATGAAACTCAGTGGACTTTCACTTCACTCCATTGCAATGTTCCAATTCCAATGTGCCTATAATGCCATCCTAAAAATGTTTTCTCAGTTCCATGATGCATTATGCTTCACTGATGTTTCACCTATGGACACCCCTCTTTCTTCTGAGAAGAGCTGGTTGTCATCCCTATTAGAGCGCATCTCAAAATTTACCATTATACCTATTCAATCAAATTCTCAAAAAATTAACTTTTGGGAGGCATATCACCTTATTAATAATGAAACTCCTCCTTGTCCTTCCCTTTTATCTTTCTCTAATCATACCATTATTTAAAAATTCAAGCCGTGGCATCTGGAACCTAAGTATTTAGACTTTCTGATTAAGATAAAACATTTTCTGGTCACCCATAGGTGTTTCTAATGCATAGACCCAGTCTGCCCTTTATGTCATAGGGATTGTACCTCACTTCTATGTTATAGACATTATAGCCTGCATCTATATAAGCCAGAAGCCTACTCTCACTACCCTGATTAGTAGCATTGGCAATGATGAGTTTCTGCCTATTAGGGTTTCCACTTTCTTACTCTTTGCATATTGGTTCATTAGATGTATGCTTATCTTTAATCCTACCATTGATAATCCCCATCAATTATTCAAATCAAAGCTTCATTCTATCCATGATAGAGATAAAAAATTAGCTCCATTTATTTTTTAAAACAATATGGGACCTTAGGTGATCCTCATCCTGGCTTTGCCATTAATTGTATTACTTTCACCATAGTAGTAATGTAAACATATTATCTAATTGATAAATTTCTTATGAGAAAACAACAACAAAAAAAACAACTGTTACAATCAATAAAACATGTAAAAACTTAGTATTATCTAACTTATTCAAAATACATCAGCAATACTATATCTAATTCCTTATCTTTCTTGAAACTATTTTAATAAAATCATGCAAATTTCTTTCACAGTAAAACTCAAATCTATGCTGATTTTCAGAAAAATATTAATTGCCAGTGGATTAAAATATAGTGAATGATAATTTTCACATTCTATTAAGATTTCATTCTTCAGTATAAGAATTTACTTCCAATCTGTAGAATATTTTGTAGTTTTTTGGACCAATTGCAGCAATTTAGTATTTTTATTGATTCTTTTTTAGTTTTCTACAAAATTTCTGGTGCAATGTATAAATTCCAATGTCTTTTCTTTAACCAACTATTTCAATAATAATCAGAACCTATCTTTCATTTTTAAAGATTCACCAGCATAGGTTACTTTATTAAAAGTATCTTGGTTAATTTTTTCCTAAGTATAGATCTTCTGTTACATTTCTTTCAGCTATGTTATATTAACCTACTACTATTAATTGAAACTTTTTTTGATCTCACAAATGTCTTTTTTTTTTTTTGCAAATATTATTATGACACCCAATTACATAAATAAAATTTATTGCAAAATTTTCATTGATAATGGAAACTATATTCCTTTTTTTGTTGTTGTTATATTTGGCATCAATAATAGAAAAGTTCTCATGACCCAAAATTCATCTTAGATTATTAATTCCTAAGATATCATTGTGTAGGCAATCTATTTTTCTGCACAATGCAGTTTCCAATGGTGATTTTATTGCAGTTTCTAATTGTCATTCCCACATTGAAACACTGACAACTGATATTGAAATGACATTAATCTAGCTACATTGTAAAAAATAACTGTATTGGAAATAGCTTTGGTGTATTCTTCCTTAACTTACTATTCTTAATTTTCAGTATAGTATATAGGAGTTACTATTGCTTTCTTCAATGCAGTTTGTAATGATATTTGATAATCAACTATATTAACTGCCACCAACTTAACCCCATATTATTGTTCCATTAATATAAATATTGGAAAAGAAACATTAAGAAATACAAAACAAACAAAGAGAAGACAAATTAGAGGTAAAATAAGAGAAAGAACTTCTAACAAGAAAAGCATAATTTAATATAAGAAAAAAGTCTTCCTATGGCATTTCAAGTTTGTTAAATCCATACTCACCAGCTATAGTTGTACAAGCAGACCAAGCCTTTATACATTACCAATTTGTTTGAAGATATGAAAAATGTAATGCACACCATTATAAATGTTATAGAGTAGTTTAACAGTGTCCCTGATATGATGTCATCATGATAAACAGGAACTTATCAACAAAACATAATTCATTTCTTTAATTGTGATAAATAGTGTCAATGTATGAAAAAATTGATGAAATTTGAATAGAACTAAAGAGTTTGAGAAACTTGTTCGACGTTTGTAATAATATTTGTAATGTAAATTATGTTTAGCAATATATTTTCAACTGTTATTATATTAGAGAAAAAAATCCAAATTCATTGATATTTCACAAATTAAGATGTAGTTTAGTCTTTCACAAAATTAAAGTGTTGCTGATAGATGTACTTTTAATAGATTATATTTCCTGATGATTAGTTTGGATTAAAAAAAGAATGAAAGACTGATATTTAATTGGACTTGTAAAACATTTATTGTGTAAAAGAAGTTCATATTTATTATCAAAGGTATTTGATAGAATGAAATTTCTGAGACATATAATAAAAAGAGAGATGTTAATTTAACAATTTGTGTATAAATCAGGTGATATTTGTAATATTAAATATTCAACTTATGCAAGAAATAAGATATAGGAAGATATATAAGAGAAATTGCTGCATTTAATTATGCATTGATGAAATCAGGGGAACAATTTACAAATATTTATTATTCATTGTTTACAAGAAAGCTGAAAATATAATAAAAAATATGTTATCAATATTTGTAAATTCTTTAATATAGATATTAATAAATTAGGTTTAAGCTAAAATAAGGAGGCAGCTTCAGAATAAAATGTCTACATCTTTACGAAATAAAAATAAAACACACCTCAAAATATACTTTTTATTTAATATATATATTGTAATATTGAAGACAGTGACCAACTCTGGCAATATCACTATTAGGGGGGAATGATAGATTTAATTTTTCCCATATGTTTTTTTATATCAAACATTAATGTATTTAAAAGTTTACATTTTTTTTAAAGTGGTATGATAGTTCCCAAATATTTTTTAAAATAATAACGTGAATATTATTATAATTTGTTAAGAGTTGTAAAAGAAAGAGAAATGTATAAAATCAAATAAATAATTTATTTTAATCTCTCTCTTCAGTGATTTTAATTATCTACCAATTACAGTGTTATAAAAAGTAATAAGATACTTTTTTCTCTTAGTAAATTATTGAAATGTCTTAATTTTAACGTTTTTTTTTTTTTTTTTTTTTTTAAAGAAAAGAAAAAAAGACATTTTAAAATTTTATTTTAGTTAGTTAAAGTTGATTTGTTTATTATTTCTCTTCAAAACAATATGAAGTCTTTTCTAAATCAAAATTAATGGGAGTTTATATTATTTGTAGCCTAAAAGAAAAATTCTTGCGGTGGAATTTTTTTATGATTGGAATTTTTTTATCTTTAATATGCTTTGCAATTTAATTTTAAAGAAAGGAAATCTTTTGTAAAAATAGACCCAATTAGTCAGTGCTTAATTTTGAAGATAGAGTTGTGATGGGATGTAAGACAGGATCGTTCCAAAAATTACTATAGGGAATTGATAAATCAGTAAACCAATGTCTTGTAAAAAATAGTCGTTCACTATCAATTAAAAAAAATGTTTTTTTTAAATGGAGTTAAACAAAATCATATGCTAAGTTTAACAAGAAGCTGGACATCAACTACAACTATGTAACCTTCACTCAAAAATGAAAAAGACAAAAAGAATTTTATTGAAGTAATTTCACCAAGCTTGTCTCCATCCAAGAGCATGAGTGACTCTGTGTTAGTCTGACCTGGAAAAATTATTAGGAAAAAAATGGATAAATTCTTTTTGTGTGTTTGAAAATATTCTATTGCAAAATGGACAAAATTTGATTGTGTACATTACCCTAAAAATGTGTTAATGGAGAACTTCTAGAGCCTACAAAAAAGGATTGTTAAACTTAACAAGAAAAAAACTAAAAATGGCAATCATCAGAAGATTCAAAAGAAAAATAAATCCATAGTAAAGGGTATTTAATATGCACATTAAATCTACATTTATAAATAAACAATTTTTTAGAAATAATAATTAGTAATATTGAATAATTTTTATTAATTTAACATTTTCTTTACAAATGTTTTTTTTTGATTCATTTGATTTTCCTCCCAAATTATAGTGTTTTTAATTAATTTACAATTTCTTTATCTCTAATTGTGAAAAGTTGTTTTTCAACTTTAGTTATTGAAAAGAAAATGAAAAATAAATTCATGGTAAAATGTGCACATTGAATATACATTTATAATTTTTTATAGAAATAATTGGTACTATTGAATAATTTTTATTAATTTAACATTTTCTTTTGAAACATGTATCTTTTATTTATTTGATTTTTCTTCAAAATCATAAATAGGATTTTAAATTAATTTATATGAATTTCCTTATCTCTGATATGAAAAGTTGTTTTCTAACTTTAGTTATTAAAATGAAAATGATTTAATGAAAATAAAAGCTAATTATTTTAATGAATAAAATCAATTGGTTAATTATATTTATTTTTTAAAATTATTAATCAGTTTACTAAATAATTGTTTAAAAATGTTTTAATGGCTTATTCCTCCAGCTATCTGTTCTATGAATGGACAATGTGTGTGACTTGATTTTATAATAAAACCTATTTTAGGAATTTTTTAATTATTCCAATAAAAATTATTTAAAATAGAATGTTATATTTATCTTTCTCTTGTTCATAGTTACAGACCCTAGAGTCTTATGATCTTGTGCTAGCTCTATGTAGGGTTTATGTTTGGATATCAACTGGATGGCACAAAGATATTAACTTTAAAGTTCATTCACTGCATTGTTTTTTATTAAAAAATAGGTTACAATTAGCTTGTACACTTATGGTGCCATATGGTTAGAGAATTGATGAACATCATCATGTAATTATTTTTTATTATGATTGAAAGATTAGCAATTAAGCATATGCATCCAAATAATTATTTACATATAATGCCCTAGGTTTGGCAGTGGCTAGAGAATTAGCTTATTTGTAATATATCTCTTTTAAATCCAATCACTAGGAATAACTGTTGATTGTTGATGAGTTGAGTATTCTTGTATAATGTTGAGTAACTTGTAGTTTATAATTTATTATTAGTATAATCTACATATTGTTTAGTTTATGCTGATTTTCATACTCCTCATTATTTGTTTTATGGGGAAAATGATGTGTTCCTATCTATCCATCCTTTTATATTTTTATTTTAGATTATTTGCTCCTTTTTATACTTGTGATATTTGTGGACATGACGCATTTCCATCTATCCATTTCATACCATATTTAACCCTTCCTTCTCTACCATTACAATATATATAATTTAACTAACTAGCAATCGTCAGATTTTAAAAAATCAATTGTATTACAATTATCTGTTACCTAAATATACAGTAACTTATCTAATATGTATAATTATCATTGTTTACAAATATTTCAAATATATTATATATACATTTCTAACAAATACATTCAATTGAAAATAAAAAATATTTAATATCTGTATATCTATTATTACAAATCGCTGAAAATTTTGAAATTATGAAATCGGAAGTCAAGCTCTGGTAATGTGCTATTTCTTAAATATTATAAACTCCACTCACTCGCACTGGCAGGCGAGCGTGGAGATTTATAATATTTAAAAAATAGAGTTTGACTTCCGATTTAATAATTTTAATATCTGTATATGTATGTGCAAACATGTAAACTAAACATATCTATTTATAAACAATAATGTTATATATCTGCATATGGTAAAATATCGACATTAATATTATTAAATACATTCAATATTTTAATTATTTAATTTTAATTACATTTTAATAATAATGTTATTTTAATGTGTGCATATATAAAATTTGTACATAAATATGTAACTACTAAATATTTTTAGATTTTAAATATTTTTAATTAATGGAAATTGTTAAAAATGTATGTATTATGTGTCAAAAAAAAAAATTTCACTTTTCACAATATTTAATATATATAGCAGTTTTGATTGAAGAGATGTCTTCTTCAGATCTAAAAACATAATTATATTAGAATTATCTATTACTTAAATATATAACAATCAGTATCCATATATACAGATACATATAATCATCATACTTTATGTCTCAAGCACATAATATATTCTTCACAAATTTCACCATTAAAAATATTTAATAACTATATATATGTGCAAACACATAAATCAAACATATGTATTTATAAACAAGATTATATATCTTCATATACTAAAATATAAAGACTTTCAAGTTCCCTTCAGCCATCCACTTAATCTTAAATAATCTATATACATGGCCACATACATAATAAAAAGGTAAATGATCTCCAATATATATATATATATCATGCTAAAGATGAATTGGTCCCAGATTATCATCTATCATATATATATATAATATTCAGTGCTCTGTTTATATTAAGATAGCAAACCTTCAAACTCTAATAGATAGGCTTCAATTTTCTTCATTCACCAACTTTTCAGCCAACCACATTATGGAAAATCTGATGATAAAATGCTCAAAGCCCTTGTTGAAGCCAATCTTGTTGTCATACCTTGAATCCAAATATGCAGGATCTTAATATGTCCATTTGAATACATAGAAGAGGGATGGGCAAAATTTGAATACAAGCATAATGTATATACTGAACTCTAGATGCAATTAATGGGGATTTGAACATAGGCTTTCAAGCTCTATTCAGATATCCACTACATCTTATATAACTGATACACATTATCCCATGCATGTGAAAAAGATAAATGATCTCCAATATACATATTTTATGCTGAACCAACACTCATCACTTGGTCTAGATCACCATCTCCTACACACATACATAATCAAGTCTTCAAATTTTACTGAACAAACTTCAATCTTTTCCACCCTCCAACTCTTCAGCCATCCATATTACTGAAAATCTGATGATGGAATTGGCATCAACAAGGGTTTTGAGCATTCCATCATCAGTTTCAATAAATATGGATGACTGAAGAGTGGAGAAGATTGAAGCTTGTCCATTAAAGTTTGAAGATTTGCTATCTTAATATAAACTAATAAACATCACACAATCACCATTTCTTATGCATCCATTGATTATTCTAGTTTGCAGGTTGGCAATGCATATAATGTTTTGCCTGTTTTAATATAAATGAAGCATCGATTATAAATGTGTGGAACATGATGATCTGGGGCTGGTTCAGCATAAATACATATATTGGAGATCATTTATCTCTTTCACATGTATGTGGTCATGTGTATCAATTACATAAGATGGAGTAGTTAGCTGAAAGGAGCTTGAAAGTCAATGTTCAAATGCTTTAATTCATCTAAAGCTTAATATATACATTACACTTGTATTAAAATATTAAGATTCAGTTTGAATTCTGCCCATCCCTCTTCTGTGTAATTTAAATGGACATATTAAGGTCCTATGTATGAGAGGTCAGAGTGACTTAAAGTCAACATGGGTATAATAACAAGATTGGCACCAACAAGGGCTTTGAGTTTTTCATCTTCAGATTTTATATAATTTGAATGACTGAAGAGTTGGAGAAAATTGAAGCCTGTTCATTAAAGTTTGAAGATTTACTATCTTAATATAAACTGAGCACTGATTACATATGTGTGTGGGAGATGATGATCTGGACCAACTGATGACTGCTGGTTCAGCATACTATACATATATTGTAGATCATTTATCTTTTTCACATGTATGTAATCATGTGTATTGGTTATATAAGATAGATTGGATAGCTGAAGGGAGCTTGAAAGTCTGTGTCCAAATCCTCTTTAATTATTTCTAAAGATCAGTATATATATTATACTTGTACTTTAATATTAAAATATAAACATTAACATCATTAAACATATTCAATACTTTAATTACATTATTTTAATATTAGTGTTTATAATTTTAGTATATGTAGCAGCTATATACAATACATTATTGTATATCCCTCCTTTCTTTCTCCCCCCCTTTTTCCCCCCCCCCTTTTTTTCCCCCTCCTCCCCCCCCCCCCCCCCCCCCCCCCCCCCCCCCTCCCCCCCCCCCCCCCCCCCCCTTTCCCTCCCTTTTTCCTTCCTCTTCCCCTTCTCCCCTCTCTCCCCCCCCCCCCCCTCTTCTTTTTTTTCCTTTTCTTCCTTTTTTTTTCCTTTCCTTCTCCCCCCTCCCCCCCCCCTCCCCCCCCCCCCCCCTTCCCTTCCCCCCCCCCCCCCCCCCCCTCTTTTTTTTTTTTTTTTTTTTTTTTTTGGAAGAAACAAATTTAATTAAAAAAAAAAAAAAAACCCTTCAACCAAACCACCCCACCCCAACCCCCAGAGGAAAAGAGGAATTTTATATAAGTTACATCAATTAATATATTTTCTACTAAAATATATGGTTACAATATAAATAAATGTTTAGTTTATATGTTTGCTTTTATATATATATATTAACTATTTTTAATTATTAATTTATTTTTAAATTTTTAATTGATGAAATTTATTAAGAATATATATATTATCTGCTTGATACACAAATAACTATAATTGTATATATAAGTATACTAGATATTATTGTATGCATATGTAATAAATAATTATAATAAAATTCTGAAGATTGCTAGTCAGTTGAAACTGTAATATATAATAAATAAAAGCATTATGAAAAATGCATTTTATCATGTTTTTTTTTGTACAGATTTAATAGAAGCAATACAAAAAAAAAGATTTTAGATATAAGATATATACTTTCATTAGGTTGTATGTCAGTAATGTATCTCTATATTAATTTAGTTGCTATAGCTGAACCAAGTATGAATCATATTACCAACCTAAGTGATAAGACATCTTTCAGCCTGAGAAAAGATTAATATATTCAAAGTGCAAACTACAAAAGGAAAATGCTTTTGATTTTTGCCTTGCTTTAGGTGGAAGCATCATTCTTTCAAATGATTATCCAGCTTACAACCTGTAGGATCTTCTCCCAGTCTGTAAATCTCTAAAGCTATCAAACCTGAACAATAAATAGATTATTCCAATTCATAGTGAAGGCAAATTAAGAGTCTATAAGCTTAATTGAGCAGTTTACTACATGTACCCTTTACTAATTTTATTCAGATTCATAGCCTTT
Organism: Epiperipatus broadwayi; assembly: GCA_028023455.1. Lineage (NCBI taxonomy): Eukaryota > Metazoa > Onychophora > Udeonychophora > Euonychophora > Peripatidae > Epiperipatus > Epiperipatus broadwayi. The sequence goes on from JAQFVV010006254.1 coordinate 1,666,029, forward strand.
CAGTTAAATTGGATGTCTTCAGAATCTTATGCTTTGTTCTTTGGTTGTAATTGTTATTAGTTTTACAGTCAAGTGAGTTTCTGGTTTGATGCCTTGTTTTAGGCTAGTTGATACTAGTCTCTTCTAATTGAGCTTCTGAATTGCTGTTGATTGTACAAGACTAATCCAAATTAAAGATCTCAGGACTTTGTATTGCTGGAGTTAAATTTTCTTCACTCAACTAATTATCTGCATTGTGATGTTTGGACTTCAGAAAGTTTATTCCTTTTTTAAATGATAGTTGCTATGCCATGAAAAGGTCTCTATTATCAGAAAGAAGATATCTGATGATTCTTTGCTTGAGCAATGTTGTGTGTAATTGTTTTTAAGCAGGGATTCACCCCCAATTGTCAAAGTATGCAATGCATTTAGGTGCTAAAATAGAAAAGGCACCAAAGATTTCATGCAAGGAAAAAATTAATTACATTTCTGTTTAAATGTTACTTGTATTTTATAAATTTGTCTTAAACAAACTATTTATAATCAATTATTTGTTATTATTCCTTAAGATCTTATTGATCCTAGTTCTAACAAGTAATTTAATGTAAACATGAAAAAATTTGAATTTGCATGAGTTTACTGCTTACAGGATATGCATTTGAATCATGTTCAAATTCGCATTTACTCTAAACATATATTAGAAAAACCAGGGCAGTTTTTAACTGTATTCTATATTCTGCTGTTACAGTGTACATACTGTATTGTATCATTAAAATCAAAAGCTATCAGTTGTAAGTTTTGGTAATTAGGCTTAGGACACGATTAAAGTGCAGTGCATTAGTAATAACATAATAACAATAACAAGAAGTAAATTTAAATGTGAATTAAGAATAGATCTAAGGTAAATTATTTATTCTTTTCTTACTTTTTAAATTTATTAAATTGCCATGGAAAAATTAAATTTTCTTGCTTTTAGATATTTCACAAAAGAAATTAATATATATATTAATAATTCAATATTTTCTTTTAATCCTAATTTTTATGAATGATACATTTACACATAGGCACCAGATACTACTGGCATGCCCCTGATTTTAAATTAACTTTATTCTTAATTTACATTTAAATAGAAGCTATGCTAAAGAACTGTCATGAGTAGTCATTGTTTTTAATAGCATGTTCCAGCTGGTGTCAATATCTTTCTTCATAAATGTTCTTACTGCCTGTATCATCACAACTGTATGAACAGTGATCTTGAAATGGATTGATGGTAGAATATTCTAGATTCTATTCTTTATGCAGAAGTCATTGAACTGACTGTATGCAAAAGTTATTTGCCTGAGATACTCATCTTAGGAAGATTATAGCATCATAATACATCAAGAAATTATTATCTATAGAATGAATGAATTTTTAGCACCTCTAACTATTTGCAAAATTCATCAATAATAATTAAGAACTGTTTACCTGTCAATACTCTATTCTGAACCAAGGACTGATTGTGACCAATTAAAAAGGCTGATATTCACTGAAGATTGGCAGTTTCATAACTAGTGGACTCTTAATTCTAATATCAGTACCATTATCTATCTATCAAACATATGAACCAGCCAGCACCTTCTTACTGACAATTCCAGGAGGCTATAGTGCAGCAAGTTGTATCTACACCTGCCTTTAAGTCATGGGAAGTATGACTAGTTGTTATCACCATACAATGCAGTTACTTTCTATAGGGAGTTCCAGTCATTTAGACTAGAATGCTTTATTCAATTGTTCAGCTTATCACTATGTCATCCATCTCAAACCCAACTTACAAATTGATGATTGTCCGAGTCACTCATAATCTAGATAATTACATTTTCTGATTCAATTGGGTAGTCTGCTAAGGGTAATAAAACATTTTATCTGCAAATAGAAAACTAAAGTATTTTTGGAGACATGTGTTGGAAGAGAACTTTTGTACTGAAAATCTCCAGCAACAGTTTATAGCCTGTTTCCAGAATAAACATTCTATCATTAATTTAAACTTGAAACTTTTTTTCCACTTGTTACTAAAGTTAGAGCTCTCTACTTAAGTTAATGGTAATTCTTTTCCATTATAATGCAAAAGCTATAGGTGCTTCAAACTTATTCTTACTCTTGTGATCTGATATTGCTCTGACACTTGCTAATAAGGCATATGTGAAGATCTATTCCTTTTATTGATGATAAATAAGTAAAAATTTTCAATTTAACTATAATTTCTGCAAGCTATAAAAAACATGATGTTGAACAATCCCCCCCCCCCCCATTCAAGCAGTCTTTCTAAGCAATACATGCAAACCTTCATTCTGCCCTATTCTAGGATGCATAAAATCTTCATAGTAATTTCTCAATATCTCCAAATGAGTGAAGCTTTCTTGTTTGTAGAAGTCTGGGTCTCAAGAATGATTGTGGATTTAGATTTGGCAGGGTGGATCCCCTGTTCATTAATTTTAAATCCTAGGAATTCCAATTGCTTTGCTTCAGAAATATGATAATGTGATGTGATGTACTAATAGTTGGCTGGAGGTTTTGCTATCTATAGAAAGTCGTTGAAATACACAATCACATTTGAAATCCTGGCTGCTCATTACTTTAAAAAATCACTAGGCTACAGATATGCCAAGGGAGTTGATTAAAACTCTTAAGAGTAATGATGTCTAGAGCCTTCAAGACATCTTTTTTGAGTGACAGATGCAAATAAGCATAATTAAAATCAATTTTTGGGAATGTGATCGGGAATGATTAATTAATCAAAGAATTATATTGACTGTAGATAAATAACTTCCACACATCCTAATCTTACCTTTGCCTTTAATCCTTAGTGCAATCAAAATGGCCTATTCCAAATGAGCAATTGGCTCAATCACTTTTCTCTGAAATTTAACTAACTACAATGCAAATTGGAAGGGGTCTAATGTTCTCCAGATATAAATGGATTGGAAGTCTCTAGTAACACATTTTTTTCTCAAAAAGTTACTCCTGAGATTAATTGCATCAGAGTTTTGATTTATTTGACTACAGAATAATCTATTAACTGAAATCAATTTTTGTCAATAAAATTACTGTAGTCTTTGGTTTGCATGAGCAGAATTAGATGTTATTTTATTTTTTCTTAATGATTAACTATCACCTCTCCATTATTTTCTGTAATTTTGTTTTCTGCATATTTTAGCTCAGTTAGACTTCTAGATAAAGGATACTACAAATTACGGCTGATTTCCATTATAATTGATTTGAATGTGATTTAATCAATCTACTTCTGATACTTTATTTTACATATGTCATTATCAAATTCATCTTTTATTTTATAGCTGGAAGCCTAGAGACTTGATTTTTTAAGATAATTGATCTCAATGTCTTATTTTATTTCAGTAATGACAGTCTGTGTGATCATGTGGACATTGCATCAATGTAAGGCTTGTTACATCTATAACAATTTCCTTGCATCAATGTAAGGCTTGTTACATCTATAACAATTTCCTAAATGTATAGAAGATGCATATGAGCAAGTCTTTGATTTAGGAATATTGACTCTTTGATTTCTTTTTTATTTTACCTTTGTCTATTAGAAAAGTGGCTTGATTATTAGGATTCTTAGCTGATCCATTAAGAATTTCCTCTTAAGGTATGTTCTTTCATGCTGCAAATGGAACACTTCTGAATCTCTTCTTTCAGGAACATGCAAGAACTTATTTGCTGAGTTCAGTCATAACTTTTTCTTATGTTCAGTCATGTAATCAATAAAGATTTCTTAAATTCAATTTGTATCTTTGCTTGCAAAGAGATTAGAGCTGAAACAGTTATTGATTAGTTCAATAGCTTTTTCTAAATGTCAATTCTAAGGGAAGAGCAGCTGCTGCTTAGACAGAAAACTGGACCACCATCATTATCATCAATCATTTCAATCCACTGCAGGTTGAAGGTCTTTCCGAGTTCAATCCATCTTCTTTGATTTCTACATTCTTCTCCACATCACCCCTATGCACTTTGTATTTTATTTATCCATCTCACATGTGGCCACTTTCTGATATGTCCAGCCTAACTCCATTCTTTAATTCTTTTAATGATGTCAATAACATATGTTTGTTCTCTAACCTACATATTGCATTTTTATCTCTGCTTGTTACTCCAACATGCACCTCTCCATATTTCTTGAAGTGGTATGAAATCTCTGTTTTGCACTTTTATTAAGTGGCCAAGTCTTAGATCCATAAGTAAGAACTGGTAAAACTCATTTATTAAAAACCTTCCTTTTCAAACACATAGGCATATTTTCTTTAAGTTATTTCTACCAAAAGCATTCCAACCAAGTTTAATTCCATGATTAATTTCATCTATTATGTTTCCATCTATAGTAATAACCTGAGCAAGGTATTTGTACTTATTAACTTCTAACTCATTATTATCAATCTTTGAAAAAATCCATTGAACATTACTTTAGTCTTTTTAACATTTACTTTTAGTTCTACTTTCATCTGGAAACTCTTGCAAAATTTCCTGAAGCTCTGAAACATTATTTGCAAAAACAACTACATAATCTAAAAAATCTAAATGAAATAATCCCCATTTTCTTTTATTCCTTTACTTCATATTTTAATCTACAAAATGCATCTGGCAGCACTGCTATAAAAAGTTTTGGATATGGAGTAACCTTGTCTTACATCCTTCTCAATATTAATCTTCCTAATATCATTATGTAATCCAATTGTTGCTGTTGCACCTTTATAAATATTCTTCACAATATGATATCCTGGGTCTATACCTAAGCTGATCCAAAGCTTAAATTACTAAGAAATGCTTATAGAATTAAATGCCTTTTCATATTCTACAAATCCAAAGCATAATGGCAACTCATATTCATTGGCCCTTTCTACAACTTCTCTCAATACTTGGATATGATCCAGGGTACTAAACTACTTTTAAATCCAGCTTGTTCTTTTGATTGATTGAAATCCAAAGTTCTCTATAGACAAGTTGTAATTATCTTGTTAAAAATTCTGCATAAAACTGATACAAGAAATGATAGGTCTATAATTTCTAATATTTTCTTTATCATCCTTTTAAAATATCTTTATCACTTAGACATTTGACATATAATTTTGCCAAAAATTTTTTTATTTCTTCATCGACTTCTTTTAAGATATTGATTGTAATTCCATCATTACCTGGAGCTTTTCCCTTCTTCATAAATTTAATTGCATATGTCACTTCTTCATTTAAAATCCTGGGCAATTCAGAAGATATAATAATTGTTGGAGATACTTGTTCTTTATTACTATATAATTCTTGATAGAACTCTTCTACCCATCTCTCTTTTTAGTAATAGTTCCATCTTTTTTCCTTACTACAGATATATATTTCCTACCAGTACCAACATAGTTTTACACTTGAAAGACTTTTATTCTCTTTTATAGCTTTCCTTGCTAGTTCACAATTATACTTTCTTATATCATTATCAGCTCTTTTTCACACAATTTTACAAAATTCCAGATATTCAATCCTTGTTAATGTATCATTTTTATATTTTCATATTCCTTATTTTCTTCATAAATTCTCTAGTCTCACTAGAAAATTTTATTGGTCAATTGCTCCTTTTTTCTACTATCTTTGCCTCAGTTTTTAAAAGTGCATCAGTTATTTTCCTATTAATTTCATTCAAATCAGAATCATCTGCTAATATTTGAAAATGATTTGCAAATTCTAATTTAAATTCATTAGAATGTTTCTGAGATTAAGAATATCAACTGTGAATATTGCTTTTCTTAATAATTTTTGTCTCCCTAGTTTTGCATTTAACATGTCTTACATCTCACTAATCAATGAACACTTTCTGTGTTGAATTTATTAAAAACATTACCATCTTGACCATCTATACACCCTGCATTTTCTGTATTAAATTTTTCAATGGATCCTAACTTAGCCATGATTTATTTTTAGACAATTTCTTAATTAAAGGTGGTGGTTATCTATGTTTATAGGAATACATTCACTCTTCCAGTCGATACTCAGCTTAAATGGATTTCAAGATTTCATTTCCATTAAAATTGACTAAGCAATTATTTTAAGATTAATGGTTTCAGGTTCGTAAGCTAAATAGATCAATCCTGCTTGTCAATCCAGTTCTGACTTAATCCTATCATCATTGCCAATTCTGTTGTGCTTTAATGAGCAGAGTTAAGCAATTAGAAACATTTATTATTCATACATTTACAAATGAGATAAAAATATAATACACATTAATAAGCATTATCAATTATTGTGAGTTGTTCAAATACTTATAAGTTAGATCTAAGGAAGAAACTTTGGAATGAACTGCTTAAAATACATATCACTACTCTATACATCATAATGTTTCTACACTTGTTTAGTGACTAGGACTGAACAAGGCATGATCTCTCTGCTAGTGACTTACTTTTAAGCAAGATATTAATCTTGGAGAAAACGCATTCTTTCTGTCTTGCAATTGAACTTGGGTTTGGCTAAGCCATTCTTCATATGTTTGATTAAGCTTATAATCCGATGTATCTTCTAGCAGTAAAATCTCTAAAGGTGTCTAACTTGTTAAAATAGTACATTCCATTCAACATTGAGCATTTCACCATAGAAACATTATTTACCTTCTTTATTTATATTTTTTTTTTGGTTAAAAAAAAATGTTAGTATCAGAGATAAAAATAATTTATTGCAACAAATCTATGAACAATATCGAAGTATGGTTCTTGCAAAAAGTTACAGACACTGGGTCAACTGTTAGGATAAAAATGAAGTACATCGATAAGACTAAGAATAAGCGTTGCACTCTTAAACATTTTGTTGCTCGACTAATGAGGGAAGTGAAAATTACATTAGTTAAATAGATTTTTTATAAAAGTAAACCGCTATTTTGTAATCTATTAAAATTAGACCTAATAAAAAAAACTCCTTAAATATATTATATGAACAAAACATAGACAATTAGTTAATAATGAGGCGTTGAATATATAGATTTGGAGAGGAATTAATTCTATATAATTGCAATTATAATTTATTTTTAATATTATTTGACATTTATAATTATAGTACATAAAAGTTCCACTTCGATTTTTTATTTCTGGGCTTCAAATGTGAGGTTAAACCAAAATATTAGAACAGTTACAGTAATCTAATTACATATTCATAAAACACTATCTTTATATAGGTATCTAGATGTAAAGACTTGAAAAATAATACACTTAAGTCAAGGTAGCGCATAAAAATTGAGAATTTTCATCATTATACCATTTAATTATGTTTTTCAAAAAAATGCATCAAAATAATTGATAGGACAGGTTGCACCAGTAAGTCAGATAAATGTTAGACGAACGCTGTGGTGACTTACTTTTTTTAAATGTAGATGATAATATTTCTATACATATAGAATCATTTTAAAATGAAGATTTAAATAATTTTTAAGATTATGGAATTTCTAGGTTTAAAATCAGCTGTTTTCTAGTTTGCGACTCATCATTCCCATGAGTTTACTCTTGAACATATTACTCTGGATGGTAGAAGTAGAAAAACTACAATCTTATCTAATATTATTTATTTAATCACAATAAATAAGCCTAAAAAAAAAAAAACCCAAGTGGGAAAGCCGCCCGAGAAAGATAATTTAATAGAAAACGATAATTAATAATTCTGACCTCTTGTAATTGGCGCAACCAAAGCCCTGCACGTGATAATCGTTCAGTCATTGGTTGGTACTCTCCGGAATAGCGTGATCTATGAATTCTTGCAGCTGTTTTACTAGTAGGCTATCACATGGTCAGACGAATGTTTTCCGTATTTGTCATTTCAAACTGGTAGTTTATATTTGAAAGAGAAAGTTCTCGTTGTTTAATTCTTATATGGATTTACAGCATTTCTATTAATTCATTTTGAGAAATGCTTTCGTTGGTTGACGACGTGAATCACGATTCAGAAACGGTGAGTACATACACTGGGCCTTTTAAATCTAATATCTATTAGGTTGCATGACTTATATGCAAAAATGCCAAGTAAAGGATGCTTGTCAGCTGTTTAAGGTTGCATATATACGCGTATTCATTTGTCTGCATGCATTATCTGACTTTCAGTTTTTACTATCATAATTTATATGAAATTGTCAGAGTGGATTATGAACTATTGCAGATGGACTCACCTTATCTAGATCATTTGTGTTTATTTTTTGTAAATGCATCACGTAACTCTTAAGGCGATGGCTTTGTTCTTTTAATATTTATATACTGTATGCTTTTTTTTTTTTAAGTTCGCTGAATCTGTGGTTCAAAGGCGCTATTTTCTTTGCTAAGAAAGAAGGATATCCTCTGTAATAATACTTCCTTGGCTGAAAATTGAAAATGTATTTTAAAAAATTATTTAATATTTTTCACAAGTTTAATTTTGAAAAGGAACCTACCTATATTAATTTTAAATTTTATATTTAAGTATATAATGTAAGATTACTAATTAATTTCATTACTTTAAAAGTTAATTAATATTACAATAGATTATCGTTGATGACAGATTTCTTTGTTCCATTCTTTGTCAGCTATTTGAAATAAAAGCTGCAACAACTATAATCTAGGTGTCTGAACAATCATATCAGTATTGATTTGAAATGAAATTATCCTTTAATATGAAATAATAAAATTAAATTCAATTAGTGATATATTCCATTATTCGATTTAGACTAAAAAGGTGATTGCAGATTTTCAAAACAAATGATGATAGTTAATAAAGTGAAACTTGGCTGTGTTAATGTTTATAAACTTAAATCTGCACCTCACTAGTGGTTACTTTACAAATGACTAATTTTCAGATTTTTATATATATAATTTCTATTTACTGATTCTAAGCTGTCTTTATGTTTTCTTGGCATTTTATTTATATCTTACCTGCAATCATATTTTATAGATTAATTGTTATCAAATAGTGGTACCAAGCAATAGATAAACAATTTAATAATCTTTTATTGAGTCATATACACACATTACTGAGAATTTTAAATCTTAAAGTTTTCATTCAAGCATACTCTTACAGGAACCGGTATATAAAAAGAACTATCAAGTTGTAAAAAATAGGTAAGTGGAATTATACAAAGTAAAAAATAAAGAATTATAATACCAGAATGGTCATTTCAGGTAGAATATTGGGAATAATGTGACTTTTTATAAGGATGGTTAATATAACCAAAAATGTTTAGATTTTGCTGAGTTAATTGCAGGCATCCCTCTATCCCATTGATAGATTAAAGATAATAATTGTTTATCATAAGATTGCAAGTTTTAACATACTTATTATTCATTATATAAATAATCTGTTAAACTACTTTTTTTCCCCCTTACAGGCATCCCATAATTCTTCAGTTGGAGAAATGTTTTCCAGTTCATGCAGTCTACCAGAGGCATCTGTTTGGTGCAAGCTATGTTTTTCTGATTATCCTACAGAAGATATGCATAAACTTTATGACTGCCGCTGCATCTTTTGTTTGAAGTGTATGAAACAGTATTTGAATATTTTAATTAGTGAAGGAAATATCACACCTCTTACTTGTCCTGATGCCCAGTGTGAAGAACAAGGAAAAATTTTGCCTAAAGAGGTATTTTTGATTTATTGAATTTTAAAAATGAATTTGTGATTTAAAAAAATAAATAAGTGAATAAATATTTAATGTTGTTAATAATACTTTAATCATGCAGATTTTCATTGCACATGTTCTTTAAGAGGAATTTTACTTCGTTCATTTTTTTTTTCATTAGCAAATTATACAAATAGAAATTTTAAGATTAACAAATGACTTAGAAATTCTGATAAACTGCCCTTCAAAATTTTGTTTGCAAACTTCAATTGAGATCACTCTATTAATATTGCCAATAAACATCAACTGGTCATGATTGAAAATATTATTGTTTTCAATTTAAGACTCATAGTTTTGTAATTAAGTAGAGATAAAAGGTGGCTACTGGAGGATTGCATTAGATCCTAAGATCTTGGTGCAGTGCTCTCAGATCCAAGACTCCTCACTGATGAAGGCCACATGCCAGAAACGGGGATATTGGATGAGTAGGCACTTGATGGGGATTTTATGCACAAGCCTTCTGGCATCCGTTGATTACTCTGGCTTGCACTGAGTGGCACTACTGTATGGAGAGTTTTGCCTGTTTTAATCCTATTAATATTGAGATTACATTACAAAAATCGACTTTTTAAAGGAGCATTCTATTTTTTATACATCTGGATTTGTCATTTGTTTAATAAGTTTAAAAACAAATAATAGAGGGAATTAGACATATCAAAATTAAATATTAATTTCAGTGAAATACTAAGCCCAAGTGGGTTGAGATTTTTTTTTCTTATGGTGTATTTTGATGGGGACTATTTGATATATCAAACTTTTGCCTGAGATTTTTGTATATACTTTGCAGATTATTTTATAAGTGCCTCTTTACAATACGCTGCATAAAGTGAACAAAACTGAGTAACTTTAACTCTTGTAATACAGTAACACATCAACAGATGTTTTTCTACATTAAGGAATGTTTAAATGCTCATATAAAGCTATTCATCTAGAAATTTTTTTTAGAGCACAATTATTTCTCCATAGATAACTTTTTAGTTATAAAAGCACTAATAGATGAAATGTTAGTATATTTCATCATGAATTTGATTGTCAATATTTAATAAAAAGAATTTAATTATTTCAATGAATAATAAATATGATGTCTATGTTAAATATTACATAATTTATATATTAGTGACATTTACTTGTATCACTGTCTTATTTAAGAGCCAATGTAAATTTAATCAATGTTTCTTAATACTCTCTGCTAGTTTTAACTAATATTTCAAATCTAGACAACTGAATCTATTGTTTTCACAACTATTAGCTTGCTGAGCATAAAGCTATTGGAAATCTTCCTGATTGAATGACATTAGTCAAGCAGACTTTGATCTACAGACAAAAGCGTCTGTTCAGGGAATCACTGGATGAGAAACCAATTGTAAAACGGAGTGGTCTTTTTATTTCAGAACATGTAGAACTTTTTTAAAATTATATGTTGAGCTTCCATTTATATAATGTTATCAATTTTAAAACTATTAGAATTATTTGTTTTTTGAATGTTTGCTAAAAATATTACGTTCTCATCAAATAATTGTAGGTTAGTTGCTAATTCTATACCGTTTTCCCAAACACTTTACTTAATTCTATATGACATTTTCTATTTTGAATTGTGAATGACAATAATTTTAATTTTTTTATTGATATTCAACTTCCCATCATTGTGACAATAGAATAGAAAAAGTGATTGTTTTAATAAAAGTTGTATATCATATTGGTGAGCCTTTATTTGAAATCTAATCATAATGGATAGTAATTTTAAAAATATTTTAATATTTATTTCTATTAGAAGTTATGTCTACTTCTTTAAATTAATAGTTAAATATGATTTTAATATTTTAGCTCTTATAGATATTCTTATGAGAATTTACATGGTTTGTTTTCAGTTGGAGATTATTCTTGATAAAGACATGTATGGAAGATACACTCGTTTAAAACTGGCCAAAGGTAAAGCTTTCATTATTATAGATTACTTTAATAGCTGTGTCTATACAATATTTTTTAATTAATATATGGGAGTTTAAAAAATCTATTGATTGTTAAGAATAAAAAGTTATTCCAAACAAATCTTAATAATTTGGATTTAAATTGAATTAATAATCATATAATCAATAAAATTATAATTAATTTTGTCTAGAACAAGATTATTTATAAAAATACTTACTGGAATTTTGCATCATTTTTATAAGTTATTAAAATTATTTTTAGTTTTTATAAAATATTGAAATTATTATTATTTTGATATTCATTTATTTAGAATGAATGGAAATTTAAATGAATTTGGCAGAGGTCATATTTTGAGAATAGATATGTGTGCACATATACATACATACCACATCCAAGTATTATTTTTTTTTATCATTACATTCAAAAGAATAAATCTGTAAATATCACATAATCACCATTATTTATGCTTACACAAGCTGTTTATGCAGAGACTAAACTCTCCATACAGTAGCACTACTCAATGCAAGCCAGAGTAATGCAAGAAGGTTTTTGCATAAAATCCCTATCTAGTGCCTACTACTGTATGGAGTGTTTAACTTCTGTGTAAACAGCTTATGTAAGCATAAAAAATGGTGATCATGTGATGTTTAGTGGTTTAATACCAATCTTGCCCTATAGGATTATGGTGATTTGTTATTAAAGAACCAGAGTCATCAAAAAGTATGGATACTTAATGAGTTCAGATCTATATGACTATACAAACTAATGAGCTTGAATTGAAATTATTGTACTTTTATCTTGGATTCAAAGCTTTATAGTTAGCTAATAAGGTAAAAGGTGGCTGCTAGAGAGTTGCATTAGATGCTAAGATTTAGATGCAGTGTTCTCTGGTCCAAGGCTCCTCGCTGATGAAAGGCTCAAGCTAAAAATTAGTCTGGAGAATTGGATGAGTAGGCACTAGATAGGGATTTTATGCATAAACCTTCTCACATCCATTGATTACTCTGATTTGCACTGAATGGGGCTACTGTATGGAGAGTATAACCTCTGTGTGTTCAAAATAATACTTATATGATAAATAATTATAATGCTTTTAAATCTATCTTTATATATTACTGCTTTTTATGGAACTATGATTGGTTTATAAAATATTGAGAGAATAAGTTTTGTTAAATTCAAGACTTTTGCAACAGAAGGGTACTTTCTTTTAGCAGATCATTGAGGAATGGGGTTCATGTTTTTATTATTAAGCCTGGAATAACATGAGTTTGCTCACAAAATTGTTCAGTATTACATTTTCATAAAACATTATTTTTCATTGAAAAAAAATTATCTGTATCTTTTTAACAATATTTTATTTTACATTAGTGATTTACTAAGTTGGTAGTAAACAAACAATTCAATTGTGTGTTTTTTTTTTATCTTACATGTAAACACTTCATATTTTAATTTGATTTTTAATAACTTTTTTTTTTTAAGTTTTTGTTTTTCATGTATATTTTAGTAAAACAATCAAATCAAACATTTCAACATATTAATTAAAGTTTATTTAAATTTTATCTAACAACTCATCTTAAGATAGACATCTTTATATCTGCTTACTATTTTAGATGTATATTTAATTGCTTAAAGCCTACATCATTAAAATCAGAAAACTAAAAAAAAGTTGTCTATCATACAAGATTTTAACATTTTATATTCTTCTTTACTTTTACATTGTTCGCATTACTACTAATATGAATAAATAATAATAAAATACAATTGAGCATTTAATCACCTTTAATTTGACATAAATACAAAAAAAAAAAAACCAGATTGAATTCAACTAAAAAATTTGTAATTTTATTATATATAAAAATTTTTGTTTTGTATGTTTGATTTATTATAATAAAATATATTGTAATAAAATATTACATTTATATTGTGCATATTGTAGCTCTGAGAAAGATTGTTGGACAAAAATATCACCTATTTTGATGGTATAATAAAATATTGTATTGTGTAAAGTATATAGAAAAAATGTTATTATTATATTAGTAAGATTTTATATTAATCTGTGCTGATATGTTCAGAATTAATTTTATTAAAATCTTTTTTGCAAATATTCCTTTACGGAAAAAATTGTCCTTCATCTCATCATGTATTCATTATCTCCATGCAAAGCTTCATTATACTTCTGTTTAATGCTAATTTATTATTTTACAAGATTCATTCATTATAGTAGAGGTGTTTTAATCTCTAGCAGTAGTTTTTTAATTGCAATCACCAGACAATTTTCATTAATATCAAAATGTTTTATTTAATTTTTTTTTTTTATTACAATAAAGTACAGAGACTTTTATTAAAAAATAAAATGTGTCATTATGCCAATATTTGTTTCTCTTGTTCTCAGTTACAGAAAATTATTTCTATAAAAAATTTGATATAAATTTAATACTTGGATTAGAAATTGTGGATGTAATAATTTTATTCTTTTAAATTTATTATCGTATTTAATATTAATACCATGTATATTCTTTATTAATTTTTACAATGCTTTTTTACAATCCATTATTGACAGTTTCAATTGCCCCAGCAATCTTCTTCAGAACATAATTATCCTTCTTTAAATATGCTAAGAGCAGCAATTTAATATTACATATTTAATATTACATAACCTGCAAGTCTAAGTTATTACTATGAATCAAATATTTTTAATGGAAATGAAACTGCAGTTGTCATTAAATCTAATGTCCATTTGTGCAACCATTAACAAAAAGACACATTCCTTGTTTCTCTACAAATAAATATTAAGCTGACTTATTATAAATGAGTTGAAGGCATAATATGAATTTAATGTTTATCATCTATGTTTCATTATAAAATTAATATTTTAATTAAATAATCAGTGCTTTAACCTTTTTTTTAATGATATTAGTGCTATATTTTACTTTTCTTTATTTAGATTATAAGTTCCTCATGTAAGAAATATAGACAAATAAAGAATTAAAATAATACAGAGCTTTATTTAGAATATTATGTGATGAGATGAAATTATTTCTCCTTAGTTAGAATTTTCTGTAGAAGCTATCTATCCAAAAAATATGTTTGTTTCTGAAACTTATATATCACAATAACCTTATCTACTTCATACCCATTATTACCATATTATTTGTTTAGCCCTGAGTTGTTGTTTTTCCCAATGCCATTTTAAAAAAAGCTGTTTCATTAAATTCACTATCCTATTTTCATACTCACTATTTTTGTTATAAAGTCTTAAACAAAAATTCATGAAATCTCTGCCTCTTTTATTCCCTTTACTTTAAATTTGTAATACATGGCATAAAAATTATTCTAATCCTCTTTCAACATTTTGCACTCAAAAATCAAATTATTTAATTTTCTTCTTTACACAAACTGCATCCACAGTTTGAATTATATGCTTGTTTGTTTTTTTTTTTGCTCTTTCTTTTGTATCTAAAATTCCTGGTCTTGCATCAAATAATATTAATAGTATCTCTTTAGTGTTATCATGCATAATTTGATATTTTATTTGTTTTTTATTTTTATAATGTTTTAAACTTTTTTTTTGTATTCAATAATTATTTTTCATAACTTTCTATTTTTTTCTAACTAATCTATCTTTTTTTACACACTTCATCATTATATACCTGTATTATATTCTCTACAGATTTATCCTATTTGTTATATAAATATACACAAATAAATTGTCTTCTGTTAATTTTGAAATATTATAGAATCTTTTTAGTCTAACATATTTGATTCCACATAATTCATTTGAACATTTTTTATTATATTCTCTACAGATTTATCCTATTTGTTATATAAATATACACAAATAAATTGTCTTCAGTTAATTTTGAAATATTATAGAATCTTTTTAGTCTAACATATTTGATTCCACATAATTCATTTGAACATTTTTTATTAATTTATTCTTTATTCATATGTTGTAATTTTCCAAACATTTAAAATTTATTTTTAATTTTCCTCATTAAAAAAATGTACTGCTTTTTTCTTTTTTAAATAGCCTCATTTGCTGTCCTTAATTCAGCATTCAATGCATATCTCTCTACTTTTGTTGTTTATCTAAAATTTTCTTTGTTTCCTGACCAATAAAAGATCCACATTTCAAAATATTAAAACATATATTATCATCTCCTGTTGTATTATATTTATCTCATATTTATTGTATGCATAACATTTCATATTTTTAATAAATTTCATTCTATTTTTGTTTTTCTCAACTTTAATTTTAACTGTTTGTATAATTTCTTTTTCTATTTAATGAAATGCCTAAATACAAATACTTTTCAATTTCTTCAAAAAACATATCTTCCAATTTCTATCTTTAGTTTATCCTTTTTGTTAAATACTGTCTTTTAGATTTTTTTCATTGAATTTCATTTTTATACTTCTTTATATTCTCCATACTCCTCAAATAATAGTATTACATTTACATTATTTCCAAATTATGTCTTAAAGTTCACAAAAAAGAGTACCTCCATATTATATGTAGTTTCCTGATTCTGATTTTGGGAATATTTATCCTATATCCTCAATTTTTTTATCCAATTTTCCAATTGGTATTTATAAAAAATATTTTTATAAAGAATCTTAATCATTATTAACAATTCAAATCTATTTGTTCTTTAGAATTTGTAAATATCCATTTTAAATCTTTTCTATTTCTAAAAATGCAATAAATAATACTTATTTAATCAAGTGAGGAATAAAAAATAAATTATCTTCTATCCTTTTTTGTGAACAAAATTTATTCTGAGTCACCTCCAAAATTTTTCTCTTAGGTTCTAATCCATTAATTTATATGTAAATATTTTATAAATTATGTGTGTTAGTGCTTCTAGTCTATAACTACTTAATAGTCTAAAATCTTTTCCATTATCTATAAATAATAATCTAATTCTCAAACTTCCTTCATCTGTAATCTTATTATAATCTATAAATTTATTACAACTTTTTTTTTAAAGAAATTTTTGAAATCAACTGTCATACCATTCAGTCCCTTTTCTTTTTAAAATCTACTTATTTCTTTATTCAATTGTATATTAATTTTTCTATTCATTTGCTCATGAATTAAGTTTTTTTAGGAAACATATTCACTTGTTATTTCTCTTTACTCAAAGATTTTATTACAAAATTTTTCTTCTTAAGTATCTCTATTTTATTGTAGCTATTCCTTTTTTCCACAAATTTATAATTTCATGTAACATTTACTACTTTTCTTTTATTTGTTGTTTGAATAACCTTTTTGTATTCTTCTTCTTTTTTTAATGCTTGCTAAGGTTTTTTTTTTTCACTTCTTTTATTTATTCTCTTAGTACTAAATAACATTCATTTGCAATCTTCTTCGTAATGTCCATCCACTCTACATAAACTTTAAATTTATCATTTTTCATTATTTTGTTCCGAAAAATTAAATAACATTCAATTTAATCTTCTAGTTCATTTTCCATTCATTGCTATTAAACTTTCTATAAGTTTCAGCACCTAACCTTTCTAATATTCCTTATTCCATCAGCATAAAATTTTAGTCACTATTGCATTCTCCCCCCCCCCTCTCCAATCAATGACCTTAATTCTTTTTATTATGCCTATTTTTTTTTTTTTATCTAACATAATAATCAACACTGTATTTCAAATTCTGCTTGAGCCATGTAATCTCTTTATTATCATACTTTTCTCAAATTTCTTATATACCTTTGACACATATCTTTTGTTTATATTCTTCACTTCATCAATTTCATTAGTATGATCCTTCATATCACAATTAATGTTTTACAAATATTCTTTGTAAAGTCATCCATTCATATCTACCTATTTCTAAGAGCCAAATATACTAGGTCACAGATTTATGTATTTTTTTTTACCCAATTTTATTCTAGATATTTTTTACAGTTCTTCCTAAAATATATTTTTTTAATAATAATAACTACACCCCCCTCCTTCTCTTTTCTTATCCTTATCATTCACATTTCTGAAAACATGGTTTATTTTCATCTCTCAAATATGCTTTTACTATTGCTAATAAATCTAATTTTTTCTCCTACAAAAACATTTAATTTTCTTCAGTCACTTATGTCTTTTTTCTTCTTGCATATTTATAAAATCAATTTTTATATTAATTCTCTTAGCACCTTTAAATATTCCTTTAATTATTTCCAGACATTATCTGAAAATATTTTTTTTATTTTTTATCATTCTGTCTTCATCCATACTTTATTTTATTTTATTCATTCACTTATATATAAAAATATTTTTATTTTTTATTTCTATCTCCAATATTGCATCTTTATTTTTATATATATTCAATCTTCCTTTTTTAATTTACTAGATAATTTTAATACACATTAAATCACCTAATATTTTATTCCTTTTCTTTAATAAAGGTAATCCATCTTTTTAAAAATAAATCCTTATTTTTAATGAACACATCTAAAAAATTAACAACACTGTTCTCATACACATTTAATTTCAAAATAATTTCACAAACTATATTTAAATTTATAAATGAAATAATTTAATGCATTTATTAACTTGTTGTTTAACTATTACATATAATGTATATAGTAGCAAAATTCTGAATTGTAAACTATTTATAAGGTTTGTAGATAATGAAATATAATTAAATCCCTATTTGACTAGAATTTATTTGTGCATTTAAAACTTTCTTGCATTGTCTTTTTGCATTAGGAATGTTATTTAGATATAAATATTAAATCATTTAACATGTGCATGTAATATCAAACTAATATTTTTGATTATTCGACAGACATTTTCAAAATTGTAAATGCATACATATATATTATAGAAGTTGCATATAATAACATATTTAGTTCATGTATAATTTTATACATTATTTTTAAATTATGTCTAAAATTAATTATATTTAATTTTAAATTTAGCATATCAATATGTTTAATTAAGATATAAAGAATATATATATGAAGCAGTGATGGAGAGAGAGGAATTTTTTTTTTTGCAATTAATTAATATTTATTTATATAAGTGTCATTTTAAAGTAGTAAATCAATCCTACAGTTCTTATTTTACAAAGTGTGTGATTACTATTTCTATAAACATTTCCTTTGCAATTTTTTATATAATTAATTAACATTTATTTATAAAATAGTAGTTTTTAAATTAATCTCTTTTTTTTTTTTTACAAAATATTTGATTACTATAAAATAGAGTCATAGATCACATGACCCCATACTTTTAAGCTTGTAAGATCTAATGTCTGAAGCTATCCCAGCACCTCTCTGAGTAGTGCCAAAGCACGAAACCATTGGTCAGAGGTTTGGGGGGGGGGGGTTCCTGACAGAGATATCTTAATTGCTTTCTCTGGCTAAGCATTTATCACAAAGCTTGTTGAGCAATTGGCAACGCTCATTGTTTGATTACTATTTTTATAAATATTATCTTTGATTATTAAGCAATTATTAATACTTATTTTTGGCATTAGTGCTAATTTACCAAATTTGCTGTATTATATAATACATATATAATCATGAGACAAAATACGCTATCACAAATATCTTTGAACTTTTGTTCTATCACAATAGTATAATTTCGTATTAATTTATACGTTTAATTCAAAAATTATCTCCATGAGATATTCGGCTATTATGTATATTTTTAAACTTCTGTCACACCATTCCAAAAAATAATGGTTTAATTTCATGTTTCCATGTGTGTTTAATTCAAACATTACTTTCATGAAATAAAATACTGAATCACTATCATGCTATGCTCATAGGTAATAGTATAACTTCGTTTTACCATGTATTATTTAATTTAAAAATGGCTTTCATTAGTTCCTATACTTGAATCTAAGAAAGATAATGCACCAACACTAGAAAAAAACATTCAATTGTTATTATTTTTTTACTTTTCTGAACCAATATAATATCTTGTAAAATGAAAATACTGTACACATAGAAATCACTTAATTCTGGAAGAGATAATCTGCTTGGTTCAACTGATCAGCTATGATAAATAAATGCTTGATTTTGTAAAAAAAAATTATGAAAAAAAGTTCAAAAAAACTTCTAAAGTACAGTAAATATGAAAATGTTATAAAGAACAAAGTTGAAATAATGTGGAAGTATTCAAAAAACCCCAGCAAACTATATGTAAATGAACTTTCAGTAAACATAAAATGTAAAATGAGCCTACATATACTTTAGTTTTGATTGTATATAAGCATATCATTCTCTGATATATTTACATGCAGAGTGTGATTTATATACATTAACATTAATCAGAGTGAAAGGCTGAACCTTGTATTCTACATGTTATGTTTACTGACAGTTAGTTTACATATATCTTGCTGGGGATTTTCAATACTTCCAAATTATTTCATCTATATTCAAGCTGATAAAAGGTTGTATTTAAAAAAAATTGCAATTATATTCAAGGCATAGAAGAAATGGGGCTTCCTTTTGTTCTAGAGACTGTATGCCACTGATATAGGAGTTTTATATAAGTGCTTAAAAATATTGATATGTTAAATTTAGAATAAATATAATTAAATTACTTTTAGATTTAACTTAAAAATAGTTTTAAAATAATAAGAATAACAAAATAAGTATAAAATTATATTTGAATTCAATATAAGTGTTAATATAAGTAATCAATATAATATTTATTAATGTTTATGTATAATTGTATAAATATTTATTAAGATGATAGTTTTTTATATTTATGTCTTTAAAGTTTGTAAGAAACCTGTTGTGCAATCAAAACTATTAGCACAAATAAGGAAGATAAATAAATAAAATGCATATGTGATTTAATATATTTGTTTATGTGCTTATTAACTATGTAGAAGATAATACTTAATAATTGTAAATTTATAAAATAAATAAGACTTTCTTAATATATATGTATATATTGATGATAATATTTGTAGAAAAAGAAATTGATTATATAATTTCCACCTATCCAGAATATAATTCCTTATTAACTATAAAGATTATTATATTTAATAGTTCAAGCTTATTTTGATTTATAGTTAGCAGTATTGAGGTTTGACATTAGATTATATATATAGGAGTTTCATTTGAAACCAGTCATCTAAGTGTCTTGTCATAATTTTCAGTGAATTTTGCTGTTATATATAATATTGTATATTACCTTAATCAGTATTTAAATGCTATTACTCATTCTAATATATAAAAATGTATTTTAAATGCAGTAAATAAATGAATTTGTATTTTAAAAAATAATATAAATGCTCATTATTTTAATTTTGGCTGAAAGGGTTTAAAAGCTCTTGTTTTGATCAATAAAGCAAGTCATATATCTCTTGACTTTGCTTTTTAAGCTTGTATTACAGATATATAATATAGTATCTGAATGTTCTAGCTCCTCACTGAGGTGAGCCAAAAGCTCCAAACCAATCAGTCGAGGATAGGAATAATTCTAGATAGAGATTTTAAATGCTTTCTCTTTGGTACTTATCAATAAAAGCTTGTTAGAGCTATTGATATGCTCCCTATAAAGCTCTTGTTTTGTATGTTGTAAATGAAAGAAGCATCAGAACTGATTTGATAATATGTCATCTATAGAAACTCTTCTAGAAATTGAATGTTTGTTGTTTTTTTTTACTGAAAAGTTATGATAAACTTTGACAATAGTCCAGTGAAAAACATGACTTCCAAGTGGGCAAATAAAAAACACAACATCCTGGAACCGTTTGTTGTTGTACTATATATTGCACGTACTATATTGAGCTCTACGAAGATACTAGTAACAATTATTTCAAGAATTCTGTTGACTGCATATTCTACTATAAACCTCTCCAAATATCAAGATTTTTAGAAAATATCTTAATCACATTCTAGCCTCTCTGATTTCAAAAGGAGGAAATGGTTAGCTTACCATTTTTTTATACAACAAAGTATTTTTAGTATTACTAGAAAAAAATTTTTGCTCAGAAAGTTTTTAACTTTATTACTCATAAACAGAGTAATGGAAGCATTGTATCAGCAAATAATTTTATGAATATTGCCTCTTTTTGTTACATTTTGATAAATTTGTTTTGTATATATATATATATATATATTAAGGCAATTTCTTGATTTATTTTTTTAAGCATCTTATTTATTTGTCATATGATTTTTTTTTTATTCCATTACTTTAAATATTTCCAATGTGTAAATTTGATTCTTATGGCCTTGTATAACTATTTTTGATTTTATTTCTACAATTTTTTATTATTATTGTACTTTTCAATAGTTACATTCTACTTGTTTATCATTTAGTTTCTAAAAATTATGTATATCATTTTATTTTATTCTGTCAAAACTTTAGATAAATTCTCTTTGTTTTTCTATTTTTATATATATTTTTTTGATCTTTTACTTTATATTATTGTTATTTTCAGTTTATTGAAATAAATTCATTACTTTTCCAGTAAGTTAATTTGATCATTTTCTTTGTATAATAGTTCTTATAATTTATAACAATATTTTGATACATGAATTGTATTTCCATTTCCTCAATATATTAATATGTTTTAACAAGAATTTTTCCATTTCTGCCTTAACCTACTTTATTCTTCTTTTAACAAATATTCTAATTAATGATATTATTGAGCTGTGTGCATTTTTTTAGTAATGTTATTCTAAACTTATGAGCTTTGTATTAGTTATCTATTTGTATATACTGATAATGAGTCATTCAATTGAGTTCGAAAGTTGGTCTTTTAATGAAGTTAAAAGTAAATGTATTTTATTTAATTTTTTAATGTAATATTCGAAATTTCCACTATTTATAATTAGAATAGAGTGAGGTCTGGTTCAACAAATTAATTGGTTTGAGAGAGTTATTCATTGTATGTTCATTTGTTATAGCTTACAGATAATCCATTACAGGGAAAAGTCTGATCAAAGTTGCCACCAGAATAGCCATTTAATCCGAAAAGTGATAAAAATCAAAAATGTAAATGCAAAATGCATATAAAATTATTTACTGATCATACTCTACAGTTAGATTTTAATGAAAACTAAAATTCTATTTTTAAAAGCATAAAATAAAATCATAAACTTAGAAACCTTAATAAAAAATTGTAGATTGTTGATCTTGTATGGGAATTATTATTATTTTGTAAATTTCACAAAATGATATTTGGCAGGATTCTATCTGGCTAATAACCTTGCTATGCCTTTTAATACACTATGCAATTCAGCTTTTTTTCTTAATTTGATGAATTATGTTTTGCTGATACCTTATACTAGACATGTTGGCTAAAAGTGTAATAAATAATTGCTTGGCTTTTTCACAAGTGCTTGACTCATAGATACTATTATCAGATATTTGCTTTTGATTAATCCATAATAGGAATAGAATTTCCATTTGTTTCATGATTTGCTTTTGATTGAGCCATTATAGGAACAGAATTTACATTTGTTTTATGATGTTACAACATAAACTAGAAATCTCTTTCACTGTCTGAGCACTTTTTGTCCCCTTTTTTTAAGATGGTGCGGATTGTTGATTGCTTAGCAATCATATTCAGAACTTAAAAATTACTAATCATTTTACTACCTTTTACTTTTAGAAAATATTTTTGAATCATTATTAAAATTAATATTTGTATGCATATGAAAAGAATTTAAAATATATATATATAAATAAATTGCAGAAGATAAATGGTAATAAGATTGCAAAACATGACAAAGATATCTGAAGCTTTATTCAAAGCTGAAATGCTATGAAAAATTTTATGCACACAGATGCCTTATCACCCAGTAGTGCTAATTGTAAAATTAATCATTTCAGCCATTGACATTTCTTAATTTAATGCTTTCATGTTTAGGACTTAGATTTTTACTTTTTACTTTTTTTTTAGTAAGTTCATTTCAATTTTTTTTTACATTGATGTTAATTAGCTTTCAAATGTATATGATAGCTATGGCTAAAATTATTACAATATACGCATTTAGGATACTACTTTTAAAAGCTAATATTTTTACTGTTAGAAAGAAAATGTAAGCAAGATAAAGTGATAACATAAACCTTATGTATTCATGATGTCTGTCATCCTAGTGACTGATATATTTGCATTTGTTGTATAAATATTAATTTAGTGAGAAAAGGGGTTTATTTTACTGTTTATTTTGTACTAACTGAATATCTGTTTATCTTAAAAGAAAAATAAATATATTTGTATTAAATTAAAAAATATATGTATCATTTACTCTGGTTTCATTCTCAAACACTACTTATTGTTAGTGTCTACAAGTGGCTGATAGTCGAATGATGTTCAGAATTGAGAGTTAAATATAAATAACCCAGTGAACAGTGTCTGATCAATAGTACTTCCTATTGCTTTGTAGTATAAAATGTTCATTCGTCAAAAGCTAATTCTATAAAGCCTTTTCTGCCTCTGTTTCCTACTTTCTTGTATCACTTAAGTTAAAGTTTAGAGTGTAGTCATTATGAGACTTTCATGCTATTGGTTATCTCCCTATATTAACTATGATGATTGAATTGCATATTTGCGCTAACACATTTCTGACCTTAACTATACATTTAGTAATTTCTGATTCCAATTTCCTTTTTTTATTTTTAGCTCAAATCCTTGAGAGTCAAAAAGTAATCTTAGTTGTGGGTTTTGTTTTGAAGCAGTTCAATCACTAGTGATTTAGATTGGAATTGGATTTTAAGGCAAGGATTACCATGAAAGTGGAAATGTAATCTAATAATTACAAAAAGATGCCCAAAATTGTTTTGTTTCCACCACTAGATATATCTTGTGATGATTGTTCTGCATCAGTCTACCAATCAGAATCATCAAATGAAGTTGTGGTGTCACATTTGTTTAAGTGTGTCTCACTTTTTCATAAATTTTTATGATGGCTGAAAACTTGGAACAAGTGATGATATTTTGTTTTCTTTTAGGGGAAAAAGTTGCAGTACTTGAAATAACTTACAAGCAAGCTGCTCTTGGGTAAAACACACATTTATAAGTGGACTAATGGAAGAGTTCAAATTCACCATATCCCAAAAAACAATGCAAGTGAAGTCCAATGTGAAGACATTGCGGATTTTTTATTTTTTTTATGCAAATAGAATTGGTTACTCAGAATTCATTTGTTATGGTCAGGCATTTTACTTACATGTTCTGAAAGATTTATGTGATGTGGTGAAATGAAAACTTTATGATATGTGGCAAAGTGGGGAGTGCAAGCTTCACCATGACTTAGCTTAGCCATCCACCATATACACCTAATCTCACTCTGTATGACTTTTTTTTTATTCCCCTGAATGAAAAATGCATCAAAAGAAAAAGTTTTGCATACTTGGATGTGATGAAGAAAAAAAACGATGGAGGCATTAAAAGGCATCACTTTGCAAGAGTTTCAGGACTGCTTTGAAAAGTGGAAAACACATTTAGACCAGTGCATTGCATCAACTGATAGTACTTTGAAAATGATTCAATTTGTAATTTCTAAAAATAAATGTAAATAATTTTTTATTACAAAACTCCATAATTTTTTAGGTACCCCTTCATAAGTCTGTCTTACTGTATTCTATCTGGCTAGTTTTGTCTTAGATTACTCATTAAAAGGATAAAAATAATCATATTAGTAGTAGTAACCATGACAAAGCAGGAGACAATGGTAGCACTAAAGATAACTTGGAATGTGAAAACTTTATTTGACGCAATCTCTTCAAGACCTAAATTAAGGATAGCAGTGATAGCTAAAGAGTTGTTGAGATTTAAACTGATGTAGTTGCTATTAATGAAATTTATCTTTCAGAGGAAAGAAGTTTAATAAAACAGGCAATAATTACAAGTTTGTTTTAAAGGCCAGATTGGCTTGTGAAAGAAAATTACATGGTGTTCAATTTACTGAATCTAATTTAGTATTTCTTTTCTTAGATTCTCATTGTATCAATGAAAGACTAGTGGTATTAAAACTCACCTTATATAATGGTACCATAGTTCAGTTTATTAGTACATATGCTCCAATGTTAAATTAAGAAAAACTTTTGTTTTTTATATCATTAAGATCCATTTTAATTAAAAATATTGGTATAAACAGTACACTTTGATCCACAGTTGTTGTAAATAATCATATTGGTGCTACAAACTCAAGTGGTTCAGCCGTAATAAAATTTTTGTATAACATGTGGATTGATATTACACTATTTTTTTTAAGCAGAAAAAAATCACTGTGAAGGGATATGAATGCATTCCTATTCAAACAATGTCATTTAATAGATTACATTATAGTTAGGAATCTGAATACAAGAGAAGTTCATATTATGTGAGCAATTTATAAGTATGGTTTATTGATTAGTATGGTCCAAAGTTAAAATTAAAATTGCATTAAAAAAATAGGTATTATTCCAGACACATTTGCAAGAAACTTGGTGTTCATTCTTTAGAAGCAGATAAAACTCCTGCTAAATTTCAATAGCTGATAACACTAAAATAGCTAATTTGGTCTTTCAGGATGCTCATGTTGCTATAATATGAAATGTTCTTAAGGATTTTGTTATGAATACAAATAACATCTTGGATTCAACTAAAAAAAAAAAAAACAGTTTTGACTGACTCTTTGAAAATAAACTTATTACAAATGATTTAATTAAAAGGAAGCATATGGCTTTTTCTCTTAGTTAAAAATTTAAAGGCAGAAGTTTATCAATTGGTAAAAAAAACTTAAAAATGATTGATGGATTAAAATTTTAAAAGTGAAATATAGAAATTTGTTGATCATGGCTACTTTAGATTTTTTTTTTAATTGCATTGAAAATTACATATGAGTGAAAAAATAATGCTGTGTAATCTTAAAAGGAGAAAAATTGCAGATTTTGGTGAAATACTTGAAAATGTTTTAAAATATGTTGGTGATCTGTTTAGTTTCTAAAATACTGGAATTTTTAAAGAATATATAGACTCATGAAGTTGTGTCATTGTTCTTAAAAATGTTACTATTGTTTCATTTTTTAAAAAATGAATAAATAAGACTATGGTAATTACTGAGCAATAATTTTTGTTATACACTAAAGCACAAGTACCTTTATGTTTTTATTGAATAGGTTACTTCTAACCATAGATGAATTGGTATCAAAGATTTGATATGGTTTTATAAACTCAAGAAATCTTATGAGCATGACTTTTATTTGTTTGTTAAATACTGTATAAGAATGGTATCAGGAATAGAGGAATGATTTATGTTTTTTCTTGATCAAAAGTTTTGACTGAATTAACTACATGGGTCTATGGTATTGTTTGAAATTAATTGGTTTTTCATTAAGGTTTAATCATATATACAGCTTCTAGTTAATGGAATAAGAGTAAGTGTTATTATTACAGGAAGTAAATCTGAAGTATTTGAAATAAAAATAATTGTTAAACAAGGATGTGTACTTGCTCCAACTTTAGGCTATGGAATTGTTTATAGGCAGTTTAATGAATCAGGGATTAAAATGCAGAAAAAATTTGATGGTAAAATTTTTAATTGAATTGATTACAAGTAAAACAATTTCACCTTAGCTTCTGGATTTACAATATGCTGATGATTTTTTAATTGCTGCCAACGTATTTAATGTTTTGAATGCTATATATAAAGACATACGTTCAAAAACTTGAAGTTTTTTTATCAGCCAATAATAGGAGTAAAGTCTCAAGCAATTTTTAGTTTGGATAATTATCAACTTGAGAATGTGTGTCAGTTTATATATATCTTAGTAGCTTTGTAAAGTTGGATTTAAATGTTGAGATATAGCACAGACTCCAATGTGCTTTTAATGCTTTTAGCCATTTCATATACAGAGATATTATTTTATCTAATTTATTGTATGAAAGTGAGATTTCGATTGCCTATCAACTTAACAAAGATATTAAAAAAATGTTCATTTGATTTTCCATAAAATTTTAAAAATATGACTCTAAGATTATAATATCAGTTAATATGTTCTTCAATTTGCTAAATATACTACTATAAGTTATTTATAATTAAAACCATTATTTAACAATTTGTTATATTTAAAACTGGTTTTTCTTTGTTAATATATAAACTTTCTTTTAACATTCATTTTTTATATATATAATTTAACATTTTCTAAAATGTTAATATCAAAATTTTTATGTTTAAGTTCCTTACTATGTATATAAATAATGGTTTTAATTGTGAGTAATTTATAATAGTATATAAATAATAACATATAAGAAATTGTTGATATTGCTGGGTTTGTAAAAGTTTTATACATTTGTATAAGATGTAATAAAAAATTGGTTTAAAAAAATAAAGAATAAGAGGAGATAAGTAATTATAATAGTAGAATTTATATAATGAAAAGAAATATATATATATAGATGCTAAAGAAATGTTATATTACAAGATAAAAAATATATACTTATAACAATAATATATATATTCGTAGATTTTTGATAATGACTACAAGGAAGTGGGTTGAAGGTTAAAAACGTGTATAATATATTGGAATATATATGAGTTCATGAAAATAAAAAGATTTTAAAAAGAAAAAGGAAGAAAACAATTTTATTGAATATTTTATATATGAAAGATTATTTGTAACCATATTTTTAAAGAGAAAAGGAATTTATTGTTATTAATAATAATGATGATAGTTTTTTTTTAAAAAACTTTTAATAGTTACTTATATGTTTAAATATACCTCTGCATATAGGATATCTATTTTAAAATTCCATGAAAAGAATAATTGGAATCCCTGCTCTCCCCACATTGATGGATTATATTTGTTAAAAGAAAAAAAATTATTTATTTATTATTAGTTTATGAATTTGTTATTTTTTCTTTCCTTTTAAAAAAGGTATGAAAGTTAAAAGAATAGTGTTATGCAGGTCTGGAAATGTTCTAGAATATGAATATTCTATATGTGAATACGAATAAGTACATGAAATGAAAGGGGTGAAGAAATGTGTAGTTTATAAAATAAGTTAAATGTGATCAAAAGTGGATGAAAGAATTCCCTGTAATAAATAGGAAATATAATAAGTAAATGAATACCCATTATTGATTAAAATGTATGTAAATAAAGTCAAAGAAAAGAGGGAAATATTAATAATCTATATTTTGTAAATATTTTAAAAAAATTACTAAAATTAAACTAATTCATTCTTAACATAAAAATCTGCGATGCTATTTGATTTACCTGCATGTCATTGACTATATCTTCTAATCATATAAAAAGTGATTGTAAAATATTATCTTCTTAATTTATTTGTATTTAAACGGACTAATTAGTGTCCTACATATGAGGGTTTAGATCAGGGGTCCCCAACCTTTTTGCACTTAAGAGCACATTCTATAATACCAGCTAGGTGGCGGGCACCATTTATTTTTTCAACCAGGTGGCAGGCACTATTTATTTTTTCAGTGTAAATTTATAGTTGGATATTGTTAATAATACACATAATGTACAAAAAAATATTTATTTCAAAAATAAAATTTTAACATATAATTAGTATGCCCTACAATTTGATTACAATAAATTATAAGAAATTTTAAAAATTAAATTTATTTGTATCAGATAAATAATTTTTTATCATGTTCAGATAGCAGCGGGCACATGTAAAATGGTCTGCGGGCGCCATGGTGCCCGTGGGCATAGGGTTGGGGACCCCTGGTTTAGATCTTAAGATCAACATGGTATGACTATAATATTGGCATCATCAAAGGTTTTGAGCATTCCATCATCAGATTTTTAGTGTGGATGGCTGAAGAGTTGGAGAGGGTAAAGGATTGAAACCTGTCTATTAAAGTGTATAGATTTGCTATCTTAATATAAACTGAGCTCTAATTATATATGCGTGTGGGAGGTGATGATCCAGACCAACTGATGAATTCTGCTTCGGCATGAAATACTTATATTGGAGATCATTTCTCTTTTTCACATGTATGCGGTCATGTATATTGGATAAGTGGGTGACTATAGAGAACTTGAAAGTCTGAGTTCAAATCCCCTTTAATTACATCTGGATTAAGTATATACATTATACTTGTATTTCAAAGTAACAACTACAGTACTAAAATTGAAGCTAACTATCATTATTATATCAATTGGATACCCATTAGCCTTGAATTAAATTAATAATAGTGTACATAATATTTGATTACTGAACATATTTTTTAATTCTCAACAAATTTTGCTGGTAAGTTGTGCTATTTATGTTGTCTGCATGACTGAGCAGTATGGAGCTTGATAATCCTATTAAGTATGATTGAGTAAGAATTTTTTTTTATTGAAAAAAAAGAGCTACAACTGATAAAAGTGGTTTGATATAAAGATTATGACAGTGATTATTTGTAATGAAGCATAATCTGAATAAAAATGAAGTTGCATAGATTATAATAAATATTTATTTAAAATTTAATAGGGATTATATTATTTTGTTTCAAAAAAGTCTTGATAAATAAAAACAAATGGAACAGATATGCAAATATTAAGATGAAAATACTTAAAAAATTGAGGATTAGTAGTAATAAAGCTGAATATTACAAAAATATCTTTTTTTTATGTTCATTGTTAGCTCACTAAAGAAGAAAATTACTAACAATTGAATTATAAAATTAAAGATTTTAAATGCTAGTATATTTTATATACCTGGAGTCTAGATACATGTAATATAGGGGATTTGAATACAAACTTTCAAGCTCCCTTCAGCCATTCACTCTGACTCATGCAATTGATACACATGATCACACACATGTGAGAAAGATAAATGATCTAAAATATCCGTATTTCATACTGAACGAGCACTTATCTGTTGGTCCAGATCATTATCTCCCACACATATATATAATCAATGCTCAGTGAAGATTTGCTATCTTAATATAAACTGAGCACTGATTATATATATGTTTGTGGGAGATGATGATTTTCACCAACTGATGAGTGCTGGTTCAGCACGAAATACGTATATTGGAGATCATTTATCTTTCTGACGTGTGTGGTCATGTGTGTCAGTTGTATGAGATAGGGTGGATGGCTGAAGAGAGCTTGAAAGTCTGTATTCAAATCCCCTATATTAAAATTAAAGATGGGGGGGGGATACATGTGTTTTAAAAAGAAGAAAAGCGGGTGGGTTTTTTTATTGCTTTATTTTTTGTATACATAGGAGTCTGTTTTATTTTTGATTAGTTATTAATACCTCAATCCTTTTATTATTTTGATTCAATTTAAGTATTATAATAAATTATTTTATTTAAAAAACGCAGTAACACCAAAAGTTTTAACAAGTGAACAATTCAAAGATAGAATATTCTAACAATCCTGAAATGGAATATTTAAAGATTTCAAAGAATTTGAAAATAAAAAAAAATCACAGAATGTCCAGATAACTATATCAAATTTCAAAAGAAGTTTTGAAAATGTTTGAAATTAAAAAGTTAAAAAAATCTGAGAGAAAATTTAGAATTAATTTAAAGAACTTTCTGCATCTCAAATAAAACGCAGCAGTGAAAAATACAGGAGAGCAGTCAAAGTATTGAATTAAAGACATAATCAGTAAAAAGAGATTACTATTTTAGTAAATAAATATCTGAAACAACAATTACAAGAGGCACAACTGAAGAGCAATTAGAAAATAGCAACAATAAATAAATGATTTAAAATATTTTGTGGAAGGGTTGAAAATTAATTCTGATAGAAGGAGGAACAGAAAGAAAGTCAAGAGTTGTCAAAATTTATTTAATTTATATTATTAAAGACCAGTAGACATCATTTTATAAACCAATAACATTATCTCCAGTTAAGACAAAACACAATTGAATGACTAAAATAACAAAAGCAAAGGAAAATCCTAATTAAAAATATGTAAAACTACATAGGATTGAATTTATAGATTCTTTCCTTGGAATTTGAAAATCAAATTAAAGAACAATGCCTCAATCATCCATGAAGTTTATTTTTAAGCTGATTAATGGAATCCTGCCGACTACCTCCTACCTTAATAAAAGGCTGGGGATGGGATTGGATGATGTGTGTATGTTTTGTAAGAAGAGAAAAGAAACATTTACGCACCTGCTTGAGGAATGCCAGGCATTCAGGGATATAAGATCATAAGTCTTTCATATGCCAATAATAGACTTAAAGGATCTGATAAAAAAATATGTGATTAGGTTTAATCTGCATAATGCAATGGTTATAATCTATGCATTAAAAACAATATGGCTAATTAGATGTTCTTTGGTATTTGACAATAAAAAATTCAACTGGCTGAGAAAGCTGGATAGAGATTGGAGTGAGTACTTTAACCTATGTTTAAAATATTGGCCAAAGAATACTGTAGAATCGGTGTGGGGAGGGTCTGCTCTATCCACATGTGAAATATGGTAGGTAAACATCATTTCCAGTCTAAGAATGTATTGGTAAGGTAAAGAAAGACAACATGTAAATCACTGAAGAAAATACCCCAAGTATTATGACAGTAGTTGAAGAAATGTTAGAGGAACTTAATATAACTTTTGTAATTATGTAAATATTTTTTGGTTTTTAATAAAGAATATTACTTTAAATAAATATATTAGTTACCATACATTTCTTGATAGCAATTATTGTTATTCTGAAAAGATAATAAACCAAATATATTAACTGACAAATATATACCAATTTTTTCACCAAACATTTTTTTTTAAATATCTAGCTATAAAAACTAGTATCAAGGTTAATTATGTTCAGATGAAAAAATAAATGCCCATTTCAAATCAGATAATGGTGGTTTAAAGAATCAGCCATTATTGAAATTCCACATTAATCAATTTTTATATTAAACTTTTACAAGACGGTGATATTTTCTATTCATTTTATTAATTTCTAAACCAAATTATTCTAATATAATATATAACAAATCAAATCTACACTGATTATTACATGAATAAATTACCAAACTTTTTTTTTTAATATCTGGCCATATATATGAAAAGTGGACTCATTTTTTCATATGAATTTAATTAAGCTTGATATTAGATGGTGTAACTGGATATTTTTTTTTTAAAAATTGATTGGTAAATCATTTGTTCATTAATTTTCATTCTAACAATAATATATTTAGTTTATTATATATATTGGAGTCATTTGTTTACAAGATTATTAAACTGAATAAAAATTATCTTTATCTTATAGAAGTTTAATGATTGAATAATGTCTTGGTCGATTTAGTATCATCTTGTAATTAATATCTGATTTGCAATCTATTTGAGATCTTAGATATATATGGAAAGGCAATTTATTTATTCATTTGAAAATAATTACCCTTGATATTAAATGGTGAAGTTGTACATTTAAAAAAAGGTTAATTTATTTCGATAAGATGATAGACTGATAATTATATTCAAAAGTTAAGTTATATAAGTCCATAACTTAAAGAAAGAAATGTAAACAGAGGCAAACAATCAGAATGTTTTGCTCCTCATTTAATTAAAATCTTTTAATCTATTGTCCCTGAAGAGTAATGATTTAGGATTAAGAAAATAAACTAATGCATTAAAATTATAGCCTTATGTTGGAATGTTTTCTTCATCTATTTAAATTATTATGTATTTTTAGAAAAAAAATCACACTTTACATCTTTCCAAATACATTTAACTATGAGAAATAACTCACAGGTTGATATACAATAGCAATATTTTCAGTAATATATTGTCTTTTCATCTTCAGATGATTGCTGGTAGCATGAAAATTGAATTACTGACTTAGATTTATAAATACTGAATTTAAAGGGATGTTCTAATCAGCAAAGTTATTCTGCCAAAGGCAGTAGTCATTAGAAATTTTATATGCTTACAGTGTAAAGATTTCTCCTGATTTTTTTTTTTAGAAGAAAGATTAATAAGGTATCTAAACATTATGGATTATTGCACTAAGTGGACTTATGGTGTTATATATCATTATCACCAAAGCAACTTCTGTAAAATTAATTTTTAATTTTTTCTATCTTCACAGTATTCTTGTGTTTACTAATTTAATTTATATTCATTGATACATCTAATTTTTTCTCTTTACAGTTTTGTTTTTTTAATAATTTTTTGATGGGACAGTTAATAATAATACTAACTGCTCATTGAAAAGTAATTAAACACAAAACATTTATAAGAGAGAGAGAGAGAAATATATATTGAGATGGATGCTTTGCTATGTCTCAAATATATATATATAAGTAGAAGTCAAGCGTTGTTAGCCGAGAGGTCATCGCAGCCGCGTTGCAAGCAAGTAGTTGGTTGCAGACGGTTGTGGGTTCGCGTCCCGGCCGATGCCATGACATATGAGAAGAAAAAAAATAGAAGAGGGGGTTTTCAGTTAAAATTTCTGCTTGTAAATTAATTTAAAAATTTTGCTAATTTAAATTATATTAAATGTGTGTTATAAAAGTGTGATCACATATATGTATGCACACACATATGAATTGCTAACATAATTTTGTTTACTAAAAGTAATGTAATTTTTTTTCCAAAAAAATAAACTTTGTAAGTTCTGTTATCTTTTGTATAAGATTATTTTAAAACTTTGTGGAATAAAATTTTAATCTGTTGTAATAAAAAAAATGTAAGAGTTAAGATTGTTTAGATAAGACATGTAATAAAAATAATTAGTATGGAATGTAAAAATGTTTGATTTAAAGTGGTTAAAAACCTGGCTATTTTGAGATGATAATCTAGAAAATTTAGAAAAATTTATGACAGAACAATAGCATAAATGGGTATAAACGCATCCCAAAATCTATTGTTTATTTAAGCTAGGCAGAAGCTATTCATTCATTAATTCAGTCTATCTAATTTATGCAAGCTATTTATTTATTTATTAATTCAGTCTATTCAGATTCAAGCTAGTCATTTATTAATTGAGTGGATGCAACTAGTAGATTCTCTTAGATCAGGATTCCCCAACCCTATGCTCGCGGGCACCATGGCGTTTGCAGACCATTTTACATGTGCCCGATTAGATAAAATATATTTATCTGATACAAATAAATTTAATTTTTAAATTTCTTTTAAATTATTGTATTTTAATCAAATTGTAGGGCATACTATACTTTTACAGCATAAAAATATAAACATTAATTATATGTTAAAATTTTATTTTTGAAATAAATATTTTTTTGTACATTATGTGTATTATTAACAATATCCAACTATAAATTTACATTGAAAAAATAAATGGTTCCCGCCACCTGGTCGGTATTATAGAATGTGCTCTTAAGTGCAAAAAGATTGGGGATCCCTGTCTTAGATGATCTTCATCAGAGATTTATTTGGGACAAGCAGCTGGCAGTTTTTAAAAAAAAGAATGAACCCAATTTTCTTAGTGGTATCTTTCAAAATATGCTAGGCTAAGCATCTCACTAAGACAAATTCTGTGTTCTAAGTCAAACCTTTATCCTCCAACATGTTGTGAAATCATAAAATCTTTAGAAAGCTGATCTACTAAAACTAACTTACAAAGATTGTCAACTGACCACCTGAATAACTATAACTAGAAAATGCAGGAAATTAAAGCAACAATCTTGGTGGACTTAGTGGTAATATAAATTTTTAAATATCATAATAAGTCAGCTTTTGTTATCTGTTTTCTATTTTTATATAAGCATTATTTTTTATTAACTATAATATAAGATTTAAATGTATTTTTCTTTATTTTATGCATCTATTCATTGATATAAGTCATGTCTGAATGTTTTATTTTTTTTTAAAAGTATGTTTTAATTTATTATGTTTAGAAGAAAAAAAATATTATAGAAGAAAGTTTCTTCTCTCATCTTTCATTGGGGGTTTTGGCAGTTTTAAATAAAGTTTTGATTTTAGAATTATTATTATTATTATTGTCGAATAATTTGATTCCTCTCCCCTCCTCTCTTAGAATATTTAACCTAACTTTTTTTTTTTGGAAAACAAGTCTAAAGTTTAATCAGTCTGCAAAATCTTTTAAAGAAGATTGTAATAATGTTTAAAATGAACTTTTTCTTCTAATTAGCATTAGTCAATTTATTTTATATATGTGTATTCGATTTTAGATTTACTAAATTACTTTAACTCTTGTACGCAATATGCTATTATATAAAAAGTGTTTACAGACTTGTGTATGTGTAACTAAAACAAATCTATATGTAAACCACTGTTGTTTTATAGATCTTTTTTTTTTTTTTTTACTTCACCAGGGTAGCTAAGTATCTACCTGGTCGATATTATTGTATTTCCTCTTGTGGCCCAGATCATCTACTAGTTTCACCACTGTTTACTTACTCTGGTATGATCTAGTTTTGGTATAATGAGCACACCCACTTTGTTGATATTCTTGCTAGATATTGGTAAATTCTTCAGAGGCTACCAATCGTTGAGTTGTCTACTTGCTTGTGTTTTGCATGGTAAACTTAGAATT
This sequence comes from Epiperipatus broadwayi, assembly GCA_028023455.1. Lineage (NCBI taxonomy): Eukaryota > Metazoa > Onychophora > Udeonychophora > Euonychophora > Peripatidae > Epiperipatus > Epiperipatus broadwayi. The sequence goes on from JAQFVV010006254.1 coordinate 1,702,000, forward strand.
TATCATGCCTCTCTCATGTTGAATAGCTCTTTTATTTTATCTATAATTATTGGTTGGTATTATATTATCACACACATGGGTCTTTATCATTGGTGCATATATGTGTAACCTCTAGTGAGAGAAATCATATATTTTATTTTTCTTATTAAAAGTCACACATATAGATTTTCCATTCTATTTTATAAAATGCTATTAAAAGATGATTTTAATCTTATTGAAGTACTTGAGTAGGGGAATCAAATTAATTGTCAAAGCTGTCAATAATATCATACTCTCTTAATTAAGACATTCATAGATGCAATATTAATTAATTTTATGATTTACTTTATTTTCTTTTAATTTTAATAAACTTTATTATTATTATATTTATTAAATTAATTTGGCTGACATTTGTTTACTGTGTCTATCTTTCAATTGTTTAAATGTAATAATTGTGTCTTATACTGTGAGCTGAGTTAGGGTCAGGGGCAGGTAATTTATTTTATATCAGGTTGCTCATCATTGTTAATGAATATTCAGTCACCCCAAATAAATTTTCTAATGTTCATTAAGTAGCCTAAATGGCGTCCTCAAGTGATAATGTCCCGAAAGCTGGTGTGAATCCGATACAATATATATATGTATGTCTAAAGTAGTGGGCTATGTATGTACCAACAGAAAATGCAATTAGGAAAACACAAGAATATTTGATAGTGTGGGAAAAGTATAAAGAAGAAAACTTAAAACAACTGACTGCATGATGATAATAAATAACATTCTTAAGTCTCTCCATTGTAATGATCCACAATGTTTTGAAAACACTCATTAGTCTTGCTCATAAAAAAAAAGAAAGAAAGAAATCAGGAGGACTCTCATAAACTTTTAGTATATAGAATTTCTCCTGACTTTTACCTTTTATGGAATGTATTAGTTGCTTAGAGCATCATTTTAAATATTCACAAATCTAAAGGTCATTGTTTCAATTTCCATTTTAGTCTGTTACTGATAAGACCAGCAATACCTGAAAATAATAGGTGTTCTATACGATTTCTAAGGTTAAGTGTATTTGAAACATATAAATTAAATTGGAGTTTTTCTAAAAACATTTAACAATTCAATTAGATGATGAAAATAGTCCAATGTAATAATTGCAAATAATACGCCATTATTACAATTCTTCAGACTAACAATACTGCATTAAATAGTTTTGTTTAAAAATCTAGGTTTAGAATATATGATTAGAACAATAAACAAATTTACAAATGAGAAATTAGCTATTAGAATTCCTGAATTGATTTTTTTTTCAAAAGGAAAAAAATGCAAATTGGTTGATGTATTGTAAAATATTAATTTTGTTATATACATTACAAAACAATAATACTTATTTCATTTATTTATTTATTTTTAGCATTTTTATCTAATTAAAACAAATTTATTCAATTTCTTTCTGAAATGTTTTTTTAAAAAATAAGAGAAAGAAAAACATTCTTTTTTTTATATATATATTTTTTCTTTTGATTGTTTTTGCATTGACTAAACATTTCTTTTGAAAGAGAAATTCATTTCACATGCTTAAATGAAAGCTAGAATAAACTGAAATATCTATTCAAGAAGAGTTCGTCTGTCTTTTAGAATTTTGAAGAAAGTGAAAAAATGACTTTAAATCAGTACATATGTATATTATCAATAAATTAATTAACCATGAAAATATGTATATTTCTGTGAATGTTTGTACTAAAGCTCTGGTTCTAATATTATATCCAATTACAAACAAGTGGGTGAAACAACTATAGAAAAGAATGGAATTTAATACAATTTTCAACACCAGAATAGATAACAATAAAGGAAATTTTATCTGAAATTTCATCTTTATTTTATTTGGGTCTACTAAAGGTAAAATAAAACTGTTGTATTGTTTATTTTAAAATGGAATTGGTAAATGGACGAAGCTTGAAGGGAGTTCTGTATAAAACAAAGGTGTGTGTTTAGATTTGACTTAATAATATACCCATTGCTTATTAAATGTTACTTTGGACAGACTTTATTTCTGACCTTCAACTTGAAAGACTGACCCTAGAAATGTATTAACCTCAATTTTTTTAAAAAATAATAAAAATATTTATTTAACAATTATTTACATGTTAAATTACAGTTTGTTGCTTTATATTATTAGATTATAAATTTATTTATTATTTCTTTGTTTTAAAAAAGAAAAATATTATGAAAATTAGAGGAATAGTTTGTTCATCTTTAGAAATGTTAATAAACAATATGAGTTAATTTTATTAGAAGTCTCCTGAGATGTACAATTCTGTTCATGCAATTGATTGTACATTATTATCATTATTTGTTTTTGAAATAAGAGAGTTTTAATTTTGAAATTATAAGTGTAATAAAAGATGACAGAATAAAGATAAAGTTGTTATCTACTCAGTTTAACAATTACTGCATTAATACTTAAATTATCATTAATTTAATTATGAGTGTAAACTCTCAGGGTCAAACTTATGATTTAATTTCAAAAGCAAAATATCTTGCTATAACTGTGTGACATTTAATATATTGTCTTAATGCTCAAAATTGGATTTATATTTTGATTTTATTAATAAATTTAGTCTATTAAAATTAAATTTTTGGTAGTCTCATTGATTTTAAACAATTTAAATCATGATAATGTCTCATGTGTAAATAGAATTTTATTTTTTAAATTTTAAAAGTCTAGATAGATAGTTTAAATAATATCCTATTATCTTTATTCCTTTCCCTCTACAAAAAATTATTGCATATGTTAGTATATATTTGAAATTATCAGTTGTATGAGATAGTACAGATAGTTGTTGGGTGTTTGAAAGTCTGAATTCAAATCCCCTATATTTATAACAAGCAATCATAACTTTCCCAAGAAGAAACTTTCTTACACAGCAGTGATTTTTCTTCTTTGTTCAATAACATTATATCAAACCTAATACTCTCCAAAAATTCACTAAAGAAGATATTGGCATCAAACTTCATGATTGATGACCAAAAAAGGTCATTTTAAATACATACCAAAAAAAATAACAATTAAAATGTGGCCTTAGGGAATATTTAATCTGTGTATCCTTTATGATCTAAGTAAAAGATAAATTCATTACCACACAATCATTATTAATAGAACTGTCTTCTAATAAAATAAAATACTCATGAGACAAGCAAGAAAAATAATGATCAAGGAACAAAATATATTAAGGCTTTATTTAATGTAACATGTAATTTCTGACATATATTTTAATATTGTACAAAGTATAGAGTGAAATAAAAATGTTTTTAAAAATAAAAAACAAGCATTCATCTTAATATCTCAAGAAATATATTTTGAACTAGTGACTATAAAAAACATAGACTTTAATAAATATATGTATTACATCTTTCACACTTGCTAGTAAAGTAAATAAAATCTGTTTTATGTAAAATAATTTTACTTCATTTTAATATATGATTTGAGATATTTAAAGATATTGCGCAACTGATGAAAGAAATTATGAGAGTTGTATATTTTTGTAGCCTCTAATTTAGAAGTCATTTATTATATAACATCTTACCATAATGGTTTAATATAGTAGTAGAATGTCAGACCCTAAAACATAAAGTTCTCAGATCAATTTCAATTGTGGCATTTTTGACATTCAAATTTCTTATGAACTCCCGAGCAAAAAAGCTGTTGATAACTTATTATATAAAATCTAATTTTTTTTTTTAATTTATATTGAGCTTTCTAGAGGTTACTTTAGTGCACATATTTTGAACTTTATGCCATGGGGTAGTATATAATACTTTGTTTAACAAACAAAGTTAGAAACTTAATTTTAAAAAATGAATATATATTATTCTGATAATTTATTTTTTCTTAAAAAATAAACTGAAAGTTTTATAAGCTATATATATATTAATTTCAATCATTATTCATTATATCCCTATATGTTTGTTTTTATTCAATAGAAGTAGAACTGGACCCTCATCGAACATGGTGTCCTCAAGCAGGTTGTGAAACAGTTTGTACAATTTGCATAGATGATGTTTCTCAACGGTCCTCGGTAAAATGTCCATCAGTAAGTATACTTCATTTGCATTTCTTTTTAGTCAGTAGGAATAAAATCTCAATAATTTATTTGTTAAATTTCATAAACATAATACTGCATTCTCATGGTAATATTAAATTTATTATTTATTATTAAGGAATATAAAAGTGGGAAAATAATAAATCAATAAAAAACAATGAATTAAGGAAAAAAAAAAATTGAGCACAATATGAAAATTGCTTATAAAATGGTAATGAATGATTCATTATCTAGTGATCAAACAATTTAAATTCCTCATCTGTTTTATTTGTTAGAATTACTGAATATATTTAATTATAAATTTGACTTAAGTTAATGCTAATAATTCTTTTAATCTGCTTTGGGTTTAAATAATCAAGTTTGTTTTAAAAAGAAACATTTAATAAATCACTTATGACAAAATCATTAACACCATTTAAAGCACTTTTTAGAATCCTCAATTTTTTTCTGCTGATTTTTTAAATATGAGTATTAAATTTGTAATATTTAGTTTTGTTTTATTGAATAGTAGTCTCATGTAAACTTTTTTTTTTTCTAGTGTGCTTTAATTTTTTGTTCATTTTGTAAAGCAACATGGCATCAGAGTCGGTCATGTGATGAGGTCATGAAAAAAAAAGCAAAGAAGGATCAAGGGTGAGTGGATTATAAAGCCATTGGTAGATGTTATATTTGAAATAGCTTTTTAAAATCATAATTGTAGTATATGGTGTTGAGAATATTCATGTATGATTTGGTAGAAGAATTTTTACCACAAAGAAGTGATTTCTCATTATATTGCCTATTGGAAAAATAATCCTGAAGTCTATTCAAACACTAAATTTTTCAAAGACGTGGATAATTAACTTATCAATATATATATGTACATGTACATTTGAATGTATTCATTTTCTGAATTTATAAATGAATAATTTAAATGTCTTGCATGATGATTGGTGCATTGATAGAGTGCTAGATTCTAAAGCTTAGGATTCATGGATTGTGCCTATGTCTGTCACTTTGAGCACTCAGACTTCTTACGAACTCTGGAGCAATAAAGCCATTTGATTATTTTTATTTTATAATAATTACATTTATTAAAGGTTATAATGATGTAAGCATCTTCATTATTTTGTATCACACTTGTAAATTGGAGATACTAGAATGATAAATTACCACTGGTGATGACCAGGCAAAAAATTCCTACAAAGTTATAATACAAATTGTTAACAAAATCTATAAAATCTTTATTGGTCATAGAGGTCTTAAACGTCATCTTACTTCAGATCTACATGACTATACAAGCAAATGAGCTTGTATTGAAAACATTATTGTGTTTTCATTTTGGTGTCTTAGCTTTATAGTTAACTAAATAGATAAAAGGTGACTGCTGGAGGGTTGCATTAAATCCTAAAGATCTAGATGTAGTGCTCTTAGATACAAGGTTTTTCTCTGATGAAGACTACAAGCTAGAAATTAGTCTGGGGATATTGGATGAATAGCCACTAGATAGAGATTTTGATGCACAAAGCTTCTTGCATCCATTTGAATACTAAGGATTGCACTGTGTGGTACTGTTATATGAGAGTTTGTTACCCTAGAGATCTTATTAGTAAAGGAAAGCTTTTCATATTTGATCTATCATTCTATTTATAGTCAGCATTGATTAATGTTTCAATGTTTTCAAATTATAGAGAATTTGTTTTGATATTATTTCTTGAGGACATAAATATATTCCAAAATAATTTACTATTTCTCTGTTTTCTTATGTTATGATCACTATCATTGTGTTTTGATGATTATTATTTATCTACATGATGATACATATAAGTTGGCAGATTTTTTTTTTGGCATATTTTTAATGGTCCAGAACTTCCTGTCTGTAAATAAATACTAGATGATACTTCTTTCCTTGTGGAAATACTCATGAAAACTAGTGGTTAAGTCCTATTTTCAAATCTAATCAATCATCACTATTGAACAGATATTAAATATAAGAAAAATCATGTGTTTTTTACCTATTACTCTGCTTTATTCTCCTTTTTTACTTATTTACAACTATCCAATATTTTTTGTGATACTAATAAATAATACATTAGAGTGATAGAACTCTATTTCAGATCTTTAAATTAGGCAGATTCCATCCTCATTAACACATAACACAATTTGAACTTTCATTACTGATAGAGCTTTTTCTAAAAATTTTCATAGGCAAAATTAGAATTATTTGACAATCTCATAATCTTTTTCAGGAATGAATCATATTAAGTGTAGAAAGTATTAAGGATGAATAGAAATGCTCAACCATTAGTTTAATAAAATGACAAGATTTGTACCAAATGCCAAATCATAATATGTTTATATATAAAAATAGGCCATCATGGTATATTATTCACAGACATGCCTTTAAAAATATAATCTAGTTGGTTAAAGCATCATCTTAAAATTCAGTAGTCATGAATTTAAAAATATCAGATTTGATCCCCATGCTAGTTCTGCCAATGATCATGCCAGAAATATCTGACGAAGAGAGCAGAATAATATATTCAAAATGTTGTGTTCTACACTAACCGTGTGCTATTACTAATAGCTAATTGTATTTGAAAAATTTAAATAAAATTAGAGATGGAAATATTACTATGATCATTCACAAATCATTTGATGAATAGATTGGCATTATAATGTGTACAAGAGACCAGATTTGATCTAAGATTGACATCTTTTACAGTTTTCTCAATATCATTATTTGTGGCCACCAGACACACAAATAAGCTAAGCTAGTTCTTTTATACAAACTATTCTCCTTCATATAGCACATGATTCTTCCCTTAGTTGGAATTAAAACGTGGTCAGTCATAAGAATGCATGTTTTACATTTAGATAAACATTGCAAGCATTTCAGATTTGTGGCAGTACATAATTTGGTTGCACTTATAGTCAACTGTGTTTAATCCAATTGATTGATATCCCACATTATTTTTCATCTACTCTGCTACAATTTTGCTATTTAGTCTCTTAAGATTTGATTTAAACAGTGGTGGAAATTTGTTCTGGATTATAAATTTCAGTTTGGGCTTCTTGATACATTCAATACTAATTTCCTGAGATCGGAACCAGTTATGTCTAAGTATAGGACTGAGATTTTTAGCTACTACTTATAACACTACATTTTTTGTTCATATGGTTAACTTTTACTAGTACTATCACTATTTCTTTTATATCAATAGGATTCCTGTTTACGTCTGTAGTGATCAAATTTGTCTTTTTGATTTGAATACCATTATTCCATTTCCTATTAATGGCAAATCCAATCCTATAAAGCAACGAATGATATGCCTGTTCCAATTTTATTACAAATTTTGACATCTATTATATGTATTCTCAATTTCTGTTATTTTATTAACATTTACTGAACTCTTGAATATTTCTAGCTTTGATTTATTATTGGCCTGTAAATCCATGTTAGCCATTCTTTGTTTGCATTTTCAAACTTTTGACAAATGATCTGTTAGTCCACAATTTTAATTCTTTACTTTTCTAAATTTATACATTTCTTTATATGTCTTTTTTGTCCACAGCAATAGCAAAGACAGAAAGCCTTCTTAATATTCTTCTCCTTCCTATTTATGTGTGATTGGTTTGAAGTGTAGATTTAACTTTTGTAGCAACTCTTCTAGGGAATATCTTCAGGCACTTTTGGGTTACACAGATGATTAATTATTTGAGGCATATCTGCAACATTCACATAAGAATAACAACTTTCAGTTTAATCTGCACAATGTTATTTATTATCAGGTATCTTTTGAAATGACTAACATATATTTGCCATTACACTGCGATATTTATGTGGAATGATACTCTGATTCTTGAGATTACACGTATTTAGGGGATCGAGTTTGACCTAAGTCAGAGCTGTACAATCATTAAATTATTTTAGAAATAGTACACAAAGTAAGTTTTAAACTTAACGAGTTTATTACTCAGAATAAATAATAATAGTAAATTATTCCATGAATTAACTCAGTTTTAATCGTGCACAAAACAGTTCTTTATAATGTTGAACTGTAAAACTGTATTTTTCTTATTGCAGTACTTTATTTTTCTCTGTTAACTCCTCTTTGTTTACTTTTCACTATAATGTGTTCTTCAGCATATTACACTGCTTGTGCATTGCTTATTTTCAAGCATCATACTGCCTGCATACACACTTTATACATTGTATTGCTTTATCATGTTCCTAAATAGTTAGTTTTGTTTTACATGACTTAATTTGTATAAATAGTTTGATTAATATTCACTTGCAAATTGGCATATCTACATTATTTTCACATTTGCCTAATTTTAGTTATTATACATACTAATTTTTTCTAGAGTCGATTGTCTTCTAATATTGACTACTTTTATACTCACACTCATAAAACTTTATTTACTCTTTATGCATTAGTGCAGGGGTCCCCAACCTTTTTGTACTTAAGAGCACATTCTATAATACCGGCCAGGTGGCGGGCACCATTTATTTTTTCAACCAGGTGGCGAGCACCATTTATTTTTTTAATATAAATTTATAGTTGGATATTGTTAATAATACACATAATGTACAAAAAAATATTTATTTCAAAAATAAAATTTTAACATATAATTAACGTTTATATTTTTACGCTGTAAAAGTATAGTATGCCCTACAATTTGATTACAATATAATACAATAATTTATAAGAAATTTTAAAAACTAAATTTATTTGTATCAGATAAATAATTTTTTATCCTGTTCAGATAGCGGCGGGCACATGTAAAATGGTCTGTGGGCGCTGTGGTGCCCATGGGCATAGGGTTGGGGACCTCTGCATTAGTGTATGCTATTTTTAGTCAAATGTAACACATTGGAACAAGAAAATGGACATTAATTGCAATTTTATTTAACTAATTATTTGGGATTATGATTTGTGAATGATTGCAGTAGTGTTTCTATTTCTAAACATACCCACATCTATCTGCTTTATTCGTCAAAGCTGAAGAAAATTAATTTTTTACATTTTAATGTATTTATGTAAATAAAAGTTGTTGTTTTTTAAATATATATTTTTTATTTAGTATTATGTTTGTTCTAATATTATGGGTAAAATTATATGATGTATAATATTTTAAAAAATATTTTTCATAGGAAAAAAAAAAAAATTTTAATTAATTCTGGGAATATGTTGTCTGGCCTTGGTTAATGAATCTTTAAATACCTATATCCCAGAATTAGCTTGAATGACAGCTGGATGGATAATTTAATGAGTGGTTCATATTTAATTATTTGAATTTTTTTCTACATATGTGTGATATGCTTAATTGTTATTTATTTATTCAGGATTCCTTTCAATTGCAACGAAGATGCAGTAATTAAGCGTTGTCCGCTATGTCATGTGCCTATAGAAAGAGATGATGGTTGTGCACAGATGATGTGCAAACGCTGTAAACATGTTTTTTGCTGGTATTGTTTAGCTTCATTAGATGTGAGTAAATTAGTTGCATTTTTGAAAAAATTAATTTTATCAAAAATATTAATTTATTAAGTTGTTAATATCATGTTATAATTAACTGCTTGTTAAGTATGATTCAGTTATCAATTATACTAGATATGAACCTGAAGCGTTTCAGTTAATCTTGAAGGCATTTTGAGAATTATTTGTGCTTCCAAATCAAATTCATTTTAGTTTACTGTCTGGAGCCTTTTAGTTGCAAAGTAACTGAATATAACGAGATCCTTTGAACACTGTTTTCATATAAATTAATGTATTGCAGAATTTATAAGTATCTATTGCCTAAAAATTTCAAAGATAATCTTTATTTTATTACAAAAATTTAATTCTTTCACACACAAATCAATCACTCTGTAATTTGCATCTAATGGTGAGATAATACTTAAATATATTATCTGCATATTTTATTTTTCTCTCCAGTAGTTATAGTCAAAACAATAAGCAAGGGGGAAAAAATTATCTAACAGTACTTATGGAATTCAAAGGTTTTATTCCAATGGGCTTTCTGGTTGATCAAAAAGCCTATCATTGTATTATATTGTTTAGTTTTCCTCATTGAAAAAGTGAAAACTATTTTCTATTGGAAATAAAAAGCTGGAATTAAATTCATTCTTCCAGGATAACACTCATCTCCATATTATCAGTTTTATTAATAGCAGCTGAAGTGGATGTTCTGTCCTACCCTGACTAAATTTACTATTAATTTGAGGCACATTTATCATTTCTTAACATTGAACATATATCATTTGTATAGATCATTTAATATTTGAATACAGGCACTCTTCATATACCTGGAGTCTAATTGTAAATATAGGGGATTTAAACTCAGACTTTCAAGCACCTTTCAACTATCCACACTATCTCTGATCACTGATACACATGATCACACAAAAAAAGATCTTTTCTAAATGTGTGTGATAATATGTGTCAGTGATATGAGATAGTGTGGATAATTGAAAGGTGATTGAAAGTCTGAGTTTAAATCCCCTATATTTATAGATCATTTAAATAAATTTACTATTAATTTGAGGCACATTTATCATTCCTTAACACCGAACATATTATTTTTTTAAGTCAAGCTTTATGAAAAATCCTAAACAGTTTTTTTTTTTTAGACCCACTAGTAAAGCCAACTGGATTTGATTTTCCCAGATTTTATTGCTTCTTCAGTAATCTTTGGACAATTTATGATTGCTGAGCACAAATAGATCAGCTAATTCATATGCTTAATAGATGGTTGGATTTTAATATGCAAGAGATTTCAGAATAATGATATAGTAATTGAAATTATGCATAATAGATACATGAGTTGTTTGTTTTTTTTATAGTGTAATTAAAAATTTTTTCAGAATATTGGCACAGATTTATTGCCATCATTGAAAAACTATATTAAAATTAGAACATAAAAATTTTCTGTTCTTTAGAAATAAATTCTCTGAATGCTGCTGAAAGGAGACCCTTTGATTCCTCTTGCAGGCCTTAAAGGAATCGAGCAGGGCAAATTCCTAATGTCCACTCCATACGTTCTTGTCGTTGCAGCTGTTATTACTATGTGATTATTCATATAGTATATGAACATGGATGGGCTGCTCACCAACACGCATTAGCCAGTGTGGTGAGTTTATTGGCTTTTTACCTCTGAGTTTAAGATCAAGAAACACCATGGTCTTTCTTCTCAGTGCCTGATAAGGCAGAATGAATGTTTGTGTAAATGATAAATATTTTTCCAATACATATATACAATTATGACAGACAAAAATAAAGCATGGCCCTTATTCCCAGGAGGCTGTAAAGTCACCAACCAAGGCAGCGGTTGGTGGCCGAAGGCGGAGGGTGCTAAGAATCCCCTGATTGCGGACCCAGGCTGCCATTTGATGACGACTTTTTATTTAGGTACTTACAACTGCAGATCACTTTCAAGTGAAGGAAGATTGCAAGAATTAGAAGAAGAACTGTCTTATATTAAATGGGACATTATTGGACTTTGTGAAGTTAGAAGAAAAGGAGAAGAAACAATTGATTTAAAAAGTGGACATATACTCTATTATAAAGGCACACGTATTGGAAATACAAGTGGAGTAGGATTCATTATAAATAAAAAGTGGAAGAACAATATTGTGGAGATTGATGGTGTATCAGACAGAGTGGCAAGATTAGTTATACAACTTAATAGCAGATACCAAATGCAGATAATTCAGGTTTATGCCCCAACAAGTTCTCATAGTGATGAAGTAGTAGAAGATTTTTATATGGATGTACAAAAGGCTTTTGATCAGAGTAAACAACATTTTAAAATTGTTATGGGAGACTTTAATGCTAGAATTGGTAGACAAATGAAAGATGAAATTGCTGTAGGTAATTTTGGTTATGGTAATAGAAATGAGAGAGGACATAGACTTGTGGAGTTTGCAGAAAAAGAAAAACTTTATATTATGAATTCATTTTTTGAGAAAAATGTTAAAAGGAAATGGACATGGAAGCATCCAAATGAAGGTACAGCAGAATTGGATTATATTTTGACTAACAGAAAATACATATTTCAAGATTGTAATGTTCTTAATAAATTTAACACAGGAAGTGATCATCGATTAGTAAGGTGTAAGTTACGTGTTAATGTAAAACTAGAAAGACAAAAATTATTAAGAAAAACAATATTTACAGTTGATATTCCTAATCTTCAGAAACATTCTAATGAATTTAAATTAGAACTTACAAATAGGTTTCAAGTGTTAGGAGATTTTGAACATGATACAGATTTGAATGAAATTAATATGAAAATAACTGATACACTTTTAAAAACTGCAACAAAGATAGCTGGTAGAAAAAAGCAGCAATTGACTAATAAAATTTCTACTGAGACTAGAGAATTTATGAAGAAAAGAAGGAATATGAAGATATACAAAAATGATGTATTAAAAAGAATTGAATATCTCGAATTTTGTAAAATGGTACGGAAAAGAGTTGAAAATGATATAAGAAAGTATAACTGTGAAATAGCAAGGAAAGCTGTAGAAGAAAATAAAAGTCTCAAAAATGTTAAACAACATTTTGGTATTGGTAGGAAATTTATATCTGCAATAAGAAAAAAAGATGGAATTATTACTAAAAAGAGAGATGACATCATGAAATTGGTAGAAGATTTTTATCAAGAATTATATAGTAATAAAGAACAAGTACCTCCTATATCTATTACATCTTCCGAATTGCCCAGAATTTTAAATGAAGAAGTGAGACATGCAATTAAGTGTATGAAGAAAGGAAAGGCTCCAGGAAATGATGGAATTATAATTGATATATTAAAAGAAGCAGGTGAAGAAATAGAAACAATTTTAGCAAAGTTATATACCAAATGTCTAAATGATAAAGATGTACCGGAAGATTGGAAGAATGCAGTAATAATATTAATATTTAAAAAAGGTGATAAAGAAGATATTAGAAATTACAGACCTATCAGCCTTTTATCAGTTTTATATAAAATTTTTACCAAGATAATTACAACTCGTCTACAGAGAACTTTGGATTTCCACCAACCAAGAGAACAAGCTGGATTTAAAAGTGGTTTTAGTACAATAGATCATATCCAGGTATTGAGAGAAGTCATAGAAAGGACAAACGAATATGAGTTGTCATTATGTTTTGGATTTGTAGATTATGAAAAGGCATTCGATTCTATACACATTTCTTCAGTGATTAAAGCATTGGATCATCAAGGTATAGATCCAGGATATTGTCATATTTTAAAGAATATTTATAAAAATGCAACAGCAACAATTAGATTACATAATGATACTGGAAAAATCAACATTGAGAAAGGTGTAAGACAAGGTGACTCCATATCTCCAAAACTCTTTACAGCAGTGCTGCAAGAAGTATTTTGTGGATTAAAATGGGAAACTAAAGGAGTGAAAGTAAATGGAGAGTATTTAAGTCATTTAGATTTCGCAGATGATGTAGTTGTTTTTGCAAATAATGCTTCAGAGCTGCAGGAAATGTTGCAGGAGTTAGCAGATGAAAGTAGAAAAGTAGGACTAAAGATAAATGTTAAAAAGACTAAAGTAATGTTTAATCGATTTGCTCAAAATATGAAAATAAAGATTGATTATGAAGAATTAGAAGAAGTTAACAGTTACAAATACCTTGGTCAGATTATTAATACAGATGGAAACATAATGGAGGAAATTAATCATAGAATTAAACTTGGTTGGAGTGCTTTTGGTAGAAATAACTTGATACTAAAAGGAAATATGCCTATGTGTTTGAAAAGGATGGTTTTTAACAAATGTGTTTTACCAGTTCTTACTTATGGATCTGAGACTTGGACACTTAATAGAAGAGCAATACAGAGACTTCAGACCACTCAAAGGAGTATGGAGAGATGTATGTTGGGAGTAACAAGAAGAGATCGAAAACGCAATGTATGGGTAAGACAACAAACAGGTGTTACTGACCTTATTGAAAAAATTAAAAGATTGAAATGGAGTTGGGCTGGACATATTGCTAGAAGAGATGATAATAGATGGACAATTGAAATTTTTAACTGGATTCCAAGAGATTGTAAAAGACCCAGAAAGAGACCACATGTGAGATGGATGGATGAAATAAGAAAATGTGCAGGGTTGTTGTGGAGAAGAGAAGCTAAAGATCGGAGAAGATGGATTAAACTTGGAGAGACCTTCATCCTGCAGTGGATTGATAATGGTTGATGATGATGATGAACCTCATGCTTATCTTTGTCACCCATCATTAATCCATGTCAAGGCAACATTATGAATAAATAAGAAATGAATCTCTATTTCTTAACAATTTAAAATGTTGTCTTATCAATAAATTAGGGACTGGTGACAGATAAGCTTTAGAATTGTGGTGAAGTTATTTATATATAATGTTTTTTTCACTTTTGGCAACCCAAATAAATGCAAATATTTTTCCAATATAACTTGATGGCATTATATTTATATATAGAAGTAAATCATGTGCTCAACATTTAAAAGATCTTTTGTCTATAAATAGTGATGTTAGCATCATATCACAATTGTACTGTCAGCACATCGATACTCATTCATTCAATCCAGATTAACCTGAAACATTTAATCACAGGACAAATAATAACTGGATATTCATTTACTGATCAATATTAAACGATTAACTGGATTGGTCTGCAAGTGAAAGAAAAATCATAAGATTTCTTGTGATCTGAAAAAATTTCTTTGTTCATTTACCTCAGTGAAATGTCAAGTCATGGATCTGGCAGACTGACGCTTATATCCACTAACTATGTCTATATAAGGTCTTTCCAATTTTTGGTATCCTATTTAAAATGGTTTTTTTTTTATATATATCTTTTTCTGTCCTTTTTAATTCATGTATGTATATTTGTAGATAAATAAATTATAGAATCTTCTTTCATATATTTCAAGTGGAATTTCACCCTTGCTGCAAATAAATAAAAATGACTGAAAGATTCAGGGAAGGATGACCTTATCTTTCAGCCATCTTTGAAATGACTATATTTTATTGGCAATCATTTTCTATAAATAAGTGGGATACCACTTGTCAGATTCAATCTAAAATTTTTAAATTTTCTTTTTTCATTTACGTAATTATATATCAATTATTGTTATAATTATCTTTTTATCATGCACATTTTTTTACTTCTGTATTTTTTATTTATTGAAACTTTTACATTTTTATATTAAATAGTAAATATTTAATTTAATCATTATAAAAAATAAACAGTATTTAATAAGAGACTGTAAATGTATGACCAATATTCTCTCATTCCTTTATTTCATTTCATAAGTTATATAAGTATACACAGAATTAAAGAGAATAGTTTTAAGAATGTATATGTATGTATAACAAGAATGTTGATAGCTGGAAATTTATATATATATATATAAATTCAATGAATATAAATAAATATTACAGAAATAAAAAAGTGCATATGATAAAAAGATATTATATAATAATAATTAATAAAAGAGAAGTAAGTAGTTAACAAAAGACTATTGATTGAATAATATATATTTTGAATGTATTAGTAGCGTTAAATGCCATGTAATTCTAATAAGCAATGAGTGTCTGTAATAGTTTATAAATAATTAAAAGATTTATTATCTATTTAAAATATTATCACGTTAATTATGTAATATATTCTTTTTAAACAGGATGATTTTCTTCTTCGTCATTATGACAAAGGTCCATGCAAAAATAAATTAGGCCATTCAAGAGCATCTGTTATTTGGCACAGGACTCAGGTAAGACAGACTGTCTATATCTGGATGTCTTAAATAATTGAGCTTATTTGTTTTGTTTTTTTAATTTCATTGAATTAAATTTTTTATTTTTCATAATCTTGTTACACCAAATAGTAAATAAGTTCACAAAATCTGTAAAATAATAAATGACTAGTTTATTTTTTTTCATTGAAATTTATTATTGAATATCTTTAACTTATTGAGAATTTTTTTTTTTTACATTCTTTCATGTATATGTAATATTGAAATAATAAAAGGAAGCTTTTGTTTTGATTCGTGTGGATTTTTCCAGCAATTACTTGTTTGTTATGAGAATTCCTATTCTATCTATCATATTGCCAAAAAAGGAATTTTGTAAAAAAGTAATTTATTATAATATTTTTGGTTTTTATATCATCCTTTAAGAAAGGATATTAAATGTTAAAAATCTTTGTAAAATTATGAATTAATTAATTCTATACCCCCCCCCCCTTGTTTTTATACATTCTTTCTATCTGTAATGTATTCTGCAAAGTAGCCCCCCACCCCACCCCCTTGTTTTTAATTTAGTAAAATATTTGAACATTGATGCACAACATTTTTCAAAAATTTAATCCAATTTTAATTGATTTTTTTTTTATAATCATCACTATTTTTATCTTTCCTCCTCTTACATATATATGTAACATTTTTTTCCCAAGAAAACAAACATTCTATTAATTTATTACAGTCAATGTAAAAATAAAATTATTTAGATATGACATATTTTTTTACTTTGCAACTATATAACTAGTATATATAATAAAAAGGAGCAAATAAATTATTGAAAAGCAAAATATATATGTATAGAAAATGAAAATAAAAACTTTATTTTATATTTCAGTCAAATTCAAATCTTATGCATTTTCATAACATAGTTATAAATAAGTCAATTATTTTATATAGCGCGATGTTTTTTTATAAACAATAATATTTAAACAGCATTAAACTGTTGCACATGCGCTTTGGATTTTAAATATAAAATGAATGAATACTAACACTTCAACCACATGATACAGTCTTTAGAAAAGACAGAAATGTAAAATAAGTTTACTGATTCATTGAATATATTAATCAGATTTTGGGGGGGGGGGGTATGTTAATAGAAATAATCCACTCTAGTGATTTTCTTTAGAACTATTTATGTAAGATTAAAAAATCAATATGTATCAGATGCTTTTGTCAACCAATTCTCCAGACTAATTTTCAGTGTATTGGTTTTTATTATTGAGGAAAATTATATATATCCATCCAGCCACATATTTCTTTTTTTTCATACTATTCAATAATTTGAAAGTTTAATACCCTAAATCCCAATTAACTTACTTATATAGCTATACATATCTGATACTCAGTCAACAACTACATATTTTAGTAATATCAGATTGATATTTAATCTTTTGGCAAAACAAAATATCGTGGGACTCTTGCTTTACATTTAACATTTACGTAGTAAATGAATTCTCTTATCATTTTAGATTCATATGATACTTCGTGACATATGTTGTCATTTTGAGAAATGATCAAAAATTCCTACATATAGTCTATTATTGAGTACAGTAATATATTATAACAGAATGGATAATTTTAGGTGAAGTGGGAGATCTAAAAATCATCTTCCCCAAAATAACATATTTCATATAATATTTACAAAATATATAATATTTAAGTAATATTTATTATCAAAAAATATATAAGTAATGTTATATATTCTAAAAATATGAGAGATCACTCTGGGGTAACAGCCCAGTTAAGTCACTATTATAAGCATAATTCATCAGCATTATAAATAAGTAAGTATAAGAATAAGTAATACTCATTCATGATCAAAATACATCAACAGTCCATCTTGCGACTGGATTTGAAATGAGTCTACTGTAGACCAGACTAACTATATGAGCCCTTGCCCACTTGCGACAATTATTTAAACCTTAATTTGGAAGCACAAACTTAAGTACTACTCCATCTGTATATATAACCATAAAAACAATATTGATGGGATATTAAAATATGCTGATCATCATCAAAGCTCTGGCCACTTAATACCATTAATGTACTGGCTAACTGTAACTTAAATTCTTATAGAGACTAAACTAAAATAAAATGTAGTGTATGGCCTTTAAAGAATATTCTCTTTGTGCCAACCAGGATGATGATGATGATCATTGATGAGAATATCATCATCATCACTGGATGCCCATAAACATTAATATACATCCCCTTCCATATATCAGACTTATGCTCAAATCTAGCTCAGAGAACATAAGCTCTATAACTGTTACTGTGATCAAGAGATGATGCAATAACAATTAAAAAAATGATATTAAGGTCTGCAGAATTCAGCTATATACATAGAAGTCTTCTGATTTTGATTAATATACAAAATAAAACTATTACATTGTTATTTACAATATCTCTTAATTGGGTTACATACAACATATATATATATGTGCACAGGCACATTTTATAATATACAATGAAAATATTTCAATTGACATTTAATAAAATTTTAAAAAATTATTAAATTTTACATGTTTTTACTTGACACTAATTGATATATATATATACATACAGATATGTGACATAATAATTTCTGAAGATACTTGCCATAAATTAAAAATACATGATCAAAATTTTTAAGTTATATTTTAATGCTAAGTTTACTTAAACATATATATAATCACACAGATGTGTGATATTAATTTATTAACACAACATATTTGAATTGTTGTAAAATAAATTATTAAAATTTATGTGTGTGTCTATTTGACACACATTGATATATACAACCACAGATAATAATTTCTGAACATATTTGAATTTGTCAAAATAATAAAATTATTAACGTCTGTCATAATTAATTCCATTTTGAATATACATAAATTTCACTGCTTTAATAATAAAGGCTTTTCCCTTCTCTTTTTTAAAAATAAATAAATTCAGTCTTGACAAGATTATTGTTGATTGATTAATTATAACCATCTTTAAATTTAGATTTTAAATGTTTCTCTTTTTTTTTCTTCAACAAACGATTTAAGATCATTGTTCTCTCTCTCTATATATATATATATCATTATCACAGTTCACTCTTAATTATAACATCTTTAAATTTAAAATATGAATTTTAGAATGTTATTTTTACTAAAGAAATTGTTTAAAATTTTGTTCTTGTTATATATAACACTACTCACCATATATGTTTATTTGTGCTTTGCTTATACAGAAATCAACATACATATAACTTAATTCTTTAGCAAGCTGAGATATTTCTCTTGGTGAGATTGGTTTATAGTCACATCAGAAAAGTATAATTCAGATATGGTTGGCATTCAATGATCTCCCTTTTATCTAGGATTTGATAGACTTAAGGCCAGCAAGCTGTTTTCTAGGACATATTTGTGTAGGTGAATTGATCCATTGGAAGTTGATCCTGACTTTATGTGAATCAAAACTCTTCTATAGTGAATTATAGAATAGCCGCTGAACTTGTCCCTTTGCCTTTCGATAGATCTTCATGGGAGTTCTCTCTAACTCTGGAAAATCAACTCTGCTAGCCAACTCCTTCTCAAAAAAACTACTATTAGACAACTCAATATTTTTATCAATAATTTTATATATATAGTCAGCTGGGGTGACAAAAATACACTAATTAAAAATTGTTTTTATTATCTCTTGATTAAAAACAATTTGAATCCTTTTAAAAGCACTTTTAATTAAAAGCTACATTTGGAAATTTTAACAAAATATAAACCACAAAGATTTTTAAAAATAGATAATAGAAATGTTTACAATTATCAGTTCTATTTTAATATAAAACATGTTAGTTTTTAATTTCAAAATCAGAATACAATATTAATTAGACCTTTTTAACTGATTTAAAACAAAATTTTATTTTAAATCCAGACTTATTTAACTCTTTACTGTGATTTTTACCCAGGGAAATGAAGAAAATATCTACAAAATTTTTGTCAGTGTTTATTTCTACTTTTCCTTTCAACTTTATATATATATTTGTGCACACACATTATGTTATTGTGTGCCATGTAACACAATGTCACAATATATACTTGCTTATCTATTAAATGGCTTTGTGCTTAAGTCATTATTTTAAATAGTGCGAAAAAAGTTGGCTGCTGTATGGATGGCAACTAATGCTCCTCACTGAGAGAAGTCAATAGCTTAGAAATGAGTCTGAGGATTTGTTTAGCCATCTGGTATCTATAGATTACTAACGTTTGTATAAATGGCTCTAGAATATAGTGGATCATTTCTGTATGTAAATTAGAAATTAGGTAATACTTTGTGCTGATAAATGTGTTGCAATATAAGCTAATTCTTATTTTTTTCCCCCATAGTTTTTATCATTCAGATGTACACACTCACAAATTTTTCACATGCTCAACTTGTTTTGAGTTTATTGACCTTCGAGTATTGAATTGACTAACATAGCCCACAACAGCTTTATTTAGTTTACTCAACTAAGATTGTTTTTTTTTTTTAATTTTCTTAACTGGGAATCTACCTAGAAATTATTTAATGATGAATCCGCCATTAACACTATTGTGCGGAGGATTTCATAAATTTATATTTTATAATTTTAAATAGTTATGTATAAAAGAATAATAAAAAAATTTCAAATAAAATATTGATGTTCGAGTTTAATGGTGTTTGAACTTCAGCACATAGCCCTTATTTTACAAAGACAATAGCAGTATTTTTTTCATGTCTTAGCAAGAAAACTTAATCATGATGTTATTAATGCACTTCATGTTGATTTTAGTTTAAATTGAAAATATATTTGGTAATTCCTTTAATTCTTTTAATATAAAATATATTTCTTTATTGACAATAAAAACAGTTTTTTATATATTAAAAATAAACTATATATATATTTTCAGGTTATTGGAATATTTGCTGGCTTTGGTGTTTTACTACTTGTTGCTTCTCCATTCCTTCTTTTGGCGGCACCTTGTATTCTCTGCTGCAAATGCAAAGTGTGCAAAGGTTGTGAAGAGGAAGAGGATTTAGGAACTATATGATGTCACAAAAAAACTCAAGCTGTATATCATTATTACTTCTTATGGAAGGTTGGACTATTTCATGCCGTGCATGGTTTTTCTTTGCTGCTATCGTGATATAATATTTGCTGCTTCATGTACTAGAAGCAACTCGTCATGGACATTCATTTACATTCTTTTTTTCCAGAGATATTAATGGCTGACAATTGCAATATTGTCAAAAAAAAAAGACTTTGTATTATTTTTATTCTCTATTCTTAAAGAAATGAGTTATTAATTATAATCTACATTTATCATTTCATTACTCATTAGATTATCTTTTTAAAAACTATTAAAATAAATTATATTGTTATTTGGATGTAGTGTTTTATTTTAGTATAATCATTTCAAAAATTTGTTTTATTTGCTAAATAAGATGCTTTCAATTTTGATTAGCAGTTTTTGTGACTTATGCCCAATGTGGCTGCTTGATAGCGTTGTTGCTTGCAAAAATAATGAAATGTAACATTACCAGGCCAATAATTTTTTGCTTTCTGTTCTCTGACAATTTTTAAAAGTATTTTTAAAAAATTTACAAACCAACATTATTTTCTAAAATTACATTATACATTTCTGCATGTAGTGCAAACCGAGCTGTGCAGGGGGGGTCGGGGTCAATGGTTTTGCCGATCTGAAGGATCACCTAATACTTGCAAAAATCTGAGCAAACCAAGCTTTCAGCACGTAGCATGTGGGGATGACAACGATGGTTTTGACGATATGAAGGATCAACCAATATATGCACTAGTCTGAGAAAACAAAGATTATGATTTCCAAAACAGCATACAATAGCTATTTCATTACTCTCATAGCTGTTCTCCCGCAAATGTGCATTTTCATGTGACTTTTGTGAAATGGTTCTGGGACATATCCTTTTGCAATTGTTTTCACCTTCCAAGATGTGTAGGAAAATGCGTGATGCGTTTACAATTATTAATATGTAATAGTACATCAGGTAAGGTGTAAGATCGTTACTTCCAATGCACATAAAACACTTATGGCCAATTGAATTCCATACACCCTCACATCCTGCTGTAGCAATCTGTGAAGTGCATGCACTAGTCTGAGAAAACAAAGATTATGATTTCCAAAACAGCATACAATAGTTATTTCATTACACTCATAGCTGTTCTCCTGCAAATGTGCCTTTTCATGTGACTTATGTGAAATGGTTCTGGGACATATCCTTTTGCAATTGTTTTCACCTTCCAAGATGTGTAGGAAAATGCTTGATGCATTTACAATTATTAATATGTAATAGTACATCAGGTAAGGTGTAATATCGTTGCTTCCAATGCACATAAAACACTTATGGCCAGTTGAATTCCAAATACCCTCTCATCCTACGGTAATGATCTGTGAAGTGTGTGCTCTTTACATAGTGACGCTAAGCACAGTGTGCTACACCATCTAGGCCTTCTAATGGCTAATATGAACAGAACTGTTCTATAGGCTGTAAGTTGGGCCACGTAAACTGCATGTTTCTGTGATTTTAACAATGCCATCAAGCGGCCATGTTGGACATAACTCACAACTATCGATTTTACAATAAGAAATGGGTGTGGACATTCACTAACGTAACATTTTTATTTAATATTATAATCATTATAAAGAAATCTATAGAAATTCCAAACAAGAAATAAATTCACAGGTGTTTATTAGTTTTTAATTCTGCCACATATACATAAATATATTAGTTTTAGCAATATAAGTGTATGGAATTTGATCATAATTATATAAATTATAGGCTCTTAAATTCCATTATGTAATAGACATGTATAGTGACTATGATAATCATGATTTTGTTGATGAAAATCTAGTAGAAATATCAAATGTAGCTGGCTTTGTTATTGGATCTGGAAAAAGAAATTTGTTCGTAGCCTTACAGGTTCATTTTTTACACTAATACCATATTTTTTTGATTATTTGAATAGTTTTTAATTGAACAATCAAAAAGACCTTGATTAGATGCTTGTATCTAGTGATAATATTATCTTGAGTTAATAATGTTATTTACTTAATAGGCTAAATATTATAATTAGCAGTGAACAATATTGCAAAAAAAAAAAAACTATTTTAGATGATGGTAGTGGCATCATAAATATAATAATTTTATTTGCAATCCATTAGCGATAATTTCGGTATTTTGGGGAAAACTGAATAATGATCCATACTTAAAACGATTTATAGAACAAGAAAATTGAAAATGCATTAAATACCTTGATTTGTTAACCAAATGTATGACAGTAATAATGCAAATAAAGCCTATTAATATTTTTGATTATATCAATTCTAAATCATTAATGTATACAGCTTATAAATATAACAATCAACTTTTAAGCTATCAACAATCTCAACCTGTAGTCATCTACATTCATAAACCTACTAAAGCCTTGAGTAATTGGCTTTATTGAATTAAGTTATGAATATGCAGGATTTAAAGCTTTTTCATACTGTAATCAAAATTTGGGCAGTTTTTGCAGCTAATAAAAAGGATAATATTGATAAATATATACAACAAGTATACATTTTTAAGCATGTGAAAAGATTTGTATTGAATAGTATTACAGTTACTGAAAATAAATCTTGGATGGGCCTTGCATATATACTTTCATTTTTCAACAAAAAGACTATCTGAAAAAGAGTATAATGTGAGTTTTTATTCAGCACCATATTGAAATCGATTAATTAATAAGACTATAGATAATTTAATCATATGCACAAATTATATTATGTAATTAAGTGCCAGGAACCAAACTGACCATATTTTATGTGTGATTTGAGGATTAATATAAGGAACATATTTTTATAATAAAACCAAAAAAAAAATCTAAAATATCTTTTATCACTATTATTCTTTTAGTATTCTGATATTTTGCAATTCCCTTTTTGTTAAACAATCTATCTATGTGAATTCTATTTTAAATGGCACATTTGTTACTTATTATAATATATATCAAAACTCTAAATGTCAAATCGTTTTAAAGTTTAGAAGTTTTATTCTTTCAAAAGATTGCACAAAGGACTTTAAATCGATTTGATACTTCTAGTTTATATATTTATATCACTTGATATTTCAGCAATAAATTAATATGCATATCTCTTAAAATATATATCGTAAATAAATATTTTTATTAATTATTGAATTCTACACCTTATTATTTCTCAACATATTTTATATCTCATAATATAGTCTCATCATCAATATCTGTCCAGAAAAGAGTACATATCAAATACAAATGAATAGATATCTTACTTTCACATATGTATATGAAAACAAAACATTACTTAATGATGCAAACATTAAATATTCCCTACATTATTAAACAGACATGTTAATTTGTCTACAATATACATGATAGTGCTTATAAATTTCACAGTAGAAAATCTATATAAGTGCAAAATATGCACATATATATCTGAATATCTTGCCTAATCTTTAAGTTGGTATTATAATTTTTTTAAAATCCTTAAATAATTTTTTGATAAGTTTCTAAGACATCAAATATATTTCTAACCCATTAAAAACAAATGGCATATATATATTATACACTAAAAATGATTGCTCAAACGTGCTTAACTTCTTTTTTTTTGTTCTTTTAAAAATGCATTACCTAATTGGTAAAAATAATCTTAAAAACTTTCCTTGTTTTCTGCTAGATGGTTCTTTTACGTAAACAAAATCTTCATATAAAAAATTAAACTATATGCATACATACATTAATATTGCTATTAAATATTTTAATAAAGAGTAATGATTTTTTTTTTCATTCTTGATTTTATAGAGCAGTTAACTAATCTAGTTCATGTGGAGTTTTTAATCTACTTTAAGTATTAGATAAAAATATCACACATTTTTAGAACTTTTGCAAATATATAATTAGTCATTTTGCTAACAATTTTCTTGATGATTTTTGTTTATTTTCTTTCTCAAGTAATAGCAAATCATATTTCAATATAAAATAAAAAGCATTTCTATCACACATTATGGTAATAACTTGTTACTGTAGTCACAATAAAGTATTTTAGATTGGATATCTATTTGAAATAGTGTTGATATTTAGAATTTATTTGGTGGAAATTTGACTTATCATCCTGCCTTGTATTGAGTTTCAGGAACTTATATTTTGTTTAGCAGTTCTCAAAAACTAGAACTCGCCAACTAAAAACGTTTTCATTAATAAACTTTTATAAAATCTTTATATTAAAATTATTCTATCTCTTGGATTGCCTTGTATTTTACTAACTTAATCAATTAAAAGAATTTTGTTTTTAAATAAACCAATGTAAAAGAATTTTTTTCATTTAATTTTCTTATAAGATTAGCCTGTCAATTAAAACTATTCCCTTAATACCCAAGATAATTTTATTAATCTCAAAACAACTTTTGATGTAAAATAATTTTCTTTTTTCTTTTAATGAAATATATTTAAAAAGAATTTCTTTAGCATTTTTTCTGTATATTTCTAAAATTAACATTTTAATTAAAGTAATTAGTACAAAGCCTAAAATAATTATATTAATCTAAAAGCAACCTTAATCTATGAAAGAAAAAAAGTGCCCCCCCCCCTTTTTTGAATATTGAATGAATAAAAAAAATCATGACTGTATATTCACATAAATGGTATTTTGTATCCATTTTCTTGAATTTCTTAATTACTAATTTAGGCTTGCTTTGATTCTATTATTCTTTCCAACTGTAAGTGCCTGTTAATAAAACTACTATTTCATTATCCCTTCACTGATGCTCTATATTATAATATGAAGTCTTAATTTCCATAATCTCACTTCTCTCTGGTGATCCACTAGAATAGGGGTGGCTTCTTTTATTAACCCCAGTACTTTTATAAGCTCTCTTATTCCACTCACTAATTTTAGTCCATGATTGGTTCTTAAATTTCCCCTTGATCTAGATCAGGTTGCATCAAACTTTAACATTAGGAACCTTTTGGTCCCGTTCTCTCTCATAAAAGAAGTGAAAAAATAGGTTTGTAAAAAATATGAATTTCTGAATGGCTCTGGATATTTTTGAACATTTATTTTAGTAATAGAATCTATATACAGCCTAATGAAAATATAAATTCCTGAAAAATAAAAAAAAATTACTTAACCGTTTGGTTTATTCGCAAATTTCTAACATTTAAACATTCATTATATATAATTATTCTATAATAAGGTTGAATTTTAGAAACAATATAAAGTGCATTTTTCCTTTGCTAAATTTATCAAATTATTTATTTACAAATTACAAGAGAAAAAATGTGTTTATTCTGATAAAAATAGCCACATAAGTTTGACGACCCTTGTTCTAGAGCAGCAGTTGACAACTGGGGTCCGCTGATTACTAGTGATCTGTGACAATTTTAATAGTACACAAAGAAATTCAGATATTTAAATTTGATAAGCTCATTTAATAAAATTTTTAAATAAAAAATAAATTTTATAAAATAGAACAAGAACATTATATTGCTAATTTATTTGTTATAAAATACAGTAGTTGTGATTGTTTCTCTGCAAAGCACAGAAATATGCCATTTACATGTGGCCCAACTTACAGCCTATAAAACAATTCTATTCATATTAGCTGTCAGCAGACCTAGATGGCGTTGCATACTGCTTCACATCACTATGGAAATAGCACACTGGAAATAATCCTATTTTAAATAGAATTAATGGTATGGATAAGGAATGTAAAATAATATAATTAAAATGGAATGTTTAAATTGAGTTAAGTAAATTGTTAAAGTTTTTTTAAAATGTTTATATTTATTTTTAAATACATTTAAAGCTATAGTTAAGAGAATGTGGTTTTTGAGATGGGTTTTTAGATAAAGATTTAAAAAGTGTAGTAATTTGCAATTAAGGTTGGTTTAAGATGTTTTTATAAAGTAATAAGATTTGTAATTAAATAATGTAAAAAATAAGAATAATAAAAAGTAGAAGAGGGAGATGTAAGTAAAATATAATTATATATATATATATAATGTTTACATTGATATAAGAAGAAAGTTTATGTAGTTTAAGTATTATTTATAAATATGTATTTCTTGTTGTTGCAGATCCTTGAAAATGACTAAGAATATAAACAGTTGAAATGTTGGAGTTTGTATTATATAAATATGTTCATTGTTAATATAAGAATATAAAGTTTTTGAAAAGAAAAAGGAGGGAATTGTGTACTTGTTGATACTAATAATTGTAAGCTCGTCATGCGTTTCCCTACACATCTTGGAAGGCGAAAACTATTGCTAATGGGTATGTCCCAGAACCATTTCATATAATTCATGTGAAAAGGCATGTTTGTGGTGGAACAGCTACAAGAGTAATGAAATGGCTGTCTTACATTGTTTTGGAAATCATAATGTTTTCTCAGACTAGTGCATGCACTTCACATATTGTTACAGTAGGATGTGAGGGTGTATGGAATTCAATTGGCCATAAGTGTTTTTATTTGCATTGGAAGTAACAATATTACATCTTACCTAGATGGTGTTGCACACTGTGACTTGCAAAACATCTACCTCAAAGGCATTTAATTAACCCCTGCTGGGTCAGTGGCATAAAAAAGTAACAAAATAAGAATACTGAATTTATACCATTGACTAGGCATCAAATTTGATTATGGTGCATGAACTAAAACTCAAAAATTTTATGACGAATTTTGAAGGAAAACACATCTATAAAAATTATTAAAGAATATAATACTATTCGTTATTAATCTTAAATAATTTTTGTAGATACAAATTAGAAAATTACACATATAAAACCTAACAAATACGTATTTATACATTCATTTATTTTTATGAAACAAAGTTAATATTATATTAACAAAAGAAAATAAAACAATTCTTTAACAAATTATAAAACATAAATATATATATAATTATATACAACTTTTCACTTCTTTTTCTTTTTAAATTATAGCTCCATGATAATAAATATATAAATTCAACATTCCTTCCTTTTCTTTTTAAAACTTGTTTTATTCCAAACTATAATTTTATTTCTCTTCCATGCAACTACAGAATGTAGTTGAAACGTTGTATGGAAGAGAAATAAAATTATAGTTTGGAATAAAACAAGTTTTTTTTTAAAAAAAAAGAATGTTGAATTTATATATTTATGTATATCATACTCAATGTTGCCGACCGCTGTTCTAATTATTTTGACACTACAGCTAATATTGAAAATCTCGTATCATTGCACTTTCCAGTCTTTTGCAGTACATTGCCCATGTCATCATTATTCATGAGTTTGCTATGTTTTCTATAGATTCATTAGATGCAATGATTAATTGCTGAATGCACTGAGGTAAATTATGTTGGACAATTCTTATCATTTCTTCTTCAGACATTGGACATGCAGTTAATGCTTTGAACATTGCAATTTGACTATGGAAAAATTGTGTATACTTATGTCCTGGGCCTGGTACAAACATTTCTTGAGATATTTGATATCAAATATCTCTATCTATCCTTGTTCCAGTAGCATTATAAAATAACCTTGCAATATTTATGGAATAATTGGGAAGTTACAAATAAATTTCCATCATTCTTTAGCAACAATATGGAGATGGTTGCTGGCTATAGCCTTTTCACTCTCACATAGTAGCTACAAAAAAAAAAAAAAAAATCAAATGATTTAAATAAGCTTTTTAGGCTCTTATTTTCTCTTTCTTAAATGTTTTTATCTATATGAATTTTGTAAAAATTCAGCCCTTGTCTCAAGTACTATCTCTGATTCATAATTGTAGTCACATTCTCTTCAGATATCACCATTTCTTTCTATTTACTCAGATATCAGTCTTTTTTCTTTTACAATCATGGGTTTGCTCTCATCTTTTTCTTTCTTTGTCATCCACTATTCTCTTCACTATATTGAGATTTTGCCTTTTCAATTGACTCTTGTCTATGTATCTATTTGTTAACAACTTGCGACTGCATTTTTGATCTTTTATTTCTTGTCCAAAGAATAACCATCATTGATATCCTGTCATTTTATCATCTTTACCTCAATATATGTGCTCATATTTTCAATTCCTTTTTCCATTTCTGCCTGTTTGATTCTCTTTTATTCTCCTCACCCTTCTGATGCAAGGTCTTTGTTCATGTATCTATATATATATACTCTTGCATTATTTGTTTTAAATTTCTACTTCGTTGTATTTTATCTTTCAATAAATGTTATATCTCCTCTTTTACTTACTTACATTTTTATCTCTTACCTGTGTAATTCAGTTTTCACTTGTTCCACTTTATTTTTTAAATTAAATTGAAAGGCTGCAAACCTCTCGCGCTTATTATAATTATAATACTTATCTGATAGCCAATCAGATGTTATGATGGCTGTCTGAATAGCAACAAACCATAAAGACATGACAAAGAATTTTACAAGAAAAGGGTGGTCCACCCTCCTCTACTTGTCTTTCTATATATCTAAGCCAGTCTGAAGCATTTAGGTTTGAAAGAGTGAAGCTTTAAATATGTAAATAATATTTATTTTATAAAGTGCAGTTTAAATTAAATTGATAGGCTGCAAACCTCTCGCACTTATAATTATAATACTTATCTGACAGCCAATCAGATGTTATGATGGCTGTCTGAGTGTTTGCCATCCATGCTGTATTTATCTTCCAATTGTTGTTGCATCACTTGCAACGGTTGTTATTCTTGTCATATTTTAACTTTCAATTATTGTCTTTGCTTTTATTTTCCAACTACTGTTGCCCTTGTTGTATTTGATGAAGTATCACATGTAAATTCTTCTACCTCTGATGTTGTATCCATTGTTTTGAGTGCTATGTTCTCTTCTTCATATGCAGCAATTTGAGGTGGATGTTAGTTTGCTCACTTCTTAATATCCCTTATTCTTTGATCATCACTGGAAATTTTATCTCTTTAGTTTTGGCTTCCCATTATTTGTTCCATATACTATAATCACAACAAGCATCTCTCTTTATATTTACATGTATCATCCACATTTTTCCTGAATCATAATTAAGAGCCCATTCCCATATATTTCTGCACACTGAATAATCATATTTTCTCCTGTTACCTAACAGAAATATATTTCCTCATTTTGAATGGATAGAGTTTATTCAATTTGCGGGGATAGTTTTTATCTTCGATTTTTATTTTTACTTAAAACTTTTTTAACTTAACTATGCTCTTAAATTTGTGGACAATCCCTCTAACTTGTATATACTCTCAATCTTTAAAATAAATAATTAAATGTTCAGCTCTCCTTTACTATATTTAGTCTTTATATTCCTTCAGGATGTTAAGTCATCTTGAAACTCCATCTATATATTATTAACTTTTGACTTATAATCATGTCTCATTAATGCTTCATCTTGGCATGTCACTAAAATAAATACATCATCCTTAATTTGTTTTCACTTTTTTATATATTAGTTACTATTATTGTTAATTTGTTAAATAAAAATTCAATCTCTCATGGCACCTTTCTTAAATTGATTATAACATTTTGTAAATAACCATGTGTAGAAGTTACTTATAATACTCATCCCACTAAACATTACAGTTGGTTACCATACTCTTAGGTAGTAGACTCAGCCTTCATGAAATGTTTTATCAAGATAAAGCAGGTAATGTGAATGGACTTTAAAAGTAACCATTATTTAGCACCATTTAAATAATTCTATAGAGAACCAAATAGATTCCATGCACTATATATTTTAATCCTAGAATTTCTTTTCATGTGAATGATTGCACCTTCATTTCAGTTGCCTCTAAAATAATAAATCACACAAAACAATTTAAATGAGAATATATATTTTATGAACATGTTAGTATTGAATAAGGTAAATATAATTCCAACAACCATATTCTATATCATTTTTATTAAATTTACAATGTTCAAATCTTACTTATCTAATTATCTCTAATAGATTCAATTTTTATTTTCAATTAATCTTTTGAAATCTTAACAAATGTGCATACTGATAAAGCAAGAGATTTATTCCTTTTAAATCTATAGTGTTAAATCACATTAACATCTTAAGTAAATAAAAAAAATTTACAATCATTATTATTAAAATAATTTACTAGAATGGTTATAATGAATTAATGAACAAGCCTGCAATAATGCTGGTATATCCAAATATTATTTATTAATCATTAAATGCATGAATACTTCCTATTATATCAAAACACCTCATGTTGAAATGAATATTTCACTCCAGACACAATATTGATTCAGTAACACCTTCAAACGACTGCTATACTTTTATTATCTAAATTCAAGCAT
This sequence comes from Epiperipatus broadwayi, assembly GCA_028023455.1. NCBI lineage: Eukaryota > Metazoa > Onychophora > Udeonychophora > Euonychophora > Peripatidae > Epiperipatus > Epiperipatus broadwayi. Next base: position 1,733,178 of record JAQFVV010006254.1, read on the forward strand.
TATTTTACTTATATTATTTGATATAACATCAGAGTACTTCACATATATAACAAAACTGACATTTATTTTAAAACATTGACTTTAATTTGTTAAACTTTTTTCTTAAAACTAAGTGGCATATACTCCATTGAATTCTAAATCACATTATTTCTATGCATAATTCTCATATATTATCAGTCTCTGTTTAGAAATGTAATCACACTCAAACACATGTATAGATACCAAACTTGCTTTTACATTGTTTACAAAAACAAAATAATATCCGATGAAACAAACATTAAATTTTTGCCCTACTTTAACGCAAACATTTTAATTTGACTACCCTTATGATCATGCTTATAAATTTAACAATAAAACCTATAAATATATGTTAAGCACAAGTTATGCATAAATACATATGTTCACCTGCATAATTTTTAAATTGGTATTAGAATATATAATTTTTAAACTTTAAATATTTTTTTGATAACTTTTCAAACACTGAATACATTTTAATCCGTAATTAAAATGACGGATTTTATTTTTATATACTAAAAACTGAACTATTGTTTAAAGAAGCTTAACTCTTTTAAAAATGCATTAATTATAATTTCCAACAATTATTGATACACTGCAGGATGGTCTCTCCAATTTCTAGCCTCTCTTCACCAATTATATCAGCACTTATTTTATCCATTCCTTGCACACAAGGTCTCTTTAACAATTTCTTGGAATCCTGTTTATATTCTTTTCTAGCAATATCTTTAGCCCACCTCCACTTCAGTCTCTTTAATTTTTTCAATGATAGCAATACCTGTTTATTCTAACACTCATGCCCATGTATTTTGTTTACTATCCAGTCTTGTTACTCCTACCATACATCCCTCTGTACTTCATTGAGTGATCTGAAGTTTCTGTATTATTTTTGTTAATTATCCAAGAACTGATGACATTTATTAAAAACCTTTTCAAATATATGCATATATAAATATTAATTTTTTCATCCATTGTTCTCATCTGCATTAACAATCTGATTAAGATATTTGTAACTTAACTTCTAATTCATTATTATCAATCTTCATTTTCTTTTGAGAAAACCATTGAACATTAATTTTTTTAGCACTTATTTTTAGTCCTACTCATCTGACAATTCTTACATTTCATGAAGAATTATTTGCAAAAACATCTGCAAAATCTAGATGATTTAAAACCTTCATTTATTTTTAATTCATTAGCTTTCCATTGCTAATCTTTATGATATAAATTTAATCATTGCTGTTGCATTACATAACTTTAAAAATAATTACAAAAATACGTTCATTTTTTAATGTATATATAACTAATATCCATATGAAATATAATTTTAATAAAGCAAGATACTTTGGTATTAGACCTGCTGTGATTGAATCTCAACCTCAGAAACAATTTACAATCTTCTAAAAAGGAAAATAAATTATTTTTTATCTCGTTATTTCATAATTTTCCAATTAAGACAAACTTATTAAAAATCTTGCTTTTGCCGTGATTTTACATTTTAAAAACCATATGCTTTCATTTCCATTTTGGAAGACATCAAGAAGTTGTCTCCCAGTGATGGTCATTGGAGTAGAATGTGATCATTATAAGGTAAATCTGTTTATATATATATATATATAAAACTGGGGGGGGGGGATAAAGAAATTGATCAAGTTTGTCCGAAGATCCTGTGCAAGCATTGCTTTATAAGATCACAAAGTTACAATTATTATTGCTGGATGAATACATCACAGCAGGCCTAATACCAAAGTACCAAGAACAATATTTTTTTTTTTCCATTATTGATTTTAAAGGAAGTTAAAATAACCTATTGTGGTTTATGTAAAGTTCAAACATAAATGTCTTTCATTTTTGGGCCCTTGTATATATATGTAAATCACCCTCCCTCAGGCTGTAAATTAAAAACATTCTGAAAATTGAACAAAGAATAAAATGAATCCACCTGTGTAAACTGTAAATTAAACATAGCTCAATATATATGTAAACAAAGATGTTAAGAGATGCAGTTTTCCAGCCTTATATAATTGAGTACATTCCATTTGGCTGATATACTAATGTCTAAGTTACTTATGATGACAAACGTTTAGAAATATGAACTTCCAAGAATAGATGGATTTATTCCATTCTTGATCCTTTGATAATCATTTAATGCTTTTAATTCATAACCTAGGAGTGATATATACTTCCTTTTGAATTGTTTGATTTAAACTTTATATATATGCAGCTAGTTTGCAATTTTTCTTTTCATCCTCGAGTAATAGCAAAGTTTCAAATTTTGATATAAACATTTTTAATCCCAATTTGTATTAATTATAGTATTTCATTATGGTCTTTCAGCTTAGACACTTCCACTGAATGATATTCAGTATCCATTTGATTCACTATTCTGCACATGGAAACTACCACTCTTCAGGAATTTTGGTGAAATTACATTTCTTTTTCATATTTTTAATGGCTACTATTAGTATCTATTTGAACAAATAGAAACTTTTTTTAAAACCTCAAAATTTTTAAGTTTCATTTTTGTTTTAATGAAATATATTACAAAAGAATTCCTTTACAAAATTAACTTTTAATTATAGTAATTAATACATAACCCCAAATAATCTATTCTTTATAAGAGAAAAAAAATCGTTTTTTCCTTACATATATAAATTTAAAACAATATGTACTTTTTTAGAAGTCACTATATCATTAAAAATTTTCATGAATATTCACATAAATGGTATTTTGTACCTATTTTGCCAAATATTACTATATTTTAAGCACTTGTTAATTATTCCTGCAAATTTTAAGTGCCTAGCAATGAAGCTATCATTTCATTATATAAACATGAAAAGTGTACAAAAGAATTTCAATATAATGTGAGGTTGGAATATTTCCATCATCTATCAGTAACTGTTGAATGTATAAAAAAAATTTCAAATACTATCAACTTGAGTTATTACTACTAAGTTCTATGTATGTTGGGAGTAACAAGAGATCGAAAACGCAATGTATGGGTAAGAGAACAAACAGATGTTACTGACTTCAGTAGTTGGGCTGGACATATAGCTAGAAGAGATAATAGATGGACAATTGAAATTTAAAACTGGATTCCAAAAGACCTAGAAAGAGACCACATGTGAGATGGATGGATGAAATAAGAGTGTGCAGGGGTGATGTGGAGAAGAGAAGCTAAAGATCGCGGATGGATTAAACTTGGAGACCATCCTGCAGCAGATTGATAATGATACAATCATCACATACCTTAACACAAATTTCAATGACTTGCAATTCACCTTTTATTTCCACCTTAACATTGTCTGTTAATGTGGTATATAGAAACATTAATGTCATTATTTTGGTAACTAAGTACTCTTGTGGAAAAGTGTAGCTACCTTAAATGTCACTCACAGAAAGTGTGTATTAAATCAAAAATATTAACAGGTAAAATTAAAACAAATGTCAACGTACTCTCTTGACTAGATAACATTAAAAAGAAAAAAACATGACTTCAGTTTATTCATTGCTGTTTCAATAGCATAATTTTTATATTCATATTTATGTGGGACGTATTGTAAGTTTTATTAAATAATAAATGTCAGATGATATGTAAAAAACTCTATTCAGTGCTGACCTACCACCCAATACCTCCAGATTACTTTAAAGCTTGTGGATTTCCTCAGTGAGGGACTTTATCTTGGAACAGTGCACTCAAACATTTAGGACTTAATGCAATTTCCTTCTAGTTGTCATCATTTACCTCTTAAAACTATCAAGCTATCAGCTAAATTGAAAAACATTTTCAACTTAAACCAACTTACTTGTACAATTATATAGGCCTGAAACCAGTTCAATAGTTTTTTTAATAATTATAAATACCTTTATTTTATGGCAGGAACTGGTATTAAACCAATAAAATATCACATCTTGTTTCTCTATCATAATGTCACATCTCTATGTCACCTACTGTATGTAAGCTTTATAATTATCCCATCCAATATTTGCAGATTAATTTCAGGCTTACGGCTTACATCAGTGAAGAGCTTTGAATCTTGGATCAGTGCACTTGGATCTTTAGGATCTAATGCATCTTCCCTCTAGCAGTTATTTCTCTCTCCATTTAACTATCAAGCTATCATCTAAATTGAATTTCCAATCTAAACTAAAAAATAATGACCTGCTAGAGGACAGGTGCATTTGATCTTAAAAGATTCAATGGCTCAAAATTAATCTGGGGATATTGGATAGGGCTACACTGGATAGGGATTTATTAAGCATTATCATTTGACATCTATAAGTTACTAAAGTTTAAAGGTATGAACAAAAAATTATTATACTGTCAAAATATAATTATGTAATATTTTGTTTTATACCCACCGACTGCAATATAAAATTACCTACAATTGTTAAAAACTTAAGAATACCATAATATATAGATGCCAAACTGTTTTCAGATCTATGATAATACAAGCAATTTGGTTTAGATTGAAAACATGTTTGGGCTAATAGCTAAAAGAAGAGATAAATATCTGCTAGCTAGAGGGTAGAAGCATTTGGTCTTAAAAGGTTCAAATACAGTTTCAAGATCTAAAGCTCTTTACTGATGAAAGCCATAAACTTGAAGCTAGTCTGGGAATATTCCAGGATAGGGATTTATTAAGCACTATCATCTGCCATCATTAGTTATTAAGGCTTATATAGAAGATAACATATGTGAAGAAAAAAATGACATTATAAAGGGAATATATGACTATTTCATGTAAGAAATGCTCCAATAAACAAAATATTTGAAAGAAAAGTTACATAGAAACAAATTTTTGATAGGATTAGTAAGAATTGGACAAAAAGTGCAAAAGCTAAATAATCAGTTTGCTTTCATCAATTAAGTTTTGTGGCTAAATATCTATTAATTATATAAACCACCAAATATCATATGATCACTATTTCTTATGCTAGCACATTAGTTATTAAAACAGGCAAAACTCCCCATACAGTAGCTACTCAGAGTAATCAATGGATGCCAGAAGGCTTGTGCACAAAATCCCTATCTATTAGATGAGTAGACATTAGATAGGGATTTTATGCACAAGCCTTCTGGCATCCATTGATTACTCTGGTTGGCACTACTGTAAGGAGTTTTTATAATTATATAAATCAATGTTGTCAAAAGATTGCATACACTGATCATTTATATAAGAAACAATGTTAATAAAAGTATAACTACATTTGGAGCAAACTTTGATGATCTTAATTTGCAGAAGACGTGGATTACGTTAATATTGTCGGTTAATAATCTGGGAACTTTTATTATATATCAATACATCACTTGACACTATTTGCTAGCGTCTGTGCTTGAAGCAGTAATTCACTTTATTTCAGTTAGCTATTATAAAAATGAATAACCAAGGAACATTAGTGTAGTGCTATCTTCAAATTTTAATTCCCAAATGGTGGACTTAATTTAGAATTTTGAACTCTCATCCAGAAATTTTTTTATACTATCCAAACTAGTTAAAAAAAATTCAAAATTTTGAACCTACACTAATTTGTAAACATTGCACTAGACCAGCAATGATGTTTTAGTCATCCCATTTTTACACATCTTTGACTATTTATTTCTTTTGTATTAACAATTACAATATTTAAAGCAATAGCCAGAAATGTTTAAAGTTTGGATATAGCACTATAATTAATGTCAATTACTCAAGCTTACAATAATTCATGCTCCTAATATAATTTCTATCTCAACCAAAATTACTTTTTCATAATTTGCTGTTTTTGCATTTTCAATTTATGTAACATTTTTTGTCTTGGATACACCTCAAATAAATTAATATATTGTACATGTATACATTTGGAAGTAAATCTAATTGTTGAGTGCATTTTTTCACTCTGTACAATTTTACTTAATTAAAATATGCTGTAGTTAATTTACAAAAAAAAAAAAAAAAGAATTGTGGGTTAACTAAATCATTAAATAAACTGATATGCATTAAAGAATGATTTATATTTCTTTAAAGACATATTTAATCTTTAAAATTGAATCTAATTTCTAAATAGATAGGAAATTAACAAATTGATTTGCATTTTAAACAAGGGTGTTAAAAAAAAATCTAAGTTTTGTGTACAAATATAAAATTGAATAAGCTGAATGCTATTAGATTTAAACTTTGATATAGTTACAACTTACTTAACAGCCTATTGAGTTGTTTTTTTTTATATTAAAGAATACTACATATAATAATTTAATATATCTTTAAAATACCCATACTCTACTAAAAACTATCAATTTTAATATCCGCAGCTTGTATATATACTTTTTAATGTTTTAGAATATACAGTATGCTAATTACATTATTTGTACATATTCATTGTAGAATTTGCTACAGGATCTTATCCAAAAAAAAAAAAAATGTAGAAATGCTTATTGAACATAACACCGTGTTTAATACTCTTGAATTTTTGGAAGATATTAAACATTGATTTTGTTCGCAGACAAACCAAGTTCCAGTTTAAGTTAGATAAAAAAGATTGATATTAATTCATTTTTACTTGGTCTCATTCACCAAATGCCAGTTTGACAACAAAATCCAATTTTTTTTTTTTTTGGATTAAACATTTGACATTACAATATATAATAAATCCAGTTTCCACTTATTGAAACAAAGAGTTAACAGGACCACAATCACAATGGGAATGAAGATAATTTTTTAACATTTATCACATAATACAGATCCATATTGTTAGCAATTTTGATCTCAAGAACTCTAAACTTATTTTAAGATAGATCACATTTGGTCAAACAATATTATAGAGTATATTTAATATCAATATTTCAAGACAAATTATAGTTTCAAAATTTAAGAGCCAGCTATTTTTAAATTTTTACTAGATATTTTATATAATGTATATAATTGTCTTTTAATAAATTATTCAAAAGTTTGCATTTAAAATTCCTAAAATAAACACTAAAAATATACTTCCAATTAAAATTTGTTTGAAAAAAATTTTATTATTTAAAAAAAAAAAATCTCGCGGGATTTAGCTTCATCGGTCAGCTCATATTTACATTAAAATGAAGTTTATAATACAGTTTTAATGAGTGCTTTTGAAGCAGTGAGTATTCTATATACACTAATAAAATGAGATCCATTAAAAGTCTGCATCTAACGTAAATGTATGCTCTTCTCGCTTTGCCATTACTCCAGCCTTCTGATATTCCCCAACTTTCTTTTCAAAAAAATTAGTTTTGCCTTCCAGAGATATATGTTCCATAAAATCAAATGGATTTTCTTTATTATAAATCTAAAAAAAGAGACAAATAAAACAAAGGCAAAAATAAAATTTTAATTAGATCTTATATGATAAATTTAATCAATAAAAAAATCAGTATATTAATTTGCACAAATTAAGTTATTAGCCAGATATACTAAACAATGGCAGAAATATCTGGAATATCTTATTTGAACTGTTTCCTGCAGGCAGTTTGCTATTACATGTTAAATCAAATAATTATCAAATTAATTTTTAAAAATAGTTAAATTATGTATTTACTTTATGATAATGATTGCGCCTCCCAAGAGCCAACTTTTTTAACTGATCTAACTTGCTACAATTCTTACACTAATTTGATTCAGATTAAAAAAATTCAGAACTTCAATTTAGCAAAGAAAACAAACATTAAATATTTTTAACACCATTAATTTGATAATTATTCATTAATTATGAATTTTGACAATTTAAAATTAATATTCTAATAACAATGCAGGAACTACCAGTTCTTAAATGGAATATTTCTTTAATAAACCAAATAAAAAATTAGAACAAAAAATAATTTGATTTTTAAAATTAACATTTAAGAATTATAATTTGAAAGTGCAAATATTTATTACACAAACTTTCCATTCTTTTTGAAAATAATAAAGCTTATTTTAATCCCATAAAAGAAATTTTCCTATGTTCATAACTGTTGTGTTAGCAGTGATAAGAATTGAATATAAACAATATGCTTAAAGAGTACTGAGCAAGATACCACTTGGAAATATTTGTTATTGTGTTTGATTAACAAGCACTATTATAAGCATATATCTTTCTGGCAGTAGTCAGGTTAAAATATTAGCATAAATAGTGCAAGATGCATTTATGAATTACTCTATCAAAGTAACTGCACATGTAACATTAGTTCATTGTTCAATTAACATTTATGCTCAAAGCTGTTTGGAAGCATTTAAAATATCCTGAGGAGCTGCCTCTTAAATATGCAATAAAAACCTCCAAATGTTTCCACAGTACATTAAATACTTATCTCAAATTTTCTATAAAAAATTAAAATGTATTCAACATTTAATTATTTTGCATAACAGAATCCTTTCATTTAAGTACTAATGTATCTGCATAGTGAAGGAAAACAAAACAAAAACACAAGAGTTATAAGAGAAAATCTTGATGAAGTCAGACAGTTTTCTTATGTTACCACATGGACAATTGTATACAATCTAAAGCAAAGATGTACCTTTTTATACTTGCAATTTCCACATTCACAACTGAAATTTTAGATAACCCATATTTTCTTCTTTGCTACTGTATCATTTTCTAAAAGTTTGGTCCATTTATCCATTACAAATTTTAATTTTTATCATGTACATAAAAATGAGAAACAGGGTTTAAAAAAATATTTGTTTGTATACCTTGTGACAAAAAATAAATGTAAAATACTTGGTAAGTCTGTTGATTAGTAGCAATTGCAACTTTTTAGCCTATTTTAGAAAATGTCTACATTCAAAAATATAATGCCATGTATCAATATGAGGATACTAGCATAAAGAACAAACCTTAGTGATGAGAAATGAGAGCAATATAAGCAAAGCGCTGTTATGATGTGATGTTTATACAAAGCAGATTGGAATGCAAAGGAAGTGTTTAAATACAAAAGTGGCCAAACACACGAGTTGAGCTGTTTTCATGTATTTTTAGGTTTTTCAATTAAAAATTTAGTATTCAGCATGAGAACTTTTCAAAATTTTCATAACCCCCCCAACAATTTTTCAATGATCCTTTGAGTAGACCCACAAGTTGTGCCCCGTTGATCTAAAGCAGCATTTCCCAACCTTTTTTGGCTCGCGTACTACTTTTGTAGTACATCACGCTAAATTGTACACTTCGTAAAAATGATTGTATTTCGTGAAATTTGTTATTGCGAGTGTTATTTTATTTGCATTATAAATATTATAGGGTGACCATGTATGTATTCACATCTCATAATGAGACAAATTACATTGAAACACGCCTAAACGTCATGCCAGATTATAAACTCACTGTAACATATTTATATGTATGTGTTTGTTCAAAGTTTCATATTTTTTCCAAAATAATTTATTAAAGATTACATTAAAGGTTATTTGGTACATATTTTATTCAAAGTGTTTTCTCATTCCTTCATTTGGTTTTCCCGAATATGAGTCTGTTTTTTCTTTTTTGGAGCATCTTTGCTATTGGTTGGGCCATGGAGAGGATAAATCCAGCATGTCCCAAGTCATGGTAAAAATAACCTCAGGGTTATCAAGCTATCTCTTGTTTTCTTTATATTGTTCAGCATGAAGTTAAAAGGATTAAAATTTTGATGATTAAATACTAGCTTACATCTAGTAATCCACAATAGATGATCAAGAATTAATGAGTCTAATTTCTGGGTATGATCCTTTTCTGACACATTCTTTCAAATTAAATAATTTAGATTGATTTGCCTTGATCCGACTCATTATTTATCTACTATTTTGTCATATTTCGTTTATTAATAAATGGTTTTAATAAAAATACAAAATTATAAAAAAACAATTAGTATATTTTCTTATCATAATCAAATATTTTTATAAAATAAATTTAATGAGATCTTTGTGCTTGTTTCAAACAACATAATTTTTTGAAATTTGGTTCAAAAGATGCGATGTATACCTTAAGTCTACAGCTGCGTTCAATCTGTTTCGATACTTTTTTTTTTTTTAAATATATGAAGAAAAAGCTCTTCCTACTAATTCCGTACTAGTAAACGGTAATAATAATTTAAGAGCTTTCTCAAAAAGTTGTTCATATTCTTTAATATGTTTAACCAAAAATTAATTAGACTGTGTCGTTTGAATTCTACTTATAAAGTTCTGTCACATGATAATTCTATTAAATTTTCTTTGTCCTTTATTGATAATGATGTAGCTTTTTCTAAATTTTCTGCATAGAAAGGGTTTGAAATCCAATTATCATTTATTTGTGTTTTCGGGTTTTGGAAAATATTCCATGAAAGACAATTTTAATCCTGTTAAATGTGCTATTATATTTTCTCATATATCTTGAGACAGACTAATCTTATTTTCAAACAAAAAAATATGTAGAGTTTCGAATACTTCCAGTTGATTGTTTTCGATACTTATATATATTACTGTTTCAAAAATCTAATTTCTTAATCATACTTTCAATTTTATCATTAACATTAAAGATTGTTATCGACTGTACATATTAACAACTTTACTGTATAATATTATTAATTAAAATAATTTTTATGAATTATAGGAAAAAACGTTTCTATATTTTTATGATTTAATTTTTTTTTTTTTTTATGTCCGCCATTATTGATTATTTTTTCGTGTACCACTAACCAGCAACTCGCAGGTTGGGAAACACTGATCTAAAGGATTTTTTTTTTTTTAAAAAAAAAAAAACAGAACAATTTTTTTCCTCTCAATCTCATGAATTGAATTGAACATGCTGTATAGCTATTACATATCAATTTATTTAAATTAGAGGATTGCTTATTAGAACTGCCTTCTCCATCATTAGAGTTTATGTAAGTAACAATTTCGATTGACAACAATGTTAAGTACCTTATAATAAGTGGACAGTAATTTTATTTAACAATTCTTTTCAAGTTGAAGACTTTACTATTTTGCTTGCCATTTGCACTCTATATGCATTAGCTTACATATTTACATTAACAGTCACTCTAACATGATCTATAAAGTGTACATTTGAAAGTAATTAAATCCAGATTTGTATATCTAAAGTTCACACATTATGAGTAATTTTATAAATGAAAATTAATAATAAAATAAACTTACTTTATTACACTTAAGTTCAACAAGTAGCCTGTCTGCAACAAATTCTATATATTGCTTCATTAAATCACAGTTCATTCCAATCATAGCAACAGGGAGTGCTTCTGTTAGAAACTCTTGTTCTATTTTAACAGCATCAGAAATAATTTCAATAATACGATCCTTTGAAGGTGTATGAACAAGATAACTGAACAGCAGACAGGCAAAATCACAATGCAATCCCTAAATAAAAAGATATTTAAATTGTGTGTGAAGGAATGTAAAAAAAAAAAAAAAAACATACTCAAACTCTACTCACTTCATCTCTACTGATAAGCTCATTACTAAATGTTAAACCAGGCATCAAACCCCGCTTTTTGAGCCAAAAAATGGCAGCAAAAGAACCAGAGAAGAAAATGCCTTCTACAGCAGCAAAAGCCACAATACGTTCTCCAAATGTTGCAGTGGGGTGGCTAATCCAATTGAGAGCCCAGTCTGCCTTCTTTTTTACACATGGTAAAGTTTCAATAGCATTAAATAAATATTCCCTAAAATATAAAATACATTATAAATATCTATTATTTTAAGCACAAATACTGATTATACTTTAAATTATTTACCTTTGTTCTGGTTCTCTAATGTAGGTATCTATAAGTAAAGAATACATTTCAGAATGGATATTTTCAATCATAATCTGAAAGCCATAAAAACAACGGGCTTCTGTCACCTGAACTTCTTGGCTAAATCGTTCAACCTAGAAAATAGAAATTTCGATTTAAAAAAAAATGGATTCAGATAAAGTGTTGCTAATATTGTTTTTAATTTCTAATTTAAAAAATTACCAAGTTTTCATTAACAATACCATCACTGGCAGCAAAGAAAGCTAAAACATGAGAAATAAAGTGTCGTTCCTGAGATTTCAGTTTTTCCCAATCATCCAAATCTTTTGATAAATCAACTTCTTCCACAGTCCAAAAACTAGCTTCAGCCTTCTTGTACATCTGCCATATATCATGATATTGAATAGGAAACACAACAAATCGCCGAGGATTTTCTCTAAGTAAAGGTTCGTCTTCTAAATTCTGAGATGAAATGTTAGTGTGTTGTTTTGCAAATTGCTAAAAAAAAAATTTTTTTTTTTAGAAACCTATATTAGCATATTCTAAATTTCTAATGATAATAAAAGGAAATATGATATACAATGCACATTTAATTTTTCTAATCTTACAAAGCACTTTTTCTGATAGGATAAACTTTGCATCTTACAATTAATTGTCAAATTGAGTTTTTGAGATATATATTTTTTGAAATTTAATACATAATTATCAATTATTTTGTACTATACAACTTGGTTTTTGTATTAATTATTAGTTACTTAATATATATATTAAAACAATTTGAAACGTAGTTTTTTTAAATTCAGATTGAAGCAAAAAATCTAACTAATATAAAATATTGAATTAAAAAAAAAAACTTTATATGTAAATAGTACAGTGAAAGAAATGGCAACTAAATAATTTTCACAAACCAAATCATAAAATTGTTAGAACCAACTAAGATGTAATGTCTAAAAAGATTGGACATTTTTTTTAAAAAAAGAAACAATTCTAAAAAAATAAAGCGTATTATCACATAATCCAAAGATGATCAAACAAGCAGTTTAGTAGCACATGACAAATCATGGTTGACTATGAACCTGTAACAAATGATAAGACATTCTAAAATTGCCCCAATTTTAAATTACTTTATTTCATGAAAACAGTAACTTTAGTTACATGCATGATTGCATGTACCGGAAAGTATAAATTTTTTACATAAGTATACTAGGGAATTTCTGAAAGAATTAAATGTTCATAACAGCTCCAATTAGTCTTTTTTTTTGTTTTCCTAAATTTAAATCAATTTGATTTTTTTAATACTTCCACTATTGCAATAAACTGTCTCATCTATAAAATTATCAGTAAATGGTCATGGCAAGAAAAGTGGTTAACCTCAATTTGTGAACATAGAATCACAGATTACCTTTATATTATTAAATAATGGAAGATTTTAATGCATTGTCATTTTAACAAATGCTAGTTGAATTTTGATATTTCAGAATTAGGTAGAATGTTTATTTAATCTCTTCTTCAATACAAGCAACTTTTCCAAGCTAATTTTAAATAAATAACTACATTCTTTACTTCCAGATAACTGATTTTCTTACTGCACAAGTAATTCACATTTTTACAAAGTGAATAATGTAGAAAACGGGGATATAAAGCAGATGATTTGATGCTATATAAGTAGCTCACTGCAGTGCAAAGACTTCAATTGAGGAAAATAACTAGAATATTCATTGTTATGGCCGATATAATAAAATTATAATATACCATTAGCTCTGCCAATTCAATTAGTGTATAAACTCAATTATTCGAAAACTGTTTATTAATCAAATTGCGAATACAAGCTCTTGCAGATCTAAGACACATTAACTTCACACAGAATAAGTTAACTTTTAAAACAAAGTTTTATTACCAAAAAAAAAACGGGACAATCGGCCAGATATAAAAGCTTCTAACAAATTGTTAGTAACTACATCAATTTTATTAAACGCTTTTCTGTAACTTCATGGCGTTTATAATTTTTTTGAATGAAATCTGAAATTGTACCTTCATGGACTAAGCATCGCAACCAGTGTCATTTCCAGAGTAAACAAGTACTGTATCTCAAAACGTTGATTCAGACTGTTCAGGTGAGAATTAAAAGCAAATTTTCAGATATATCGCGAGAATTGAACGAGATTCACGTTAAGAGATGATAGCACAGTAAATATTTCGATGTGGTTGAGAATAACGGCGAAACATTCTTAACACCAAAGCACTTAACCCAAATTTTGGACTTACACTTTGTAAACATTTAAATGAATTAGTTATAATAATCAAATTTTCGAAACGATTTCTTCGCAAGCAAGCATACGACAGGTCGAATCGGCAGAATTATGAAAATGCAATAAAAATGTATTCGGGAAAGTACAAAGCTGTATTTTTAAACTGGCTTTCATAATTTTATGCTACGTAAATATCATATTACTAGCAAATTTTCATATTTAAAGTGTGGGAATATGCTAAATTTTTCATTAGTAAATGTAATTATAGCAAGTTATATATTTACATAAATAAGAGGAATTATTTTCTTTTATTATAGAATTTGATTTTAAATTATGCTAGAACAATTTTACCCAAATCTATTTAATAGAAACAAGATTTGGTCTTGCACACGAGACACTTTCTAGCTCATGAATTATTCTGTGCGTGCTTGTATTGACTTGCTACGCAAACTCACTTGGAGGTAAAAAATAAATAAATCCAAAATTGCATGATTTTCTCCAATTAAAGTGAATAATCAGTCAAATTATTCATTACAGCAATCAATTTATTTCGCTTAGAAAAAAATCAACAAAATTTTAACACATTTATTAAAATAAAGGGGGAAAAATCAATTTTCCTTCACGGAAATTTGATATTTTATAATTTATTCAACAGATTCATATTTTTCTTTTATTTGCTGCAAATGAGTCGTATTTTGGTGGCATTAATTTTATATGTTATTATATTTTATAAATTTAGTATCAATACTTATGCGCTTATAACGCTCGTTTAAAGAAGTTATATGTTATTAAATTTATTTAAAGCTTAGCGCTTTCAAAGCTCTATGGCTTCATAATCATAGCTATGCAAAATAAAAATAAAAAGGTTCTTTAAACGAGCGTTATAAGCGCCTAAGTATTGATATTATATAATTTATAAGAAGTTTATAAACAATTTTTTTACATAAATTTAGTATAAGATTTCTATAAAATTCTAAACAGTATCGATTTCAAATTAAATTTTAATATCTACATTTGTGACGGGCCGCACACTAGAATGGTTACAATATATTAGTTTATAAGATATAAAATTTACCACGATATTTTGCTAACAAATTCCCAAATGGTACCCACAAATGAATATATGTAATTTAATTGTAAAACAGAAAAGATCAATAAATCTGAAACAGCAACGTTTGTATTACTCAAAATTTTTTCTACAAAGCATAAACGAAGACTAGTCGATCTTTTAAGTAAGTCTTCGCTAGATGGCCGCACTATACAACAAAGCTCTGTAATAACCGGCTCAGGAACGAAAAACGGAGCAAATCAGAATTCTGTTTTAAAAGTTAATTGCAAGTATTTCAATACTGGTAGTGGTATTTTAAATCTAGTTTTATGGGACATGTTTAGAACAAAAGAGCTTTAAAAGCAAATAGACTACGTAGGATCTAAATTCAACATTAATTATATGTTTTATTTCCTTATTTGTAATTCAATAAATAGTGGTCTGAAGAAAATAGTGCTAAGCTGCAAAATAGTTACAATTGTTTAATCTTTCCTGTATAGTGGACCTTCCCTATTTATTGAATTATATTAAATAGAACAAAAGCAAAACATTTAGAATTATGGGTTTTCCAATTATCTGACTCAATATTTTTCTAAAAAAAGCATATTTTTCAAAAAATATTATTAAAATATGGTAAATATTACATTACTTGAAATTATGTTTTCATATTTCCCTCGCCTTAAAATTTTTTTTTTATATGCCATTTTAATTTATACACTTTTAAAACTAAAATAGAGATCTTATTTAGCATATACAGTATATAGTAATCGAAATGATTATCAATAATGTACATAATATTGAATGTATATGTTAATAAAATCCAACAAAACAAAACCTATTGAAAATCGAGAAATTGCAATTACCTCTTTTTTCGGTGGGAATCCATTGGCGATATTCTATTAAAAAAAAAAAAAAAAATTATATAATTATTTTAAACTAAATTGAATGGCCATTATTAGAAATTATACTTACTAAACTTTGATTATCTTTCAGAAATTTTCGTTTTAGTAGTTCAGTCGTCTAAAATAAAAGAAAACAACCATATATTATAAATCTGGAATTTTATTGCTAAAGATCATTATTTAGAAAAACTTTTTGAATAAAGGAGGATCAACTGTAATCGACCACTTCCCGCCCTTTCAGCTTTTAAAATCGTTTCTGAACCAACCTGATTTTCTTTATCCAGAAAAGATAGTTTTTTAAAATTATGCTTTATTAATATCTCATTCATCTTTATAATAAATGAAATAGATGTCTTTTATAAGATATAAAATAAAATGAGCAATTTGCAAGAAACTAAAATAAAGCAATATGAAGGTCCACGGATTCCCGGCAAAATGCTGTTAAAACTTATTTGGCGGAGTTTTTTATCATCAAATTTCCGCGCTAAATATTATCAGCCAATCATCTTTTAGCAATTTGTATAGACCAATCAAATAATAACTGATTTACGTAATTATATTTCTAAAAGCTACAATTAAATAAACATATCCTCTTTAGATATATATAACACATTCAGTAAATCCTTATCAAAGTTATTAATTGTTATATTTCTATGTGTACTTTGAATCAAATTTAAGAGTTAGATGACTGCAGCGTCACCTGGATGTTTTGTTAATGTCCGGTATAGTTGACGTTGATTCATTAACTTATCCAATGTTATATTAATGGACTATACTGTATACTTTATTGCGATATTTAATATTTCCTGTCTTTATTTTAATTCTCTCTCTCGAATGGCTTTTTATATCAGCCATACTTTTTTAAAGTAATATCTGTTAATAGTTTTCTTAACCTAGAAAATAGTTATCCTTAATAATAATATTCACTAACTGGATACTCTCTAGTCTAATAGATGATTAATAAAAAAAATTATTAATATTATTCTTACTAATGTCTGGTAGTTAACCCCAAGAAATAAAGTTTTAATCTAAATTGATGAGTTTGGGTATATTTTTGTTGAAGTAGACTGGTTTAATATGTTAATTGAAAATTACAATTGCCAGTGAGAGTATAATACCATACCTTTTAATAGAAGATGCTTCGAGATTCATTTGACCAGCTCAGGCTAATC
The DNA here is from genome assembly GCA_028023455.1 of Epiperipatus broadwayi. Taxonomy (NCBI): domain Eukaryota; kingdom Metazoa; phylum Onychophora; class Udeonychophora; order Euonychophora; family Peripatidae; genus Epiperipatus; species Epiperipatus broadwayi. The sequence continues at coordinate 1,750,250 of JAQFVV010006254.1, forward strand.
TGGATCTTTATTCTTTAGTTATATATCTTTTTACCGAATAATATTGGACGACTAGTTAGTTTGGATATAGGCACATTACGTAAAATAAAAATTATAAGCCTGCTTGTGACCTGAAAACATTTCCAACTACTACGGCACAAATTTCGTCTATTAACATATGTATCTTCTGATATTTCTAATGAAATCATCAGGCTATCTTTTCTCATTTTTCTCGACCAAATTTGAGGCTTAAAAGACAATATAAATGGACTTATTCTACAAATATCAAACACTGATTAAAGCGAATTATTTATTGATTCATATTATATATAATTTCCGTCCGATAATTAATTTTTAATAAACTATTGTATTCAAATTTTAAGAGCATTGACACGACTACACAATTGTATAAATATACATTCAGGACTGTTTTAGCACCTGAGACAATATATTCACTTATTAAGTCTATAATTAGAAGTTCAAATCAAGACCAGGAATTTCTCTTAAGCAGGTATCCAGCAATTGATTAATAAATAGGTATCAAGCTATCCTTAGCTGGACTGTAATGTAAAAATAGAGAATATGCTCATATCTTCATTACCCAACAACCTAATAAATATTGCCTTCTTCACTGTTTCTGTATGGCTCTGTTGGAGAGGCTTTTTCTTGCATTGTGCTAATTAAGACTTTATTTATTTAAAATGGTCTACTGAATAAAGCAATAGGAAAAATAAATATATATATAACTAGAAAATGAAATAAAATTTAATAAAAAACTTACTAAAAAAAATTCTTTGGAGTAAGTAGTTTTGTTGTAGTTTGTTGTTTCAGATATAGTTTTTTTAATAGAAATTATTACTAGATACTTAGTTGATCTTGTGACAATTGCCAACATAATTTTTTAATTTTCAGTTTAGAAAAATTGCCTTTAATCTTTAGTTATACTTATAAGTAATATTAGTGTAATTATTTGAGCCACAACAATTTTCACTTAAGACAATGTATAAAGAAGGAACATAAAAAATATTTAAAAATATTTCAGTTTAAAGAGTTGAACATTGGAATTCTACAAAATGGTGGACAAAAAGTCAATAATGACATAAAAGAATATAACTGAATTGACAATGAAAGTTAGAATAAAAGCCTCAGAAGTATAAACACCTTGATACTAGATGGAAAGTTGTTCAGCAATAAAAATAAAAGATGGACTTTTCTAAAAGAATGGATGGTAACGGGAAATGTATAGAAGAATTTGACTAAGAATTATATAGTAAAAATAGACAAGAAAACAAAATAAATTTTACAATTATGTTTTCTGAATTGACGGACATTTTAAATTATGGATATTTTAGAAGAAACCTGAAGAAATAGGAAAATTGTCGACAAAATTATATATCAGATATCTAAATGAGAAAGATATCCCAAATGAATGGAAGAATGCAGTAGTGATATTGATATTTAAGAAAAATGATATAAAAAAAGATATTGAAAATGATACATTTAAGTCTCCTATCAGTTCTATGAAAGATTTTTAACAAAATGATTCAATACATTTTCATCTAAGTCAAAAGAACAAACTACATTTAAGATTATCACATGATCACATTCCCTATACTAGCACATTATTTGTTGATAAACAGAGCAAAACTCTCCATACAGTATTGCCACCCGTGCTAAACAGAGTTCAGACCCATATGACTATATAAGCTATTGAGCTTAGATTGAAAATATTTTTTGTGTTTTCAATTTCATTCTCATGGTTTTATAGTTAAGTAGAGATAAAAGGTGGTTGCTAGAGGGTTGCATTAGATCCTAAGATCTAGATGCAGTGCTCTCAGATCCAAAGCTCCTCACTGACGAAGGCCACAAGCCAGAAACTAGTCTGGGGATATTGGATGAGTAGGCATTAGATAGGGATTTTATGCACAAGCCTTCTGGCATCCATTGATTACTCTGTTTAGCATGGGTGGCAATACTGTATGGAGAGTTTTGCTCTGTTTACATTTAAGATTAATTGTAATAAAATGATTCACATTCAACTATTGAGTAATTATAGAAAGGGTCAATAAAAATGAGTTGCCATTATACTTTGTATTAGTAGATTATAAAGTGATATTTTCATAATGATTAAAGCATATCATCAAGATATAGACTTGTGATATTGTTCTTTTCTGAAATTTTTTTTATTAAAATAGAACATGGTGATATTTAAAAAATTAATATTGATAAATGTATATTGCAGGATGATTTGATATTAACAAACCCACTTATAATGCTTTTATAAAATGTATTTTGTGAATTGAAATGGAATTTAAGGAAAGAAAAAATACATGGATTTTTTTGGGGATCATCTAGATATTGCAGAAAATGGGTTTGTTTTTATAAGTAATGTTTCAAAACTTGAGGAAATGCTGCAAGAGTTATCAGGTGAAAGTAAGAAAGTTGGAATGAATTATGCTCATTTATTATATAATCTATATTGTAACAGTTATATTGGCCATGCCAAAGTTACATTATTATATATTTTTGGAAAATAATGAAATATATTCATTTAATTAATTTCCCCTTTGTTAAAAATAAAATATTCTAAATTTATGGAGATGACTACAAAAAGTTATTAAAATAGCAAAAGTGTTGATATGTAAATGAAACTGAAAAAAAATTTAAAATAAGATAGATTTTTTTCTCATTTTTCCCATGCTGTTATGAAGAGGAAAAAAGAAAAATAAATTATCTATCAAATAATTCATTTTATATACATAAGTGTAAACTTCTAATTCTATTTTAATTTTACTCGAAGTGATGGAGATACTTTTTGTACTAAGATTGGTATGACAAATGAAGTGCTAATTTAAAGTAAATAACTTGTTGGACCTTATCAACTAGTTATAGAAGAATTGCTATTGATAAAAGGAACTCTGCAAATGGATTGCCAGAGAAGAAATAAGGATACAAATGCCATATATAATTGCTTTTAATGCTTGACTTAATGATACTGAAAGGAAGAAAAATATTTAACAGAAGAAAAGAAAGACTTTTAAGATATCGGTAATATATTTTAAAGCCAGAACTGTTAATGCTTTGGTATTGCTCGCTATTTATGAATATTCAGGATAAATAAAGGAAAATAATATTTATGAACTTTTAAAAAAACTAAACTACAAAAACCATTTTGGAACTTGTCAAAAATGATAATATTATATTTTATTCAGGAAGGAACTATAAAAATATAATATTTAAATTTGAATTATTTAGAGCACGAACTGTATAATAATTTTTAATAATAAATTAAATGAAACTATTTGCAGAAAAGCTATCTAATTATAAATAAAGAATAATAATTCTCTTTTTTTTTATGAGAAGTTATCATATAAAATTATAAAAAGTGAGAAAGCATTTGAACTTTTATTATAATTTCTAACTTGAAAAACACCTGAGAAGGAAAAACAAAGAAGATTCTAGTTATTTATTTTATTAGCTATTTATTATTATACTTTATTTTATTTTATCATTAATAAATTATTTCTTTATTTACCAATTTATTCATTGTTATTTCATACATAGCACTTGTTAATAAAATATACACAATCAATGCCACACTCATGACGTATAGAATAACCCTCTTCTGTAGCTCTGAGAATATATTTTATATGTTACATTTGGAGGGTATGGTAACTAAAGCAAATTAATATTTGTCTGTAGAATGAGCCTAGTTAAGTAACTACTACTCTCATTATTTTACTTCTATATTTTGCTGCTTCTGTTTATATTGACCAGAGTTACCATTACAATATGTTTGTTAAAATTATATAGTGTTTATTATTGAGTGAAAAAAAGGATTTCATTAAAATTTTAAAATATCTGCATTTATTCTTGAGTTTATGGCTATAAATATATATTAAATATACGAAGAAAATATATTTTGGAATAAAAGATGTTAAATAAAAGATAAAAGGTAATTCATGCACACAATATGCATAAAATAGAAATAAGTACAAGGATAATATTTAATATTGTTTATACTCATAAATTCAATTATAAATATGAACATTTTTATCAACTCCAATTTTGTGGTGTTGAGTTCCCAGTTCTTTTTTTTTTTATTGCTGAAATGTAATTCAATTTAATGACTATATTTGTTTTTCTGCTATGAGTGGTTTATTTTTATAATTTCATTTAGCCTCACATTTGCAAATGCCTTTACTTAATATACTGCTGTGGACTAAGTTTTTGCTTTCTTTTATTTGATAAACATTTTATATATAGATTACCCTTCCCTTGTATTTATTTAATATATACCTATTAAATAAAAGCTTTAAATTGAATTACATTTCAGCAAATAATAAGTAAATATTTAATGAAACTAGAACTTTGACACTGTAAAACTGAAATCAATAATGTATATATATCAGCATTTATATTGAATTTATGTCTGTAAAATTGTATTAAATATTAACATATTATGTTTATTTTATGCATATTCTATGCATGGACTACTTTTAGTATTTTTTTTAAATATAAACTTTTTATTGCAATATATATATATTTCATTTTATTTAATATATACTTGCCATTACATTTTATTTTTTATTGATTAGTTGTTTTTTTTTTTTACTCAATGTTAAGACAGATGTAGATCAATCAAGCAGGAAAACACACTAGAAGCATTAACGAATATTTAAAAAAAAGTAAAGATTGATAATGTGAATTGGAAAAAGTTAATCATAAATAGCTTAAATCAAATTTTTAATATAAACATAAAGGAAGAAAGTAATACTAGAATTAAACTCAGATCAATTGCTTTTAGTAGAAATAACTTAGTATTAAAATGATATATAACTAGTTAAAAAGAAAGATTTTTAAGAAATATGTTGTATTAGTTCTTATATATCAGGGGTAGCCAAGACTTTGAGTGCAAAGCTGACATGAACATTGATTAAATTATAGTGATAAATTCAGAGATGATTTCCATATAAAAATAATACAAAAAGGAAAAATTCAAAATTATTCTAATTTAAAAATAGTTCAATTCAAAATAACACATTGTTATTGTCAATCTCAAAAATAAACCCAGGTTGGAAGAAGCTGAACAGAATTAAATAATTTTTGTGCAATGCTAAAGCTAAAATTCTTAGAAATATTTAATCGACATTTTTCTGAGGACAAATGAAAATAACCTGTCCTGGAGAAACAAGGATTTTAATGAACTGATTTTAAAACAAAGAAGTTAGGAACTTTTTTAAAACATTTTGTAAAGTAATTTAATAATTATAATTTAATAAATATTTTATAAAACGTCATGGGCAAACTGTAAAACTAGAGGGAACTGAGGTAATTTAATAGTAGTCATAGTAAAATGTTTTCAACAGTTCATATCTTACAGAAAAAAAAATCATCAGTATCTAAGTATCTTCTAAAAACATCAATATTTTTGAGTATTTAAAAAGCCTTTATAAAAAGTACATTTTTAAAAAAAAAACCAGGACTTTGAACCATTATTTTTTTTCATTCCAGCTTTCATTCAGGAAAAAAATCGAAACACTGAAAAAAACATAGTCATTCTCAGGTATACTTTCTCCAAAAAATTCATCGCCAAAGTCTAACAATTTGGCCACCCCTATTATACATGAATCAAGACTTAATAATTTAACAGAAAAACAATACAGAGAGTTAAGATTACCCATTGAAGTATGAAGAAATATATGTTGGAAGTAACAAGAAGGGATTGAAAATAATGTATATGATAAAAGAATAAATAAGGATAACTGATATTATTGAAAAAATCAAGAGGCTAAAATGGAGCTGAGTTGGACATATTGTTAGTAGAGGTATTCATAGTTGGGCAGTTTAAGTTTTCAACTGGATTTCAAGAGATTATAAAATACTTAGAAAGACATCGCATGTAAAATAGATAGATAGAATGTGTGTTGCTGATGGGATGTGAAAAAAAGAGACTATTGATTAGAAAAACCAAAAAACTTGGAGAAACCTTTAGGATAAATATGATGATAACATCATGAATCTTATATTTCATAGAATCACTCATAAATACTTATTAAACTTTCTTTTTATTTTATTTTGTATCATTGATTGTAAGGAGTTTGCTGTTAACTTAAAGCAATTGCTAACATTCTCTCCATATATATGTTTGTCATTGCCATTGTTATTACTTTGTGATTATTAATCTGGCAAAAAAACATGAATAGGCTACCCCACCAACATGAATCATCCAGCATGGAAAGTTTATTGCTTTTTGTTTCTGAGTTTAAGATCAAGAAACATTTTTGACTTTCTTTTCAATTGCCTGATAGTTTTAATTGAAATATCAGTTGAATTTTTTTGAAGACAGGATGAATGTGTGTGAATAACCTCTTTCTTTTTTTTTTAAACAATAGATATTGACAGACAAAAGTAAATATGGATTTTAATTCCAGAAAGTTCAGCTGAGACAATGTTTGATGGTCAAAAATGGTAGATTTTAAGAATTTCCTGGTTGTGGTCAAAAATTATAGGTTTTAAGAATTTCCTGGTTATGGATTCTGGCTGTCATTTGATATTTTTTATTTAGATATATATAACTGTAGAGATCACTTTCAGTAAAGGAAGATCACATGAATTGAAAATATATTATTGAACTTTGTGAAGTTCGATGAAAAGATGAAGCGACAATTGATTTAAAGAGTGGACTACAAAGGTGCAAATATTAGAAGCACAGATGGAATGGGATGAACAACACTGTGAAGATGGATGGTATATTATACAGAACTTAATGGAAAATACCAAATGCAGATAATTCAAATTTATATTCTAACAAGTTCTCATTGCGATGAAAAAATAGAAATTTTTTATATGGATGTACAAAATACTTTTGAGCAGACCAAATAACATTTTTAAATTGTCATGGGAAATTTTAATGCTACAATTGGTAAACAATTGGAAGATTAAAATACTGTGGATAAATTTGGTTGTGGTCACAGAAAAAGAAAAACTGCATATTATGAATTCTTTTTTTGAGATAAATGCGAAATGAAAATGGCTGGAAAGATCCATATAAAAATATAGCAGAATTATATTTTGATTAACAAAAACTATATATTTGAAGATTGCAATGTTCCTATTAGATTTAATACAGTGAGTAATTATTAATTAATGAGATATAATATGTGTTCACACAAAACTGGAGACAAAAGCTAAATTTAAATTAGAACTTGCACATCATTTTAAAATATTAACAGACTTAAAGATAATTCCATATTTGACTGAAGTCAATAAAAAGATACTTGATATTTTATTAAGAAATTCAAGAAAGGTAGCTGGTATAAAAAAGCAGTAATTTATCAGAAATTTTCTATTGACACAAGGCAATATATGAAGAAAAGAAGGAATGTTAACATTTTTTTAGATGATCCATTAAGATGAATTGAATATTTAGCATTTTATAAAATTATACAAAAAAATGTTAATAATGATATAAGAAAAAAATACGGTACTTATAACATAATCGGGCTTGGCCACTTGATGGCATTCTGGCTTGCCAAAACACCTAACAAATGCCGTTTACAAGGCCTGACTTACGGCTATAGAAAACATCTATGTTTGTCTTAGCCATTAGAAGGCCGTTTATGATGCGTAATGCAGAAATAATATGGCCTATTTCTGCTTCGTGACAGTTATTGTGAATCCATACACTTATCTTTCGTTTACAGTTTGATATATATATGTGTGTTTAGTTGGATTAGTCAAATTTTTACAATATACATTACACAATATTTGTATTTATAATTTATTTAATAAACATGAATTTATAGTAATTTTCTAAACGGCCACACCCTTGTTTAGAGAATGTGTAAGGTGTAAAAGCTTGCCGAGGGTAGGTAAAAAAGAATTTGGCCGATATCACGTGCGAAATCTCGTTTTCACGTGAAATACCACGTAGTTGATAAAATGGATGGCGATCAACTTTTTCCGCAGTTGCCAACAACAGAAGCCGAGTATTTCTGCTGTCCAATAAAAATATACACGATTTTTTGTAAATTTCATAGAAAGCACATATTATAAACATGTTTAATAAGTAAATAAGACAATTATATGTGTTTGTTGTTGTTTAAAAAAGTTTGAGTTTCTTTCTTTTGTCCGACTACAGTTACGATTTTGATATCTTTTATTTTAGCATTACAAACAACAGAACACTAACCCTAAACCTAACCCTAAACTAACCCTAACCCTACACAGTTGTTTTGTTATGTAGAAAGCAATAATTAAGCGAAAGACATTGCTAAATAGACATCGCAGAGTAGCAGCTTTGTCCAAAAACAGCGATTTAAAAATAAAAAAAAAGGTGGTCGTTTACCAATAATTAAGCAAAAGACATCGCTAAATAGACATCGCAGAGTAGCAGCTTTGTCCAAAAACAAGGTTGTCATTTACTAAATACAAAATTAAAATCAAACAACTTTTTTAATAAAAAGGTATGAAAAAAAAGTTATAGCAATCAATAAATTAATAACAAAAAAAAAAAACAGCGATTCGATTTAAAAATATAACACAGCCCTGAACATTGTATTGTATTTTTTTTGATTGCCAACAATGCCATCAAGTGGCCAAGCCCAATTACGTTATAATTACCAAAAATACAACTGTGAAATGGCAAAAAAAAAAAGCTATAAAAGGCAGTATCTCAAATTGTATGAAGAAGTGAGACATGCAATTAAATCTCTGAAGAGAAGGAAACCTTCATGAAATGGTGAAATTAGAAAAATTATTGGCAAATTTTTATACCAAATATAGTAAAGATGAATCAGATGGTTGGAAGAATGTAGTAGTAATGTTGATATTTAAAAAGCAATAAAGAAAATATTAGAAATTACAGATTTATCAGTTTTATACAAAATCTTTACTAAGATAATAAATATTCACCTCCAGCAAACTTTGGATCCTAATCAACCAAAAGAATTAGCCGATTTAAAAAAAAGTTTGAGTACAGTGAATTACATCCTGTTGTAGACAAAAGTTATGGAAAGATCCGATGATCTTTAGTTCCATTATGCTTTGGATTTGTAGATTATGAAAAGATATTTGATTCTATAAACATCTCTTCAGTGATTAAAGTATTGGATCATTGAGATTTAGACCCAGGATATTGTCATTCTAAAGAATATCAAATGGAATAGCAGTGATTCAGTTTCATAGGGATGCTAAGAAGATTAATATTGAAAAGGGTATATGACAGATTCATTCTATATCACCAAAACTTTTTATAGTAGTTTTAAAGAAGTATTTTGCAGATTAAAATGGGAGGCTATTGGAGTAAAAGTAAAGGAAGAATATTTAAGCCACCTAGATTTTTGCAATGCTGTCTTTGTTTTTGCAATCAGTTTCAGGAAATGTTGCAAGAGTTATCAGATGAAAGTAAAAAAATAGGGCTAATTATAAATGCTAAAAAAAAAGACCAAAGTAATATTCATTGTATTTTTTTCAGAAGAACAAAATGAAGATTGATAATCATGAAGTATATGAAGATAACAAGTACTTTACACAGATTGCAGCCACAGATGGAAATGTAATGGATGAAATTAATCTTAGAATTACACTTGGATGAAATGCTTTTGATAGAAATATCAATGTTAAAAGAAATATGCCTATGAGTTTCATAAGGAATGTTTTTAAAAGATATGTTTTATCATTTTTTACATATGGATCTGAGACTTAGAAATTTAACAATAGAGTAATACAGAACCTTCAGATCAGTCAGTGAACTATGGGGAGATATATGTTAGGAGTAACCATAAGAAATTGAAATACATTGGTGTGAGAACAAATAGATTTCACTGATATTATTAAAAGAATTAAGAGTCTGAAATAGACCTAGGCTGGTCATATAAGTAGAAGACATAATAATAGATGGACAGTTGAAGTTATAAATTGGATAACAAGAGATTGTAAAAGAACTAAAACGAATCCACATCAGACTCAAAGCTATTTAGCTAAAAAGTAAAAAGTAGCTGCTGGAGAGTTGCATTAGATCCTAAGATTTAGGTGCAGTACCCTCAGATCCAAGGCTCCTCACTTATGAAAGCCCCAAGCTAGAAACTAGTCTCGTGATAGTGGATGACTAGGCATGAGATAAGGATTTTATGCACACCCCTTTCTGCATCCACTGATTATTCTGGCTTGCACTGAATGGTGCTACTGTATGGAGAGTTTGCCTCTGTGAAAAAGAGCCCACATGTGAGGTGATTGGACAAAATAAGAATATTGCTGGTGTATTGTGGAGCTAAAGGCTAGGATCAAAGTAATTGGATTAAACTTGAAGAGACCTTTATCTTGCAGCAGACTGATAATGGTTGAAGTAATGATGATGATTGTTAATTAAAAAATAATTTATGATCATACACAGATAGATATCCTGATAGCAATTTTTTATTTAAATTAAATTTTAAAAATAGCAAATATATTTTTATTTTAAAACATCTAAATTATTTTCCTTTTAAATTTTATTTCATCTACATAATTTCTGCATTCTTATCAATACAATAAGAATACATTAATTTTTCTTTTTTTATTAAGTCTGCAGATAGTTAGAAGATAAACATTCAGTGAGTTATTAAATACTGAACAAACTTTGCAACACAAGAATGAAAAAATCAGTGGGAAATCCCTTAGTTGCTTTTGTTTTCTTTTTTTTCTTTTTTTTACAAAATACAAATCATTATTATTTATAGTTGTTGCAGAAATTGCAATCCCAGTCAATTTTTGCTACTTTTTTTGTTTACATTTCTGAATTGAAAAATTTATTTAATTAAAGAATTGAAACGAGAAAGGAAAATGAAATAGTCTTCCATTAAAGTTAAAAATATTTTGAAATGTTATTTAAATATTTTTTTTAGCCATTTTCCTACTACTAATTAAATGAAAATTATATTTTAAAAGTAGTATGTTATTTCTGTGCCATATACTATTGGACATCATGTTGCAGAACCAATTAGAGTAATTATTTAGTAGGTGCTGAAGGACTTTTATTGACATTTCATTACTGAAAATATCAAATGATAAATGGAAAAAAAAAGTAAAAATCAGCTGTATAGATATGAATTTACTTGAACAATTCAATATTAATATAAAACGTATATAGTTTTAATTAATGAACTTCCCTTAACAAAATAATGTGTGCTACATAAACAAAATTGACAGACAGCTAAAAAATTTAATAAAATAAAGGAAGAAAATACAAATTAATTATGCAAATATAAATTTATTTGTACTAATTTATTTTTTTTTCAATAAAAATTGTTTTGTTTTTCATTAAAATTGTTCAAGCTTTTTAAAAATTTTCTGTAGTGTAATTTTGAGAAAATAGGAAGTGATTATTTTAATTTTATTTATTTGCAAAAAAAACTACCCTTAACTTTATTATCTATTTTTGCTTTAAGTTCCATTTCAGACAAGGAAAACCTGTTTGTCACTGTAAATGCCACTCCTCAATGTTTCAGTTTAAATATACATAGAAAATTATTATTTTTACTTCATTTTGATCAAGAAAGAAATTGATCATTCCCTTTGGTTTTATTTTTTCCTCCTGCTGTAATCTTACAAAAAAAACCATCCATGTATCAATTTTTGATATTCATTACTTGTATAAGTGTGTGAAAAATCTAGTGGATGTTTGAACTAAAAGTGGTGCTAAAACTTTCAATAAGAAAACTTTTACAAACTAGCAAAATCTAATGGGCATTTGACCTTACCAAAAAATAATGATGATAAATCTCTTAAAAGGACCAATTCTATAAACTAACAAAATCTAGTTTAATCTAAAAGTAGTAAAAATTTGGAAAAATAAAACACTACTCCCCACAATCACAAGATTTTAGTATTCCAGCATAATTTTTTATTTTACCTTTAGTTAAATTATTTAGTACAACTCATTTAAACTTTTTTCTTATTCATTTTTTAATTACCTTGCTTAATTAAAGTTGTATTTTTTTTTCCTTGTTTATTTGTAACTTTTTTTTAAAAAAAATTATGTTGAAGTAAATTCTTATTTGCATAACTAATTTGTATTTTTGTTCTTTTTGTTATTTGTTTAATTAAATTTCTAAATTTTTAACCATCTTTTAATTGTAGTCTAATTTCTGGAAAAAGTACACATTTTATTTTTATTTAATTTTATTTACGTAATACATATTTCTTAATTAATATTGAAATGAGGAGGTGAGCCTACCACTTATTCATTAAAATTACACAAGTTTTATACTAATTATTGCTTTAGATAACTGGTATGGGGTTGTTGTTTTTTTTTCATTTATCACTTGATATTTTCAGTTGTGATTTCATGGCTCCTCAAATGTCAATAAATGTTCTTCAGGACCAAATAAATCATTACTTCAGCTATCATGTAGCAAAACATATAACATTTATTAAGATATTACACATGGGAAAGAGAAACATGAATAACTCCATGTGTTCGAATGTTTAAAAAAAATAAAAAATCAGATATATTAATTTTTAACTGAGGATTTAAAGTTTATATCTGTGCTAGAGATAATCTCTAGTTTAGAAAATGATTAGTAATAATCATTATTGTATTTGCTTGAGGTGGATGGTGACAAAGTTGTGAGTTTGACAGTGGTAAATAAAAATATAACAATTTACTATAGATAAATACTCTTCATATAATAGAAACATATATGAGAGATGGTGATCTGGGCCAACTGATGAGTGCTAGTTCAGCATGAAATGCATCTTGTGGGGCATTTGTCTTTTATTGTATCTATTTATATGAATTTAAGAAGAATTGGAGAAATACGGAAGTTGTTTAATATATCTATAAAGATATTACACATGGGAAAGAGAAAGGTGAATAACTCCATGTGTGCTAGAGATAATCTCTAGTTTAGAAAATTATTAGTATTAATCATTATTGTATTTATCAGAGGTGGATGATGTCAAAGTTGTGAGTAGAGTGAGTTTGACAATGATAAATAAAAATGTAATCATTTATTGTATGTTTGTATTATATTAGAAAGGGTTAATTTTGAAAGGTATTTGTATTACTAATAGGAAATTTAGTTATTGTGCAATGTTTTCATTTTTTATTAAAATAAATCATTTTGTTCATAAGAATAATAGTAAGACAACTCATTGGAGAGCTTTTTTAAAGACATAGTGTCATATATATTTTTTTGTTTTTAAATGTAATAATGTTAGTTTCAAAATAAATGAGTCTTGTGTTATTGGGCCTAGAGGGAGGGAATATATCTCTTGATTCATTGTAGTTAAATCACTTGAAACTATTTACATCATCAATGATTGTGATGTATGTCATATTTTACATATAGCTAAATGGTAAATATTTGTACAAATAAATACTGCCCACAAGACATAAGAAACTAAATTGTGTTTATCCTTAATTATATTATAGAAAATTTATAAACCAATTAAGCGTATGTCACGCTTGAATGTGAAGCTATAATAATATACAGGAATTAATATACGCTAAGCGCTTTCGATCCTTTACCTCATATTCATAGCGGTGCTGTGAGCTGCGAAATGTAAAAAATGGAGCGGGAGAAGTGGTATGCAAAGCATATGCAAATGGACTAAATAGTCCAGCGTTTAGAGATGTCGAAGCAGGTGTCACGTCTATTGATCGAGTTGTTATTGTTATTAATGTAGTACGCTTCTCTGATCTTCCGCTTAATGTCGTTTTTCTCGATACAGACTATTTTAGGGTGGGAAGGTTCAAATAAATGTCCAGTCTTCTTGGAGTGTTCCAAAAATGTTGATGAGTTATCATTGTTTTTCATAGCTCTATTATATGTGTATCTGTGTTGTGCTGTCCGGGTGATTGTGCCTGCCTTGGTTTCTCCAAAATAAATGGCGTGGCAACCGGGTTGTGGGCAGGTTATGCTGTAAACGACATGGGGGTCTGAGAAGGTTCTATTTTGTCCTTGGAGTTATTGATGAGACGTTAGTGCAAGGGGGTGTATGAAAGCTGATTTTAAATTTATTGTCTAAAATCTTGATTAGTTGGTGGGAGATTTTAGGTATGTGGGGAAGAGTGATATATGGAAGTTTAATGTTGTTTTTATTAATGGTGATTTTTGTATGAAACTGTTTGATTTTGTTGTTGATAGTGTGGAGTTTATAGCCTGCCTGTAGTAGATCTTTGGTATAGAGATGTATGTTGTTCTTTCGATCTGCCTCAAACTTGCACAGCTGCATGTTTCTGTGTAGGAATGCTTGTAGTCCTGCTAATTTGTGAGAGTTGGGAACTTAGAATGTGGATGAATGAAGCCTCTGATTTCAAAAGGCTTTATAATCATTGAGTAATTTATACATGGTTCATCGCACGTTAACTTAAGATCCAGATAATTTAGGCTTTGGGATGCATCCTCTGATGTGGAATTAATGGTTAGATTAGTGCTGTGCGTTAGCTCTTGTATAATATTGTTTGTGGTGTGCTGATTGGCTAGAATAAGTATGTCGTCTACGTACCGCATGTATAAAATGTGGGGGTTGTCAGCTTGGTGTTTAGGCACTATTAGTTTTTCGTAGTAATTAAGAAAAATGCTAGTTATGATTCCGCTAAGGGGAGGCCCATCGGCCATCCGCTTTTCATATTGTACCAAGCGTGCTCAAACGTTGTGTATATATGCTTATCCATCCAAGTTAAAAATGTAATGATGAAATTAATGCGTTCAGATGACATTGTATTGGTGAGTTCTTGTTGGATAATGTGAATAGATTGTTTTCTGTCCACGGATCCATACAACTCTTTGACGTCAAAGGTGGTCATACGGAAGTTGTTACAGATCGTGGCTTTTTTGATTTTCTCCACGACCTGAAAGGATGAATTAACTCGATCAATAGACGTGACACCTGCTTCGACATCTCTAAACGCTGGACTATTTAGTCCATTTGCATATGCTTTGCATATCACTTCTCCCGCTCCATTTTTTACATTTCGCAGCTCACAGCACCGCTATGAATATGAGGTAAAGGACCTCGAAAGCACTTAGCGTATATTAATTCCTGTATATTATTATAGCTTCACATTCAAGCGTGACATATGCTTAATTGGTTTATAAATTAAATTATCGAATGAGAAGATTTAAAATTATATAATTTACAATTATAGAAAATTGTAATTGTATCCCCATATAATCAAATTCTCTGTGAATTTTCTATTTTAACATAAATACTGTATATCTTATAAATGTTTTAATAAAATTAGATTTTCTACATACAATATATATATTTACATAATACAGTCATATATATACAGTAATGTAAAATTTTAAATGTACATCACATATTTTAATTATCTATTGCAAGATAAAAGCTGCCAAATAAAAAATAGAGCAAAATCTCAGTTTTTACAAAATTCTTTAATTTCAAACTAAGTTAGATTAAGCTTTACTTTTCAATAATGTTTTTATTGTTCCATAATAACTCAAGAAAGACTTGGAATTACCCAATTTTTTTATCACATAACATTGAAATGTCCATTTTAATGATTGTAAAATCACAGTAAATTAATAGATAGAGGGTATTGGATAGAATAAGTTTTAATATGAAATGTTTAATTGACCCAATAAATCTGAATTAATTATGTTAATATCTGAATATTAGTTAATTAGGAACTCATGAACATAAATTTAATACATCACATGATCACATTTCCTATACTAGCACATTAATTGTTGATAAACAAAGCAAAACTCTCCATACAGTATTGCCACCTGTGCTAAACAGAGTAATCAATGGATGCCTACTCATCCAATATCCCCAGACTATTTTCTGGCTTGTGGCCAAAGACACCAAAATGTATGGGTGCTGAACTGAGTTCAGACCCATATGACTATATAAGCTATTGAGCTTAGATTGAAAATATTTTTTATGTTTTCAATTTCATTCTCATAGTTTTGTAGTTAAGTAGAGATAAAAGGTATTTGCTAGAGGATTGCATTAGATCCTAAGATCTAGATGCAGTGCTCTCAGATCCAAAGCTCCTCACTGACGAAGGCCACAAGCCAGAAACTAGTCTGGGGATATTGGATGAGTAGGCATTAGATAGGGATTTTATGCACAAGCCTTCTGGCATCCATTGATTACTCTGTTTAGCACAGGTGGCAATACTGTATGGAGAGTTTTGCTCTGTTTATAAATTTAATATATAAGTGAATAGATGCATATAAGTTTATAACAATTTATATTTAATTTTAAAATTTATTTAAATAAATTCCTTTTTTTTTGTTTTAATTTGAATTAAGAAAAATAAATTTAGTTTACATTTTAAAAAAAGGTTTTTAATATTCAATCTTTAAAAAATATTTTTTTTTTTAAGATAACAGATAACATTATAATTTTAAATCAATAGGAATCATTTTCAATCATTATTAATCCACTGCAGCATGAAGATCTATCTAAGTTTAACCCAAATTCTCTAGCTTTTTTTCTACAATATTAAGCCACAAACTTCCTTGTTTTATCCATCTATTTCATTTGAGGTCTTATTCTAGATCTTTTACAATCTCTTTGGATTCTGTATATGACTTCAACTGTTCATATGTTATAATTTCTTTTAGAAATATGTCCGGCCCAATCCAACTTCAATATCTTAATTGTTTCAATAAAGTCAGTAATACCTGTTTGATCTCTCAACCATACATTTCATCTTTGATTCACTCCTAACATACATCTCTCCATACTTCATTGAACAGTCTAAAGTCTCATGTTGAAAATAGAGAGAAGTATTAATTATTTGGAAGACCACAGATGTTTATCATTTGTAAAACTCTTGAAAAATAGTATAAAAATACAGTTTTGTATTTAAGTTAGTCTCTTCCCTATAGTCTCTAACATATACTCTCTTACTCATAGTTTTTACTATTAGCTACTGTTGTATCAGAAAACATCACAGAGTAAAATCAGCTGTCATTTGTGTATTACATTTTTTTTTTAAATTGATAGTTATGTGCAAAAACCCATGATTACTTCAAACTTCAGTGTCATGTCAGCATCAGATTAATGCTTCAACTTTTAATTATATCTGAATATCTTATCAATAATAATTTCTCACCATTTTTACTATTGGTCTTCAAGGTGTCTTTTAAATATATATTGATCTGAAATGCTACCAGCCACTATGAATGATTTTAGATATTACCATGAAGTATTTTAAAAGCTACTTGAAATGCCAAATGAATGATTGAATGAATTCAAAGAAGCTAACTTCAAAAATTAAAAAAACATAACCAATAAATCTCCATGCACTGAAGATGTAATCTCTCAACTAAATTCCTATTTTTCAACTAAAAAAATTGTATAAACAAAAATCCATGGTATAACTGTGCAACGTTTCTGAAATGATTCGTAAAATCCAGAATTTCCAAGAATTAGAGATAAATATATTTTAGTATGATAAACATTTTCATGAAATCAACCATTATTTATGAATTGGTCCTGAAGAAAGCATGAGTATAAAATTTATTTTTATTGTTAATTTACAAGCATCCCAAGCGGATTTCTCTTACAAAAATTACAGAGAATTTTTATATACTACATGTTTTATTTTGTTGTTGTTAAAAATTATCTTTTAAAATGTGTTAATATTATATTTAAATTTTTAAGAAAGAATTGAGTTTTTGAAATTAATATATTTAAAATTTAGAATTAGTTATAAGAAATGTTTCTAGCCAGAATGCTTTATATATATGTGTGTGTGTGTCAAAATATATATTTGCTTTTTTTTCTTTTGTTTTATTGAAGAAAAAAAAAACAGATTATGAAAGCCTATATTTTTACAAAGTGTTTTTAAAAGAAAAAATATATAGATCCTTAAATAAAAAAATATTTAAATAGAATCATAACCATTATTTTAAATACTTTATTAAAAGTTTGAATTGAAAATGTTAATTTAATGTCATTTAAATTAATAAGAAATTTAAAAGCAGAATTAACAAAATAAAGCCAGTTAATATTTTTTTATTTTTCCACTTACTGGTGAAAAAGAGTGTGGCCATGTTTATATGAAAGAAAGAAGGAAAAATCAAACTCTTAGAATTAGATTTTTTTTTATAATACTGTAATATTATATATTTTTAGTACT
Source organism: Epiperipatus broadwayi (assembly GCA_028023455.1). Taxonomy (NCBI): domain Eukaryota; kingdom Metazoa; phylum Onychophora; class Udeonychophora; order Euonychophora; family Peripatidae; genus Epiperipatus; species Epiperipatus broadwayi. The sequence goes on from JAQFVV010006254.1 coordinate 1,768,338, forward strand.
TGCAATTTTAATGTATTTAAACAGATATTATAAATATAATGTGAGTAAATTTTATGTTTGTACAAATAAAGTATGAATATAACATTTAAGACAGATTTTTCTTTAATTTTATATTTATATCATAGTTAGGGGAAATTTCATTTTTAGGAAGTTATTTTTCTATGGGACAGAATGACCAAATAAACTTGTATTTTTTAAAAAGTTACTTTAGTTATAAGTGCATAAAAGTTGAAGCATGGAAATGCTGTGTTTAAGCAATTTAATGTACTCTGCTCACTAATTTGCTAACCCTAGATATGTATTTGAAAATAGAATTTAGTAGGCTGATTACCTTTGATGAATAATATTCCTTGTGCATGAAACAATAAGATCTATGGATATAAGATGTAATGTGGTTTTATAATAATATTTGCTGTGTGGTGAAAAGCAAATTCATTAAGATAAATGTTTGAATCTGAATGTATATTCAGTATATTACTGTTTAAAAAGAAACTTATAAATGCTGATGTTTTAAATCTAAATAAATAAAGATTTTAACACACTGCATTAAAAAATGTCTTTCATTTGTTTTATTAAATGGAAAATTTTATTAATAAAATATGGCTAGTTTCTTTAGTTAATATTCATGACTGAGTATTTATTTCATATAAAAGGGTATGAATCTATAGACCATTCTAAATTTTAGCATTAAATGTTAAATTTTTTCATATTATTCCACACAAAATAGACTAGTACATATATTAAGTTATAAATATTAAATATAAATTAAATGAATCAAAGTTCATTGATTTAATAGATAAATACATTTTGATATCTTAAAAATAACATTATTTAAATTCATAGATCTTGGAATCTGATAGAACTTCCATAATTTTAGAGCCAATAACTTTTATTAAAATCTATTATAGTATTCATAGTTTTTATTCTACTTAATTTAGAGGGAACGTTTGTTTCATTGTATCTTGTATTTTGTTGAGATTATGATTTTAGTTTACGTTCCTTTATTTTATCATTGCAACCATTTTATTATTGTTATTTCATAATACTGTTTTTTTAGAGGGAATGTTTATTTCATTATATCTTGTGTTTTGTTGAGATTATGATTTTAGTTTAAGTTCCTTTATTTTATCATTGCAAACATTTTATTATTGTTATTTCATAACCCTGTTTAACACCAATTTTTATCTCAAATATTTCAGATTGTTCACCACCAATAAAAAACATTTCTCTTATATCATCGTGGGAAATTTGTGTGATATGAATAGATTTTGATGGACAGACAATTCATTTCAGCAGTTCTACAAACTTTTACATTTAACAGTGTCTAATGTATTGACTAAATTGAGAAAAACAATATATAAATTGTGTCTTTGCTTTTAATATTTTTGAAATTTGCCTGACAACAAAAATCATCTTGATTTTATGAAATAGCACTTATTTCTATTAATTCTATGACTTGAAGCAGTCCATTGAACAAAATTATTGGAAGTACTTTTATTATAACAGGTAATATTTGTTGTTACTCACTATGTAATTCTTTATTTAGCCAATCAAAAACTGTAAATTTAGTTTTTGTTACCAGACATAAGAAAAATGAAAATGTGATTTACATAATAATTACTGTAGTCTTATCTACCTACTTCATTTTAAAACTGATACCAAGATATATTCTTAAGAATAAAGTGACATAATTTTATGATTTTATATGATCCTAAAAATTTCCAATTGTCTTAAGGCAAATATCTAAAATTACTCCAGGAATTTCAAAGATCTGCCTTCTTTCCATTTTTAAGATTACAAAGAATTCATTTAATTTTAAGCTTAATATCTCATATACAAATATAAAGAAATTGATAGGATATTACATACATATATATGTATCATTATCAATATTCAAAACGTGATCAAATTATTCTATCTATGTAATTGAAATGTCACTATTTTTAAGTATCTGTTTTTTTGCTACAAACAAGCTATATTTGTTAAGGCTTGCATTTGGTATATATTTAAATGTTTATTTTATTTATATCTTAATTAACATGAAGGTCATTTATTATGGCTACTTATCATGCACAGCTTGTGTTCACTAACAACCTGCCATTAATCAATGCAAACTTGGCCCAAGTTCTAATGTAATTATATCAAGAAGAAAAAAAAATAGAACAGTTATTTCATTCCTATGACATGATTAAGCACTAGGAAATATTCATTTATCTGCACAGTGAGGATAACTTAAAATCGTACCCATACCAACCTTTAGTAGCCTATAATGTTAAAGTTATGTTTGGTCAATATTCATATCTGGCTAAATTGATAAATTTTGCTAGCATAATATTTGTGAAATCTGAATAAATAAATACGCGTATTTAATAGGCATATTATATCAGTACTGCACTAAGTAGCCAAGTAATAACTCAAGTATGGCCAAATCTTATATATATATAATGAAACAAAACAAATCTCAATTGATAGAAAAATCAAGATTAAACACTAAAAGAATTAATACAAATATATATATAACAACACTTAATTTGTGTTAAATGTTTTACACGTGACAAGTTTTACATGTGACAAGTAAGGATAGGATAGAATGTATAATTAATATATCAATCACACAGTTCTTCTTTCCAATATAGTTTATAAATATCCAATATATAAATAAACAAACTCCTTTTTAAAACTTGCTTTTTATATGACTATAATTATATATTTAATTATACCATTAACTTGGATGTTTTTATAATATTATTTTTTGGAAGAATATATATGTATATATGCAAATATTCCAATTGAATTTATTTTGTTTTTTATAAGAATTTTAAGTAAATCGTTACCTCATTCAAGCCAAATCCAAAATCAGTTATCAAATGATTACCTCCATTCAGCGCTGCATTGGCACCAAAACCTTTGCATGGATTAGGCTTTCCACATTCCTAATGTATTCCATCTGGGTAGTTTGGTGTAGGATAGCCTTTGATGGAAGTCACATAGATGCACTACAACATTTCATCAAAACTATAGCCAGAATTAAAAAACGAGATGAAATCCTGTCATCACATTCTGCATTTACTGAGACCTGGATGCCGTTTGAGTTTCCTGCACTGACTCCATAATGGAATAAATGCATGTTTACTTCCAATAGATTCCACCAGTCATCAACTGCATATAACAGCATATAGGCCAACTTTCTGCCAGTCACACCCATATTATTTTCAGAAGCAAATTTATGCAGAAATACAAAACAACCACCATTAATAGCACAAACTGCTTCATCAAATCCACAAACTGTCATTCTAGATAACAGATTCTCACACTAACATGTGCAAAATCATCTGTTATCAAGTACAAGTGATATAACTATTGTAAAATTTGTTTTCCTATATCAATGTAATTTCATAGGTTTGTTAAATAAAATTTCTTGGAACAACAATATAGATAATTACAATTATATCTTGGAAAAATTTATTGGTTATTTAAAAAAAAGATTTTTGGACAATTTTATAGACAATTTGGATTTAAAAAAGTATATTGATGTTATTAACAAATGGATGAAGTATAAAATGAAAGTTGTCAAAATAACATTGGACATTAAATTTTTAAGAAATGTAACACCTACATTTATTTCTTTAAAGAGATGTATGAAGATTTTTAGCTATAAGTATATATTAAAATGGTAGAAGATAATGTTGAAAAAATGTTTTAAAATTGGCCTATAAAAAAGGCTGAATTGTTAAATTTTGTTAGAGATATATATGATAATTTAAGGAGATGAATTACAATTAAAGAGGAAGAGGAATTAAAGTATATTTTTATTAAAAAGGTATTTTTTTTTTAAAAAATAAGATTTTAGAAAGGCATTGTAAAAAATTTAATGATTTGATGGTTAGAAGATGTGATAACAAAAATAAAGATAATAATTATTATGTATTTGATAGTAGCCATAAAATGGAAAAAAGAATTTTGTTATTAATTTAACTAATACTATTTTTAGTGATGAAGAGATGAATGTTTTAAAAAGGGGGTTGAATTATGTACCATTAAATAATTGTAATATTAAAAAGCAGATTATTGAAATTAGGGCAAAAATGCAAATCATCATCATCATCAACCATTATCAATCCACTGCAGGATGAAGGTCTCTCCAAGTTCAATCCATCTTTTTCTATCTTTAGCTTCTCTTTTCCACATCACCCCTGCACACTTTTTTATTTCATCCATCCATCTCACATGTAGTCTCTTTTTGGGTCTTTTACAATCTCTTGGAATTCAGTTTAAAATTTCAATTGTCCATCTGTTATCATCTCTTCTAACAATATGTCCAGCCCAACTCCACTTCAGTCTTTTAATTTTTTCAATGAGGTCAGTAACACCTGTTTGTTCTCTTACCCATACATTGCGTTTTCGATCCCTTCTTGTTACTCCCAACATGCATCTCTCCATACTTCTTTGAGTGGTCTGAAGTCTCTGTATTGCTCTTCTATTAAGTGTCCAAGTCTCAGATCCATAAGTAAGAACTGGCAAAACACATTTATTAAAAACCTTCCTTTTCAAACACATAGGCATATTTCCTTTTAGTATCAAGTTATTTCTACCAAAAGCACTCCAACCAAGTTTAATTCTATGATTAATTTCATCCATTATATTTCCATCTGTATTAATAATCTGACCAAGGTATTTGTAACTGTTAACTTCTTCTAACTCATCATAATCAATCTTTATTTTCATATTTTGAGAAAATCTATTAAACATTACTTTAGTCTTTTTAACATTTATCTTTAGTCCTACTTTCCTACTTTCATCTGATAACTCCTGCAACATTTCCTGTAGCTCTAAAGCATTATTTGCAAAAACAACTACATCATCTGCAAAATCTAAATGACTTAAATAATCTCCATTTACTTTCACTCCTTTAGCTTCCCATTTTAATCCACAAAATACTTCTTGCAGCACTGCTGTAAAAAGTTTTGGAGATATGGAGTCACCTTGTCTTACACCCTTTTCAATGTTGATTTTCCTACTATCATTATGTAATCTAATTGTTGCTGTTGCATTTTTATAAATATTCTTCAAAATATGACAATATCCTGGATCTACACCTTGATGATCCAATGCTTTAATCACTGAAGAAATGTTTATAGAATCAAATGCCTTTTCATAGTCTACAAATCCTAAGCATAATGGCAACTCATATTCATTTGTCCTTTCTATAATTTCTCTCAATACCTGGATATGATCTACTGTACTAAAACCACTTTTAAATCCAGCTTGTTCTCTTGGTTGGTGGGGAGACGAGTTGTAATTATCTTAGTAAAAATTTTGTATAAAACTGATAAAAGACTGATAGGTCTGTAATTTCTAATATCTTCTTTATCACCTTTTTTAAATATTAATATTAATACTGCATTCTTCCAATCATCTGGTACATCTTTATCATTTAGACATTTGGTATATAACTTTGCTAAAAAAAATTCTATTTCTTCACCTGCTTCTTTTAATATATCAATTACAATTCCATCATTACCTGGAGCCTTCCCTTTCTTCATAAATTTAATTGCATGTCTCACTTCCTCATTCAAAATTCTGGGCAATTCAGAAGATATAATATGTATAGGAGGCACTTGTTCTTTATTACTATATAATTCTTGATAGAAGTCTTCTACACATTTTATGATGTCATCTCTCTTTTTAGTAATAATGCCATCTTTTTTTCTTATTGCAGATATAAATTTCCTACCAATACCAAAATGTTGTTTTACACTCTTTAGACTTTTATTCTCTTCTACAGCTTTCCTTGCTAGTTCACAATTATACTTTCTTATATCATTTTCAACTCTTTTCCACACCATTTTACAAAATTCGAGATATTCAATCTTTTTTAATGCATCATTGTTGTATATCCTCATATTCCTTCTTTTCTTCATAAATTCTCTAGTCTCAGTAGAAATTTTATTGGTCAATTGCTGCTTTTTTCTACCAGCTATCTTTGTTGCAGTTTTTAAAAGTGTATCGCTTATTTTCCTATTAATGTCATTCAAATCTGAATCATGTTCAAAATCTACTAATACTTGAAACCGATTTGTAAGTTCTAATTTAAATTCATTAGAATGTTTCTGAAGATTAGGAATATCAACTGTAAATATTGTTTTTCTTAATAATTTTTGTCTCTCTAGTTTTGCATTAACATGTATCTTACATCTTACTAATCGGTGATCACTTCCTGTGTTAAATTTATTAAGAACATTACAATCTTGAAATATGTATTTTCAGTTAGTCAAAATATAATCCAATTCTGCTGTACCTTCATTTGGATGCTTCCATGTCCATTTCCTTTTAACATTTTTCTCAAAAAAAGAATTCATAATATAAAGTTTTTCTTTTTCTGCAAACTCCACAAGTCTATGTCCTCTCTCATTTCTATTACCATAACCAAAATTACCTATAGCATTTTCATCTTTCATTTGTTTACCAATTCTAGCATTAAAGTCTCCCATAACAATTTTAAAATGTTGTTTACTCTGATCAAAAGCCTTTTGTACATCCATATAAAAATCTTCTATAACTTCATCACTATGAGAACTTGTTGGGGCATAAACCTGAATTATCTGCATTTGGTATCTGCTATTAAGTTGTAAAACTAATCTTGCCACTCTGTCTGATACACCATCAATCTCCACAATGTTATTCTTCCATTTTTTATTTATAATGAATCCTACTCCACTTGTATTTCCAATATTTGTGCCTTTATAGTAGAGTATATGTCCACTTTTTAAATCAATTGTTTCTTCACCTTTTCTTCTAACTTCACAAAGTCCAATAATGTCCCATTTAATATAAGACAGTTCTTCTTCTAATTCTTGCAATCTTCCTTCAATTGAAAGTGATCTGCAGTTGTAAATACCTAAATAAAAAGTCATCATCAAATGGCAGCCTGAGTCCATAATCAGGGGATTCTTAGCACCCTCCGCCTTTGGCCACCAACCGCTGCCTTGGTTGGTGACTTTACAGCCTCCTGGGAATAAGGACCATGATTTATTTTTGTCTGTCATGAATGTATATATTGAATAAATATTTTTAAACTCGGAGGTACAGAGCCAATAAACTCACCATGCTGGCTAATGCGTGTTGGTGAGCAGCCCATCCATGTTCATATACTATATGAATAATCACATAGTAATAACAGCTGCAACGACAAGAACGTATGGAGTGGACATTAGGAATTTGCCCTTCTCGGTTCCTTTAAGGCCTCCAAGAGGAATCAAAGGGTCTCCTTTCAGTTAATAGCAAATAATTATATGCAAATAATTGAATATAAATGTAATAAGATTAATGATAATATTAAGAATAAGGATTTTTTATTTAATGAATTGAAATTCAGATTTAAGAATTTGGTATTTGAATTAAAAAATAGATATAATAATAAAAAAAGGGGAGTAATTGTAAGTAATTGTAAGTTTAATGAATGGTATATTATTAAAAATATGCATGATAAATATGGGGATTTATTATTTTTAAAAGGTAATAAAACATATGGTTATTTTAAACAAGAGTGAATATAATAAAAAAATGTTAAATTTATTAAAGGAAGAATGTTTTGTAAAAATTAATAAAGATGAAAGTATGTTAGTGAATAAAAAGGTTAATAATATATTAACTTTGATGTATGGAAAAATTAGTCATGCTTAAATTAAAAAGAATGGATATAAAATGTGCAAAAATCTATGGTTTACCTAAAATACATAAGCCTCATATTCTGATGTGGCCAATTATTAATAGTTGTAATACTTATTACGAGAAAATTTTGAAGTGGGTGTATAATAATATTTTTAAAAAATATATTACATTATTTGAAAGAAATTGTGTTAATAATTTTATACAGTTTATTAGTAAATTAAAAGAGTTTTTAGAAGATAAGGTTTTTAAAAATTTGGTTTTTGTAAAGTTAGATATAGTTAGTATGTATACTAACATTGATCCAGAGGTTGCTATTTGTTGTTTTATGGATTTATATAGTAAAGATAAAAGGGTAAAATTAAAAATTGAGGATTTCCTTTTATATGAGTTATTAGTAATTTGTTGTAGGGACCTTATTTTTAAATATGGGGATGGATTTTATAAGCAAAAAGAGGGTTTAAGTATGGGTAATAGTGTAAGTGATTTTTTGTCATGAATATATATATATATAAGTTTGAAGAGCAATATTTTAATTCTAATAGGAATATACCAATTTTTTATGTTAGATATATTGATGACTATTTTATGTTTTTCAATGGTAATAAAAGAAATGCAGATAATTTTTTGAATTATATTAATGGTAGAGTTGAAAAAATAAAATTTACTATGGAAAAAGAATATATTAATGTTATTGAATATATGGATGTTAGAATTTAAAAAAAAATTGGTAGGAATGGTAGTGTTATTATAGAAACATCTGTGTTTAGAAAAAAAAAACATTTTTTGGATTGTCAAATAATTGTTTTCCAGATATTGATAATCATAGTGAAATTAATATTAATAATAAAAATATTAAGGCAATTAAGTTATGTTCAAATAGTAGTTTGTTTGGGAATGAGGTTGATATTATTAGGAATGAATGTTTTATGAATGATTATCCTAGGGGTGTAGTTGAACATTTATTTTCTAATAAAAATATAAATAAAATAAGAAATAGAATGGGGTTAGATAGGGATAGAAATAGAGAAAAAGTTATTTATGTTGGTTTTAATATGTCTAGAGATTTATTTATTAAAGTTTAGAAATTAGTTAAAATGATTAATAGGAAATATAATGTTTCAATTTGTCCAGTTTATAAAAAGCAAAGTTTAAATTTTTTAATTAATAATAATGGGAACTATAATAGGTTAGAGATTATGAATTCAGTTTATTTGATAAAATGTTTGAATTGTTTTAGAAAGAATGTAGAAATGACATATGTTGGGACTAGTAAGAATAAATTGAAAACTAGATTAAAACAGCATTTAGGTGATAAAAATTCTGCTGTTTACATTCACATGAATAAATTTAAGCATGGGGATTTTGAAATAAAGCCTTTGGAATGTATTAATTCATACAATGAAAGGATGATAAAGGAAGGTATGTACATTAATGAAATAAAACCAGAATTAAATATGATGTTAATGGAAAAAGAGAAAATAAAATAATAGGTTATTAATTGAATGTTTTAAAGGATATATATAGATTTTTTTTTTTTTAAAAAAAAAAGGAAATTGTTTGTGTTTAAATTGTGATTGTTTGCAATAGGAAAGGGGAGTGAGATAAGATAAATTTTTGATTGTGAATATATTTTGTAATTTTTAATTTAATATTTTTTGGAATATGTGATATTTATTATTATATATTTTTTAATTTTATTTTAGTGAGTCTTTTTCAAGACACATTATATAAAATAGTCGAAACATTGGATTTTTTATTGATGATTATAGTCATATAAAAAACAAGTTTTAAAAATGAGTTTGTTTGTTTATTTATATATAAGGATAGAATGATGACTTAAACTGTAATAAGCTAACTATAATAATGATCAAAGATCAAGTATTTTGCCAAACAACCTAAGATAAGAATGAAATAATAATGCATAACGTAATTTATTGAATCAATTATCGCAATATATATATATATATATGGATAACAATAGACACCCACAGCAAGTAAAAAGGAAATGAAAGATTTTGTGTACTAGGAAACGGAAATGACACTGACTATAAAGGAAAATGCAATTACAACCCTTTTTAAAAATTATACGTTCATTATGGAAAGCCAGTTTTGTTCAAACAAGAGATTTCGAACACCATATAAAATGGAGATCTTAGTTTGAATGTATTAATTTCATAAACATAATTTTTAACAAGATTTAAAAAAGCAAAAAGGACTTTTACTATAATAAAGTAAACAAATCAATTTGAGCAATCGGATATATTTTTAGAAAAACATTCTAAATTTCCAAAAAAAAATTTGAGAGAAATTAAAGTAAAATGTTTAATCAATGTTGAATTAAGAAGAAGAAATATATATATAGTCAGCATAGTAAATGAATGGATAATTTAACTTTTTACTGCATGAAAAGTCTTTATTTTTTTTTTATACTATAAACTGTAATTAATTTAAAACTTACACTTGTTGAATTAATACAATGTGGCCTGGGTAAAGGAATTGATTGTCATTGGTGGGAGTTTAATAGCCATAATATCTACATTTGAATTGCTTAATAGACTATCTTTGTACAGTATAGAATGTCTACACAAGGACCGGAAGAAAATATTAGATGATCAATACGGAGTTGTTTAGATAGCGTCATTTGGAAGCTGCAACGAGCAATCCATATCTGCACAGAGGAAAACACCTAAAATATGAACTATGATCTATGAAGGACTACTAATTTACAAGATTTGATTGATTCATGAAATTATTTTTGTTATATGTTATGATTTTATTTTTTTATATCTATGTACATATTACTATTATCTTTTTTATTATTATTCAATTCTTACCACTCAGGAACATAATATTATCCCATTCAACATTTTGGAACAGTCCATTTAAGCAAAGCATGAGAGAAACAGGGAGAGAAGGTTAAGTTTAATTAAGATTTTTTTTAAATAATAAAATTTAGGTTCAATCCCCTTCCATAGTACTTGACTTTCATTCATTACTACAATCAATATTACCTGGGACTCGAGGTAAGAATTTCATTTTTAGAATATTAATTTTCATACACTTTGATAGAACATAATTTTGTTATTCATTGTTTATTTATCTAATAATTATTATCTAGATTTTATTTGGTGTAAATGATTAATTTTCTGAATGAATCTACTTTCCTATCATGTTAAGAGTTACATTTAATTTGTTGAAGAGAGAAGGGATCTTCAGATAAATCAATCTTCAACCATTGGAATCAGACCACGATATGAATTTATGTATATGTCAACTGTAAATATAATTTAGCTAGTTAGATCCAAGTTCACTAAAATAATCTTGTTAAGGTTTTTATTTTTCTTATCATCGCTTTGTATATAAAAATGACTTTAGTATGAACCTCTATCCTTGGGATAATGGGTATGTAACTATAGATTATTAAGTTGGGGAAATGATGGATGTTCATCATTGAGGTTTAAATTACATGTGTTTATTTTTTTTTATCTACATTTGTAAATATTGTCTAAATATTGGATTATTCAAATTTTTTATTAACGTTTTTTATATTTTCTCCATGTTATAAAATAAAATGCAATAAAATTTGTTGAATCAATATAGTCTCTTTAGTTTATTAAACCATTCCTTGCATTCATCATCAAAGCCAATGCCTTATTATAAATACATACACATATCATTATTTTGCACATATATTAGTAAACAAATTATTAGAGATTTTAGATAAATGTTGTTCATTAATAATAATTTTGATAAGGTAATCTAATTGTTAGTATGCTTAGGTACATCCCTGTTAATAAAGTAAAAGGCAAATTCTCCCTGAGTTCAAATACTGCGGCATAATGGAACCAAAAGGAAGGTGAGATGTGGATGAACTGACCCAAATTGCATCTGAATTTAATAAATGAGTATTGAGATGATCTATTGGAAGGAAATGCAGTCATAGGTTATGTACTTCATCGATCCAGCTTCCTACCCGAAAACCCTAGGTCCAACCATAGTTAGATGTAACCCTCTCTTTTAATACCATCGTCTGGACCATTACAGTACAATCAAAACAAACAAACAAACTTTATCTAATAAAATGTTATACAAAATAAATAAAGCTAGCTGTATAAGTAACAAATTCAACAACTAAATATCATTTCGTAAATAAAAGAGATTTACAATAATAATAATAATAGATAAAAAAATATCAATATATATATATATTTATTCAAAAGAAATTTTAAATGGCGAATCACTGATTTAAATAACTTTAGCTTAACTTTTATTCATGAATGTTCTCAATAAATAAGGACATTATTTAATACTAAAAATGAATTTTTAATAACATAGATATATCACTTATTTTATAAAACGCATTTTTTATTTTAACTTTATCTCATAATATTCCAGACATTTTTAGAAAGACTCAAATATGTAGCATAAATTACAGCCATTCAAAATAGCAATAAATATTTTTTCAATCATCTAACATTATTATGTTATAATAGATGTTTCAATGTAGTTTAATTAAGGCCCACAGGGACAGAATTCTCCATACAGTAACCCCACTCAGTGCAAGCCAAAATAATCAATGGATGCAGGAAGGTTTGTGCATAAAATCTCTATCTAGTGCCTACTCATCCAATATCCCCAGACTAGTTTCTAGCTTGTGGCTTTAATCATAAAGAATGGTAATCATGTGATGTTTAATGTAGTTTAAGGCTGGTATCTCTTGTTTATGAAACTGCATGATGCATCTAGGATCATACTACTAATATATTTCTACACACCATGCATAAATAAGTACAATAGCATAAGATAGCAAAGTAGGCTTGAAAACTTTACCATAGAGAATGTAATGTACACTATAAAATATACAGAGACAGATTCAGGAGCTAAAAATTCTTGGGTCATGATCCAGAAATGTCATTTTCAATTATTTTTTGCCTTGCATGGTTCAGTATAGTAGTTGAGCAAAGGTCTTTGGAACTCAAGGTCTATACATTAAGGCTCAGTAAAGATTACAGCAAATCTAATCAAAGAAATTGACATAGAGGCTGCCATTCAATTTATATTACAAATATGAAAGAGCATGGATGCTATTAGCAAACTATTACAGGTGGAAGAATGAAAAGAAATAATCAACTTCATACAATTTTCATAGATTAATTCTTTGGACCAGAAAACTTTTCACCTGATTACCAACAATAAAGTTTGCTTTTTTAATTCTAAAAGCACACAATAGTAGATATCAATTGGTGGATATCTGATATTACATTTCAAATAAAAAGAATCTATTCACAGCTTCCTAAAAGTAATATGTAAACGATATATTTATTATCTACTTAAGAGTTTGAAAAAATGTGAGCTTTAAATAGTACATTCTCTGAAAAACTTAAAATTTCCATATGACTGATACCTGCTAAAATAAATTCCATTAATTCACTCTCCATAACTGTTATTTTATATATTAATTTTCATTATAAATATATATAACTTCTAATTGATATGTATTCACCGTCAACAATCTTATGAAGACTTCTTTTGATATTAAGGGTAGGTGGGGTTTGAAATGAATTATGGGAAGTTTGTTTGTTTGTATATTTATATGTTTTCTTTAGTTTGATTTTCACTTGAGAAGGTCTATTTGTAGTAGATGAAACCATGGTTGTGTAAGGATTTTGGTAAAATTTTGGATTTAATTTAGTATTGTATTGTTTTATGGTTTTGCATATATATATATTCAGAAGTAAAATAAATACATATTATGACTAAACTGATTTTATAACTTTTACATGCTTCCATCTAATTCAATTATTTTTAATTTTCTTCTTTGCAGATGTAATAACTGATAGTTAATGAATATACTCACAGAAAAGGTAGTTTTTAAAAAAAATAATTAACTTTATTACTGTCTAGCATGCTTTTAATGAATAAAATTTGACAGGAAGCAGGCATTGACACTATCATGGACTTTGGAAAAATAAGACAATAGTACAGGAATAAAGTTTTTGGATTTGTATATATAAAGACAAGTCCACACAGTGGATGACAGAATTATGCTTAGGCTCCTAAATATAAGAGGAGGAATACATCCTAGATTAATAATCCCAATGTCATATAAATATGTGTGAATAAAAGATTTTTTATATAGAAATCACATACTCTGCAAGTTTGAGTACAGTAAAAAGAAATGACATCGAAAAGTACACAAATGATCTTTGAAAGATGAGATATAATCACAATAAAATCATAAACACCGTAAATATATTCATTAACAATATAAAATCCTCACCCCATCCAACAAGTGGAACATAAAAAATGAATATGCTTACCTTATATTCCAAAAATTTCACATAAAATTAAAAAATATATGTGAAGACACATTTCATGTAAGCTGTAAGCTTTGGGAAACCCCCCCCCCATCACTTAATGAACTAGTCAACAGCTCTGGGTATACTTTGCCAAACAAGTCAGCACATCAAGTGGTCTATAAAATTGGCTGTAGAAACCAGTCTGCAATGCTGCATATTATGGAGAGTTGATGACCAATCTTTCAAGGAGACTTGCCCAATAGAGCTAATGGAGGTAGGGGTGATATACATGAAGAGAGAGTGAAGGGTCAGGAAGATATGTGGAATGATCCATTTCAAAGAAATGGATGATTTGAATAAATCTAAATGTGAATTTAAATTTGAATACATTGAATAGCTTATTAAATAATAATTAAGCACTGATATAAAGCATTTTATTTTTATTCTTGCTTTTGCTAGAAGAATTTGAAAAAGAGAAAATATAGCATACTTAATTGTAACTTATATATTTTCACCTTAAAGAAAACTAGTAGACCAGTTTGTCAGATCTATTTTTTTAAAAGAAACTAGTAAATCTGTTGTAGTTTAGGAATATGAAACTTCTGAAAATACTATTGTTAAATTATAAACCTGTCCATAAATTACTGTTGTTTGATCCATGTTTGTAGTTCTCTACAGTTCTAGCTAGTGACCTCACTTTGATGAGCACAATCAGCAAGATAATTTGCCCAAAGGTAATTCTCACTGCAAAATTAAATTCAAAATCAAATTTTGTATGTGTTATAGAATATAGATTATATTAGATGATTCAGTCAAAACTTGCTAAAAATAGTACATGTAGTTCATAGCATTCTATTACTTTCTTAAATCTAGTTATTCATCTAAATTTTCAAGACAAAAATTAAATAAAAGTATGTGTTTATAAAATATAAAAATAAAAAGCCTCCATTACATAATAAAAACGGCCTTCAAATATTTAAAATAAATTTCAAGGTAAACTTGTTGAATTTAATATTTTAAACCAGTTCTATCTATCATGTGATAGTACAAATATTTTCTGTAAAAGAATGTGTGCATGTATGCTTGTATTTAATTTATCAGATAAACTTTAAAAAACTTATCATATCTATTGTTTAGTAGTGAAATCTAAAGAAGTCTTCACCCACTACTTGAAAAATATTCAGCAAGATGCATCATTAATTTCAAATTCAATGACCTAAAAAATAATTAAAAGCTTCCTTTAAATGTACTAATGTTATATCTACTTGTTTATGTTTAAAGCATATTATTATAATAATCACAAACTCATTTAAGTATAAACTCTAATATTTTTTAATACTAGCCATGAAGTCTGGATTTAATAACTAATGTTCAAAAAACTTATGTTCTTTATCAAGTCCTTTATCTTTGGCAACTTTTAGCTTGGATAATTATCAACTTAAGATGTGAATTATTGAAATATCCTGGTAGCTTTTTAAGTACAATGCTACTTCTTCATAGTAATAACGAGACTGCAATTGAATTTGTTACATATAGAGATCTTATTTTGCCCAATTTATTACATGAAAATAAGATCTGTATTCTTATCATTTAGGTAGTAAAAATTTTCATTTAAGGATATTCTATAAAATTCTAAAAATATGAAGGAAAACTTATAAAACCAATGAACTTGTTCTTTATCTTGTTGCAATTGATATTATAGTACTATTGTAAAATCACATCTTCTTTGGAATGAACATGTAAAGTGAATGAACAGCAACAAGTGTCCAAAAAAAAATTCTATGGAGAACTTGAACATATTCAAAAAAAGTGCATCATGTTTGCTTTCATTGGAAATTTGTGGTAGATGATACAATACAATAAAGAATTAAAAATTATGCAAGATTTGAAGATTTTTTGGAAAGGAAATTTTGCTGCATAAGAAATAAAACCATAGCACTATAAGTATCAAATAACTAGAATATTGGATTAGCATATTATATATCTGGGCATATATGTGTTTCACTGATTGGTTTTTATAGTCACTGTGAACTTATTTCTAGTATATTATTATTGTATTTCTCTTTGTCTTTTTTTTTTTTTTTTTTTTAGAATTGGAATGGCCATATCCATTTATGAATGGCTGGTGATAATGATAGTGTAAATAACTATGTTTTATGGCTTTGTATTATATTCTAATTTGATCTGTATAGTTTTATGCAGTGATAAAGAGATAAGGCTAAATATTTTTTAATCAAAGCTCAAGCTGTTATTTTTGACATTCAAATAGCACATGATCTCCTTAGCAACTAATGTTATTTATTTTTGCCCCACATGGTTATCAGAGTAATGAAAGATTGTGGATTGTGGCTCAGTTCTAACTTTCAATTCCTGGACTCATTATGAATCCCTGAGCAATAATCTATTTGATTATTTTATTTGTTTGATATTATGTTTTGTCATTTCTATTTAGTGATTTTCAGTCTAGAAATATAAAAAAATTGAAATAATGATATATTTATGTATAACAGGTATATCATCATTATCATTTTCAACCATTATCAATCCACTGCAGGATGATCTCTAGCCTCTCTTTTCCCACCGTGCCAACACCCTTCCTTATTTTATCCAACCATACCACACATGGTCTCTTTCTAGGTCTTTTACAATCTTTAGGAATACAGTTTAAACAACTTATTTAGAAAAGATGTACATTTGAATTTATGTATGAATACAAAAATGAAGTATTTATAAAGAAATATTATATTTATGAGATAATCGTGAAATATCATGATGATGAACAATGCACCAGTTTATGAATACAGAGTATCAGAGTGCTGCAACGTATACAGAGTTGCGTTATATAAAATTTGTTTTTAAGTTTTTATTATTATTTATTGATTCAATCTTATGCGTTTTATATCTTTAATTATATATTGAAATGTTAATTTACATTATAGAGATGAAATAAAATAAATCTATTATTAATGATTGTAAGTGTTAAAAAGAAAATAAGAATGGATTTGGTTTAATTATTTAAACTTTTGACTTTTTTTTTTGTTTGTTTATTATTTTTTGTATAAAATAATTAATTCTGATTATGAGGTTAAAGAATACAATTAGTTAGCGCTAGTATTTTAAACTTTATATTGTACTCGAAAATTAGAATAACGATAACATCTTATTGATTTTCAAAGTAATCTTAAAAAGATATAAAAGAAGTCTACTCAGTCTGAATTAAGCATTTGGTTTAAAAGCTTTCAGTAAAGCAATTGAAAGACAGAAGGGCTCATCCCAAAATATTGGAAGATTAGAATCCAGTCAGAGGGCATTATTCAAGCAGGATAACTGAGTTAGTTTGTTGTATGTTGGCCAAAACTCAAGTTTTATTTATTGCTTTGAATGTCAGCTTGTGTGCTTTATATTCTGAAGTCATCTCCAAGAATTATAAAATTTTATTAAGATTTATGCAGAAATTTATTAAAGAATTCCTTCTTTCCAAAGCTATTTGGAAAACCTCTGCATCTAGTGATTATATTATTTTCTAAATAATTACAAAAGTTATAACCAATTAGTTGTGAAATCCATCAAAGGGTCTTAACTTTGCAGGCCACCTTATCAAATATTGTTTGAATGTACAGCATGTGCCAGCAGGAAGATGTATTTGTAATGACTTGTTTACAATATGATACAATTTACATTGTTTCTGAATTATGTGACAAGCAGTTAAAAATAGTGCAAATACATTAAATATTTAAAAATTTTCAATCATATTAAATATCCTTAATCTTTATGAATTACAGATCACATACAAAGAAAATTGTCAAGAGTCGGGGCCTTGTTGGTGCCTTCCAAGAAGTTGGCCCGGGTTCGCTTCTGGGTCAACGCTTTGATACATGAAAAAAAAAAAAAAAGCAAATTGTATTATTATTTCAATAAAACAATTTACATGTATTTTTTTACATTTTTTTCCCATGTACTATTTCTGTGCTTATTAATATTAAAATTATAACTGGTTTGTTGTATTGATACAATTTGTCATATTTTTTATTATAATATTAATGAAAACAGAGAAATTAAATAATAAAAAAAATATTAACCATTAATATTTATTTATATCTTTCAAATCTGTGTTATTTGACAAATAAATTATGAATTAATAAAGATCAGCTATTAAAATACAGGTAAACTAAATTAAAACTATTAACTAATTTTTAATTGCATGTTGATGTATTTTTTTAAATTTAATTTATTTCTTGATGAATTTAATTTATTTGACAATTTAGTATCAAATATATACATATAGAATGCTAAGCAAAGAACAAAACATTAGTACTGTATTTTATTTTGTCTTTTGCTGTTTTAGGCAAAATTCATTGTAAATCTGATATCATGGAGCTATTCTTTTATATAATACAACTATTGCTAAAAAAAATTTTTCTGGTGACATAAGTTGCATTTTTTCAATTATATAAATTGATTATATTTTGTTAAATTTATATCCCTATTAAAACTAGAATATTTCAACAGCGCTACCTATATTTAGAAATGCAAAGTCTAAATCAAGCAAGCAAAATAAGTAAATACAATCCTCTTACCTAGTAAGTTGCAAGTTGATAAGTACATTGATTTCAATCCTATTCTAAACACAAATGTAAATTTAAATAGGCTTAGATCTTAAAAACTTATAGACAAACATATTTAATGTTTCAACTAGCTTTATGCATTATGTATTCATTAATTTATTCGTATATAGTTATGTTTAAAAAATCAATAAAGCCAATTACTCAAGGTTTTAACAGATTTATAAATATAGATTGATAGCTTAAGGGTTGATATTCATATTTGAAGTTTTTTCAAATGTAATTAATTATTTACTTATTTAAATTTGCTCTTGTGTTTACAATAGTCTTGAAGTTAATATACTTATTAATTTGCAATTTAGCAGATAAGAGGCTTCTTTTTCAGACTTTGTGTTTCTAAATACAGGAAACATTTTTGAAATATTCTAGCATTGGTATGTATTCATTCACTACAATAATAAATAAATACATAAATTTTACTCTTTTTTCAAACAGGTAATATCATGGCTGAACTTAAGAAGAAATTTAGTCATCAAAATATTGAATATTTGAATTATGGTTTTATTCAATCTCCTATTAATAATACATTACCCATGTGCTTGATTCGCCACATGTTTATCAAATGAAGATATGAAGCCTTCAAGAGTACAAGAAAAGATAAGGATTTGTCTTATTTTCAAGCAACTGACATTGATAAAAAAATCTTTTCATTAGCATCCAAACAAGATGACATTGGGTAGTGTGCTCCTATAACATTTCATTACTGAATATCTAAATCAGAAAAGTGCATAATATTAGTAAAGAAATAATTTTATTAGATGTAAGTAATGTAATACACAGTCAACATCTGATATTATCACATGATCATCATCTCCTATGCTACACAAGATGTTAAAAACAGTGACAAAACTCTCCATACATTATCCATCCAATACAACCCATAGTAATGAATGGTGGCAAGAAAGTTTGTGCTATCTAGCCACAAGCTAGAAACTAGTCTTCAGATATTGGATGAATAGGCACTAGATAAGGATTTTACACCACAAATCCTTTTGCATCCGTTGATTAGTATGGCTTACATTGGATGGCACTACTATATAAAGAGTTTTTCATCTGATATTATCAAAAAGTTTTCTTTGAACAATTACACAAAACAAAGAATTAATAAAACGGCTCAAGATACTGAAAACTGATTGCATGAATGTTTTAAAAAACAACCAGCTCTTTATATGACTTGGAAAGCCAATTTTGTCAGGAAAAGAAGCTTTATTTTTAGCATATGCACTATTCATAAAAGAAGACAAAAAATATGAGAAGGGTTTTTTTTAAAAAGAAAAAGAAATTCATTAAGATTGTTATTAAGTGTTGATCCAGAAATGATGGAATACTACAGGAATTTTCTTGCATATTTAAGAAAAGTAGTTTCAAATGTATTCATTTTACAGTATATCAGTCATCTCCAGCATTTAATTACCAAAAAATCTGAATGAATGCTGTGTAAATCATTTTATTATGTCATTAAAACATCCAGTAAAATCAGAAGCTATTCAGTGAATGACTTATTATTTAACAACTTTTTACTGACAACAATAATTTCAATTGCTTGCTACTTTGATATGGAAATTCCTTGGCTATTAAAAGTTGCATTTTTGGATTTGTTTTATAAACTTGTTCTGGAAAACAAAAATGTTTTGTGAGCCAACTTGATTGATTACAAAAATGATACAGCTTATTTGACAGACTTATAACAAAATTTAATGAAACAAATCTATAGCTCGAAAATGATAAGCTGAATTTAATCAAAACAAAAACTATTATTTTTACATTTGTGGCAAAACTTCTCTTATATAACCAAAGTTTAGGATAAGAGGACTTTAGCTAGTTTCCAAATTTATCATCAGTGAGAAAAACATGTTAAAGATTTGCTTATATAATTATCAGTTATTGGAAACTTTCCATTCTAACTCAGTCATTGATTTGAAGATATTCTTAAAATAAGCATATCCTATTGGATTTTGGACCCTTTTTCAAGTACAAACATAGAAAAATTTCCAATTTACTAGAATAATTTATAGAACTAGCAACTTATTTCATGAAACAAACAAATCTGAATCCATTGCTAAAACAATTTACAATCAAGATTCTCAAAGGGTAATTTAAATAAACCTGTAAATAATATCCCACCTTTTGTTATATCAATGCCAGTCTATTTTATCAGATAAAAGATAAAAATAGATTAGCATTGATAGTTGTTATTTACAGGTTTATTTTAAGTATTCTCTGGATATCTTGTTTGTAAATTGTCTTAGTAATTTATTCTGACTTGTTTGTTTTGTGAAGTAGGTTTTTATCCTTAATGCTATATATTTGATAAACTTTAAATTATTTATACGTTCATTCAATTAATTTAAAATAACAAATGTGGAATTGAAATTTTAATTCAAAGATGGCTATGAACAGTTCTGGCTGCAAAAGCAGACGTCTATATTTTATTTCGTATATTAGGCTAAAGTATAAACGTTTTAATTGTATTTTTTTTTCATATTTAGTGGAATTCATTGTAGCCACACATCTGTTAATTAATTAAAAAAAGAAATTGACAACGAATAAGTAATTGTAATCACTTAAGAATACTCCCATAAAAATAGAGCAAGTCATTAATAAATTGATAGCAGACACTGACTTTATCTGTCTCATTATGATTATTTTTAATATTTATTTCTGTATATAATACTAATGTTATTATATTTACACTAGCATCTTTCTTTATTTTATCGCAGGATGTAAGTATAAATATAAATTCATAAAGGAATGCAAATTTGTAACTACATCTTTCTGTTTGTTCACTTAAAAGAAGATAGATTTCATAGTAGATGCTAAGTAATTTTTTTTTCTGTAAAGGGATCATTCATGCATTATATAATTCTATCATATATAGAATACAAGGAGTTCATTATACGTGGTGGTTTCCTTATCATATTAATAAAATTATCAAAGGAGATCCCAATTTATCAAATATTTATTCCTCACTTTCAATTCATTTTGCATTCGTTTATTTTCCATTCCATAGGTACATTTTTTATATTTGTAAATATATTTTAACTTTATGATTTTATATAGCTAAAATGTGCTAATAAAAGTTAAAATATAAAATAAACATGTAATTGAAATGTGAAGTTTATATTTAAAAGCCATTTTAATCATTAACATTAATTTTTTCCTCATATTATTCCTTAATAAACTTCATAAATTCCTAAAGTATTAATGTTTTTATTTTTTTAAAGACAAGTCTTATTTTAAAATAACATTTAATTTTTTAAATCTAAAATTTGGATGTTGGAATAAATAATATTAAGAAGTAGCGAGAAATGACAAACTCGTTTTTCTTATCAAAAAAAAAATCGTAACTATATACCTCATAACAATTTTACTTATGTTCCAAATTTGTGCAAATTTTACCATACTTGCAATTATATTATCATCAATAATACACCAAAGTTTTTGGCTCCAGTAACAATTTTATTATTGTCTAGATGTTTATTTATCAGTTCTATATCCTTTTCTTTTGATCATTTATTCCTACAAATTGTCTTATATAGTTTCCATAAAAATCTTGTTGTTTTTAAGTTTATATCTCGTTTTTCAAATTATTGAAAAATGACTGACTGCTCTATCAAATGTTTTTCCCAATATTAGTGAAGCAAATTTAATTATCTTTTTAAATATATCTTTCAATATTCTCCATTTTATTGCATCTTTCCAACTTTTTTCTAAGCCTTTCAGATAAAATCTTATCTAATTTATTAGAAAGTAACAAGGCAAGATGACTGAAAAGATATAATCAAAAGATCTATAATTTAAATTTGAATTGGTGTTTAAATGTGTAATATATTCAGATATATAATATTCTCTTTGTAGAGCATTAAATATGAATAAATAATATACTGATAGTGAAATTGTTAGATCGAAAGTTGAACTCCAGAAATGCACTATTACTTTAAATATTATAAATCTCCATGCACTCACATGTCAGTAAGAGTTTAAAAAACTTAAGTGAATCACTTAAGTTTAGAGTGCATTTCTATAAATACACCAACTTTGACTGACCATGCTAAATCAGGGCTTGAGTCTATTGTGTGCCTGATGTTATAATAAAATTTTGAATTGTAAAAATACTGATAGATATCATAATTCAGTGCATTTTTTATATTTTTCTTTAAAGATTTGTCTTAGAAATCTTTTTCAGAATGAAGGAATTAATCAGTGTGCTTGATTTAAATAACAATTACATATAAAAAAAAAAGAATTTAGATTATAAATGATTTTCATTTTAAAAAATTCAAATTAATACTAAAATTTAATTAAAATATTTAATAAATTAAAAATATATCAATAAAGCTATCATATATATTGAAGCTGTATATTTAAGATATTAAAGATATGTAGTTTTTTTTAAGGCAATAATAAAATTAAAATAATCATAACAATTTTAAAATACTTAATATTTTTTTCTATATTTCTACTAATGTTTTATGTTGAATTAGAATGAATGTAGCTATAAAATATTATTTTTGTTGTGTTTTATGTGTGTTAAATACATTATGGGCTGCTAGATCAAATTGTCAGCTTAAAAAGTTGTCATTCTATAGTTAATTACATGGAAATAACCCATTTATTCCATTGTTCATTTCATAATTAATCAAAGTTGGACATTGTGTTAAAATATTATTTGTTTATTGTAATTCAAATCATCAATTCCTTTTGTTTCAGGGCAATAAAAGATTCAAATATATGACTAAGAATGTGAAATATTCCGTCTGAATTTAGAAAGCATGAAATTCAGTTGTTGTATATTTAAAATGATGAACTGAATTAGTTTATCAAATTAAAATTGTATTATTTTTTCAAATAAAAAAATATTTTATTATTTTTTTATTAAAATCCTGATTTAACTCATCGGAAGAACTGAATATACTATTTTTGTTTAAGATTTTTAAGAAATATCTTCAAATTGATGTCTCTTGAAAGATTATTTTTTAAGAACACTTTTTTCAATTAAACAAGGAGTATTTTGCTCCAAATGTAAAGGCATTTTCATGAAAAGATCAATATATTTTATAATCCTAAGAAACTCCTTCGGGGAAAGAGGGTTTACTTACAATTTGGATAATTTTAAGAAGTTAAAATATTTCAGGAGAATCTAAATCAAAAAAAAGATTCAGGAATAAATGGTGAATAAGATAGTGAAGATTCCCTAGGATATTTAAATTAAAATGAAATGTGAATGATGTAATATTTAAAAAAATTTTTTTAAAATAAATAATACAGTTATGCAAATACTCAAATGATCTAATGATTAATGAATATGCAGTGATTTATTTTTAAAAAATGAAATGCTGAATATGAAAAAAATAAGAATGGCTTTATTGGTTAGGAATTCATAAGAAATTTGAGCACTGTAAGAAACAGTTCTGAATGTAACATTAGGAATTAGATAACTACTAGAACAAATTCACACTGAGTATTGAAATGTTATGGTGAAGTTATATCTATGTTCTAATATGCTTAAAATTGTGTATTCTATATTTAAATACATGAAAGCAGTCAACACTTAAACAATATCAATAATAATTTCGGTAATATAGCATCGATTGATCCATGCCATAATATGGCACTGTTGCTAGTGAAAAACGAATAGATATAACGTTACTGGGCTGATTTGATTATTATTATTTTGTAATGTTATCGTGTTTTTTTTTTTTTTGGTTTGGACTTTTTTTTTAAATAAATAAATTGATTTTTAAATATTTTTTTTAATATGTTTTGTAAAAACCTTTTTTTTTCTTTATTTTTTTTTTGTAAAATTTGTTGTTTAACAAAATTGGATTACGGTCTTTTTTTTTTTTTAAATAACTTTTTTTTTTTTTTTCGCTTTTGATTACGGTCTTCTTTTTTTTAAAGTAACTTTTTTTTTTTTTGGCTTTTTACTTTCATTAAACTACCACAAAGGCAGTTCTTCTGGGTGAAGAGAATACTTTTCTGTTGAAGAAAGGCCACCGCATCTGCTTCTGTAGTCTGCGATTGAAATGTTTTGATCTCGAAAAAGTGTCGGAAAGTGCGCGACTTGATCGTGAACTTTGCCGAATTGTGACTAACACTCCTCATTAACTGAATTCTGACCCCTGACAACGAAACCAGGGGCGTTTGGAAAATCGTTACAATTTTTACGAACGAAAATAAAAAAAATACATCGAAGCCAAAAAAAAAAAACAACGTTATAATATAGTTTTCGACATTCAAAATACAGAAACTTTCACATCATACGTTGTACAATAGTTAAGAATAATGTCTATAGTGAGTCGTACATACTCGTCGCTAATAATGTTCAACATACTAGGGATGTTGGGGTAATGAGTGCACTTCAACATCTTAGCGGTTGAACAGTTTACTAGGCTGTAAGATCTATGAGCGGCCTTGTAAACAGCATATTTATGTGCTTTAGCGTAGAAACAGCGCCATCTTATGGCGTGGATCCATCGATGCTGTATTACCATAATTTCAGTCTGTTGTCAAGGCTACCTCCTTTAAATAATATATATATATGTATAAATGCATATGGCTTTATCGCTCAGGAGTTCATAAGAAGTTTGAGCATCAGATCTTTGAGCACCAGAATCAATTCTAGAACTTCCTGATCCCAAGTCGGATGCTCTAACAACTATGCTAAACTGCATAACAATCAATGAGATGTGAAATAATATACTTTATATTATTTTATAATAATTTTAATTTTTAACCTACTCTATAAATAGAAAATAATTTGTAGTTGAAATATAAATAGATAATATTGCTGAATATATTAATTTGCAAAATTAGTTTGTACTGAGAGGCATGATATTAAGCGAAAGGTAAAAGAAGCTTTCTTGATAACAGAGGACTCTTTCGCCATTAATCGTAAGGATGCATGTTTTGCTATATCTAAAAGGTGGTCTTATTGACTCATTTGCATATAATTTGCATATCGGATTTATTTATATAATGATTCCAAAGAAAGGATCATAACTGGCTATGAATATGAGAAGAACATCTTGAAAGCGCTCAGCCATTTAATTTAGTTTTCTATTTGTTGTTATAGCTTTACGTTGGAAGTGTGATAGCACGATTTAATATTATTAATTTGATCTAAATAAATATGTAATCAGAAATAAATTAATTTATCCGTATTTACTTATATTTAAAAGTAGCTCAAAATATGTATTTAAATGAGTATTGTTTCTAATAATAATAATATGGATATGCCATCTGTCTCAATATATGTATTTAGATAAAGAATA
Organism: Epiperipatus broadwayi; assembly: GCA_028023455.1. Taxonomy (NCBI): domain Eukaryota; kingdom Metazoa; phylum Onychophora; class Udeonychophora; order Euonychophora; family Peripatidae; genus Epiperipatus; species Epiperipatus broadwayi. The sequence goes on from JAQFVV010006254.1 coordinate 1,794,204, forward strand.
CACTCGATTATAGTTTGATATTATTATTAGTCGTTTGTATTTATTATTTATGACAAAAGAGAATAAAAATACCTCTTTAACATTGTTATTTATTATGATTACTACCTTCAGAATAATTTTTTTCCCCAGGGATTATTTGACTTGATAAATTACTATTTTATCAGTGATAGTAAAAGTAGAGATTCTATTTTCCTCTATATATTGACTGGCCACAAGGAATTATCTATATTTTTGACAAGTGATTAATATAATACATTGTAAATTATATATGTTTATTATTTAAACTTAGTTTTTATTAATGCTTAACATTAACATATCATAATCATAGCAATCTGAGTTTTTATGTTCACTTGATAATTATTTTAAAATTTAAATTTATTTATTTGATATTCACATATATTTAAATCCGTTCAAATAGCCTATTTCTTTGATAGAGAGATGTTTGTATCTTTTCTGTTTATTGAGTATCGGTCTTTTGCTATTACTCAAGCTCAGGCAAGCACCACCCTCTCAAAGAAGTGGACTTTTTAAAGGGATTTAAATATCTTTGAATATTAAAAAAATAAATTTAAATGTTTTTAAATATTAAAATAATTATCAAATGTATATAAACGCTCAGAACACTAAAGAAGTGAGATTACTATGACTATGGTAAATTAAATAGCAAAAGTGTCTAAGCATTAATAAAGGCAAAGTTTAAATTATATAGACTACCTTTTCTGTATGGATATCCAGGACATTCATGTGAATATTACAATTATCCAGAAAAGATAAAGAATCTTGGGTTTATATGAGTTTATTATAAAAGATTTATCCATATATAAATCTTTATACTATATGATAATAAATATGTGCAAAATTTACATATATCATATGTAATGAAAATAACATGTTAATGTCATTCTTCAGTCTTTATGAAAGACCTGACTGTTTTTATAATAAATGCTTCTAGATATCAATGAGAGATACTTCTTATTATATATGATTTACCTATTTGCAGTTAAATATATATTTATTATTTCATAGAATCTCTTGAATTTAATAAATTGTTGCATTATAAACTTTGTTGTGAAGGGATTAATATTATTAATTTAAAACAAAATAATTTTTAAGAGTAAGAATCCTTATCTCCAAAACAGCTAAATGTTGGAATATAAAATCATTTTAATTGTAATATAATTATATTTCTATACTTATATATCATTATTTTAATAGTATTTTCTTTTTTATATTTGGTAATGATTTTATTAAATATTTGTTTTATATTTCATTATATAATAAAAGATTTGGACACTTAATAGAAGAGCAATACAGAGACTTCAGACCACTCAAAGAAGTATGGAAAGATGCATGTTGGGAGTAACAAGAAGAGATCGAAAATGCAATATATGGAAAAGAGAATAAACAGGTGTTACTGACCTCATTGAAAAAATTAAAGGACTGAAATGGAGTTGGGTTGGGCACATTGTTAGAAGAAATGATAATAGATGGACAATTGAAATCTTAAACTGGATTCTAAGAGATTGTAAAAGACCCAGAAAGAGACCACATGTGAGATGGATGGGTGAAATAAGAAAGTGTGCAGGGGTGATGTGGAGAAGAGAAGCTAAAGATCAGGGAAGATGGATTCAACTTGGAGAGAATCTTCATTCTGCAGAGGATTGATGATGATGATGATGATATTGAATACATGCAATGTTATGTAAAATATATCAAATCTATTTTAAATAATAATTGAACTCCCTGTAGCTGCTATGTTCAATTTACTTTTTACAGGAAGAAAATAAATGATCCATTTTCTAACTAAAAAGTTCTTGAACATGGCAGCTTGAGGGCAGTTCAATTATTATTTAAAATAGTCTTCACAAATTTCACATAACATTATATTTATTCAATATGGTATTTGATAACTTGTATTATATAGACTTATTTGAAGTTATTGAATTATTAAATGTAAATATGTCTGTACAAAGTTGTAAAATCATTAATTATAAAAGTTACAAGGAAGTTTAAAAAAGTATTTGATACTATTCATACAGATCACTATAATTCAATTTTCAAATGTGGTATTTTCTGATTGCATTCATTTGTTGTTATCATCTTACATAATACATTAATGATTACAAATAATAATTTTTATGTTATCGATTATCATTTAGTTTTAAACCCAAATATACACTTTAAATTTAATTAAAGATTAATATTTTGCATAAATATTATTCATGTAATTCCTTGTTTTCCTACTCATCCTTGATATCTTAGATATTAAAAAACTTGCAATCTTTCCATTTATTTATGACCTATGGATAAAGATATAATGAAAAAAACAATGACACCCAAGATACATTTCTGGAAAAAGCAGCCTTCATCAGTTGGCCCAGATGTTTGCTTTCACATGTCTTTATCATCATAGGTTAGTATTTATCTGTAGTTAAATTAGTGTATTTCAATTTTTATTATAATCATTAATATATCTACTAAGAACGTTGTCTGAATAAATATTGCTTTTTAAAATTATAAGTGTTAAGATTTAAATTATGATGAAGATACGAGAGGGCAAGAATTTAAATCAAGTGATGGATTTAGAGGCATTTGAAAAATATTTTTTTGCCATTTTATAATATAAAATTCAGAGTAATTTGTTTAAGATATAGTTTTATAAACTGTAAAGTTTTAAATCTTTACATACTTATAATTTAATTTGCTGAAGTCATATATTTAAATGTCAAAGCCTACATAACATCTAACTTGTAAATAATATATCAAATATCAATAGTCTGATTGGCATTCAACATATTTATATGTATGGATTCAATTTAAGTTGTTATTTAAGTGTGAATCTTTCAAGTTTTTTCCCTTTAAAATTTAACATTATAATATATATATATGGCTGGATTTGAAAACATAGATGTCTGAAAATTTCAGATTTTCTACTTAATAGTTAAGTATTAGATAAATGCTGAGCTTGAACTGGTATTTTGGATCTAGTGTCTGAATATTCTAACACCTCAGTGAGGATAGCCAGCCGCTTGCAACCAGTTTGGGGATAGAGATAATTTTAAATAGAGATTTTTAAATGGTTTTTCTTGAGGCATTTATTTGAAAAGCTTGTTTATTATATATATATATATTAAAAGTTTAAATTATGCAATGATAAATTATATGTAATAATTAGAATAATAAAACTCCCAGCATTATCTGTACTAAGGTAATGCCTTCTAGTATCAAAACAATACACTTCAAATTAAAAAAAATATTGAGCAAAATAGGAATGTTAGTGGGGATTTAAAGCCCATAAATATACATATCATAAATACCTATAAACACTTAACTAATGACATATTGTTTTATAAAAAATAATACATAGTATATATTTATATGTTAGCCTATTTCCATCATCTAATATAAATATTGAATATTTTTAGAAAAATTTAACTTTTATTTAAATATTCCAAATACATTCAACTATTAGTAATAGCACATCAAACAGGTTAGTATATGCACAACATTTTGAGAGATATTTTACTTTCCTCTTCTTTAGGTATTACTGGTCTGATCAGTGACAGTAGTAGCATGGGAATCGAACCTGGATCCTTAGATTCTTGAGTATTGAATTTTAAGTTAATGCTCTAACTAACTGAGTCATCCTGCCAAAGACAAGTCAGTAGAAGTTTTATATACTTATCTATGAAGTTCCTCCTGATATCTCTACTTTTTTCTAAGAGCAAAGTTGATTAATGGATTTTTAAATTTTCTTCTTTGTATCTTTTCTTCTCTATCCAATATTTTTGTATTTTTTCAATTAAGGTATAAAGAAGAAAATGTAAAGAAGCTGCTCACATGACAATGGCAAACAATCCCATAGTATGACTATACATGATATTTGGAAACCATTAATCAATTTTGCACTTAGAAAAAAATGAAGAAGTCAGGATTAACCTCATAGATAAGTATATGAAATTTCTACTGACTGCTGCCTTTGACAGGATGTCTCAGTTGGTTAGAGCGTTACCTTAAAATTCAATATTCAAAAATCTAAAAATACAGATTTGACTAAGATCAATAAGCGTATGACTGATACTCTATTGAGAACTATGACAGAGATATCTGGTACAAAAGCAATTATTCAATAAATTTTTAACTGAGACAAAATAATGAATGAATAAAAGAAGGTTAAGAAGAATTGAATATCTAGAATTCTATAAAATGATACAAAAAATATTTAATAATGATGTAAGAAAATATAACTGACAATTAGAAAAAAAAAAACTATAGAAGTGAATAAACATTTCAAAAGTATAAAATATCATCTTGATATTTAAAAAAAAGTTAATTCAGATTTAAAGAAGAAAATATGGAATTATTTTTAAAGAAGGAGATGACATCAATCATAAAATGTGTGCAAGAATTCTATAAAGAATTATATAGTAATAAAGAACATGAAAAACATGTATAATAATAAAGAATAAGAAAATGAACTTAATTCCTAAAATTATATCTTGTGGATTGTCAAGCACTTTTATTGAAGAGATGAGACATGCAGTAAGTCTTTGAAGAACAGAATATTGCAGGAAATAATAGAATTATTAATGATATCTTAAAAGAAGTAAGTGAAGAAATGCAGCCAGATAATTGGAAGAATGTTTATAGTGGTATTGATATTTAGAAAAAAATGATAAAGAAGTAATAGAAATTACAAATCTATTAATCATATATCAGCTTAAAACAAGATATTTACCAAGTCTGCAGCAAATGAACATTGGCTAGAAGTAGTTTTAGCCCAATGGATCACATCTAGTGAAGTTAAAGAAAGAACCAATAAATATGAATTATTATGCTTTGGATTTGTAAATTGTAAAAAGGCATTTGATTCTATAAGCATTTGTGATTAAAGCTTTAGGCTATCAAGTCAGGAAAAGTATTTATCAAAACACAACAACATTAATTATATTATATGGTGACACTAAGAAGATTTACATTGATATGAGAGTACGAAAAAGGTGATTCCATAACTACGAAGCTTTTTTTCAGCAGTTTTGCAAGAAGTATTTTGTAGATCAAAATGGAAAGAAATGAATAAAAATATATGGATCTTATTTAAAACATTTAGATTTTAGAGATGATATAATTATTTTTGCAAATAATGCTTCAAAACTTGTCAGAATTATCAGATGAAAGTAAAAAAAAATAAGACTAATGATAAATGCTAAAAAGAGTAGAATAATTTATAGCAATACATTGGATTGCTTCTATTGTCTATATTCCAATGCATTAACTACAGGTAAAATATCATCACAATAAACTTTCAGATAAATTAATGCTCATTAAATATTTTTAGAAGAAAATGAAGATTGTTAACTATAAATTAGAACAAATTAACATAATACTTTGGACAGATTATTAATACAAATAGAAAAATAATGGATGAAACTAAATATACAATAAACTTGGTAATATTATTGCTTTTGATAGAAATAATTTAATTTTAAAAAGGAAATATGCCCAGGTGTTTAAAAAGAAATTTTAGATATGTTTTATCAGTGTGTACATATGGATCTGAGATTTAGATAATTGATACAAGAGCAATATAGAAATGTCAGATTTCCCTATAATTATGGAAATATATATGTTAGAAACAATAAAAAGGAATTAAAAGCAAAATGTGAGGGGAAGGAGAACAAGTATGAATCTTTAATATCTTTGAAAGAATCAAGAAATTAAAATTAAACTAGGATGGACAAATATCTAAAAGAAATAATAATAGATGAATAGTTAAAGTCTTAAACTGGAGTCCAAGAAATTATAAAAGTTTTAGGAAGAGGCCAGTTGTGAGATGAAAGACTGAAATAAGTAACTTTGCAGATGTTGTGTGGAAAAGAGATACTATGTATCAGAGAAATTGGATTAAACTTGGACAGATATTCATTTTGTGGTTGATCAATAATAGTTGAAAATTATATATATATAATCCTGGATGGCCTGAAATTCTTCAACAGGGCACCACTATACCTCTAACCTAGAATATTTATAATATTGTCAAGATGGATACTCATTCCAAGTGCCTACTACAGCTTTCATATATAGATCAATTATTGCCACTAGATTATAGCAGAAATTCTTGTTAAATAAACAATTGGGAGAGCAGACAATAGTGGACAAATGACAGACAAATCTAACAATTAACAATAACAATAACGTTATTAATAATGAAATAATAAAATATAAAGCTCGAATGGTTTTGAACTATAGTTAGTTCAATCATATATTAAAATCAAGTATAACCCTATTTTAAAGAAGTAGTTAATGTATTTGAGAATTGATTAATTCTATTATCCTTTTCTTCTTCCCTCAAATTAACTTTTGGTTCATTAAAATATACTATAAGAGAACTTACATATATGAGATAATTTCAGATGTGTGTACAAATCTTTGCAATAACATTAATTATTAATTAAACATTGACAGACTTTATTATTAGTCAAGCTCACATCTGCTGATTTTACTAACAAACCTTATATATGGTGCAAGACCCAGGTCATGAGAGGAATCATATAACAAACAATTATAAATGCCTATAAGTAACCTGTGTTAAATAAAAGTGAAATATATATATAAACATGGGAAGATTTACTACACTTGATCCAATGCAAAATCAATAATGACTGGTAATTTCATGTGGTACATAAACATGGGTTAAAACAGATAAAAATATATAAATGGGCATGGGTAGAAATTTTGCTGAACCTGATATTAAATCAAAATCCACCTATAACTAGTGGTAAACATATAAATAAATAGAAGGCTGAATATATAAATAAGCCTCCCATGGTACATAGAAAGGATTACTTATATGCCTGCACACACAAGCAGATCAACCTCTTTTTCTTTCAGACACATGATTAAAATAGCAAAAAAAAAACTGCCAATACTTTAAACAGTTTAATGCTTAAATAAAAATTATTATATGAATATCTAATAGAAATGATTATATCAAGTTCTAAGACATTATTAATTAAAATATATATTTTAAAAAAATATTAATACAGATTTTGTTTTTTATAACTTATGATAATTCTATTCTTTTAAACTAAAATAAAGACCTTGCTAATAGCTCTAACAAGCTTTATCGGTAAATGTCGCAAGAGAAAGCATTTAAAATATCTATCTAGAAATTATCTCCAGCCCCAGATCAGTTTCTAGCTAATGGATTTCCTCACTAAGAAAGTTCATAATTACAAGCATATCAAATTAAGTCACATGATGTATGACTTTTATTTACTATTATAGATTTGCCTTTAAATCTTAAGTGATGTTATATTGCTAAGGCTATTAATATGTGGTATGGCTGAAGATTTCTCAGCCCCATATAGCTATTCAAGTTAGATAAGCTGGATTTGAAGACATAGTTGTCTGAAAATTTCAGATTTTTCTAATTAAAAATTAACTACCAGATATGTGCTAGCTTTGAATTGATATTTTGGATCCTGTGTTTGAAATATTTTAGAGCCTCATTGAGGAAAGCCAATAGTTAAAAACCAATATGAGACTGGGGATAATTTCTAGATAGAGATTTTAAATGCTTTCTCTTGAGACATTTATCAATAAAGCTTGTTAGAACTATTAGCACACTTTTTATTTTAGTTTATAATTACAAGCTTATCAAATTAAGTGACATAATGTATGCTTTATTTTATTCTTTTGTTTCTTTTCTTTTTTTTTACAAAGGGCTAAAGATAATCTAGCTGGGTTTAAACAATTACAAAATTAGAGGGGGAAAAGACTAGGATTTTTTTAAAAATGAAGTTCTGTTTAATAGGAAAAAAAATAATTATAGAAAACTATTGGGTTTTATTAGACTTACTTATCAACTAGCAAAGAAATTAAAGGGTTTACCTAAATATACTCAAACAATTATAATAATAGATAACATATCTCTAAAAGAATAAAATAAATATAAACTTACATATCAATAAAATTGAAATATAGAAAACTACCTCTTACTAAAGATAGAAGTATCAAAGCACAAATTGATAAAACAAAATTTACATATACCATTATGAATCATTTACTGGCTTACTGATATCTACAGAAAGTTCATGTAAAGATTTAACTTTCTGTCCATAGTGATGTGGGTATAGAGAGTTATTAATTTCTGTACAAATTATGTATATATTATAATGTTTTCCATTTTGTTAGGCCTCTACACGCTAATATAAACTGCACGCGAGTTGATCAAGTTATGTCGAAAAGAAGAAAGTTGTATTTCTATTTCTAAAAACATAACTATATTTCCTGATCAAACTCGGCCTATTAATTGTTGAGAATTATGCTATTGATGAAATCAGCTTTTAATTTATTTAATATGGGCACCAGGACCTTTTATTCTAAAGTCCACTGAAATAGTCAAATAACGTCTCACGAATAAAAAAAAATAGTTTTAAAGTAATCGGTATTACATCATACCGTAACGAGAATTATTTTTTTAAGATTATTATTCCTGGGCTTATTGAAACATATTGGCAAAGGTAAATTACGTTTTAAATCTTATTAAACTAATAATAAATTTAATAATAAAAAATAATAACTATTATTAATAACGCACAAATGAAAATTGATATTAGAAATATTTTTTATTATAACAGATTAAAAATCTGTTTAAGTTAAAATGAGAATTCCTAATCAAGTAAATTAGAGAGAACACATATTAATTCAAACATGATGCAATCAATAAAATAAAATAATTAATTAAAAAGTTCTGGTATAAACAAAAGTCTCTTGTACAGAAAAAATGAAAGTCTCTATCGGGATTATTTTAAGACTTGTTTGCAAACGCTTAATTTTGTCACAATCAGGAATAAGTAGTCTTACCGGTAAGTTTTAGTGAATTCACGATGGTTGTAGATAACTATGCATAGTTTTTCGGGGTTAAAATGAGCTCACGGCCATTGATTATAAATTGATCTTGGTGCTGGTTCCATAGGCTAGTCGCGTAAGCTTCTCTGGTGTCCATCGGTAATGATGTCAACTAAAGCTCTGGTCTACTCTCGTATGAATAACTTTTTCATCATAGAGTGGTCTGGATTCTTTAATCCAAAACCAACCAAAAGAATATCAGGCAAATCAAGACCGTTCCTCCAACCGAACCCCTCCTTTTTATACTAGAGGTCCAGTTTTCAGACTTCTGCACATGCTATTATCATGGTGATTTGTGTTTATAATCTTATACAGTCTTTATCATTTTTTAATTACTAAATTCTCATTTTTTTATCAAGTTTTTCGACCATGTTTAATTAGCTAAACTTTTTCTTTTAGCTTATCTTTTTTTTTACTTTTGGAATTCTTTTGTTCTCTCCAATTCTACTTTTATTTCTAATTACATTAAAAAAATACGAAAGAATAATTTAACTTTCATTGTACGTTTTTTTTTTTTAAAAAAATTAGTAAAAAAAAATCTAAATTTATTTTTATTTTTTAGCTTTTACCAAATGCCAATATATTTGCAATGTATATAAATAAACATTACAATATATATACAAATGCATGCATACTTTTGGCATGTCAATACAATTTATGGAAGCTTCTATTTGTTTTCAGGTTGATGAGAAGTGCTTTGCTATGATGGGCTTTGGAATGTTGGCAGTTGGCCAGTTCACAAGATCAGTTGGCAGGAAAATTAATATGTGTTGGCTATAGGTTCATGCTGGAAAATGGGGTTCATCTTTTGGTGTCTTAGATGCACATGTCTTCATATGGATGAGTTTATTTTCTAGACAGGCACATATAATATGACAGGATCAAAACACAAGCAGAATAATAGAATCTAATGAAGTAAGCAGAATCAAGTAGAAATAGAGAGTCTAATGAAGTCAGTTGAATAATTAAATGATTTATAGTTAGTTTTATATACACCACCCCTCATTGGTCTACCCACTCAGTAATTTAAAGAATCTCCCTAATCAGCAACCAGTGATTAAAATATTTTTACTCAGATAAGCCAGCAAATTTAAATTAAGAAATTCCCAATTAATTACATGAATTAAAAATTTTCCAGCCAACAATAATTAATAGAAATAAAACTATAATTTTATTAAACTCTTAATTAAAACAAACTGATTAGAATCAATAAAGAAACTTTTACAGATTAAATATTGTTTCTGGTCCACATAAAATATTTTACTAAAAGATAAATAAAATTTGTTTAAAAAAAATTCACTTTTTTAAAAAAATTGTTACATTAAAAAAATAGTTACTGTTAAATAAACTGAGTTCATTAAAACATTCTCATTATTAATATGTGTGCTTATATACATAATATTGCACTTACCATAAAAACCACAATTTAAATAAACTACAACTTGAATTAAAATTAATTAGCCAACTGACACATAAATTAATATTGAGATAAGCAAAACAACTCAATATATATTCCAGATTCTAAAAAAAACCCTGCATAGGGACAATCAAAGATGAAAATAATAGTAAAGAAAGCATTTATTACATTTCCTAATAAGATCACCTTAAAAATAATTTTTGAAAACAATATACCAATTGCATAAGTCCATCTATCATTAAAAAAACTTTTGTTTGTTTAAAATAGCAATGTCCACTTGTTTTAACTTCAGGACCACATTATACTTTTATTTTATAAAGAATAAGGGTGTAATTATGCTACAGTGTAGCCAAGTATCACCTACTTTGACCAATTATTGGTTTTTGAATATACATCTTCTGATGCATGAACTGTTTAATTTTTCTTTAAAGAGAAAATTTAATACATAGCATATATTCCATATTTTTACATTTTATTACATATCAAAATAAGTTTTCATTTTCATGTTATCATTTTTACCTTCATTTTTTCAGAATGGTGAGTGTCTAGAGTAAAATAGTTTATGAATAGAAGTAGAGAAAAATTTTAGTCCACAGAGAATTTTAATGATATGTCTGTTTTTTTTCTACTCATCTAGATTTGGACAAAGATATCCAGCTTAGTGAAGTTAAAACACCTCTTTGTAATCTTAAAAATGAAAAGTTTGCAAGTAAATAGTTGGAGAAGTTTTAAACAATAATGGTAATGTTTAAGCTAGCATATTACCATGGGTTCATGAAATTGTGCTGCCCAATCTTAGAGGTGCTTCTATTGTTCCAATTTAAAAAAATAAAGAGAATAGCAAGATTGCAATAATTATTATGAAATATTATTATCATACACTATAGCAAAGGAACTTTCAAGTATTTTGTTGAGTAAGTTGCTTCCAGTCATAGATGAATAATTAACAGATTGGTTTTAGAGAATTAAGACACACTATGGGCATGGTCTTTATTGACAAGACATACTATGTGTTTAATGTTTTGAATTCAACATATAAAGATTTTGGTTTAATAATTAATGCTCAAAAATCGCAAGTCCTTTATCAGCCAATGATAGAAGAAAAATCTTTACCAACTTTTAGTTTGGATGGTTATTAACTTGAGGATGTAAGCTAATTTAAAATAGAAAGGTGGTCTTAAATATTTAGGAGCAGTACAAATTCCAATGTGCTGCTATTGCTTTTAACAAGTTCAAAATTGGGCTATTTCATCAAAGGGAATGTGTATTGAGTCTCATTTGATCTAATTTATTGTATGAAAGTCATTGCAGTATAAAGATATTTAAAAAGTTGTATTCAAATATGCTCCATAAAATTCTAAAAAATACAATGTAAAGATCATAAAAACAATCAATTATAGAGCCTACTATTACAAAATCCCATTTTGGACATGACAAATAAATGATCAATGCAAGACTTCCTAAAAGGGTGTTATATATGAACTTGATCATTGTTTACATGGGAAAGATTAACTCTAAAAACAAAAATGGTATGTGACTTTATTGCTCTAGAGTTCATAAAAAGTTCAAGTGCCAGACCGAGTATCAGAATTGATCTTGGGATTTCCCAATCCCAAGTTGGATGCTCTACCTACTGCACCCAACGACACATGGCTGATAAAATCTGCTCATGATATAAGGATTATCTCAAAATATAATTTTGTTTTCAGTGTGAAAATATGACAGAAAATAGAATAATTGTGAGTGGTATAATTAGACATGGTGTTAAGTATTTCAGAAAGAAAAATTTTCTGCTGAACAAATCAAAAGACAGCATTGCAAAGTATCAAACAAACACAAAAGCAGTCTGGCATATTCTGTGAGTAATTTATGGTTCGAAGATTGATTGTATTGTCATCACAAGGCTCATCTCTAGAACAGTTTTTTTCTTTCCCCCATCCTTGGAACTGGAATGAACAAACTTGATTAGAAATAGCTGCTATATATTATCAAAAACTCCTATTAATATAAACAAATGAGAACTTTACATCTTTACCAATAAATTTATTAACTTGCACAGACATTTGTGAACAAAATTAGAGGAAAAAAAATTAAACCAATCAGTAAATGCTTACAGACTATAAATTAATAAGCCTAATTGCAGTGAGTGATCTGCTTTTTTCTCTTTTTCAGAATTTAAGTTTGCAAAAAGACATTTGGAAAATTCACAACACATGGATTGTGAAATAATGTCATTTTATTTTGGAGAAAATAATGTATAATACTAAAAAATATCTCTCTGTAAACAAATTTTTAAATATAATATATAGGCTTTTGAAAGTGTGAACAATGAAAAATTAAAACCACTAAACCAGTTTCATAGATCTGATTTGTGGTACTTATTTTTAATATCCTAATCCAAAACACTGTTTTTTTAAAAAAGTAGTTACATTTAAAGAAAATTTAACTTGTTTTGTTGTAGTTCTAAAATCTTAATTTAAATTATTTTATAAAAATAACTTTTCTATATGACATTATATTTCTATAACCCTTTAATATTAGATAACACAATAGGTTTATGTATTAGAGCTTATTTCAGTTTATGATGCAACTATAAATTTTGTAATGCTTAGGTAAATTATGTTATCAAGAATTAAGCAGTGGAAAATTATTTCCTATGATGATCAAATGGTTTTAACACTTTATTTCAGCATTACTCTACTGGACTTCAGGATATATCTTAACATACAACTAAAGTTATTTAGCTATAGCTACCAGGATAATTTGATATTGTTCATTAAGTTAATTATAATAAATTTAATATTATTTATACTTTATTGATTCTAAAATACATATTTATTATAAACTTTTTATTATTTTTTTAAGAATCTTACATTCCATCAACTATTTTTTAACAGCATACACAAACATGAAAAGACAAATTTGATTCGCTGAATTGAAAAAAAATGGCTGAAACAGCATCCATAATTTTAATATTACATGTAATTATTGTTTTCAAAAATGTATGCCTATGAGACATTTTGTTTGATAAATTTTTCCACAGTGAAAATAAAATTTCTATATTTCTGAAATTCTGATTTAAAATCATTTTAATAATCTTTTAATTTTTATGAATTCAGATGATGTTTCTTTAGTTTAAGAATTATAGATGGGTGGAAATATCACAAATATTTATACTTTCATCTACTATGCTAGAAAAATATTTGAATTTTGTTTTTTCTTTAAACATTTTATTGCTATCAAAAGTTTTAACGCTTCATCACGGATTGCTTTATAAATATACGATCAGTAAATCAGTTTGAAAGTTTGGCTAAAAAACATAGTTAGTTTTAATGCTTTCTCATTATCATAACAGATTTTATAAATACTTTTTTTGTTGTTTTGAAAGCAAATTTTAGATTTTTCAATTTTCCTTTCCCCATTTTTTAGTATTGATCATATGTGGATATATTTTCCCCAATAATCTTATTCATTATGAAAACATAATATTTATATCAATAAATTAAACTAAAAAAATATTATTTTCTTTTTTTACTTTTAAAAAAAATCTAATTTTCATCTTGTTTGAAAATTCTGTTGTTGTTTTTTTGTATAGATTTTTTAATGCTATTCCTTGCAGAATATGATACATAAAAATGATATTGAAAATAAATAAATTTCAAATATACATTTTATTTGTAAATGTATATATTTATTATATAAATTGCAATAAAAGGTCAGTTAAAGAAAAGGTTGTAATATGTATAGTGTATGCATCAAGTTTCAATTAAACTTTAACACAGTGCCAGTGAAGTGTATCTCTGCAAAGCTCATTTTATGCATGATATATAAAAATACATCTATGCAGACTTTAACACAGTGCCAGAGAAATGCATCTCTGCAAAGCTTTTATGTGTCATAAAGCTCCTTTTAGGCATGATATATAAAAATGCATTTATGCAGACTCTAACACAGTACCAGTGAAATGCATCTCTGCAAGGCTTCTTTTATATGTGATATACAAAAATGTTTCTATGCAGATTTTAACACAGTGCCAGTAAAGTGCATTTCTGCAAAGCCCCTTTTATGCATGATATATAAAAATGCACATATGCAGACCTTAACACAGCACTAGTGAAATGATCTCTGCAAAGCTTCTTTTATGCTTGATGTATGAAAATGCACTTCAATTCAAAGTGATAGAGTTTTCCAAACTGACTAATTTAAAAATGTAGACAGCATAATCATGAACAAAAGCATGAAGCCAAGAATAACTGAATCAATGAAATTAACTTCCTTTTAAACTAAATTGTATTCCCAAGGATACAATAAAAAATATGGCAGTTATTTTGTATTTTTTAACATACTAAAAGATGTCAACAAGTGATATTTAATAAAGGGAATAGTAAATTATGAATTTTTGCAACTAAGTTAGCAACTAAGTCTGTAATGTTCTTCATTTTCTTTTTCATTATTGTTTGTAATGAATTAGCAAAATGTTTTTATGTCCGCAATTGAAAAGGTTTATTATTTACTTTTTAGATACAGCTGAGTACACTTTTGGTATGGTACACCACTTCTGGTTTTGTTAAAGTATATTTAAAAATAAATAAAAAATATGTATTTGAAAAATGTTTTCAATAAATATATATCATATCAGTGCTTATTAAAAGAGCAATGTAGAGATTTCAAATCATACAATAAAATATAGAAAATGTATGCTAGGGATAACAAGGATAAATGAAGAACAAAACAGTACAAAAACAATTAAACATCATTGAAAAAATGAATAGTTTGATATAGATCTAAGTTGTACAGAAGAGATGGCAATAGTTGGATAGTTAAAGTTTTAAGTTGCATCCCAAGAGATTTTTAAAAAATCTTGAAATACACCATGGGTGAAATGGATGGATGAGAGAAAAAAGTTGAGGGAACAGTAGCTATAAATCAATGAAACTAGTTAAACTCAGAAAGTCCTTTATTCCACAATGGATCAACAGTGATTGAAAATATAAGATTTGATTTTATTGGTAATAAATATAATACTTATTAATTCAAATTAAATAATTAATATTAAAAAGAAAGGTGAATTTTAATTTAAAAATGAAGTATTTATTTTAAATGTTTTGATATAAATATTTATCTAGTGTATTTCAGATACTATATTAAACATTATTGTAAAAAAACATCACAAATGTCAATAGTAAGTTGGAAGAAAACCACTTCATAATTAAAGATCCTATATTGACGGATTCCAATCATTTGCTGTCAATTCAGGCTATAGTTTTTTTGGTTTGTCAGCAGGACTCTTCTTATTGTTAATGATCAGACAAACAATTGCACAGTATAGTTAACATTTTTTTTTTTCATTAACTTACATTCCAAGTACAGAATCAGACATTTTTTATTGCATCAGACTCTCTCATTTGATTGTGTTAACTTCTTACTAACTGCACTAACAATTAACTATCTTAGAGTAGTATGCAAACTATTTCATTGCACACAGAAAGTTTGCATGCACATAGTAACCCGTGACAACAAGAATTACTAATAATGATATATTCTATATCTATAATATGTTACATTTAAGACAATTTACAGATACTGTATATATAAAAAGAAATTATTTGCACTCATTTACAATATATATATTAAGATGATTATGTAATTGGTAGTTTTGAGATGAATAGCTATGAGGCTTAGTAATCTTATGAGATATTTAGGTAAACTTTTATAAAGACCACTAAAAAGATAATGTTTTTGGTGATCATTTTTAAAAGTAATAAAAAAGATGAGAAGAAACACTGCAATTAAAGAATAAAATTGCAAATTTTGAAATATTTTTGTATATTTCTGCTTAAAATATTAATTGAAATAAATAATGCACCACCAACGAATTTACAAAAAAAAGTATATGTCTAGATGAAGCCACACCCCCTTCAAATAGATTTTGATAACACAAATGACTTTGAAATATTTTATCGGAATTGAAAAAATGGTAGAAAAATGGGGAATCATTCTAGAGTTTCAAACTAAATAATAAAAAAAAGAAATGTTTAAGAAAATTTCTACCCATTATTGGTTTATATTCTGTAAAGAATATTTTTAATTAAATATATTTTATTGCATTTTAGATATAATAATACAACAAATAAATGATTGATTTATTGATTTGAATTTTTTTTATCATCTCTTCATATTCACTTTACTGTTATAATTCCTTCTTTATTTTGCTTACAGTTTCAACTATGCTGCAGTCTTCATCAGAGCTCTCTATAAATTTCACTTCACTATCTATGACTGTATATATGAGGAAATGATAAAAAAAAATTAACATATGAAGAAAAATTAAAAAAATAAAATAAAATAAAGGAAAAGATATAAGAATTATTGATATGAAAAATATTAGGGATTGTTTTGATTTTTTTTTTTTTTTTGGAATCTCATTACATACAAGAATTAAAAATAGTACAAAAGTATGACAATTTAATAAATATCTATTCTGAAATGTTATCATCACAATTTATTATACAATTTACAATTGTCTAAAAGCAGTATTAATGAAAATATCAGCATTTGGGATTTTGGCAATCTGTTAGTGTAAAAATATAGCTATTTTAAAAAAAAATATTTTTATGAAATTTATATAGTTTTTATTTTTTTGACAATTCCTATATCAGTTACAGCTGTAGAAAGATCATTTAATGAATTTAAAGTTATTAAAATTCCAATAGTTTTAATTTTTTTTTTATAAAAAAAGTATTTCAATATAAATAATGCATACAACACATTTACTAAAAAAGCCTGATTAATAATACAAAAGATAAGCTGACCCCAGAGCAGGTTTCTTGAGTCATGTATAAAATTATATGCAACAACACAAATTGCAACAGTTTATTTTGGAGAATCTCATGCCAACTCTTTACAAGAATCACACAGCACAAATATCAATACAACTGAGCTAAAAATAACACAGGTATTAAATCTATTTTCCTCAAACACGAGTCTAAACATGGTCATACCTTTGAACTCACATCCACCAGCATTGTCTGTTCCAAAAAAAATGATGCTAAATGTAAAGTTAAAGAGGCCCACACCTCACCACCAATATACATGTAATAAACAA
Organism: Epiperipatus broadwayi; assembly: GCA_028023455.1. Classification (NCBI taxonomy): domain Eukaryota; kingdom Metazoa; phylum Onychophora; class Udeonychophora; order Euonychophora; family Peripatidae; genus Epiperipatus; species Epiperipatus broadwayi. The sequence continues at coordinate 1,811,639 of JAQFVV010006254.1, forward strand.
GAAAGAATCTTGCATCCCCCTGTCAAAACAGTGGCACAATTAAATAAATTCATTAACATCTTATAATCAAATTTTATGTGAATCACAACTTTTGTGATTCTTCTCAGAAATTTTTTTTTATGAGTATGACTTAGTTAGTCAAAAGCATGCTAAACATACTATGCTGACATATTTAACATTTTTAATTTAAAGCATTAAATAAGCTTTTCTTACTATACATGTCATACATATTATTTATATTGAATTATTAAAGATTATAAGAGAAAGATAACTAAATAATCCTGATTATACTATTTTTCATTATTTACTATTGAACATCAAGAATGATCCAAAATGGATATGAAAAATATGACGATATTTTTGCCATTGCAAAGTCATCAGAACATTCCTTCTTATTTGTTAAATAGATTCATTAATAATCATCAAATGGTTTATTGCTCAGAAGTTGATAAAAAAATCTGCAATCCATCAATCTTAAATTCTATAGTCTGTTACTTTGTCATTGCAGTGAGCCATCAGTGTAAAATAGACTTCAAGAAATTTATAAATTTTATTCAGTGTTATCAGTTGTATTTCTTATTCTTTTGTCACATATTTATAAGTGCTCAAACTTAAATCATTTAATTATTATCTTTCATATTTTGATGCAGTGGTATAATGGCAGACTGGGGCTCTAAGTCTCATGGATGCTGCTAGCTTTGTCATTTCCAATGCTCAAACTTCCTATCAATGCCTTAGCAATAAACTATTCAATAATTTTAATAACTAAAATATCTTCATTTAAAATTTTATATAAGTGCTCAAAAATTCTAGCTATGCCAATGATTTAATAAAGCATTTATAGTCGCAACATGAGAAATAAGAATAAAGTTCTAAATTTTAAAATAAGCAAACTTTCATTAATAAGGATCACTGATTATAATACAAGATTGTCTAATTGATTAAAATGACCTTAAACATACAAAACATGCATAGAAACATAGTGGAGATATCTTTCCCAAATTATTTTGCATACCTTGCGAAATAAAAATCAATGGTATTTAACATAGATATGAATCACATTGAAACCATCTTTATAATAATCTGAAATTCTCTGCTATAAAATACTATGCTTTTATTGCTGAGGATACCATAAAGCATTTACTTACTTTGTTGATAAATTAAGCAGAAGAATTTCAATAACACTGAGTTCATACCTAATGGCAATGAGATCAAAAAACTGATTTGTTATTCAAGCAGCAATATTCTTTTTGATTAGATTATCTTGGGCAGCATTTAATCAATTATAATAATCAATCATCATATATACACATAATTGGCATACCTATGATTAATGCCTTTTTCTCCTATCATTTCCTTATTGACTCTAAAATCTGTGTACTTCACACATAAATATTAAAACAATATTCACATAACAGCAGAATTTATCATTTTTATTCTGAATCTATATATATTGATAGTTTTAATATACTATTTCACTCTAGAAATAATGTTGATATAAAGTAAGGGTACAAAAATAAATAGTTTTATTGAAAGTAGTTTGTATTTTAGAGTATGCATGTAATCCATATTAACCATCAGTTCACAATGTCTTCATCATAGAATGTAAATTTCATAAACACTATAACTTATATGAATTGCAAAAACACAAATGTTTCAATATTCTTTACTATTTGGTGTAGGATACAGACTTCAAATAATATTATATTCTTGCTGTTGGACCCTAACAAAATTGGAGAAAATTTTAATAAATTATTGTACTATTTCATAATGAAGATCATGAATTTAAATTTGAACTATAACATAGCAATAATAACAAAGAACCAATTAATTGTAATCACAACAATTTTATTGGACTATCTTATTTAAAATAAATTATTATTTTGTTACAATGTTTTTTATGATAAAATAATACAATCATTAACAATAATATCGCAGGCACATATTGTAAAAAAATACATCATACTAAACAAAATACCTAAAAACAATTGGTCTGCCTCAAGGAACTGTGAACATCCCATTCTTGGTAGCCACAACAGCCTGTCCACTTTCTCTTTTTGGTTGTATATTTTTTAATTTTTCAGTGGCAGGAATCTTCTTATCCGTTGGGCTATCTGGAGGAATATCATGTCCTGTATGGATTTTGAATGGTTCTGAGGCTGTGGAATCTTCCTCACAGTAGTGCATTAGAAAACTTGGAAATAACAAAGAAAGTGCTAATACACTACCACCGACACAAAAAATAATCAATCCAACCAGTTTACAGACATCAAGATTGTAATTGAAAGTGAGAGCTGTCCGGTTGATAATAAGGTCATCTTTCAAATAACCCACATGAACTTGACGTTTAGGCACCAAATACCCAATTAAAATACCAACAATGCCCAGAATCAACAACATGACCCCAAGAAACACACCTATCTTCCACCAAACAGATGTACAACGGCGACGACGAGGTTTAATGAGATAATAATAATCTTCTTTAGACAGATCTTCATAAAGATCTGGATTTTTAATGGTAACTGCTTCATAAAAGTGATGTAAGTAAGACTTAACCCCGAAATAATCAGGACATGAGGATTTATCTGGTTGTCCTGAGTCATTCATATCTTCAGTTTCTGTTACACTTTCCAATAGCATTTTTTGTTTATGTTTACGTAATTTGCGTCTTTTACCTCCCTCAGGGAGTTTTCCTCCACTTTCACTACTATCTCCACGATCATCATCAGAAGATGAGTCATCTTGGGATAATCCACTATCGGTGTCGACAGACTGAGATTCATTATTGCTGGACCACTTGCTATCCTCCATGAATTCAAACACCTACACATTAGAATCAAATAAAAAAAATCCATTTAATTAGCTTAATCTTATTTTCAAATCATGAAGGTAAATTACATTTTAAAATTAAACAAGACATCTATTGTTCAACCTTATCTGATTTAGTTAATCTATTAAAAAAAAAGATAATGTTTTTACAATACTGTAATTAAATATTTATGAGTCAAGCTTTTCTTATTAGTTAACTAGTTTAATGAGAAATAAAATCCGATCATGAGATGAATAAAACTATTTTCTTTAATAAGATTTGTTATTAATTATAGATTTTGACATCAGTCGTATCAATGATAAAGAGTTTTTAATAGAAAAATAATAATAGAAAAAAAAAAAAATGACGTAACGATAGCCCTCACCTGTTAATTTAATAGGAAGCGTAGAAAGGCCGCAATGTCGGCCGTGTTCATCCATAAAGTCATTCAAGTGCAAGAAATTTCACTCTACGAAATTTAGAAATTCCTCCAGCAGCTTTGGATTAAATTAACAACTTCAAGATGGACTCCCTGTCTTCATCAGCTTTGAACGGCGATTAATGGACGAGTTCAAGTACGAGGGAGGAAGGTTGAAGAGAAACACAATGGCTTCGAAAATTTGACTTTAAAAATACATTAAAATACTTAATCGGTGGTTTGTAAATTGATTAACTTTTGCGCATTTAATTTAATATTTCTACCTTTTTATTTTTTAATATGAGTAATTGAATGATAGGCTTGTGAAATACCTTTTACTATTGTTTTTTTTTTTGTTCCATTTTTCTTATTTTCCTATTATATAATTCTGAAAGAAGTCAATTTTTTGTCCTTAAATATGTATAAACTATTTAATGCTTAAACTTAATGGTTAATCAAATATAGTGTCTATTGCACATTAAAGATCTTTATATTGGATGTGTGCATGTAATATATATATACACACACAGCACATCGCCATGATTAGCCTGCGGCAGGATATTCTATTATTTTTATTTAAGCTTTGCTCTTTCAACAAATTTTATCATCTTTATCTAAAATAAAATCTTATTTTTAAATAACAAGTCAGCTTATAGTATATAAATTTGTAAAGAATTGTAACACTGTAACTTTTGGATTCAAATTCTATTTTCCAAACCTAAATTAATTTAGATAAAATGCATTATATATATATTTATTTTAAATTAAATCTACCCAAGGAATTTCAATTTTTTATTACTCTATTTATTCCCTTTGTACTGTGTGTTTTAGAATATATAATTATCCTATCTATATTTCAATTTATTATAGTATAGTATCTTTAAATATTTTTGTGAAATATTACTTTTATTCAAACCTATCTTCAAACTGGTTAAATTGATCCATGACTTAATTTGCGATTTGTTTTTTTTCTTCATATGTCATAGCATCGGCCAGGACGCGAACCCACACCTGTCTGCAACCAACTACTTGCTTGCAAGGCGGGTGCGATGACCTCTCGGCTAACAATTTCTTTTTAACATTATACTTTATTTCTGTAAAAAAAAAAAATCTTAACACAAGAATAAAAAAAATATATAGTAAAAACATTTCTTTTAATTTACTTGTTAAACATGAATTGTTTAATTTTATGCTTTTTGCATTGCAATTAAAGAAACTGTTGGTTCGTTAAAGGCTAGATATTGTTTTGCATATAATTTTTTCTGTCTCCATCTTTTCTTTCTTCAGTCATTTAAGTTATTATAGAACCCTTTCATTATGAGCTATTTGTGCCAATGGGCATCTACATTAACCATGAAAATATAATTGTATTTATGCAACATTTCCACTTAATTACATGCAAAATATTTCTGAATTTAATTCTCTTTTCCTTTTTTTTTTTAGCTCAAGTCCTTGAGAATTAAGAAAGCAATAATGAGGACAGGCTCAGTAGGCTAGGAGTCTTTAGTTGTGATCTTTCTTTGAGGCAGTACATTCATTAATGAGACAGAAGTTTTGACTAGCAAAAATTGTATATTTAGGCATCCCCATTGAGGGATTTCAAGCCTACCATGGAAGTGGAGTTGCCTAGAAAATGTGGTCTAAAAATGGCCTGTTTCACAAAGTCTGGTTAGGTTGTTCCACTTAGTGGATTATTCATTTCAGCATTAGAAATAACAACAGCAAAAAGCAGCAGCAACAACAATAATAATATCAGTAAGGGCAATGACAGTACTAAAGTTAAATATTATAAATGTAATCCCCCCCCCCATATAGGTACATGCAATGTGCAAACTTTACTTAATACAAATTATTCAAGACCAGAATGGAGAACTACAGTGGTGGTTAAGGAGATCAAGATTTTAAATTGATATAGCTTTCCACAGTAAAACTTATCTTCTAGTGGGAAAATGTTTATAAAATAGATAGATGAATGGAAGTTTTTTTGGAAAGGCAAGTCAGTCAGTGAAAGGAGAATGCATGGTATTGGATTTGCTGTAAAGCCTAATTTAATATCTTCTCTTATTAGATTTCTTCATTGTATCAATGAAAGATTAATGATCCTAAAACTTGCCTTGCATAATAGTACTAGAACTCATTTTATTAGTGCCTAAGTTCCAAATTTAAATTCAGAGAAGGAAAGCTTTTATTTCTTCTTGGATATCATTATTATAGCAATAGCATTAAAAATCACTTGTTTTTTTAAAGAAACTTTAATACATGTTGCTACAAATATAAACTCTGACCGAAAATTATTGGAATTAAAAGATTTTACTGCTATAAATTCAAATGGTTGGTTATTAAATTGTTTCATAACACAAGGACTGATGATCACAAATATTTTGTTTGGATAGAAAAACCACTATGAAGGAACATATAAATTCACTATCAAAATACTGGTATTTAATATAATACAATTCAGAATTCGAATCTAAAGCACCTAGAAGTGCAGAATGTTGAAAATAACATAAATTTGTACCCTACACAATTAAAAAGACAGTTGCATTAAAGAAAAATGTATTATTCCAATCATATTCATAAGAAAATTGATATTCCTTCTTTAGAAGAATTATTACACATACTAAATTTCAATAGCTATTAAACACCTAAATTTCTAATTTTGATATTCATGTATTGTCTTATTAGTAAAGCATGGAATTATCTTAAAGGAGGCTTACAGATACAAGCGAATTCATTGTTGAAGTCACTAAAAAAAAGCATGATTGGTTTTCTGACAATTTTATTATTAGTGATTTGATTAAAAGGAAATATGTGGCATTTTTTGCTTTGCAAAATAATAGATTAAATGTGATACAGTAATCTGAAGACAGAAGTTTAATGATTAAGAAAAAGACTTAAAACTGATAAATGAATTAAAATTGCATTGTGGTCATTCTAGACCTTTTTCTTTTGATGCATTGAAAGCAACATATGGATTTGAGAATTAGTATTGCAATCCTATTAAATCCAACAAACAATGATATTTTGAATAAGTGGAAGGAATATTTTGATCATCTTATGAATAAAAATACAATATTTGAGATGACAACTTTTAAAGTGATATCCATTTTATCTACTCATTTAGATTTGTCCAAAGATATCCAACTTAGTGAAATCAAAACAGCTCTTTGGAATTTTAAAAATAGAAAGGCTATAAGCCAAATAAAATACCTGAAAAAGGTTTAAAAAGTGATGATAATGTGTTAGCTTCAAAAATATTGTTTTTTTTTTTAAGAGTTTATAGATCTATGAAGTTGTGGGACGTAATCTTAAGTTTGCTTTAATTCCAGTTTTTAAAAACAAAGCGAATGAACAAAATTGCAGTGATTATTGAGGCATATCATTATTACACACTACCTCCTACAGATTTGCAGTGATTTTGGAGTAACAAGAAGTACTATAGACATGGCTTTTATTGTTGACAAATATATGAAAAATGCCAGAAACAAAAGTATAATTTATATCTTGCTTTTATTTATTTGTTCAAGGCATTTGATTCAGTTAATATGACATATCTACGGCAGTGTTTGAAATTAATTGATTGTCCACCAACATTTATTTATATTATATAGGTTTCCTTTGTTGGAATAAGAGAAAGTATTGTTACTACTGAAAAATCTAAAGCACTTAAAATGAAAACTGTTGTTAAAGAAGTGTTTCTTGCTACATTATTTGCAACTTTTATGACAGTAGTTTTTGGAATTATTTATAGGAGGCTTATTTAAACAGAAATCGTGATACAATACAAGTTTGATAGTGGAATTTTTAATTTGAATTGAAATTTTTAACTTGAATTGATTAAAAATGAAAATAAGAACTTCTTGTATTGTGTATTTATAGTGTGCTGATGGTTGTATTATATTTTCAAGTTCAAAAAACCTTTTGCAGAATGTACTTAATGTTTTGAATACAACATATATAGACTTTGATTTATTAATTAATGCTCAAAAAAACTTAAATTTCTTCTTAGCTAGTAATCAAAGAAAAATACTCAGAAGCTTTTGACTTTTACGATTAACAACTTGAAAATGTAAATCAATTTAAACATCCTAGTATATTTAAGTAGAAAGGCGAGATTAGGTGCTGAGGCATAGCATAGACTCTAATGTACTGCTGCTTCTAACAAATTAAGCTAGGGTATTCAATAATCATGAAATAATTGCTGTAATTAAACTATATATAGAATGTTATTTTATCTAATTTATTGAATAGAAATAAGATTTGGATACCCAGTGAACATAACAAAGATGTTAGAAAAATTTCCTTTAAAGCGCTCCATAAAATAAAAAAACAACAATGATAGAATTGTAAGTCACTTAATAAGTTTTTCAGCTTACTGAATGTGATATTATAGAGCTCACTATTGTAAAATCACATGTTCATTGGATTGAATATGTAAAATGAATGAACAGTGCAAGACTTCCTAAAAGGGTATTTTATGGTGAACACAAGCATGGTTTTCATGGGAGGGATAGATGCTACATCAAAGACATTCTAAAGAAGTACAATACCACTTGTTTCTATTGTGAATATATAATAGGGAATAGAATACACTGGAGGGTTAAAATTATATGTGGTATCAAAATATTTCAGAAAGAAAAGTTTTCTGCTGAAAAAATTAAAAGACAATATCATAAATATATCAAGAAAACATAAAAATGGGTTAATATTTATGATTCATAGATTGGTTTATATAGTCATTTTAAAATTTGTTTGTAGAACAGTTTTTTCTCTCTCGTTTCTATTTTTTGAGATAGAAAGGCCATACTTATTTATGAGTGGCTTAGCTTGACTATGTAATTATGATTATGGTTCTCACCACCAAAAGTGCACTCATCTGTATGATTTTGAAGAAACAAATTGCTCTGTTTTATATACAGATTAAAATATGCAAAATAATTATATCCACTGGAAAAGGGAAGATACTCCAGATCTTATACAAGAAGTTTTATTTTGGACTTTTTTAAGCAGACTATCTTCCTCTTGGTTAACCTAAGTAGGATTGTTGATAAGTATTTGTTAAGTATATTATCATTTACAAGATAAAATATTCTAATTAAACAAAAAAAGATCAAGCTGAGTTAAAAAATGTTTTTATTAAAGTGGATCACATTCATATACTGGGAGAAGTTTTAGAAAAAAATAACAAATATGAACTGTCATTATGCTTTGGATTGTAGACTACAAAAAGATATTTGATTTTATAAGAATTTCTACAATGATTAAAATATTGGATCATCAAAATATAGATCTAGAATATTGTCACATTCTTTAAGAATATTTATCAAAATGCAAAACACAGTGATTAGATTATATGGTGATACTAATAAAACTAACTTTGAGAAGAATGTGTTACAGGATGATTCTACATTTCCAAAAGTTTTTACTGCGGCTTTACAAGAAATATTTTGTGTATTAAAATGGGAAACTCTGGGAACAAAGGTAAAATAAGATTATTTTACTTACGTAGATTTTGAAAATGATTTGGTTATTTTTTCAAATAATGTTTCAGAGCTTCAGGAAATCTTTTAAGGATTATTAGATGGAAATATAAAAGTAGACTAAAGATAAATGCTAAAATACTTAAAGTAATGTTCAATGGATATTCTCATGAAAAGAAAATAAAGATTGATAATCACAAATTGAAAGAAATTAACAACTATTAAGCATTATCATCTGGCATCTCTTAATTACAAAAACTATGAACTAAATGAGGACTATATAAATCATCTATTGAATGAAACACATTTACTCATTTTCTTCATAGCTGCATGTAATTGGTTCTAATATCAAATGTTCTAGGACAAGATATATATCAATTCACTTTATATGTTAAACATAATTTTACCACCACTTTTACCCAGACTGTGCAGATATTATAAGCATCAGGAATAAAATCAAAATAAATATAGATTTAATAATAATAAACATCTTTATAAATGTCTGAGAAACTTCATTAATTTTTATTTACCAAAATAAATAAATACATAAACAAAGTGGAAGAATCAGAAAAACTTATAAATTAGAACAAAACTGACTGTCATTTTATGAAAATTGAAAATGAAATATCACTGCTATCTGCTATTTGTTCCAGCAATGTAATGAATACCCAATGGAATTTGTTGCTGTATGTTATATTTTGTAAAGTAGAAAATATATCGGAGAAATATATTTAATTAATAAATTGCGATAAGAACATTGTGATGATAAATTCCAAGAAATTTGCTGATTACAAATATTTCTTGATAAGAGACTAATTATTGTATAGAGATTGAAAATTGCTTTAGATGGAAATAGGTAATTAATTGTGTGTGCAATTAAAATCTAAGATGAATTCCATCATAGGATAACAAACTATAAAAAGAGTAAGCAACAAACTGAAGTATCCTTATTTCCAGAGAACTCACCAAGCAACTGGGTAATGAGAGATTTTAATTAAGTGACAATAGGTGAAGGAAGCTTTAAGTGCTGGTGCAGAGCTCTAATGCGAAGCTAATGCATTTGTAAGCAGCAGCATAACCGGGCCCAAGAGTTTGGAAACCATGCAGAAAGCTGACAGTCATGAAGTGCATAATGGAAGTGAATTATATATATATATATAGTGTATGGAAGTAACAAGAACTCTTTGCTATTATTATTTATTGTATATTTGTTTGCTGGTCACTCAGTCAAAATTGGAAACATAATGTGATGAACTTAGAGAGCTAAATCTTCCTATGGTAAAGCCTCAATCTTTACTTTTGGTTGAATGACACATGACCTCTAGAACAACAAACCATTTGATTAATTTTATTCACACATTAAATAATGTAACTGAAGTGGTCAAAAAATATTCGAGAGAAAGAATAATATTTTGAATTATTGTGACAAAAATTTGAGTTGCAGAAATACAGAATGATACAGATGACTTTACCTCATTTGTATAGTGAAGTTATAACATTCATCATATTACTATCTGCTACTTTACTTATCAATTAATCAACAATCCTCTGTCCTATGGACAGATTGAGAAAGCAAACATATAGCTAATTCATTCATTTCTCTATTCTGTTTATGCTTCAGTTATATGCTGTTCAAAATATTTTTCTTTTCTTTTTTACTTACAAGTAATTGAAAGCATGATTCATGCGTTTAAAATTATAATAATCAAATTAATAATTATAAATATTTATTAAACGCTTTTATTTTTTTATTAAAATAAAAAGTTATGACTCTGTGCTTTTTTTAAAAAAAATAAAAAAAAAACAGGGCCCTTAAGAGTTTTTTTTCACTCACCAATAAGTTACCTCAAAAGGCCTCTGAGTTGTTTTTTTAAACCCTCATAAAAGGTTTAAGCCTTTAAATATTAATACAAATTAATATATTGTTTAGATATTGCATCTTTTATATTTTATTTATCAGCAGTTTTCATGAAATTATTATTTGCAAAAAGTATGTGCACACACCTTCTTGCATCCAATATTTACTCTGGCTTTCACTGAGTGGCACTACTGTATGGAGCATTTTGTCTGTTTTAATAGCCTGAGCAAGCTTAAGAAATTGTGATCACGTGATAAGTGAATGTCATACCAATTAAATAATTAATGTGCTTAAGTGTAATATTTTTTTCTTTCAATTACAGTATTGAGAAATTCTTATTGATAATGTTTTCTTTAATTGCTTTTATTTAAGTAATTTAACCTCTTCTTAGATGTTTACCAAAAGCTTAAACAAGCAGACAAAAAAAATTATTTATGATGCTTTTTGTTTTAAAGACATCATTGATAAAATGGGGAAGGAAGATAATTTTTTCTAATTTAGGAACAAAAAATTTTTTTTTCTTTTTTATTAGTCTATCGTTTACAATATCCGAGTTGTTTTTTTTAAAAAAATCTCTTAGCCTTTTTTCTCTCTATGTAAGTAGATGTTTGCTAGATTTTTGTTTTGATTTAAAATGAAATTGCTTTTAATAAGTAAAACTATTAAAAGAAATTTCAAAAAATGTAAGAGTATAGATTTAGTATGCTAAATATATATAGGGTATCCATATTTCCACAGGGCCTAATGGGGATATACGACCAAAAAAGAAACAGCTTCATTGCAGATTATTGTGTATTTCAATATGAAATTTAAAAAATCACAAAACATAATCACATTTAGATTACTAACAATATACTCAATTTTATTATAAGAAAAAGTCAATTGTTTGAAATGTATACATATATTTCTATTAAAACAAAATCACAAATTGAAATCATGTATTACTAACATACCAAAATAATGGGAAGCCATTTCCATTTGGGGAAAATTACTGATTAACTAATCAAAAATTAATTATAAAATATTAAATGAATAAATATTTACCTTAACTGGAATATTAATTTATAAAAATAAATAAATATCATTGTTATGTCCGCATTATGGCCTGGACCCTTATCGGGCAGTTTTACTGTTCCTTGACTGCATTCCAATAATTTACTCAATAATGACTCAACATTACTTCAGTTAAATATAGTGCATTTGGTAAATTTAATTCATAATGATTTAATATATCAACTGACAATAATTATTAGAGTAACTTTACATTTATATATATGTATATATTGTAATGGTCGGGTTTGTATGTTCTGTTAACAAGATGCAGAGTCCAAGCAGAATACAGAAAGCTCAGCATATCTGGGCAGGAAGCCATCCCAAAGAGTACTTAGTCTTAAACTATTTGCCTGTGCTCCTACAATTTCCACCACATGAACAACACTCCTGATGCTACTAATAGTATAACTTCCTTCTAGTCCCGGGGGTCAGGGAGACATATAAGATCCTTAATAATAATAAGCTCTGCCCTAGGTTCACTAACATACTATCAATATCTATAGGTGGTGTACAGATGAATAATGCTAAGATCTTTGGATAAATTTTAGAAATGCATGAATAAGGAGAGAATGTGGTATGAATCATATGGAAAGGCAGCAACAACAACAGATATAATTTAATACAAAATTTAATAATTGTCAAACTGAATATATGTACATTAATAGGTTGGCTTCACTCATTATACAATTGTACAGATAATAATATAATGCTTAATATTAGAGAATATATATATATATATATAAAAAAAATATGCTAGATAATACATACTATTTTATAATGATGAAGTATTTAATAATTTGAGAGTCTGTACTTTCGTGGGTGGATATAGGGTAAATTCATGGTTCAATATGCCTTATTTAAATGTCACCCGATCAGGTTAAGAGATGCTAGTGTTTATAATTTAGAGATTAAAGCATTACAATCACAGACATAATTACGCATAATTATAAGTAACTTATGTTAGTAATGATATTTATTAAGCTAATCAAGTGATGTATGTGGGATTAGAATCATGATAATCTTGGGAGACTCATCATTCATAACTATCTGAGATTGATATACATAAGGATAGAAAAGGATTAAATAATATGATAGCTAAATGCTATACATAAATATAGAAATATAGAGATTAACAAGTGATCATTCGGTGGTGCTGATTGGAGAATATGTATGCGAACCCATATAGGAGGGCAGTGCATTGAAATCACAAGGCTTTGTCTATATATAATTCAGATCAGTGGAATGCCATCTGACCATGAAGGGTTCATCACAAATAAGCATGGTCACTGAACTGGGCCCTCACCCCAGTAAAATATGTGAATGCATGATTGAACAGCATGTCCCTAGGTGAGACTTTTATTTCAACTCTGATGCAAGAACCTTAAGGTTTTGGGATGGTCTTAGCCATATGTACCCCATGAAGAAGATTGGAAAAGCATAATAAAATCATAGACTCATATATTTGCAGCAGCAATGCACATATAAAGTATAATAACAGTACTAATTAACGATAGTTCTCTCTCAATGTTTAGCATGTATGGTGTGGTTATATTTAATCCCTTCCTAAGTCTTAAAAGATTTCAAATAAATCTGCATATTCATTGGATTAAATATTAAAGTGGGTTGTGTAATTCCAAGACAGTAACCACATTCAACATTGTTGTAATAATAATAACTAAATGAGTTTTCCATGCATGATAAGCAATTCTTAGAAACCAAATGCTTAATCATGTGTGTTTAAAATATATCTATAGTTATAATTTTGCATACATCCACATATTATACTTCAACTTAAATGAACAAATAAATACATGGGATGGCATAAGTAGATTATTATGGGTGAATTAACTGCTATATGAAACACAATAGGATTCACCAAATCCACTGTAATATATATATATACTGAAAGATAACATACGAGCTAGCAAGTAGAAAAGAAATTTGACATGAAATATTTGCCATTTATATGACTAATTCATGTGGAAATGTAGCAGTAATTTTATTATAAGAAGAATGAGATTCAATCACTTGGTCGGAGGTTATCCAGGCATATTATCATCATAAAAATATCATAAAGAAAATAATCTAATAAAATTCAAGAGCATTTACCCTAGCATGAAAGTATAGTTTAAAGAATATATTAGCCAAGTTACATAGATTAGCCAAGTTACATAGGTTGAAATTATATCATTTATGTACAATTGTAGGAGTACATTACAATTTAATTATACGGATAAAGTTTGTTACAGATTTAGCTATAGCTTAGGGAAATTACATAGAAACATTTTAGAGCTCTAGGAATGGAAAGTTACCTTAGTTTATCAATTGTAGCATTGTTAGTGCACTTAATTGTTTTGATCATGATTGTGAAATGTTCATGGGAGTCCATATCACTGTTTAACCAGCTTTCACTTTATAATTGCTTTGTTATGTTGACTCCAGCAGTAGCAGCACTCTCTATGGCATTAGCAACAAATAAAAGTTGTATGTAAGATTAATTTGTTTTAATTAAGTTTGTTACTGAAGGTTTATTAAATTTTAAAATAGACATTTATTTTGAGAAAAAAGACAATGTTTGGGAGCCTAATGTCAGAAAACATGTGGTTATAGTTTGATCAGGTTTGGGAAAAAGTAAAAAAAAATTTTTTTATAATTTTTCCATATAAGGGTTGAAAAATAGAAGAGGTATTATAAAATCAAATATAGAATAGGTGACTTTAAAGATAAGAATATGCATTGCATTTGTTTTGCACAATGTATATACAATCGGCAGAAAGGAATTAGGCGAGCGCTGGTATAGTGTACAGTGTGTGCTGAGATGTATCACTTGAAATGTTTGAATAAGAATAGGAAGGATGTAACAGGTTTTTGGTTATGTAGTCAGTGTGTAAATGTGATTAAAGAGGTGAGAAAGTGGTTTGTAAGTGTAGGTAGTCTAGAGAGAAAATCAGAGGAGAGGACAGAGTATGGTTTTAGTGGAGTGTCAGGAAATATTGGTGGAGAAAGTAGTAATGCAATGGAAATGGTTAGCCAGAGAATAAGTAAGATAGAGAAAGAAATGAAGGATGTAGAAGTAAAATTAAAATTGTTAGAGATGAAGTGTGAGGAGATAAAGGAATTATTGAATAGAAATGATAAGGAAGAAATAGCTAAGGAAGTTCAGAAGATAGTAGAAAAGGTTACAGATGGAATAGAGAAAGTAGGCTATGAGACAGTATTGATAGGAGATTCACTAATAAGAGAATGTGATGATATAATTGCAAGGGAAAATAAAAGCAGGTATGTAAGAGTATGTTTGCCTGGAGCTAGAATTAGGGATGTGACAGATAAAGTAAGAAAGCAAGGTAATAGAGATGTATATGTTATGGTAAGGACTAATAATTTGTTAGAGCCATCAGAGAGAGTAATGGATGAGTATGTAAAATTGGTTAGGAATTTGAGGAAGATTAAAGGAAAGTAAGGGTAGTTGGAGTATTATCAAGATTTGATGAGGCATTTGTTAGATAGGGCATGTTCTATAAATAAGATTGAAAAAATTGTGTGAGAGAAATAATACTGTGTTTGTGGATATATGGGATTGGTTTATTAGAAAGAGGGAGTTATATAGTAAAGATGGATTGCACATAGGAAAACAAGGAAGTGAAGTTTTAGGGAGTCTGAAATTTAAAGAATATAATTTGGTAAACTTTTAAAGGGGGGAGGGGGCTTTTAAATTGTAATATTATCAAAAAGAAGAAGAATGGATGGGATATAAAAAATAAACCAAAGATGGTTGATTTAGATATAAGTGTAGATGAGGAGAGGGAATGATTCTGTAAGAGTAATGGTAAGAAAGTTTTTTATAAACATAATGAAGAAGAAAGAATCAAAAGAATTTATAAAAGAGTAGTTAGGAAAGAAGAAATTGTTAAAATTGGGTTTTTGAATATGCAAGGTGGTAGGAGACCAGAAAAGTGGCTGGAATTAAATAAAGCAATTGAAAATGAAGAGCTTGAGATATAAGCAGTAGTGGAAACTCATCTAAGAAAAGAAGAAAAACCTAATTTGGAAGAGGTGGTATGGCAGGGTATAAATAGAAAAGAAAAAGAAAAAAGGGGTGGTGGTATAGGTGTTATATTGAAAAAATATTTAAATATCATTAAATGTCAAGAGCATTTGTGGTTTGAAATAAGGTTAGGTAGATAAGAATGGATGGTGGCTGTAGTGTATATAGCCACTGGAGATAGTCAAACTGTAATGGAGTGGAACAGTAGTATATATGAATGCTTAGTTAAGGACATACAGAGTTTTAAAGAAAAGGAGAAGAGAATAATGGTTATAGGGAATATGAAGGACATATTGAAAAATAAGAATGGTCAGTTTTTAAAGGAATTTTGTCAAAGAGTAAATTTGAGCATTGGGCATTTATCAAATATTTATGAGGGACAATACACATGGTCTAGGAATAATATATTTCCCACAATAGATTATGTATTGGTAGAGAAAGAGGGAATGAATAAAATATGAAAAATTAAGGTGTTTGATAATGAAGAGAGAGTATGTAATAGTGATCATAACTCTATTGTAATAGAAATGGTTAGTAATGTGATGGAGAATAGAAATAAGGATAGAAACAATAGTGAAAGATGTGGATGGAGATTGAGTGATAAGAATAAGTTGGAAGAGTATAAAATAAAAATTGAAGAAGCCATAGAACAGTTGGTTGGGGATGAGTATAAGGACTGGTGTGGTGAAATAGAGAGTGGCAAATAGGGTTTTAGTTGAGAATATTTTTAGAAGAATAAAAGTAATAAAAAATGAGAGTATACGTATAAAAGAGAGGAAAGAAACATGCAGAGAATATAAGTATGCTATTAAGAACAAAGAAAGTGAAAATGATATTAATGCTAAATGGGGAAAGTACTTAGAAAAGAAGAAGTTGGCTAAAATGGATAATTATAGAGAGAGGATGAAGTTGAATAGTAAATTGTTGGAGGATATTAATAAAAGTGTAAAAGATGGGAGTAAAAAATTTTGGAATTACATTAAAAGGAGAAATGTAGGGGAAAGACAGATAGTTTTAATAGATGATGAGAGAATAGAGTGTAGCTCTAGAGAAGAGTTAAGAGTGAAACTTAAATAGTTATGTAATGGATATAGAAAAGATGTTAGATGTGAAGGACTTAGTGATAGAAAACATAAAAGCATTTAGGAATTGAAATATTAGGTTCACAAAAAATGAACTGAATGAGGCGGGAAGAGATTGAAAAATGGCAAGGCGAGGGGTTTAGATGGATAGGCAGCAGAGATGGTAATGAATTTAGGACATAGAGCAAAAGCAAAATGATTATCATGTTTTAATAAGATGGCACAGAAGAGAGTTTTTCTGGGTAGTTGGAGTAATACAAGAATAAGATTATTATTTAAAGAAAAGGGTAAGGATCATAGAAAGTTAAATAATTATAGACAGATAATGGTAACATCAGTTTTATACAAAGTTTTTTCATATATGGTGCTCTTGAAGAGTTGTAAAATGGATGGAAGAGAATAATATAGTGGGGAAAATGCAAGGGGGATTTAGGTCGGATAGGCAATAGGAGATAGTTTGTTTGTAGTTACACAACTTATGGAGATGAGTAGGAATTCAGGTAGATCATTATATATGAGTTTTATAGATATAGAGAAAGCATAGGTTAGAGTAAATAGAAATAAATTATGGGTAAGGTTAGCAAATTTGGGAATGGATGAAGCTTTAGTAAATATTATTAAGAAATTATATGAAAATAATTATTATACTTACCAATTAGGGAATATAGAATCAGTTAAAGTTAAAAATGGGGTGGGATTAAGGCAAGGATACCCTATGTCACCTATTTTGTTTTTGTTGTATTTGAGTGAAATGGAGAAAGCAATAGAAAGACTAGAAAGAGGGATAGAGATACCATTAATAGGTGACAAGGGAGTATATACTTTGTCAGGTCTTTTTTTTTTGTGGATGATAATCTTTTTGTGTGCACAAAGAAGAGAAGATATGGAAATTATGTTGAGGATATGTGAAAGAGTGGGTAAAGAGATGGGAATTAAATTTAGTGAAGAAAAATCAAATATAATGATGGTTAATACTGGGGAAAGAGAAGATGTAGAATTTTTATTGGGGGATATAAAGTTAAGTGTGGTGGATAGATATAGGTATTTGGTAATCATCTTATGTAATCAGGAAAATTGCTTGGATGAATGGAAGAAAATATTGATAAATGAAGCAAAGAAAAGGGTAAAGAAACTAACAGTATTTTCATATAATAAATATGATGTAGCTAGAATTGTATGGAAGGGAGTTGCAGTAGCAGGGTTAACATATGGTAATGATGCATTATATGTTAGTAAAAGGGTTTTAGATTATTTAGAGAAAGTACAAAGGGAAGTAGGAAGACATGCATTAGATGCAGAGATGTGGACAGCAAAGGAGGCAATTCAAGGAGAAATGGGATGGTCAAGTTTTTATATGAGAGATGCAAAAAGTAAAATGAAAATGTTTGGTAGGTTGCAGTTTATGGATAGTAAAAGAATAGCCAAAATAGTGTTTAATTGGGTTATGAGTAAAGGGCAGGTAACAAGATGGGTGAGAAAGGTAATGAGGTATGCAAAAGATTTGGATAAAGAATTTATATCAGTATACTTGTATAAAAGGTGGGATGATTGTGTTAGGAGGATTGTTGAGTGTTATAGTGGTAAGGAATGGGATAAAAGAATAGAAGCATTAATAAAAAATAGGGAGTTGGAGAGATGGAGAACTAGTATGGAGGGTAAAAAGAGTTTAAATATATATAGAAGTAAATGGAACATTGGATGCGAGTTAATTTATGATAATAGTAAGGAAAGTAGTTTATTGTTTAAGGCTCGAACGGGATCTTTAGCAACAAGAGAATATACATGTAAATGGAAAACTATGGGTGATTTAGTGTGCAAATTGTGTAAGGAAGGTATAGAAAATATTAGGCATCTGTTGATTGAATGTAAATGCTTGAAAGCAGAAAGGGTACAGATAATGAAGTTATGGGAGAATAGATATGAACAAAGTGATTATACAGAAAGTGAGTTATTGGTTTTTATGCTGGGTTTGTGAAAAGATAAGGGGGATTTAGATATAAAGGCCATAGAGTTGACAAAGATTATGTTGTGAAAATGGGATGGGACAGAATATGGGAAGACTTAGAGTGGGGAATGGAAAATGAAATGGCTAACAGGTTTATCTGGGCATAATTGCTGAGATATTCTTGACTTCGTTTAAGGAGAAGCCAGAATACATCACATCAACAGCATTTCTGCTCTATATATATATTGGCCAAGTATGCCATTAATCTTTCCTATTTGTCTACCTTGCAGTGAAACAATTAAACATATTTTCTACTGCCACTAATGTATTCATATGGGATTGCATTAGCGAACTACTGTTGTTCAACTTTCCAACCCTCATTTCTTTCTAATAAACAGAATTCGTGGTGTGATCTTTTAAATATTTAAAATAAAAGAGCAAAATATAAGTCTTAAAGATAATATTGGAATATATATGTAGTATCGGCATACCTGACTTAAGTGTTTATACATTTACCACATGTGCAAATATTTTCAAATTATAAATTAAATTAATCAATTTATCATTCCAATCTATAATAACCATATATATATTGTGCCCTTTTCTATGGGTCAATGATGGTTATAAATGGTCAATTACTAAAAAATTTTAAAATTAATATTATATAGTATTTAAAATTATAGACTATATTAAGCAGTAAAAGATTAATATGATATATTTAATAATAAATATTGTGATGGTGAGAATTGTATCTAATTCTATATTTTTCTAAATTGTTTTTCAAAATTTTATATAATTATTTTATATAATATAAGTAGCAAATTTATTAAGACAGATAAAATTAGACTAAACACCGGAAATGACTACGTGACTGTCTGAAATATTCTATGTATAAGCACCGTTTAAATTAATACTAATAATTAAAATATTTAAATAGTATATTATAGAAGTGGATGGAATTGTCACACATCATAATAAAAATAAGTAGTATACACCTTTATTAATTATTGTTTCAAAATTGTTTTAAAGGTAGTTAAATTGTAATAGATAATAATTGATTTAAAAATAATAATGAGTTAACATTTAAGTCTATTACGTCATGATTTTAAAACTTTAGAAATTGTTTATAAATCCAAGTAGGGATTGACCAATAAAAAAATAGATCTTGGCAGACAACCAAAATCGCGCCAACTAATTGTATAAACGGGGGAGAACAAAAATGTGTTGACTCCAGAGCAGAGGTAAAATTTTAAGCTCTCTAAAATTTTTTTTTTTTTAAATTTATTAGTCAATTTTATTATAATTTTAATAATATCTTTGAAAGAAACCAACTGACAATTTAAAAATCATCCGAAGAGAATCTTAGAATAAAATGTTTTTAAAAAAAGTTTTTCATAGTAATGTTTCACTAACTTTACAGTAACCTGCCAGTGGATTCTATCGAAATATAATCGGAGTTTTCAATAGAAAATGGATAGATTCTTAAAACCAAGTTGTAAATTTTATAATGTTCCAAATATGTTAATATTATTCGTTGATATAGTTTATATAGCGTATCACTATGAAAGCTGTTTTCGTGCGTATAAAATCAATGAAAGGACATTGTGCGCAGAGTTAATGAAGATAATGGAAAATAAAAATAAGTATTATTCGTATAAGAATAAATGGACAAAAGGAATTTTAATATTGAAATAGTTTGAATTGCTTTCTTTAAGATGACTTGAGAAAATACTCTAGAAAATAGTTAAAGATCGGAAGTAGTGTATATAAAATAATAATGAATGAAAGTGAAGTTTACCAAGGAAAACACTTGCCTAAAGAAAAAAAAAAAAAAATTTTACAGAAGAGAAATATAAAATATTGGATCCATGGAAAACGCAATTGGTACCATAATTATTAAATAATTGTAGTTTAACTAGAAATAAAGATGCATCAACGCGCCGAGGTAATATTCGCCAGAACATTAAAAAGCTTCGTGGGATAACTAAATAAAATGTTTTCTAATAATTTTGGATTAAACACTAAAACTAAAGATCATCTAAACAGTTTATTAAATGAACTAATTTATTTAAAACTTTAATAAGCATAAAGGAGAACATTCGGACAAAAGAAGAAATAATAAATATTATGGGACTAACCAAGATTTACCGTCAGAAAAATATGTGATTATGGTTTGAATTATTTTCTTTACTAATCTAAGTTAAACATTAAGTTTTAGATAGTGATAGGGAAAACAAAATACATTAATTCATGATATAACATTATATGAAATAATATGTTTTGATTTTGAATTTTAAAATAAAATTGTATGTATGTGGAAATTTGTATATTTGCGATGCTCGAAGAGAAAGAAACCTACTACGAACTCTGATAGGAAGATAAAGATTGTTTTTGGTAACATTTATAATTATTAATGATATATAATGTATGTTTTATTTATTTAGATCAGCTGAGAATTGAATGAATGTAGCGCAAAAGTTTTATTGTTATTATTGTTGTAAAACGCATTTTTGAAAACAACACTCTAAAACACTTTGAGATGTGATTAGATTTTTAAAAATATGCATACGATAATCATTTTATGTGTTATTAATATAGTTCAATATAACCAATGGTTATGTGATATTTTCTGTTAATTTTCCGATTGGGATATTTAAATGTTATTTTAACAAAACGTAGATGTTGAACCTACAGTGTAATAAAGCAAGACAAATTGTTCTTATGGAATAGGGAAATGTTTTATATTAGCGAATTTTGTTTATTGTTTTAAAAAGTAGTTAGTATTTTATCGATGTTGGATACAGTAAAAATCTCGAGAGATAGTTTGGGTAGTGACTTGGTAGTACATGGTGATTCGGAAACCAAGAGGATGTATTAAAAACTAGGATGCTACAGGGAGTGAAATAATAAGTAGTTTTAGATGTTAATCAGCGTAGTTAACAAAGCCCTATGACTGGTACACATGTTGTCTTGGACAGTGGTATTTTATATATTTCTTGTGAGTCGTACTAGATGTTTGGTAAAGCTGAGTAAATAGCTGCCACATCATGCTTATCTCCAAGGTTATTAGACAATGAATGTCGGACCTATTCACACTGTTCCATACATTTTTGAAGTATATTGCGGATAAGTTATCTATCTATCTTCCCGATATCCTATACATCTTTCGCTATCTTTATCTGTATTTCTTGCAACTACATCGTTATGTGATAAGTCTATTAAAAGGGAAACAATAGATATTTTAGAATGTATGTCATGCTATTATTTGGAATAAGAATAGTTAAGTATTAACGAAGAGTAGATTATGATTATTGAAAGAAAGATGCAGATATCCTAAGAAGGGAAGGAGTTAGAGAATTATTTTAATTCCTTTTAAGAAATGAACTATAATTTTATAAAAGTATATCCAAATAGAAATATACAAAAATATTAAATATAATTTCACGTTTTCTTATTGTTAATTATATTTTAAAAAAATATAAGTATTGCATATTTAAAAAATACAATAACATTCGATAATTATAGTATATGTGAAACTGTAACAGGTGATAATTAAACCCGTGTTATGGTATTATACATGAGTATGGCTTATGGAATAAACGTATTATAGTTTACGAGCATTGGAGAACAAACGTTAAAAGTAATAATAATATTTGAATAATATGCGGAGTGACTTATATAAAGTTACAAGAAAATGTAATTTTCTTTTAAAAACCATATTGATTGTAAAATTATGATGTTATAAATGATGTTTATCCACATAGATAATTTATAATACAGTAACTTTAATATTAAAAGGTAAAGAATGGTGTTACCCATAAAATAGTTAAAATAAGTGATATGATAAACCTAATGAGAAATAAATAAATAACTTTTAAAAGGCATAATAAGTTTAATTAACGATAAAAGAAATATAAATGTGTATAATTCAGCTATTGTAGTGTAAAGAAAAATGAGGATATCCCTTGTAAATAGATGTAGATGGATTTGTTTGTTTTATTTATTTTTATTGATGTTAATAAAATTTTAAAATTTGTTTATTAAAACTTGTGTCTGAGTTTTGTTTTCTCTACATCATTGCATGAATTCACCGGGTATTTTCACAACCATTAAACTAAGTATATGATTGTTTGCACAAAAGATAAATAGAGAAGCATGTTTAATCTTAAATATTTATTGATGTTCTTATAATTAAATAATTATAAAATTGCATTGCATTACTGGTCATCAATCCATTATCATAATATTTTGCTAAATTATATGCTATTAGTTGCCACTTGCTTTATTTATCAGATTATCTAAACACTGCCACTTATTAATTTATTTTATTACTTAAAGATAAAAA
Organism: Epiperipatus broadwayi; assembly: GCA_028023455.1. Lineage (NCBI taxonomy): Eukaryota > Metazoa > Onychophora > Udeonychophora > Euonychophora > Peripatidae > Epiperipatus > Epiperipatus broadwayi. The sequence goes on from JAQFVV010006254.1 coordinate 1,834,674, forward strand.
AGGGGATATTAGATTATTAACTAATTTATTACGGTTATAAATTTGCGATGAAAGAAAAGCTGTACTAGTTGGATTAAGCAATGAAGATTGTGATTATTATTGTTTTATTATTAATCTAATTGCAGAGTAGTAGATTATGACATAAAATCCCTTATCATATTTTGCTACCATATGTTTATTAACATATGAATAAATTTAAGAACCTGAGATTATTTCATTTGAGCTAGATGATTACTATTATTATTATTATTATTAGAGATAAAAGATTAATACTTTAATTGTTAAATGAGTCTTAGTGATTAGAAGTTGCGGAAGTCATAAGAATACTATGTAGTTATTATGTGTAATAGTAGTATAAGGGGGGATAGTGTTCTTATGCCATTGAGGTGGTATCCTGTGGGATATTGTCTCAATGTAATCTACCTTGTCACCCGTATTTCCACTTCTAGTCTCATGAATTCCTGAATATTTATTTGAGTTAGTTTAAAACAGAACCTAAGTTAATTTTAAGAAACTTGAGCTAGTAAAGCATTTAATTGAATATTTCATTAATTATTAGAGCTAGAACCCGGTTAGGTGATTTTCACTATATTATATTTATTTTGGGGGAAGTGGAGATGCGGGAACGGGGCAGTTAGATTATGGCCCTCAACGTGATTGGCCTGATGTGTAGTGGAGCTACACACGATGACAAGGGCAGATTGTGGCGGCCCAACTTTAGGGGCCTGATGTGTTAGAAAGGGCAGAATATATATATGATAAATGCTTCGCATGTGCATATATCTTGGGCCAATTAAAACACAACACACATATTACAATAGGACTAGGGTTTAGACTAGGGTATAAGGGTAGGTAAGGAATGAAGAAAGGTGAAATGAAGTATGCACACATAAGGCTGTAGGTGCACAAAAAATAATAAAATATCGTTTGATTAGTTCCTAGCTTGCTTTCTCATGTTTGGAGGCAAGCTCTCCATTCGAGAAGTTACTGGGCTAAGGATACCAAGTAAAAATAAAAATAATTAAGAAAACCGGGACAATTAACTATTCTGAAAGAATATGTTGGGATATCAGAACAAGAAAGATAAAACCAGAATATATACCCTAAATATGTAGATTATATATTGTTTGTCTATTTTTATTATTAAAAATGTGTATACTGGACTAATTTGCATTATAAAATATATTGTAAGTGGATATATATATATATATTGTAATGAATATTTCCTTGATAATCTATTACCAAAATCAAGCAGAGAAAAGAATAGAGAGCAATATAAAGTTGGAAAGAGAAAGATCTATAACGTAGTTTTTTGGTCAAAAAAATAATTTAGGATAAACTAAAGGACGTTGATTTAAATTCAGTTTATATATTTACACATCTACACACACTACATTGTTTGTGTGTATATCGAAAGTTAAAATTCCAACTCGTTTAAATAATGGAAAGGCAAGTTCAATTGTAAATTTTAATTGCGGTTATTATTTTTTTTTGTAATTAACTGTGTTTTTTTTTGTTTGTTTGTTTTTGTTAAATGTATTTAATTAAGATTCATTGTCAAAGATTCCATATCAAACTTTTAATTAACTTTATTTTACTAAGTTATAATTAATTAAATTCAAGATCAAAATTTTAATTGAATAATTAAATATTTTTGAAAAACATTGTATTTAGTAAAGTAGAGGGAATTGAACTTAGAATTTTCAGTCTATATTCGTCCTCTGTTCCATCTTAAACAACCATTACGCATGACCACTTGCGTATGAAAAAGATAGATGATCCCCTATATAAATATTTCATGCATAAACAGCGCTCATCAGTTGGGCCAGATCATAATCTCCACACATATTCACAATCAGTACTCAGCTTATATTAAGATAGCAATTTTTTAAGCTTTAATGAACCGACTTCAATCTTCTCACCCTTCCGACTATTCAACCATCCATTTCATTAGAACATCAATGATGGAATATTTAAAGCCCTTGTTGAATTTGACATTGAAGTCATATCCATGTAAACATTCTCAATCTAACCCCTCATATTATTGGACCATTACATATCCATATATATATATAAATAGGAGAGGAATGGGCTGAACTTATACTATAATGTAATCTATTTCCAAGGTAATTAGTAATTAGCCTATTTATTCAGTGTGGGAGATTATATTTGGTTCAATTGATGGGTGTTGGTTCTGCACGAAATACATAATGGAGATTATCCATCTTTTTCACACATACGTGGTCATGTGTAATTTGAGATGAAGTGAAGGATGAATATAGATAGTCTGATAATCCTAAGTTCAAACCCTTCTACTTACATATATAAGAAACATTTAGTATACTGAATGAATAGGCTAATTGTAATTAGTTAATTATGTTTAAGACCAATTAATATGTGAATTTGTTTATCAAATTCCATACAAGGTGAGGAAATTAAAAATAATCAATTTAAAACAAAATTGAAATAGACAACTCACTATAAATAAAAATATTATTTAATACATCAATTTAGCTAAGATGTTTCTTTTTACACAATCACATGACAATTACGGTATAGCAACTGCCCCAATGAATATTATTTACATTACAATAAATACAATTATTAAAATACATACATTAAGTATAATTAGTAAAATACATACATGTATATAAAAATGATTAAACTTTTTTCTTCTTATAATATATATATATACTGTATTTACAAATAATCTAAAAAAAACAACCCAATAATAATAACTCTTTTATTTTTAAAATTATAATTCTAAAGTTTCCAATAATCTAATAATACCCAGTTTCCCCCTAATTGTGCTGGACCTTTAACCATGTTTACACGTTTGTTTAAATTTTTTCTTGAATATACAGTCTCATAACATTTTCTTTCCTTGTAATTAGTCATGTGATTGTGTAAGAAGAAACATCTTGAAAAAATTCCATTAAGGAATGAAAACTGGATTGATGTATTGTATTAAATAATATTTTTATTTATAGTGAGTTGTCTATTTCAATTTTGTTTTAAAATTAATTATTTTTAATTTTTATATATAGAAGGCAACATTATGGACAAATTTTAACATTGAAATTTGATTATTTAAAGTATTGTAAGGTGAGAAAAATAGAATAATTATCACAAAGTTATATAAAGACCAAAAAAGACTTGCAGTATTCATTCATCTGTTACCAACTCTGGAAGGTAGTATGACTGTTTTTTCTTGATTTATCTCTATAATAGAAATAGTTTGTAAAAGAATCACTGTGAATATAGCAAAGCTTTAATGCTAACTAAAATAACTGCTAAATGGAGGAGAAACCATGAATGAGTAAGTAAAAAACCCATAGGATCTCTCCGATTTTTTGACTTAACCAAAGTTATATCTTGAATATTGCCTTCCATGATTTCTTATTGTGAACCATTCCCAAACTACTACAATAATTAAACATCACATGATCACTATCTACCATGCTTGCTAATGACTGTTGTTAAAATAGACAAAACTCTCTCATAGTGCCACTCAAAGCAAGACAGATTAATTTTGTAATTATGTAGAGATAAAAGCTGGCTGCTGGATGGTTGCATTAGATCCTAAGATCTAGGTGCAGTGCTCTCAGATCCAAGGCTCCTCATTGACGAAGGCCACAAGTGAGAAGCTAGTTTGGGGATATTGGATGAGTAGGCACTAGATAGGGATTTTATGCACAACAAAGGTGGTGGCTATGGTCATAAGAGAACCAAAGACACCAAAATGTATGGGTGCTGAACTGAGTTCAGACCCATATGACTATATAAGCTATTGAGCTTAGATTGAAAATATTTGTGTTTTCAATTTTCTCACAGTTTTTTAGTTATGTAAAGATAAAAGGTGGCTTCTGGAGGATTGCATTAGAACCTAAGATCTAGGTGCAGTGCTCACAGATCCAAGGTTCCTCACTGACAAAGGTGACAAGCCAGAAACTAGTTTGGGGATATGGGATGAGTAGGCACTAGAAAGGGATTTTATGCACAAGCCTTCTGGCATCCATTGATTAATCTGTCTTACTTTGAGTGGCACTACTGTATGGAGAGAGTTTCGCATATTTTAAAAGTTTTGAGCAAGCATGGGAGATAGTGATCATGTGATGTTTAAAGGTTTAATATCAATCCTGCTAATAGGAAGGTAGTGGTTATGGTTATAAGAGAACCAAAGATATCAAAATGTATGGGTGCTGAACTGATTTCAGACCCATATGACTATATAAGCTATTGAGCTTAGATTGAAAATATTTGTGTGTTTTCAATTTTATTCTCATAGTTTTATAGTTATGTAGAGATAAAAGTTGGCTGCTGGAGGGTTGCATTAGATCCTAAGATCTAGGTGCAGTGCTCTCAGATCCAAGGCTCCTCATTGATGAAGGCCACAAATCAGAAACTAGTTTGGGATATTGGATGAGTAGGCACTAGATAGGGATTTTATGAACAAGCCTTCTGGCATCCATTGATTAATTTGCTTTGAGTGGCACTACTGTATGGAGAGAGTTTTGCCTATTTTAAATTCTAAATATTCACAGTTAAAATTTAAATTGAATAGATTTCTTAATTGTTAAAACAAAATTTATTTAACATTAGTGCTTGAATGTACGTGTGTGAATGTACATTTAAAATGCAATTTCTAATTTATTAAGATCCTGCTTTTTGGAAATATATTGAATTATTAATTTTGAAAATTTGTATTGATAATATTTGAAATTATTTATGACCTCAGTTTACTTAAATGAAATAAAATTAAAGAGATAGAAAATGCTGAATAATCAAAATTTATTTTTATAGCTATTGCTATAATTTGTACCAATCATGTTGAATATCAGTGGAAGGTTTTAGGTAGTTAAAGGCAGAGTTGTATATGCATGTATCTTGGAAAATAATATTGATAATAGTGTAATCATCTATTACTTGTTTGTCAGTGAATATATTTAAAGTTGATCATGCCCATTCATGTGAATTAAGAGAAAAATTTATCATGGATTTATTTTATTTGGTTTTTATGGACAATTAATGTAGCCCTGTATCACAGTCCTATGTAAATATTTGAGTGATAAATAATGTCTTAATAAGTTATTTTTATTTGCCATATGTAGTTAACATAGACCTGCTATAAATGCCCCATAAAGAAGTTTGAATTATTTTACATGGCTTGTATTTTGATGCAGGATCTAGGACTTGTTTATATATATTTAGTTAATTTGATGAATATTGAATGATGATATGAGCATATAAAATTATTAGTAATTTTGTTTAATTATATTACAGGGTATTTAAATTCTGATATATTTTGTGTTGTGCAATAACAGAAATACAGTTAAGATGATAATCTAATGTAATTAATCAACATTAAAACTATGATCATGAAATTAGGCCAATAAAAAGAAACTTTGTAAAATGTCGATAAAATTAATTTCCAAAACTGTATATTTCAAAATTATGAACACACACACAAAAGTTAAACTTATCTTAATATGTGTAATGTTCTTACATCATTATCAGAGTTACACCACAGTCAATAATATAATGGCTGTTAGAATAAGTAATCTTAATATGTAAGCCTGAAAGTCAATTAATTAAATAAATAGATCATTTAGAAAATGTAAAAATGGAAGTTGAGTTCATTCAAATATACCTTTTATGTTAAATAATATCATTGTGAACCTGGTAAAAGTAATCCTTATGGAACATTAACAACCAATGGTGACTATGTAAATAAATTTATTATAATCTTTATTAAACTGGGTTTTCTTAGATGTTTCTTATTGGTGTTTTAAAGAGAATTATGATCTCCTGACTTATGCTGGAAATAATTGTGTTATATGATGGTTACAAATTGAAATGGAGAAAAAGTGAGAAGATCTTTAAAGATAATGTCTTTTTTTTGATAATTTATTTTTATAGTGCTGAGGGAGAATATATTGGATACAATGATAATCAGAATATCAAGAAAATCCAAAGATAGAAAGGCACATTTCCAAGAACATTAGGTTTAAACTCAATATAATTCATCTTTCAGGTTCTGGAAAAAGCAGGTGATATCCGATTGAAATATCGAGTTTCCTGAATACAAGAAACTTGCAACTTTTTAGCATCTCTTTTCCAGAATTTAAAAATCTACTTGTCTATTACAATATATATATGTAATAATGCCACCATTCTTTACCTATGCTGCCTATAAAAATTTTCTGATATTTCAGCAGTAATATTTGATCAAAAAATCAATTAATGTCTTGCTAGACATGTTTCTGTCAATAAAAACTAAAATCACCATTAGCTCATGAAATTAGTTGAAATCTATTTAATATGCTTGCAAAGTTCAATATGTTCTTAAAGCTTGAATACAAATTTAGCATCAATTTAACTAAAATCACTTTTGTATTGGAAAATTTTTATGTACATAAATAATGTTAGTATTATGACATATTTATGTGTAATTAATTAATCATATATTTTAAATGTTTATTCATAAAGTGTAATTAAAATGAGTTTTTTTTTTAAAGTTCTGCTTTGTTGACAACATTAAGTTGATACAAAGGAGGCTTTGGTGAAATTGCACTAAATTTGCATTTGAATTTTAAACTTGTGGTAAACTTTAATAGAGATAGAGTGGCTATTTTACAATACCAAATTACTGAGGAAATCAGGTTTGATTGAAAGAAACATACGTCTAATAATAAGTTAGGTGATTTTTTTCCATCCAATGTCTTTTGAAACATCAGCAAGTTCTATAAAGAGCATAGGTAAATAATGTTTAGTCTTACTTATGTAATATTTAATTAAGTAATTAAATACACACATATAGAAGAAAATAATGTTAACTAACTAAAGGAAATAAAAAGAAAGACAAAGTGGTTGTATAGAAAAGCAATTGTGTTTTTTTTAGTCATTTCATGGTTTCTTCTTTTGATAAGATTAATAATTATAAAATAGAAAGTAATTGGGTCTTTGGTAGCTTAGATATTGAGAATGTATCAATTTATTAATAGATTAAGTGTATTGATGTTGTTATGTCTGTGTTAATTAAAAATGGATCTTTGTCAAAGAATAAAATTAAAGTTATTAAAGATTTGCTTTTGTTATTGGAGGATTCTATGTATTTTACTTGTAATGGTAATTTTTATAAGGTTAGGGAGGGATGAATAATGTTATATTATTTCTCTTTTAATTTGTTCAGTTTAAGTTAATTATTTGGAAGAGGAAATTATTAAAAAGGATTGTATTTACTTCAAGTTATTTGTTAGCTATATTGATTATTTGTAACTGAAAATGGTAAATTGAAAGAATTGGTAAATGAGTTTGTTTGATGCTTCTATAAAATATACTGTAGAATGAGGTGAGGGGGGGGGGTTAGATTTTGTTAAATTGAAATTTTTAGATTTATCGATAAGAAATGTAAAGAATGTTTGGTATGCAGTCACTATGTTAAAAGGATTTAAGATCTATAATTAAACATAATGACTAGTATCTGTATTTCATAAGTAGCTGCTAAGAAATTATTCCTATAGAAATCAAATTAAATAATTCTTATGAGGTAGCTGTTTCAAAATGGTCAATTTTATAAAGATTTGAGTGTTGGCTACTCTATTAATTTGTTAAAAGTATTTTATTTAATAATTATGGTGGTGTTAATAATTGTAATAATGTGAAGGATAAAGAAAAATGTGATTTTATTTCTTTGCCTTTTAAATTGTATTCTTATAGAATTGTTAAGTAAAAATAGAAATTTGTTTGGAAATAAGAAAATTGCTTGGAAAAGGGGTATTACTTTGAATAATTTATTAAACAAAGAAAATTATTAATAGAAAGACCATTCTTGTAATAGTGTATACTTCCCCTTGTCTTTTTAGAAAGTATGTATAGGTCGGAGTAGTTTGAGCATAAATGAAAGAATAGAGGTACATAAAAATAGGGTTAGAAATAAATATAGCAGTTCTGCTTATAAGAGATACAGGGCATACTGTTTTAATGAGGCTAAAGTTGTATTCTTTGAAAGAAATAAAAAGAATTAAAGTATCTTTATTCTTAAAAATTTATGATTCTGAAGCAATTAAGTTCTTATATCTTCTCCTTTATATTACTTATAATATATCCCACAAATATGGAGTGGATAAGGAATATAAAATAATGTAGAATTAAAAATGGAATGTTTAAATAGGTATAAGTAAATTGTTAAAGTTTTTTTAAAAAAGATGTTTATATTTGTTTTATATACATTTAAAGATATAATTTAGGAATGTGGTTTTGAAATGGGTTTTTTTAGATAAGATTTAAAAAAGGAGGAAGTAATTTGAAATTAGGGTTTTTTAAATTTGTAGTTTCTTGAATAATATTAAGATTTGTAATTATATAATATAAAAGGAAGTGTAATAATATAAGTGGAGGGAGATGTAAGTAAAATATAATTATGTATAATTAATATGCTTGTTACTGTTTGTTAACATAAGATGAACATTTTATGTAATTAAGGTTTTATTTATAAATATGTATTTCTTGTTGTTTGCAAATCCTTGAAAAATGACTGTAAGAATATAAAATAGTTGAAACGTTGGAGATTGTATTATATAAATATATATCTGTTCAGTATTAATATAAAAAAATAAAGTTTTTGAAAAGAAAAAGGATTTTTTAATTTGTTGATATAAATTTATAGGTTTAAAGTTTATATCTGTGCTAGAGATAATCTCTAGTTTAGAAAATGATTAGTAATAAACATTATTGTATTTATCTGAGGTGGATGGTGTCAAAATTGTTAGTGGAGTGAGTTTGATAATGGTAAATAAAAATGTAACAATTTATAAATTTGATATGTTTTAGTTCTCTACACTTCAGAAGACTTCTTGTAGCTGTCAAACTAATGGTTGTGTTTTAGAGTTTATTTCTTTGACTAGGCTGATTTAGTTTTGGATTTGGGGTAATTTTGATCAATAATATATATATAGAAATACTAAAATATCTTTGCCATTTCATGAGCACAAATTTTCATTCAGGGGAGGGGGGGATCAACCTATTTAAAGCCTTTATGTTTATAATTATAATGGCTTAGACAAAAATAAAAAAATAGAAAGACAATTAATGATAATAATTACAGGCAGGGCAAATTATGATTAAATTTAAAAAAACAATTAAATATTATATGTAAATATTGGTAAGGTTTAAATCAATTTCACAATTGATACATGATGTAAAGCATTAAATTATTTTATAATTAAAAATACATATATCCATGAATGCATTTTGTGTCTGTGTGTGCTTGCAAAAAATAAATATATTTAGAATTCGGTTTAAAATTCACTAATAAGAAATTAAAATTTAATTCATGCAATAATAAAGTTTAATTGTAATAATAAACTTAATTTTAAAATAAAAATATTTTACTTATTTTAATTTGGAGATAAGATTTTATCAGCATTATTCTGATCTGAATAGTTTTAGATATGGTTTGACCAAGAAAAAAATATTGCCCAAATGCAATATAAGTAGATATAAAAGCAGCATTTGTACTGACAGACATTCTGGTAAAACACACACTTTCAGATATAGAGACCATGATCATTACCATAGCTTCTCATCAATCTCCTTTTAAGTTGCAATATAAGTAGATATAAAAGCAGCATTTGTACTGACAGACATTCTGGTAAAACACACACTTTGATATAATGAGACCATGATCATTACCATAGCTTCTCACCAATCTCCTTTTAAGTTGTAAGATTCATGCTACATTGAATGCTAAGACATCTCCCATAAGTTACCATTCAGCAAAATAATGTTCTTGATGTGCATCAATCCATTTATTAAAATAATGTAACAAAGAATCTCAGTAGTATACATATCTAGTGAAAATTTTGGTATATCATGTATAGCATATATGATTGATATAAATGTATTTTTGGTAACAAAAAATATCAACAAATATCTTTACTATTGAATATCTTTTTATATACAAATGAATGTAAATTTAAGTTCAACATGAATTAAACATCATATTTATATACAGACAAATACTTTATTTAGTTCTTTCAAAGGAAATTCTAGGCGATCATTTCTACTTGAGTTCTGCAAATATGAGATTGAAAAACTAAAAAAATGATATAGGAAAACTAGTTGCCTCTCTCTCAAAGCTATATTTTTCTCTTCATTCTAGTTTTTTTATTCAATTATTAGAAAAATCTCATACTATATATATATATATACTCATTATAAAATTTACAAAATCATCTCATTCATATCTTCATTTTATAGAAAATCATTATAAGGAAGACAATAGCAATTTCTATGAAATGTCTCATCACCATCTCAAATAGCCCAGGTCTTCACTCTGTTTTTAAAGCCTAAAAAACATTACATCTCATATCATCCATGATTATACAATTTTCATTTCTAGAAGCTTTATTAAAAAATAAGTTACAAAATAACTACTACCAATATCTAAATATTGGACACTATTATTGCACCATTACAAAGCCTACACAATAAGCATATCATTTCAAAAAAATGTTTAGTGGATGATATTCAAAGTACTCTAACCTAAAATGCTAACTCTCCAAAGAGGGCAGTATGTATTTTTAAAAAAATTGTATACTAAAAAGTATATTAACCCAATCTTTTAAAATTGAAATAAAAATAAATCTTGATTACAAAACTAATTTCAAATGAATTTTATTTAATACATATGATTTTATTTTCAACCTTAACATTAAAAACTGAAAAATGATATAAAAAAAAATTTTTTATAATGCTTTTATTTATTTACTTTAGACTAAAAATACACAATAATTGTTTCTTCAATCATAATTGGGCTTTTTATATTTAAATTCAAATGGGGAGGTGCAAAAATTTCTGGACTCTCCCCCAATGCTTTTTTTTTTGAAGAAACAATTATTTTGTTTTTACTCCAAAGCAAATAAATAAAAGGATTTATTATATATTTTTTTGACCTATTATTAAAAACATTTTTATTTAACTTAGGAAGTATTTATTAAATTTTGTAAACAATTTTTAATATACTTCTATCAAATGGATTTCCTTCAAATTTTGTATGTATTAGAAATTGATGACAATACAATATTTCAGGATTGGCCAATAATTCATTTATTAAATGGTGTTGGACTGAATTTTAAACATGATATCGGTTCAGGAAAGTTTTCATTGATGTGCACAAGAGTGCGGTATATTTTTTAAACATTTTTATTTAATAAAAAATATACATTAAAAAGTATCAATGATAAATTAAAATAGAAATAAAAACAAATCTTAAGTTCTCTTTGTGTTTTTCTGAAGGTTTGTGATGATGGTGTTCTAGCTGTATTTTTATATTGGACTATTTCCATCATCTAATATGTGTGTTGAATGTCTTTAGAAAAGTTTAATTTTTAGTTAAATATTCCAAATGCATTCAACTGTTAGTAATATCACAGCAAACAGGTTAGTATATGCACCAACTGTTAGTAATATCACAGCAAACAGGTTAGTATATGCACAACGTTTCGAGAGGTATTTTTCTCCCCTCTTCTTCAGGGGTTGCTGGCCTGACCAGTGACAGTACTAGCATGGGATTCGAACCTGGGTCCTTAGATTCTTGATTATTGAAATTTAAGGTAACGCTCTAATCAACTGAGCCATCCTGCCAAAGGCAACAGTATGTAGTAATTTCATATACTTATCTATGAGGTTCCTCCTGATTTCTCCACTTTTTCCTCAGAGCAAAGTTGATTAGTGGTTTCCATACATTATGTATAGTCACACTAGGTTGGCTTATGGGATTTTTTGCCATTGTCATGTGAGCAGCTTCTTTAAATTTTCTTCTTTGTACCTTTTCTTTCTTTATCCAATATTTTTGTATTTTCCCAATTGAACGTATGTTCATTGGTCCATACATGGTCTGCTACCTTAGACACATCTGTTTTCTCTCTTCTACTCATCAGTTTATGTTCTTGCAAGCGCTTTTGAATGGGACGGCTGGTCTCACCAATATATGTTCTTCCACATTCACATGGTATTTCATAGATGCAGTTTTTTCTTTGCAGCATTTCAAGTTTAGGCTTTGTAGATGTTAGAATTCCTCGTAGTGTGGTATGGCTCTGAAAAGCTGTTCTGATGTTATACTGATTGCAGATTTTCCTTAATTTGTCTGCTATTTTTGGAATGTATGGATACACTACAGTACCAATAATTGTCTTTTCTCTTGATGGTTCTTTTTGTTGTCTGTTTAATGTTTTCTTAATAACAGCTGATGGATAACCATTTTTCTTAAGAGTTTGTTCTATATAGATCTTTTCTTTTTCCAAATCACCAGTTTCTGAACAAACTTCTTTTGCTCTGTTCCACAGTGATAGTATAACTCCATGTTTTGTGTTTCTGGTGTGATTAGATGTATAGGCTAGGTATTTTCCTGTATGTGTAGGTTTTCGGTAAACTGTAGTTTTGATTTTGCCATGAGGGAGTCTTGTTACAAGAACATCTAAGAATGCCAATTTTTGTTCTTGTTCTGGTTCTATTGTAAATTTAATTGAAGGGGATATGTTGTTGATGTGTGTCCAGAAAGTTTGTAGCAATGCTTCACCATGTGGCCATACAACAAATGTATCATCCACATAGCGAAGCCAAACTTTAGGTGGATAAGTAGTTTTTATGGCTGTCGTTTCAAGTTCTTCCATATAAATATTGCTAATCAGGGGAGACAATGGTGAGCCCATAGCCATTCCTTGATTTTGTTGGAAGAACTCTGTGTTACATTGAAAGTAGGTTGTTTTTATACAGAAAGTTAATAGTTCCATTAAGCTATCAATAGGAAGAGCTGTTCTGGTTTGTAAACTATTATCATCATTTAACCTTTTTCTTACAATAGACAATGCTTCTTCACATGGTACATTTGTGAATAAACTTTCCACATCACAGCTTACCAGTAAGTCAGTTCTTTCAATTTTCATGTTCTTGATTAATTCTACAAAGTGTCTAGAATCCCTAACGAATGATTGGGTCTTGCATGCCAAAGGACTTAGAACTTTGAGAAGAAATCTTGCCAAATTTTGGCAAGGTGAATCTCTAGAACTAACAATAGGTCGTAATGGAACATGATCCTTATGGATTTTAGGTAGACCATAAAGATGAGGAATTTTGCTGAAATATGATGTTATTTTACTCTTTTCTGAATCAGTGAAGTACGTGCGATGCTTTCTGAGTAATGCTTGTAACTTTGTTTCCGTACTTGGTATCGGATCTTTTGCCACTTTTCTATATTGGCCAGCTGTGAGGAGTTCTTGTATTTTGTTGTCATAATCAGTTGTATCCATTACAACTGTTGCATTGCCTTTGTCAGCAGGGAGAATAATTATAGAATTATCTGCTTTGAGAGATTTAATTGTTTTCCTCTCCCCTTAGGATATGTTTGACTGCAATTTTTGTTGCTTGTCAAGTGTTCTTTTTATTCTCCAGCGCAATTCTGCTGCTTCTTCTAAAGGCAATTTTTGAGTGACTTCCTCAGTGGCTGCCATTATATCTAATAAGGGGATATTAGATGGTGTTATAGCAAAGTTTAATCCTCTTTCAAGAACAGAAATTTCAGTATCTGTTAGATGTTTAGAACTTAGATTTTTAACAGATGAAGCTGGTACATTGCTTGGTACATTATGATTTTTGATATGCCCATGTAGGTTAGCAAGTTTTTTCTTTTGACATTCTTTTATTTTTCCATGTAATATAGAATATGATTTTCTTACTGCTTGAAAAACTCTCATGTAGTCATCATCAGTAAGTTTATTTTTTAGAAGACATTCTACAGTATTAATTGAATGCATTGTTTGATACTTAGAAAACCTTTGAGCATTTATTCTTTCTCTTAACAGAGCTTCACTTGCTCTTTGAGTAATTTTCTCAGCTCTCTGAGAGTGAATTGGAGGTTTTAGTTGCAAACCTTTAGGAATTATCCCTTCCGATTTACATTTACATAGGAAAGTTAAATGATTTTCTACTTTGGCCAGCTTTAGACATAGTTTTTCATAATGTCTAAAGTTTAATATAGTATCGGGTCCATACCGAATACTTAATCAGTGCACAGTAAATAAAAGCATTTATATTTTTTTTATACAATTTTGATTTTTGAAGTTGTGTATCAACTGAATTCTTATTTTCATGTTCCAGGTGAAAATGATTTATTTTATAGATAGCTTTTCAGATTATGTTTATTATCATAATAAAATGTTGTCATAGCTCAATTTTTTTGTAGACTTAAATGGTTTTTAGATTCTCAAAATTACAAGACTGCTTCAGTTTTTTCTGTACTATTGTTTCTGACATATATTTTGTAATAACACTAGTGACACAAGGTAAGTAGTTCTACTTACTATATATATAATTTTATTGAAACTAAAATATATAAAAAAAATTGGCTAAATACAAATATTGTTGTATTTTATTTAAATTGGCAAGAATCTTATAAATTTTTAAATGTTCATTTATAAAATATATTGATTTAATATACTTATGATTGACAGTTATTTGTAAACCCTTCCCTGAGAGATTTACTTTGGAACAAATATTAGTATTTTCTATCTTTAAGAGATTTGTAACATATTGAATCCTAATTTTAATTAAATTTAATATCAAGTTAGTTATCAATTTGCTAATAAAATTAGGGAAATTTTTTCAATGGTCACGATTGAAATTATCACATCATGCATAACTCTTTCAACCATTCTGTTGATGCTTCAATCTACTATGATTAATGGTTTTCTTTAATGAGAAATCTGCTAATAACTGAATGCTATGCCTTTAATTGAAGATTTTTCTATTGGAAAATATTATTCCACAAATATTTTAGGCCTTAAAAATTTTACCATTTCCATCTTAGAAATAAATATAGCCATTCTAACTCTAAAAAAAGGTGATATCTATTACATATTTACCATTTAATCTGTTTGATAACTTAAAAAGCTTATGTAATATGGATGAGCTTCTGTGGATACATTGTCACAAATCTTTTCAATTATGGAATCAAACACTGTCAACAAACCAATAAAAAAAGCATATACATACAAAAGATATTTTTCTTCCATAATTACTGCAATCTTTTTTACTTCATTTATTTTTAAATTCTTAAGATCAGATAGCACAACTTCATAGTTCTACACATTAAAAAAAAATTCTAATATTTTTGAAGTTAAAATATCGCCATACAAAAGATATTTTTCTTCCATAATTACTGCAATCTTTTTTACTTCATTTATTTTTAAATTCTTAAGATCAGATAGCACAACTTCATAGTTCTACACATTAAAAAAAAATTCTAATATTTTTGAAGTTAAAATATCACTATGACTAAATAAGTTGATAGCTTTGGATATATACAGTATATCCAAAAAAAAAAACATGACTACTCTCTTTACAAAACCTGCAATATCATCTCTATTTGCCACAGAAATTTTAAGGTGTTACTATGTTGAGATCATGCCTAGGATATGAAATTTGACATTTTTTCATTCCTTAATGCATAAATTGTTCTAAAATAGGTAAATGATTTAAATAGTGCATGTAGTGAAGCCATGAGTCACAACAATTCAATTAGTTTGCAAGATTTTGTGATGAGAGGAAAATTATATATGAAGATAAGAAACAGTAAAATTTCATATCATAACTTATGATCCAGACAAATTAAAGCCTTAAATTTTAATGATTTTAGCTAAAGTATGTCGCTATGTAACACATACATTAACCACAGATGGCACTGCAAACAATTTAAAACGAGAAGCAGTTACCTTTTCACTGGGACACAAGTGTTTCTATCCTTAAATGCAGACCAAAATTTTTGAATCTTTTTTCTAAAAATGATCAAATGATTAGATGTCCAAAGAGACAATATATGAATAAAACAAATGACAGATTGAATTTCAATTTAAAGGCTCTTCAACTATTTAATGTATCACTTTATTACTGGGCTTAACTGCACAGAATAACATCCATTGATTTGTTAAATTATATTATTAATGTTCATTTATATTTTACTTTTGAGACTTAATTAGCTGAAATTAAGAAAAAAAAAAAAGGTACCTTTCTTTTTAACCAAATCACAATTAATACAACCATTGTCAGAGAAACTGCTATAATTTTTTTTTTTTTTTTGTGAATCCAAGAAACAAATTATCAGCTGTAACAAACTCTTTGAAAAAATTTCACATTACTCACTGGAAAATAAAACGTTTTAATGTTTAATAGCTATTGAAAACTAACATGAGCAGAACAAACATCAAATTCCTATCAGTTTATTTGAATAGAATATTTTAATATAAAATTACTACCAAGTTTCTTTATAATAATTTGTAAAATTCAATAATAATAGACAATTTGAATTATATCTGGGCCATAGATTAGTTCTTTCCAGAACATATCTTAATCACTTAACAAGAAAAAAATCAGTTTTATATTGAAATCATTGTAATAACAATATTTTTTAAAATTCTAAATCCAACACTGGGACACAAGCATTGATAAAATAGGCACAAATATTATTGTATAAAAAAGCTTATCATTAACTTTTCACCAATTCTTCTAGGAATTTCAATCAAATTCAATATTAGTCTCATGAACTGTCATTTAAAAAAAAAAAAAAAAACTCTTAATCTGCTAAGTCTAATCTAAATCTTAAAGGCCACCTTATGTAGAAGTTGTATAGTTAATGTATTAGAAAAAACAACAACTAAATACATCGTTATCATCATTACCTTCTACAATGGCATCATTACTGTAGCTGATATTACGATTATTTCTAGTAGCAGACATAATAGCTTAGTCAGATTATGCGATGGAACATTTTAATTTTATTCTAAATCCTTTCACATTTATGGAAAGCAGAGATCTCTAAATTGAGTTATCTAAGCAGTCAATTGCCAAATAAAACTTTTTTCCCAAATCTAAGTGGCTTATTAGTACTCCTTATGCAGGGTCATAACTAAGAACTTTCAATTTGCTAAACATTTACCATCATCATTTCTCAAAACCAAAGACTTTTCTGTAGAAAATTTCTGTATATTTAATTAAAAGATCCTATTGTCAGAAAAATGACTAATGACATGAGAAATGAGTTTTATATTGGAGTTAAGTAAAGACAGTAGAAAAAAAGAGCATAAGAATTTTAGCTGTCTGATGAATTACAAATTAGCAAACATTGTGTGAACTGGAAATAAAAATGTTTTTGATGAACTAGAACTATATTTTTCAAAGCAGCACTATGTATTAATGATGAGGTATTAGTAACCAATTAGTCATAGTTATCTATCATCATTGATCAATTATTATACACCAATTGTGAACTGTCAATGGCCTAGTCAGTCTCTGACATTGCAATATAGTCACAATTCAATTTACAAATATTGCTCTCCCAACACATACTCCATAATAGTTCTTGTCTTTAATATATTAAAGAACAATATATCATTTATTAATTACTCTATATATAAATCTTATTCATTTATCATCATAATCTCTTTCATTATACATTTTAAGTACACTAATTTTGGAAGCTATTATTTAACACTCTTTTCAATCATGAAAACATTGCAAAAAGGATAAATGATCTCATGAAGCATTTCTGTTAAATTTGCTCAGATTATAAATTTTCAAGTGCTTTCAAACTATTTTTAGATAAATACATTAGCAGTTTTTTTATTTATTTGAAGTATGAAATTGTAATGTGGTTTTCAAATATCTTGGATATATGTAAAAAAACGGTATAGCATTAATAAAATCACTTTTTATTAATTATATGCACATGATCTTATTCATTTAATTCCACCAACCCCATCTTTATATATGTCCAAGATTTCAAATATACTGTATTGTATTTGAAAACTACTACATAACATTCACATTTGAGTAGTTCTTGGAAAATCAAAGGCATATGCATTCAAGATATATTTTAGCTGAACTAATCAAGTCAGTCAACCAAAGTTATAACTCCCAATTCAATATCTTCATAATTGGTCAGTATTTATTTATAGTACAGTATACTGTAACTATTTAATTTATTAGTACTTCATTTCCTGCATGCACTCAATGACAATTAATCTTTTGATAAATACATTAATATCTTTATTTATTTAAAGTATGTACTGAGCAGCAGATTTTAAATATATATTTAAACTTTTTGTGCATGTATAGAGAAAGATGATTGGCATTATTTATCCTTAGAAGTTATATATTGATCTTTAATTTTATTTAGTCTATAATTGGGCTAAGGGTAATATATCCAGCCTAATATATAAATATTAAAGAAAAGAAATGGTCATGGAGTGTAGCTTGTAAATTGAATTGCAACTAAGCAAGATAAGTTTATCAGTGATGAAGGAATTTTACATTATGACCTGGACCAATCAATAAGGTTATTTTGTCTTTATCCATTTAATTTGAAGTACGAGTGTTACATAGTATTGAAATACATATACAATGCATACAAGGCAGAACACCAATCATCATCATTTTCAAATGTTATTGATCTAATACAAAACAAAGATCTGTCCAAGTTTTTCCCGCTCATAATTATTACTCTTCTTTCATCACGTCAGAATACTCATCTACCATGTAGTCTCTTTTTAAGTCTATTCAAATCTCTTGGAATTCAGTTTAGGACTTAAGGTATCCATATATTGTTCTGTTTTTTAGCAATAAATCCAGTCTGTCAATGATGTTAGTGATTACTAATCTTTCACCAATATATTTTATTTTCAATCTCTTCTTGATAATACAGTTATATCATATTTCATTATGTTTCAGTAATGTTTGTGCTGCTTGTTTGTTAAATATAAATATTGTGTCAACATACTTCAGGCACTAAAAATTATTAAAGTGTTTTTACAAATAAACTCATTTTGAAATTCATATCATTCTAACAAATAATGTAAAAACATAGACCAATATCACAATTGCCAGTGTAAATCAAAAGAAAAAAAAATTAAGTTAATGCTGTAAATCACTATTAGGATTTATTTACAGTCATTTTTTTTTTTTAACTCCAGCAACATTATAAATGACTGAAAATATATCTTATATTACTAGAATTATATAGTACATCTTGATTAAACTGTAATTCCAATGTTAATTAAATTATTAAACAAACCAAAAGGAATATTCTTTGTATAGGGATTCCCATTAAGTTATTATATCTTTAATGTTACTGTATTTTCCAACATTAACAAAAAGTTTAGTATCAAAATGTTTAATTACAGCTTAATTCACTCAAACTGTTAATCAGGTACCAAGGCATAAATAAGCCATTAAGATATAATTTCTTTATAGGAGACAATAAATTTCTAACATTATTTTCACTAAAAATTAGTATATGAAAAAAAGGTGAATACAATATTATTTTGAAAAATTAATTAGGCTTTACTATATCACAATCTGATAAGAAACAATGCAACTCTATCTGCTAATACAAAGGCTGTAGAAAGTACGTCAAAGAATTTTGGCCCTGCAATTAAGTATTGGTACAAAAACTGTGGACTTAAGAGCACAAAGCATCATTTCAATCTTTAAATAGTGTAATTTCTATCTTATTAAGGATTATATATATATAAACAAATATTATAATTTTAGAGCAATGTCCTTTTCTTTCACCTTAATAGTGACCAAACCATCAGGTTGATGTAACATTAGGAATCGGTTTCAGTTGTGTATATATACATTTAATATTAGCATTAATAAAAAATCAAAAACCTCAGCAATTACCATTTTAATATAAAATATTGTTTTACAAAATTAAAGCTGTCAGAAATGAATTCTAAATGTCTGCAATTTCATTAAGTTTTCATTAAAGATGTTCACATAGGTCATCAGATAATACAATAAAGATATTTGATAATACAATAAAGATATTTGATTCACAAGGTGTTTCTTTATTTCTTCCTCTTTTGGCAGAGTGCATCAAATTATACTTTGATTATAACACACCATTAATCATTTTTAGTGCGCAATAATCAATTATGAAAAGTTTTAATGGTATTAATTAGTTATAAGATTTAGAAAAATACATAGAAATACAAATTTTTTTAAAGTGAACTTTCATACATAATACTTTTTACTCATGAGTTATGAACTCTTAATACAAAAACATATTAGAGCTGAATCAAATATCTTTTTATACAACACTATCTAATGAAATAGTAATAGTTATTATATTCATTCTTGTGAAGGTCAAGTATTAATTTGATGATATGCTAATCTATAACTTTTAATAAACAGAATGCATAACTTTTTTAGACAAAAATTCTATAACTTTCAAATAAGAATTAACCAAAAATTTTTCCGTCTGTAAATATCTTGAATTATATACACAATGCAGAAAAAAAAAAATATGGAAAATATCTCAAAAAAAAAAAAAAGAAAAAAAAAGCTAAAGATTTCTGAATTAATTCCCAACTGAGGAAAGTTACTCTATATGATTTGACCCAGAATAGATTTTGAAGTTCAAGTTTCATGGATTGACACCCAGCCCTGTAACATTTTTAGTAATCAAATTTCTTACGAACTCCTAAATGATACTTTACTGAGGAACATTAATGATATTCTAATGATATATGTCATTTTGAGGGTGATTACAAATGCAAAAAAATATATTTGCAAAATCTTTAGAAATTGACTGTACTGCTCTATCTGTTTTTGATGATATATATAACTTGAAGATGAAAAATACATATCACAAATTTTTTTTTGAATCATATTAGACCTATCTCCATAGTTATAAGCCTCTTCCAAAGAAAGTTTGTCCTGAAGATTTTGCAATACTTGGCATCATATAGCTCAGTATTTTAATATTTTCTCAAAGTAATAATTAAAATTACCAATAAAATAACCTAACAAATCAAATGTGATCTATTCAGATAATTATATGTTAATAATAAAGATTAGTGCATAAGACATCTCTTGCATATTAAAGTTAGATGGCTTTATAAAAAAAAGTGTATAACAAAATTTATATATTTTTGATACAATAATTCACTTTTTAGAAAGTGTTGAAAGATATAGCATTAGCAAAGGAGATTAGCAAAAAAAAAAATAATAATAATTACTGTATTGTAATAGTCTGTAAATAAACATTAGCAGTCATCTCTGATATATATTAAGCAAAAATATAGTTCAATAAAAGATGTTTTGGAGGAAATGGTAAATGGAAGCAAAAAAGGAAGGACAGAAAAGATTGATATTGTTGAATAATGTAAAAGACGGGAAGAGTTATTTGGAATTGAAGAGCTGGGCAATGAAAAGAATGGAATGAAAAAATGGATGAATTGATAATGTGACTACTTTCTGGATCTGTCCAACACTATTGATGATGATGAGTCATCTCTGAAAAACTGTAAACATTAGATAGAATATGATTTTAAAAAAAATGGACTCATGTTATGTAAAAGTCAAAATAGAATAGACTGAGATTTATTTTAAGTGAAAGAATGGCTGTTGAATAAAATAAACTACAATATCAATTTAAATTGTAACAAGCAATGCAAATCATAAATTTGAAAAAAAAAAAAGATGAAATGGTATTTTGACGTTTTTAGATTATGTTAATTAAGTTTACTAAATATAATTATGAAATATATAAAACATTTGAAAATGTTTTATATTTGCCAAAAAAGTAATGAAAGGGATGCTTTGTTTTTTTTTTTAAAAAAAGATAACATCCCTATTTTCAGTACATAAATTATATTAAAGTTATTCAGCAAATAGTTATGTTATTAAGAAAAAATGTAAATAACTTTTTAATTTTAAATTTACTTTTTAATGTATAAAAGACAGATATATATATACGCCCATTATGTAAACATATATATTTGTAATAAAATTTTCTGGAGGTCAAGCAACCAGGAAAAAAATACCTTAGGAAGGTGGAGGCATAATAAAAAAAACATTTGCCTAAATGAATATTACTTAAGCCATTATCTCTTATTTGAAGAAAAAGTTTATTTATTGCTTTACTTCTTATGGTTTCTATTATGTGATTATATGTTTAATTTCATACAATTAAAAAACTCTTAAGAGGTATTTGGAAAGCTTTATTTATTGATTTGATTATTTTTTTAGCATAGAAGTTACATCATCATAATGAAATCACCCGATATTCTTCACAAGAATCTGTTTTAATATAGGGTAATTATATTTACCATAATTACAAAATGAATGAACATGAACACAATAAAGCTAACTGACATTGAGACATTGGTCGTCCAACACAGACCCCACTGCTGCAGCGGCGGTGGTAGAAATGATGACAGATGACAAAACAACATAAAGATAAAAAAATAAACAAGCAAACTTTTTAAAAAAGTTAAAGTAGAAAATATTAACAAAAAAAAAAAGAAAAATTTCCCAAAGTTTTATATGTATTAAAAAAATTTGTATAATAAAAATTTCAAATAGTTCCACAATATCTGACCCCCGAGATATCATACATATATTTAAATATACACATGTATAAATATATATATAATATTTTGCTTTACAAAATAAAATAAAAAAATTATCACTCAAAAAAAAAAAAAAAAAAAATGTATTTTTTTTTAAAAAAGAAAGACCATCAGTAGGCTCCAGCACATATAAACAGCTGTAGCTGCTGCCAAAAGGGATTTGATTTAGCTAGGTCTAAAAACAGAGGTACCAAGCAAGGAATCTACAACTAGACCATGGATGTCATAACTACTACGACAGCATCTTTAGAACCTAAAAATATACAAAATAACTGGATTAAGTATATTGTAAAAAATATATTACATTCATACAATTTATAAAGATAAATGAATATAAATTTATATATACATTTCCATACACATAAAGAAAGATTAAGCCTAGTCTCTAAGTTTATAAAAAATATTTATAAATAGTTACTTCTTTTTGCTATCAATTTTTTCAAAAAGTAATATACACATATGAGTAAAATGAAATCATTGAATTATAAATATTCATTCAAACTGAAGTAAATTTTTTCTTTTTTGTAAATATTAAAAGTATAACATTATTTAAAGGGTTACTAACTTCAGAAATGTAATGTCTACATCTTTGTGTATAAAGCTGGACTTAAAAAAGAAAATAACACTGCACGATAACAATTGTTATATTGGTGAAAAAATTAAATAAATCCACCTGTCTTATTACTGTTGCAATGCTTCAACCTTATAGTTTCGATTGGCCAGCAATTTTCTTCAGTGATACAAGATATATATTGAACTGGATAGTAGCCGTTTCAAAGGTCACTACACAAAAGTAGAACTAACTTTTGTGTTTATTAAATTTGAAAGCATAAATCTATTTAAAAAAATAAATAAATTGTTTATAAGAGTACATGTATAAAACACATACTCATTTATATTTAAAATAGATCATTTTAATTTTTTTTATTATATAGAATTGATCTTAAAAAAAAAATTTCTTTCACAGTTTGTTTTTAATCAATTTAATTAAAAACAAGCAATCTTGTTAATTACATTCCTGTCACTTTTATTTTAATCATTGTAAAGTTCATTCTAAAAGCGGAGATTTAATTTTGTGCTGTTATCTTAGTTTAAAATAATCTCTGGTTGGAATTCCTAAATTAGATTGAGCAGGAAATTGAGATTTACCCGGTCCTTAGGCGTAGAATTCAAAAACAGGATAGTTTACATGAAAAATTGAGTATGGGTATAAATAACCTCAAAAATTTCATGGATTATTCTAGAGAGCCTTGACCAAGCAAGTACTCCATCAAAGTGATTGGTTTAGCTTCTTATATTCATTTTGATTAACCTCATTCAACATTCGCACCGTTAGCCTTTTTGGATATTTAATTTCTTTAAAAGCAAAATTTGCAGTTATTAAAACAATTTTGCTTTCTCCAAGGTGCCAAAATATACTACTATACATTTTATAACCAATAATATGTCTTGCTAGCTTAACTCAAAAGATGGACCCATGCCTGCCGACTCACCTTCAGTTATGCCATGAACATCTAAAATAAACAGGACCCCGTGCCTCTGCCTTGCCACTGTCAAAATAGCTGAAATAGGAACTAATATAAAAGTGCGCACTCCTTAGAAATACACGGATTCTGCTTTACCATAAGATAAACCTTTTCTTATTCTTGCCAGGGTAAATAAATTGCTTTTAATCAAATCTCCGCTCAATCTAATGATAAGTGTGATATATAAAGTTGTATTAATTGCTTTAATTATTTGTTATCTGTATTACCTTTTACTAGTATTTATAGTGTGTCTTGGAATCTTAGTTTTAAGATTCCAAGTTTGCTTTCAATTTTATTTATCGCAGAGTGTCTAGTGAGTGTATATTTTTATATGTTTAACATATGTCTAATTATTTCACTAACTATTGCTAAACGCTTTGGCAGTCTTCGCAATTTTATTTACTCACCTGCCCTTAGTTGTTATTGTAAATTAATTTTAAACACGTTTAGTTTGCGCTTTTTGCAAACAACAAAATGGCTGCCTATTTATCGTCTTTTTTGTTCTGGTTTTCTGAAAGTAAAGATTTCTTTCTAGATTATGTAAGATCGTAATCATATATATATTTTTTTGTTGTCTTGTATGTGAAATCAACCACGTTTGCTTAAATACAGTTTTACACGCAGCAGTCCTGCGGCATAATAACATCAGTAGTTAGAATACTACTGATCGATCATCTGTGCTGGTTGCGTTGACTTCTACAAGACTGTAACTGTTTTCATATCTCTGAATCAAGAATCTAGAGTTGCTTTTTTTTTTTTTTTTGTAATTTTATAAATCGCCAACAGGAAAATATTATCCAATCCATTTTTATATAATTTTTTAGGCAAGAGAATTTTGCTGCCAAAGCATTTAATGTTTTCATGTCTGCCGTACTCATGTGCACTTTCTGATAAATATGCATATTCAAATCTAAGTCACTTTTATATTCATGGCTAAATTTCTTTATTCTATTGTCCAAATTTTAATAAAATTTTCAAATTGTTTAAATTTATTTAGCTGACGTTTGTCTTAGTACTTTTATTTCTCAATTGTCTAAACAATATTTAAGATTTCTTGTTTCTCTCTGAATTTAGTCGGTGCAAACAATCATCCTCATCCATTTTGATCACAGAAAATAAATTTCAATGTGATGTGATTTCTCCTTAAACAGAGTCAGGAATCTCTCAGCATCTATGCCCGAAGAAACCTATTAGTCACTTTACCTTCCCCTTCCATTCCCCACCCTACGCTTTCCCATAATCTGCTCCAATCCCATTTCCACAACATAATCTTTGTCAACTCTATGGCCTTTATATCTTAATCCCCCTTATCTTTTCCCAAACCCAGCATAAAAACCAATAACCCATTTTCTGTATAATCACTTTGTTCATATTTATTCTCCCATAATTTCATTATTTGTACCTTTTCTGTTTCCAAGCATTTACATTCAATCAACAGATGCCTAATATTTTCTATACCTTCCTTACACAATTTCCACAGTAAATCACCCATAATTTTCCATTTACATTTATATTCTCTTGTTGCTAAAGATCCCGTTCGAGCCTTAAACAATAAACTACTTTCCTTACTATTATCATAAATTAACTTCACCAAATGTTCCATTTACTTCTATATATATTTAAACTCTTCTTACCCTCCATACTAGTTCTCCATCTCTCCAACTTTCTATTCTTTATTAATGCATCTATTCTTTTATCCCATTCCTTACAACTATAACTCAACAATCCTTCTAACACAATCATCCCACCTTTTATACAAGTATACTAATATAAATTCTTCATCCAAATCTTTTGCATACCGCATTACCTTTCTCACCCATCTTGTTATCTGCTCTTTACTCATAACCCAATTAAACACTATTTTGGCTATTCTTTTACTATCCATAAACTGCAACCTACCAAACATTTTCATTTTACTTTTTGCATCTCTCATACAAAAATTTGACCATCTCATTTCTCCTTGAATTGCCTCCTTTGCTGTCCACACCTCTGCGTCTAATGCATGTCTTCCTACTTCCCTTTGTACTTTCTCTAAATGATCTAAAACCCCTTTACTAACACATAATGCATCATTACCATATGTTAATCCTGCTACTGCAACTCCCTTTCATACAATTCTAACTTCATTTATTAATTTTTTTTCCCATTCAAAGAAGCAATTTTCCTGATTACTTAAGATGATTCCCAAATAACTATATCTATTCACCACCCTTAACTTAATATCCCCCAATAAACATTCTACATCTTCTCTTTCCCCAGTATTAATCATCATTATATTTGATTTTTCTTCACTAAATTTAATCCCCATCTCTTTACCCATCCTTGCACATGTCCGCATAATTTCCATCTCTTCTTTCTGCACACAAAAAGATATCATCCACAAAAGAGACCCGACAAAGTATATACTCCCTTAACACCTATTAACAGTATTTTTATCCCTCTTCCTAGTCTTTCTATTGCTTTCTCCATTTTCACTCAAATACAACAAAAACAAAATAGGTGACATAGGGTTTCCTTGCCTTAGTCCCATCCCATTTTTAACTTTAACTGATTCTATATCCCCTAATTGATAAGTATAGTATTATTTTCATATAATTTCTTAATAATATTTACTAAAGCTTCATCCCCAAATTCGCTAAACTTACCCATAATCTATTTCTATTTACTCTATTATATGCCCTCTCTATATCTATAAAACTCATATATAATGATCTACCTGAATTCCTACTCATATCTATAAGTTGTTAACTACAAATAAACTATCTCCTATTAGTCTATGTGACCTAAAACCTCCTTGCATTTCCCCCACTACATTATTCTCTTCCATCCATTTTACAACTCTTCCAACCACCATATATGAGAAAACTTTATATAAAACTGATGTTACCGCTATCGGTCTATAATTATTTAACTTTCTATGATTCTTACCCTTTCCTTAAATAATAATCTTACTTTTGTATCCGGAAAAACTCTCTTCTGTGCCATCTTATTAAAACATGATAATAACTTTACTTTTGCTCTATGCCCTAAATTCATTACCATCTCTGCTGCCCATCCATCTAAACCTCTTGCCTTTCCACTTTTCAATCTCTTCCCTGCCTCATTTAGTTCATTTTTTGTAAACCTAATATTCCCATTGCTAAATGCTTTCATGTTTTCTATCACTAAGTCCTTCACATCTAATATCTTTCCTATATCGATTACATATCTATTTAAGATTCTCTCTAATTCTTCTCTAGAGCTATACTCTATTCCCTCATCATCTATTAATACTATCTCTCTCTTCCCTACATTTCTCCTTTTAATGTAATTCCAAATTTTTTTACTCCCATCTCTTCCACTTTTATTAATATCCTCCAACAATTTACTATTCAACTTCATCCTACCTCTATAATTATCCATTTTAGCCAACTTCTTCTTTTCTAAGTACTTTTCCCATTTAGCATTAATATCTTTTTCACTTTCTTTGCAATATATATATATAAGTATATGAATACACAAATAATTATCATATAAACAAATAACTTAACATTATTTTATTTGAATAGATAAAAACTCAAAATAGCTGATAACTATTGTAAAAAAAATATACATTTTAAATTATGAAGTTATGTCAGAATCATATATTTAGAAAGAAAAACTAATCTTCGTAATCATTATTTTCTTGTTTTGAGTATCTATAATAATACAATAAGTATTAATAATTGTAAAAAAATTAAAATACTAAAATTTATTATTGTTTAAATATGAAATTAAAATATATTAAAAAACAAATATTTTTATTATCATTAAATCTACATAAAATAAACTTAGTTAAAATATAAAATCAACACATAATAGTTTTTTTTAAATATATCAGTATGTGCACTTATAAACTCATCACATAAAATTTAAATGAGAAATTTATTTATTAATATATGAGTAATTTGTAATAATGCATTTCTAGAAAATGTCTTATTTACTAAGAAAGGGAGATGTAAAAGGAAAAATATTTATGTTTAAATACAAGTATTACTTATACTCTACAAAAACTATTAGAATAATACCTACATGGAATAAGCAGATTTCTGTTGAGAATGTAATCTTCCGAAAACGAATATATTAGTATATCTATCCTATATATATTTATAAAATCGTAAGTAAAATGGAAATAGAAGCAAATGATACAGTTCACTAAAAATCTCAGGATATAAAATCTGTTAATAAAGGGACTAAAATTTCTCATATCTGGCTGCCCTTATAAAAAAAAAACCAAAAAAAATGTTGTTCAAAATTTCACAAAAGTAGAGCATCTGTATTCTGAAAAAGTATTAATAATTATTTATTTAACAATAAACTTGCTCTGATCCAATTAAATATATTTTAAAGAAAAAAGAATAAAGTTACTTTT
Organism: Epiperipatus broadwayi; assembly: GCA_028023455.1. NCBI lineage: Eukaryota > Metazoa > Onychophora > Udeonychophora > Euonychophora > Peripatidae > Epiperipatus > Epiperipatus broadwayi. The sequence goes on from JAQFVV010006254.1 coordinate 1,863,059, forward strand.
TATGAAATAGTTAATACAGACTTATATAATGCAGGAAAAATAGATTTAATTTTGTAAATAATTTTATAGTTTTTGTTAAAATATATAAATGTAATTTATAATTTTTTTGTAATTTCTTTAAATATTCTTCTAGTCTTTATGTAGCTAAAGAAAATGATGATTTTATATAATACGACATGGTTGGAATTTGGGAAAAGTTTAAGATATTTGAATCTTTTAGTATTTTTTTTTTTTGTCTTTTAAGAAAAATAATTTGAAAGCATTAAAATACACTCTTTGTTCCTGCATTCTTTTAATCTTTCTTTTCTTTGGCAATAAATAATCTGCTTTCAGAAATAAAACTTAGAAATACATATCTACCCTAAGAAGTTTTGCAAAAAAAATCACAAATAATGATTTTATGTAAAGCGTTAAATCAAGGGAATGTGTTTGGTGTCATTCTTTTCTAATCTTCACCATCTTTAATATAATAAGTTGGAAATTTAAAAATACTGCATATATTGTACGAAAAGAAATGTTAGAAATAAATATTTTTCCATAAGCTCCTCCGAAAGTTGGGTACTGAAGGTGACAGGTTGTGCCACTCTACTTAGAATATAATTAATTTAAAAAAGTTCATAGGATTATTTAAAAAGATTTAATTATTCTAGTGATTGATATTAATTTAAAGCATTTGGATGATATGAAAACATTCAATAATATTATCAAACTTATAACAAAATAATACCCTAGGATTGACATTACTTACAACATAAAAAGTAAAATATAAATTAATGTTGAAAATTTCATTGTTTTTTAGAATAATTACAAAGCTGTAAATTATATATTATTACACATAAAAATAAACTCATCTAAGAAATGACAAAGTAACAAATCAGCATGTGTGTATCACTACATAGATTGGCAGACAATCACATATAAGCTGCAACAACTATAAAGATAAACGAAACAAAACAATATAACAAAGCATAGAATATTTAAGATCAGAAGATACTAGGTGACTATCATAAACCCTACAGGCAATTGATCACAGGTTTATATGCAACTAGTTAGTCCATGTATCAAATATCCAATCATGTGCAATAGAGACAGATTGGTGCAGTTGGCAAATAATATTTAGCATATATTAAACAGCAAATTAAAGACATAAAACTATTGCTAAGAACATTATTGACATATTTATCATAACATGTTAAGTAATGAATTGCTGGTTTGATGACTCTCATCATGTGTGTTTTCATGTAAGAAAATTAAACTCAGGTTATACACAATATACAAAAATAAATAAATATTATTTTCATGAGTATCTATAATAGTTTGTGCACATATGATGATCTTGCTTATAACAAGAGTGAGTGGGTGTATTATGTATATCTAGTAATAATAGTTTTTCATCAGATCATCATGAACATTTCATGCTAGTTCCTAGTCATTTTTCTGCAATATCTAAGGCAATAATAGGATTAATATATAAACTTTATAAATAATTTATATGTAATATCTTATTTCACAGTGAGGTCGAAAGAAAAGAAAGAAAGAGAGAAAGAAAGAAAGAAAGAGAGAAAGAAAGAAAGAGAGAGAGAGAGAGAGAGAGAGCGCGCGCTACAGTGTAGAATAATGTTTCGCAATTTTTCCTATTTGTGTATATCTTGACAGTTTATTTCAATAAATTATATTCTTCATATTAGCAAAATATTTGTTATTAATATAAATATGTTATTTAAAATTTTTAAGTTGTAGCAGTAAAAAAAATAGTCAAAAATAAGAATATAATTAAAACAATGACAAAAGACAAAAAACATAAAAAAGACATAGAAGAACTTATTCACTGAACATAGTTCACAGACTGATTGAGATATTTTCTTAAATGTATACACAAATATCAATGATAGCACTTGAATGTTCAAGAAGTAGAAAAGAACAAAAGTTAAGCCTGCGAGAGGCATGCTAATGAACATGTGAAATGTAGCAATCTGTTTGTCATAAATCACCAAAATAACAAAGTCAGAAAATGAGACTATTCTCGAGGTTGTATAAGAAAAAGACCCGTTTCATTACTAAATAATTTCAAAACTTTTAATTTTAAATAATATTAACACTAATCTTTATTTTCATCAATAAATGGTTAATTTAAAATACATGTTTATAAAAAGTTTATGGGTAAAAAAATATTAAGATTATGTATTTGAATAAATTATATATTTTCATCTTAAATTTAATAAGATGAAAATATATAACAAATTATTCAAAGACTAATTATCTAATGTTGGAAAATAATAAGTTAATTACATTAATATAGAGAAATTGAGGATTTTGAAAAGTAAAAACAATAGTTTGAATTAATAGTAACTTTTAACTTATATCTTATTTTACATTTGTCATGTCCTCCACCCTTCCACATCATCATCATCATCATCATCATCATCATCATCATCATCATCATCATCATCATATATATATATATATATATATATATATATATCATCATCATCATCATCATCATCATCATCATCATCATCACACACACATCATCATCATCATCATCATCATCATCATCATCATCATCATCATTATTATCATCATCATCATCATCATCATCATCATCATCATCATCATCATCATCATCATCATCATCATCATCATCATCATCATCATCATCATCATCATCATCATCATCATCATCATCATCATCATCATCATCATCATCATCATCATCATCACACACCATCACATCATCATCATCATCATCATCATCATCATCATCATCATCATCATCATCACACACACCATCATCATCATCATCACACATCATCACATCATCATCATCATCATCATCATCATCATCATCATCACACACATCACACATCACATCACACATCATCATCATAAAACCAAATGAATTGGTAGATCATAAACTGGGGAACAATGGTGCATAAAATACAGATTTCTGACCAGATAAATAGAAGAGTCAGGAAATAATATGAAAATTAAATTTAGTGAAAAAATATTTAAGATTCTAATATTTAAGGTGAAGAATAAAACGGAAAAATGGAAGACATTATATTGAAAAGTGGAGGAATATCAGTATTTAAATGAGATAAGAAAAAAGTAAAAAATAAAATGGAGTTGATTAAAAATCTAGCATGTTTCCCATATAAGAAATATTTAGAATTATCTGAAAAGTGAAAAATGTCGAAAGAGGATCAACATAAATTGAATAGAGTGGGAATAAAAGGGTAGAATTAACAAAGCAGTTTTTACTGAAATGAAATTTGGGGGATTGGATAGAAAAATAATTGAATAATAAGGAGTAAAAATTAAATTAGTTTATTATAACTTGGATAATAGGATGGGCATATATTTTATGCACAAAAATATCGGCTTTGTTTAGAAAAAAACAATTTTACATTGCAAATGTTCATAATAAAACTAGGACTTTGGATAGAGAGAAAGTATTAGATTTAAAGTTACTATAGCAAGTATACATGTGTAGATATGATTCATGCAATCTCAACTAGAATAAAAACTAAATTAATCAACCATCAAATATATGCAATCTAACTTTTTTTTATTTTCTCTATGCATATAGTTAAATATATTTCCTCAAATGTTTGCAGGTTTTTATCACTCTATATTATGTCTTGGTAGTTACACTTCAGGTGAATGTCTCAGATAAAACATGCATTATATGTATTATTTCTTTTCAGATCAATTAATATTTGAAATATATTAAGTCTTATTACAATTCAATATTAAATGGGTTTATAGTTTATATACTTATATATAATCATTATTACTTAAATGTAGCCTTGCAAGGTTTAGTGTAGTGGTAGAATGTCAGCCTATGAAAAATAAGATTCTCGGATCGATTTCAGTACTGGCACTCAAACTTCTTATGAACTCTGAAGTAATACAAATATTTGATTATTTATAATTAGTGCAAATATTCTTAAAATTGGCTTAATAGTGTGGAAAAATTAATAATAAAATTAAATTATAATTTCCATTCAGAAAACAAAATCAAGACAAATAAATAAATAATAATATTAAAAATTCAACTGCATAAAAAAAATTATTAGTTGCATTAAGTATCACATAAAATTGTATATTTATTAGCTTGAAAAGTAAAGAAGAAAATAAGATTTCCATTTTTAATTTTACCTATTAAAAAACTGCCTTTTGTAAATGTTATTAAAACTTTTACTAAAAAAATTAAAAACGTTGAAAATAAAAGAAGAAATTAAGATCAATATTTAATTTTATTAAAAATCTGCTAGAGATACACAAAATAATTATAGGCCTTCAGAGGAAACACGTTTCTTTAGAAAATGACTGAATAACTAACTGCAATACATGATCAGAAAGGAAAAAAAAATTTTTTTTATTAAAGAAGTAATTAAAACACTCTTTGTTTACAAAATCTACATGATGATAAAAATAAATAACAGTCCATAGAACTAATAACAGTCTGTAAAAAGAAAAAAATCTTCAAGTGAATGGAACTAAATAAAAATATTAGAATAAAACAGTAACTCTGAGAAGTTACATATAATTATGGCTGCCTTTAAAAAAAATTGGAGAAACTCAAGTAATATAAAACTTCTATATAAGCAGAGATAATACAAATATAATCATATAGTAAGTATTATCACAAAATAACTACTATATGTTGATAAAAATTGATATTATCATACTTTTAAAAATCAACATATTCATGATAAATGAAACACTTCATGCTTAAATTAGACCAGAGGCTTATTATGAAAAAGATTTGTCTATTTGCTTTATAGTATCAGCACAGACTTGTTAAAGATCATCTTTTTAAATAATTTATATTGCATAATAAGAAAAAAGTTCAAATTATTAGATTTTTAACAATTTTATTTCATAATTCAGCTAAACTTTTATTTAAAAAATATCACTACCTCCCTCTCCAAATAAATTTCAATTTCTACAAAAAAAAAAAAAAAAAGACTCACCTTTTTAGGGATTGTCATTAATAGTCTGCTGTTGGATTTCAATCTTTTCCACTGTCATATCTGGATTCATACTTGTTGCTTCTTGAATTGCTTCAGCAAGAGCCTTGAAAAAAAATAAAAAATTAATAATTTAATTTAAATAATCACAGATTTAAAAACAAAAAGATAAAAACAAATTTACATAAACAACTAAAGAAGAAATTAAAAACAATCATTAAATTAATCTACAAGCTATAATAATGGATTACTTCACTGTAAGCTCACCCTTATCTTAAAAGATATTATGTGACTTTATAGTAACATCTAACAATGACAGCCCTAAATCAATGATTTGCTGCTTTTAGATTATGCATTTTAATAATATACATGAGTGCCATCAAGCTTCAAATCTGTTTAAAGCATCAAATTGTATAAAGTTATTAAGCATTGTATTTAACATTTTTATGTTAACTATATAGCATTTATATCTGGTTTTTTAATATAAAGTCATATTCAGGGTTAATATTGTTCAATGGCTGTCTGCAAAATAGCTGCAGGTTCTCCTTGATAAAAAAAAAATCAATGAAATAAATATATAACATAAGATAAAATATTATAATATATGAATTCAAGATTTTATTTAAAATAAGTTTAATAAATTAGAAATATTTTTTTCATTTATTGGTAAGGAGAATTTCAAAATTAGTAAAAGTTGGTCTTTTAGATTTAAAAAATGAAGCACTATCTTCCTTTTATTTTAAAATGTAAAATTAAAAAAAACAAAACAATAATGGTATTATTAGAATACAAGTAATTATTATTATTTTCAATTTTATTTATAAATATTTAATTAATTGTGCTAATATATAATTTAATGAAATACTATCAACATACATCTTAATTAAATTCAATTTTTTGATTGGAAGCAGTATGGATTCATTTATAAACTAAGATGCTATTATTTCTAGTATCAAAAATTGATTATGAGAAATGTTTCTAAAAGCACATAAGTTTATTATTTATTAAATACAATGATACATTCATGGATTGTGTTATGCCTGAATATTTTGGAAGCTGCTCTTTTCTTACTTGGCAAAAATGTCAAACTTAAATGAAAAATTAGAAGTGAAAAAGCTTATATATTATTGACATAGGCCCTGAGATATTACTGGCTTTCCAAATTGAGTATCATGAATGATGGAGTAATTTCCAAAAAAAAAAAAAATTAAAAGTACTACTCATGTGAATACTAAATAATTAGAAAATATGATAAACTTATAATAAAAGTAGAAAAATATTTAATGATATGAATGGAAAATAAACCAGCCATAATGTTCCCTGAAATTTTTTTAAATCTGTAAAAGTTGGTAGAGGTGAAAAAATTTTTAAAATTAGTTAAGCTTGGTTCTTTAGATTTAATTAATAAAGCAAAAAAAAAAAAAACTATTACTATTTTTTTAAATTTTATTTATAAATGTTTAATTAACTGTTCTAATAATATAATTAATAAAAGATAACTGTGTTAAATAAAATAATGTTACATTAAAATAACTTTTGGGCCATACTGTATAAATTCTGAATTAAAAAGAAAGTCATAATTCATTTAATAACTGAGGTCCAGTTCCCATGGCTGAACAAAACCAGGATTTTATTACCATATATTAAAAACATATATACAGATTTACAAACAATTTTTTCCAAAAGTGTGTTACAGATCCCCTCTTAACTTTAATAGATGCATTAACAATTCTAAAGATAAACTACCTCCAATTAACACCCAGCAGGTCGTACATAAAATAATTTGCCCAGAAAATAATTGTCATGCAGCATATTATGGGGAGACCAAGGCTTCTGTTCATACGAGGTTGTTGCAGCATAAATATGCATACAATAAGGCGCTAACGGATCCTTCCCACTTTTCTATTTTTGCGCAGCATAAAATCACTATGGGCCACTCGTGTATACCAGATAATCCGCAAGTGATGTGCGGTGAGTGACATGAGATAAGAAGGAAAATCAAGGAGGCCTATTTCATTAACTTAGATGAAAACTCGTTAAATAAAAGAGACACGTTTTATGCAATCTCGAAGAAATGGCAGACCTAATTTAAATAATTTGCATCTGTTTGGTTTATAAGGAAATTGAACATCGCTATCTATCTATAGCTTTGAAAATGAAGGCATAGCTCCTTCGAAAAGTGCTTTAGAAATAAATAAATAGAATAATAATATATATTTGAGTTTGTGTGGGATATTACCGTAGAATATCTGATTTTATTACATATATAAACTACACATTTCGTTATTTAAAATACACTAATTAAATCTATTAAGGCAAGATTTAATTAGTGGGAAGATAAAAAAAAAAAAATGCAGTGATGTAAATAGGGAGAAATTTTGGCTACAACTGTTCTGCATTCTCATTGTATTTTGTAGGAGATGTGTCTGTCATCAAACAGTTAGCTGAACAAGATCGCCATGAGTGTTAACCCACAATCATCAAGGAGTTTCCTATCCCAGGTACCAGTAACCTGAAGGTTAGATCACCCTGATCTTATAATAATTTTTTATATGCCTGAGAAGGTTCGCAGAGGAATTACTTCCAGAGTTTAATATGACTTTATTTTGTCAGCTAGACCTTTAATTAATATTGTGGACTGAGAAATTAGAACTGTCTCTAGTGAAATACATCTACATGTGTAGATGTGCAGAAGAGTTAATGTGGATTACATAGTGGTGTTATATATTTTGTCTGTTTATTCAATAAATAAGTAAATATTCATTATATTGGGTATTTGAATTTATTTAATGCCTAGTTATTGTATTTTGTTGTGATTTGTTACATTTTATTGTTAGCAGATACATAGCAAAAGTTGACACAGTCAAAAAAATCTGAGCCTAGCTGTAGGGAACAAAAGTGGTACTTTAAAAAGGAAGGTATCTATAAAAGACACGAATAAGACAAAAAGCTAAGTAGAAAATTTTTTAAAATTTTTATTTGGTTTAATGTTATTTAAGTGGACATTGATTTTTTGAGAGCAACAATTTAAGAGTATTGATTGTGGATGAAAGTATAAATTGTGATTGTGAGTTATTTGAAAGATTGAAAATTTTTTGTGTTTAACTGTTTGAAAGATTTTCATTTGCCATTATAGGTATAGTAGTTTTTTTTTTTTTTTTTTAAAAGTTGTTCTTGGTGAATGTGTGTTAGTGTAAGGATAATTATAAAAAAGTTGTATGTAAATTTAATTCGTTTTAGTTAAGTTTATTACTGAAAGTTTTTTAAATTTCAAAATAGACATTTATTTTGAGAAATAAGGCAACGTTTGGGAGCCTAACATTAGGAAACCGTGGTTGTGTTTATAGTTTGATCACGTTTGGGAAAAAGTTTTTATTTTTTCTGTATAAGGATGTGTGAAGAATAGGAAAGGTATTATAAAAAGGTACTTATAAAAAAGTTGTATGTAAGTTTAATTCGTTTTAGTTAAGTTTGTTATTGAAGGTTTTTTTAAATTTTAAAAGAGACATTTATTTTGATAAAAAAGTTAATGTTTGGGAAGCCTAATGTTATAGTTTGATAAAGTTGGGAAAAAGTTTTTATTTTTCCGTATAAGGGTCTTTGAAGAATAGGAGAGACATTATAAAGTCAAATATACAATTGGTGAATTGAAAAATAAGAATATGGATTGCATTTGTATGGCACAGTGTATATATGATCGGCAGAAAGGAATTAGAAGAACATTAGTAGAATGTACAGTGTGTGCTGAGGTCTATCATTTGAAATGTTTGAATAAGAATAGAAAGGATGTGACAGGTTGCTGGTTATGTAGTCAGTGAGTAAATGTGATTAAAGAGGTGAGAAAGTGGTTTTTAAGTGTAGGTAGTCTAGAGAGAAAGTCAGAGGAGAGGGAGCAAAATGTAGTTAAGGAAGATAGGACAGAGTATGGTTTTAGTGGAGTGACAGAAAATATGGGTGGAGAAAGTAGTAATGCAATGGAGATAGTTAGACAGAGAATAAGTAAGATAGAGAAATAAGTGAAGGATGTAGAAGTAAAATTAAAATTATTAGAGACAAAGTGTGAGGAGATAAAGGAATTATTGAGTAGAAATGATAAGGAAGAAATGGATAAGGAGGTTCAGAAGATGGTAGACAAGGTTACAGATGGAGTAGAGAAAGTACATTATGAGACAGTGTTGATAGGAGATTCACTAATAAGAGAATGTGGGGATATAATTTGCAAGGGAAAATAGAAGCAGGTATGTTAGAGTATGTATGCCTGGAGCAAAAATTAGGGATGTGACAGATAAAGTAAAAAAGCTAGGTAGTAGAGATGTATATGTTATGGTAGGGACTAATAATTTGTTAGAGCCATCAGAGAGAGTAATGGATGAGTATGTAGAATAGAGGGAGATTAAAGGAAGAGTAGGGGTAGTTGGAGTATTACCAAGATTTGATAAGAGGCATTTGTTAGATAGAGCATGTTCTATAAATGAGAGAGTGAAAAAATTGTGTGAGAGAAATAATGTTGTGTTTGTGGATATATGGGATTGGTTTATTGGAAAGAGGGAGTTGTATAGTAAAGATGGATTGCACTTAGGAAAACAAGGAAGTGAAGTTTTAGGGAGTTTGATATTTAAAGAATATAATTCGGGAAACTTTTAAAGGGGGGGTGGGCTTTTAAATTGTACTATCAAAAACCAAGACGAATGGAGGGGATATAAGAAATAAACAAAAGATGGTTGATTTAGATACAAGTGTAGATGTGGAGAGAGAATGGTTTTGTAAGATTAATGGTAAGAAAGTTATAAACGTAATGGAGAAGAAAGAATCAGAAGAATTTATAAAAGAATAGTTAGGAAAGAAAAAATTGTTAAAATTGGGTTTTTGAATATGCAAGGTGGTAGGAGACCAGAAAAGTGGCTGGAATTAAATAAAACAATTGAAAATGAAGAGCTGGAGGTATTAGCAGTAGTGAAAACTCATCTAAGAGAAGAAAAAGAACCTATTTTGGAAGAAGTGGTATGGCAGGGTGTAAACAGAAAAGCAAAAAAAAAAAGGGGTGGTGGTATAGGTGTTATATCGAGGAAATATTTAAATATTGTTAAATGTCAAGAGCATTTGTGGTTTGAAATAAGGTTGGATAGACAAGAATGGATGGTGGCTGTAGTGTATATAGCTACTGGAGATAGTCAAACTGTAATGGAGTGGAATAGTAGTATATATGAATGCCTAGTTAAAGAAAAGGGGAAGAGAATAATGGTTATAGGGGATATGAATGGACATATTGAAGAAATTGATGATGTAGATAATAAGAATGGTCAGTTTTTGAAGGAATTTTGTCAAAGAGTAAATTTGAGCATTGGGAATTTATCAAATATGTATGAGGGACAATACACATGGTCTAGGAATAATGTATTTCACACAATAGATTATGTATTGGTAAAAAAAAGGGAATGAATAAAATACGGAAAATTAAGGTGTTTGAAAATGAAGAGAGAGTATGTAATAGTGATCATAATTTTATTGTAATAGAAATGGTTAGTAATGTGATGGAGGATAGAAATAAAGGTAGAAATAATAGTGAAAGATGCGGATGGAGAGTGAATGATAAGAATAAGTTGGAAGAATATAAAATAAAAGTTGAAGAAACCATGGAGCAGTTGGATGGGGATGAGGATAAGGACTGGTGTGGTGAAATAGAAAAAGTGGCAAATAGGGTTTTAGTTGAGAATATGCAGAATAAAAGTAATAAAAAAATGAGAGTTAGTAAAAGTGTAAAAGAGAGAAAAAAAGCATGCAGAGAATATAAGTGTGCTATTAAGAACAAAGAAAGTGAAAATGATATTAATGATAAATGGAGAAGTACTTAGAAAAGAAGAAGTTGGCTAAAATAGATAATTATAGAGAGAGGATGAAGTTAAATAGTAAATTGTTGGAGGATATTTAATAAAAGTGGAAGAGATGGGAGTAAAAATTTTTGGAATTACATTAAAAGGAGAAATGTAGGGGAAAGAGAGATAGTATTAATAGATGATGAGGTAGAGAGAATCTTAAATAGATATGTAATGGATATAGAAAATATATAAAATGGATATAGAAAAGATGTTAGATGTGAAGGAAGTAGTGATAGAAAAAATGAAAGCAGCTAGTAATGGGAATATTAGGTTCACAAAAAATGAATTGAATGAGGCAGAGAAGAGATTGAAAAGTGGAAAGGCGAGAGGTTTAGATGAATGGGCAGCAGAGATGGTAATGAATTTAGGGCATAGAGCAAAAGCAAAGTTATTATCATGTTTTAATAAAATGGCACAGAAGACAGTTTTTCCGGTTAGTTGGAGTAATACAAGAATAAGATTATTATTTAAAGGAAAAGGTATGGATCATAGAAAGTTAAATAATTATAGACCAATAGCGGTAACATCAGTTTTATATAAAGTTCTTTCATATACGGTAGCTGGAAGAGTTGTAAAAATGGATGGAAAAGAATAATGTAGTGGGGGAAATGCAAGGAGGTTTTAGGACAGATAGGCGTATAGGAGATAGTTTGTTTGTAGTTACACAACTTATGGAGATAAGTAGGAATTCAGGTAGATCATTATATATGAGTTTTATAGATGTAGAGAAAGCATATGATAGAGTAAATAGAAATAGATTATGGGTAAGGTTAGCCAATTTGGGAATGGATGAAGCTTTAGTAAATATTATTAAGAAATTATATGAAAATAATTATTATACTTACCAGTTAGGGGATATAGAATCAGTTAAAGTTAAAAATGGGGTGGGATTAAGGCAAAGATGCCCTATGTCACCTATTTTGTTTTTGTTGTTTTTGAGTGAAATGGAGAAAGCAATAGAAAGACTAGGAAGAGGGGTAGAGATACCATTAATAGGTGGCAAGGGAGTATATATTTTGTCGGGTCTTTTTTTGCAGATGATATCTTTTTGTGTGCAGAAAGAAGAGAATATATGGAAATTATGTTGAGGACATGTGCAAGGGTGGGTAAAGAGATGGGGATTAAATTTAGTGAAGAAAAATCAGATATAATGATGGTTAATACTAGGGAAAGAGAAGATGTAGAACTTTTATTGGGGATATAAAGTTAAGTGTAGTGGATAGATATAGGTATTTGGGAATCATCTTATGTAATCAGGAAAATTGCTTGGATGAATGGGAGAAAAAATTGATAAATGAAGCAAAGAAAAGAAAAGGTTTGGTAAAGAAACTAACAGTATTTTCATATAATAAATATGACGTAGCTAGAATAGTATGGAAGGGAGTTGCAGTAGCAGGGTTAACATATGGTAATGATGCATTATGTGTTAGTGAAAGGGTTTTAGATTATTTAGAGAAAAGTACAAAGGGAAGTAGGAAGACATGCATTAGATGCAGAGATGTGGACAGCAAAGGAGGCAATTCAAGGAGAAATGGGATGGTCAAGTTTTTATATGAGAGATGCAAAAAGTAAAATGAAAATGTTTGGTAGGTTGCAGTTTATGGATAGTAAAAGAAAAGTCAAAATAGTGTTCAATTGGGTTATGAGTAAAGGACAGGTAACAAGATGGGTGAGAAAGGTAATGCGGTATGCGAAAGATTTGGATAAAGAATTTATATCAGTATACTTGTATAAAAGGTGGGATGATTGTGTTAAGAGGATTGTTGAGTGTTATAGTGGTAAGGAATGGGATAAAAGAATAGAAGCATTAATAAAAAATAGGGAGTTGGAGAGATGGAGAACTAGTATGGAGGGTAAGAAGAGTTTAAATATATATAGAAGTAAACAGAATATTGGATGCGAGTTAATTTATGATAATAGTAAGGAAAGTAGTTTATTATTTAAGGCTCGAACAGGATCTTTAGCAACAAGAGAATATACATGTAAATGGAAAACCATGGATAAGTTAGTGTGCAGATTGTGTAAGAAAGGTATAGAAAATATTAGGCACCTGTTGATTGAATGTAAATGCTTGAAAGCAGAAAGGGTACAGATAATGAAGTATGGGAGGATAGACATGAACAAAGTGACTATACAGAAAGTGATTTAGTAGTTTTTATGTTGGGTTTGCGAAGAGATAAGGGGGATTTAGATATAAAGGCCATAGAGTTGACAAAGTTTATGTTGTGGAAATGGGATGGGGCAGAATATGGGAAGACTTAAAGAGTGGGGAATGGAGAATAAAATGGCTAACAGGTTTATCTGGGCATAATTGCCGAGATATTCTTGACTTCGTTTAAGGAGAAGCCAAATACATCACACCACATCACAGGATCAAATATGTCTTTGGAGAAATGAAATATATCAGAGTTTGATAAAGATAATGCAATGGAATGCCCACTGTGTTTTATGCAAATTGAATTTTTTTTTGTACTTAATGATATAAAAGAGAATAATATCTGACAGGATATAAGGTTATTGATATTATAAATACATATTCTGAGCAACCAATAAATGAGTCAATCATGTATGAAGACATGGTAAAAAAAATTGAATGATCATTTTAATCAGAAACCATCTCATCACATAGCTAGTTTAACACTAAGATATAGAAAGCAATATAAAGGAGAGACTATAAAGGAGTATGATATAGCATTGGGAGAATTGTCATAAAAACTATGGTTACGGAGATTTTATAGACCTATAAAATCAGTTACTAGGGTTTATTGCAGATGACAGTCTCTGCAAAATTTATTTACAAAACTAGATTTAACATAAGAAAGGATAATTAAGAACTAGTAGTTGAACAGGCTCTTGCAATCAGAAATAAAACGGGAGAAAAGATTCAAAAATGCTAGTACGTAAAACAGAGAGAACACAGAACAAAGAATGGGAAGCTGACAACGTTAAAAAATAGGAAAGTTATTTATTTTTGCTGCGGAGCAAAAGGTCATGTTGCACGGTTTTGCAAATGGAAAAGTGAGACGTTACAAGTGTAAAGCTAGAGGGCATCTAGAGAGTGTATGTACAAAGGCTGAAACTGTACAAAAGTATTATGGTGCTGAAAATAAAAAGCAATAGAAAGGCAAATTGAATGGCATTCATACAAAATTAAAAAAGGAGAAGAAATAACTCAAGCAAATATGTTATCCAGATTGTCAGATCGACATGAATCTGTAGCAAATGAGATAGAGGTAAATCACATGGATGTGATGAAATCAAAAACATTAAACGGGTAGTAGGTAGATGGACTAAAGAAGATAAGGGATATAAAATTTTAGAAAAAATGAATTAGGTCAAGCTGCATGAACAAAAAGCCTTTGTATCTTGCACAGGGTTTTGGGGTTAACAGAGATAAGCTACTATAGCTATTATATATTTTTTGGGAATAGAGTAGTGATACCTACTGCTGGGAGGCAAATAATTTTTAACTTATTGCATGAAGGTCATCCAGGCATGCTATGAGCTAAAGCACTGGCACGTAGTTATGTCCGGTGGCCTGGAATTAATGCAGACATTGAAAAGTTTATAAAGAAATGTTCATCATGGTAGGAAGAAATGCAGCTTCCAGCAAAAAAAAAAAAAAAAAATGTAACAGCATGGGCAGCATCAACCAGACCATGGGAAAGGGTGCTCATTGATCACCAATAATGGTAAAAATATTGTTGATAATGATCGATGCTTTTCTCACAGTGGATTGAATGCTATATAGTAAATAATACTAGTACAGACAAAATTATTAAATGCTGCAATAAGATTTTTTCAATACATAGTTTTCCCGGTTATCGTGTCTGACAAACAAAGCAGGTTTCAGGGGACACAGAATGCATCAGTGTTTTGAAAGTAGGGATAATAACCATATTTTGACCCCCACCAACAAGTGAAGAAAAGTTTATTGAAGAAAAAAAAGATATCGGATATTAAAGAAGTATTACAGGATATAATGCTGTGACAACATTTGACACCATCCACAGCTATAGGGAAATCACTGGCAATATGAAACCTCATACAAACTTTAGTGTTGAAGACAGAATATGGTATGTGATACATCGCATAAGAAATGGATGAAAAAAATGAGTGATAAGATAATAGCGAATAACATTTGCATAATTCAAGGTCAGAATAATGTTAAGTATACTAGACACAGAAATCATTTGAGATGTGAAGAGGACAACACACAGATTTTATGGCCATTAGAGTCAAAACTAGAAGTGAAAGTCAAACCAAATGTGATGGAATGTATAGAAATCAGAAATAAAAAAAGAAAAAAACAAAACTCAATGAAAATCCACACTGAGAGTGAAATGGCAAAAAATACAAGAAATAAATTAAATCGGCCAGTATGGGAGAAACATAAGCCAAAAAAATTAGAAGATTATGTATAAAACGTGTAAAGGGCATTCTTCTAGTGTGGGGAGAAGTGTTATATAAGAAAAAAAGTTAGTATATAGTTGAAATTAGAAAAAGAATTGTACAATATAAACTGTAATCACTGGAACTGTAAAACTTCGAAATTATAAAAGCATATTATTTTCAAAGTAAAGTACTCCAGAAAAAAAGATAAGAAATAATTAATTATAGAAAAAGATTGCTTAAAGAAATAAAAACAAAAGGATGGTTATGTGTTTAATAAAAAATAATTAATTACAAAATTTTGGAATGCTAATGTCCTGTTCGTTTAATTAATGAAATAATAATGATAAGAAAAAATGGGAATTAAAAAACAAGTAAGATTTTGTTTGTGATTAAATTAAAATATACTAATTATAGCTGTTAAGGCAAGATTTAATTAGTGCAAAAATAAGATACGAAAATATGCAGCGATTCAAATAGGGAGAAATTTTGGCTACAACTTTTCTGCATTCTCATTGTCTTTCGTGAGATCATGGAGAATGTTAACTCAAAACATTCATTGAGGAGTTTCCTATCCCAGGTACCATTTACCTAAAGGTTAATGAACTGGTTAGGATTCCTTACAGATCGCTCTGATCTTATGATTATTTTTTATATGGCTAAGAAGACTGATAGAGGAATTATTACCAGAGAGTAATATAACTTTATATTGTCCGACTTTTAATTAATATTGTGGACTGAGAAATTAGAACTGTCTCCAAAGAAATACATCTATATATGTAGATGTGCAGAACAGTATTGAGATTGAATTCTAAATGTTTCAGTTAATGTGGATTGCATAGTGGTGTTATATATTTTGTCTGCTTATTCAATAAATAAGCAAATTTTCATTATATTAGGTATTTGAATTTATTTAATTCCCAGTTATTGTATTTTGCTGTGATCTGTTACATTTTCTTGTTAGCAGATACATAGTAAAAACTTCCCATAAAATTTTAAAGGATTTATTTAAAGATATAAAACAATCTGTTATGTAACAAAATATAAGCAAATTTTGACAAGCCTAAAATTGGTAAATTCTGTACAAATAATGATGACAAACTATTTTGTTTTCTTGAGAAAAAAGAACATTATATTTCCTCAGGACAGGATCTAATCTGATTTGAAGCAAACTCATGCAATATTCTAAAACAAAGCTCTCTATTGGTTAAAACCATTATGAGATTAAGTGAATAAAAAGAGAAAGTGGAAATCTAGTAATTACTTTCAATTATCTACACCAAATGCTGAAAGAAAATTCATTCATTGTTTATCATTCTTATTACAATAAGTAAGTGGAAAAAATAAAGAAGAATATTATGTTTAGATAGCAAATATGTATATCACACAATCATTGCTTATATTACTCATTATATTATATTTATTCATTTAACATTTCTTGTCAAATATTTTGCATCAAAAACATTATTCATCCTTTTTAACTCTAATTGATGTTATAATAAAACTTTTTGGTAGTTATTTGATGCAAAATATTTGACAAGAAATGTTAAATGAATAAATGTAATATAATGAGTAATATAAGCAATGATTGTGTGATATACATATGCATAGACTACTTTCATGAATAATTATTTTTTAAAAAAATTTAAAATTTATTCATTTTTAAAACTGATTTAGAAAACATTTGTATTTAAAATATGCTAATTGAATGATTAATAATCAAAATTAGAGAACGATCAGTAAATTATATATATTAATAATAATATTTATATAATTTTAATACTTAGGAGAAAGAACAAAAGAAATAGAAATAAATATATAAGCATTAAACTAATTTTTGAATTGCTGATTCCACAACTCACTTAAAAAATGACAAGGTGATTATTTGTACATTGCAATATGAACTTGTCTGATTTAGTTTTTAAAGGAGAAATATGCTAATATAGATTGTACTAAAATTGTAAATGAATAGTTATGATTATGGATAACTGTGTGTGTATATATATATAATATTCCAAAAGACTAATTATTGGGCAAAAAATAGCTATTTATTTATCTAAAGCTAATGACTTATGAGGAGCAGAAGTTTTTTAATTATAATGTTGCCACTTTTGATGATGATGAGACACATTGACAATCTTGAGGCTGATCAGATGAATCTGTGATTCATCAATTGCAATAATGTTTCGTGGTTATTTTTTTCAAAATAAACACTCTTCTTTTCAATACATATATATTATTTTATACTGACAGCACCACTTCTTTATATGTGGATGACTTTTTTCTCAAGCTTTTAACAAATCCTATTTTTATTCTCTCTGAAAAAAAACAACATAATTTTTAAGAATTAACCTTTCTGTCCAGAAATTATTACAGTAACCAGATTGATTTGCTGTTTGTTGGTTTATTATTTCAAACTTACATTTGAAAATCTTATCTTCTAAAATGATCAACATATGTCATTTTTCTACATTACAAATTCATTTAAGAATTTGATTTAACTGGTTCACATATCAACTTCATTTTTCGTAAGTTCATTCTTGTAATCAAGTTAACTGATACTATTTTATTAACTTAATTATTTTTTCTAATTGAGGTATTTCAAAAATGAGGTGCAAATTTCAATATAATTATCTAAATTGCTATGAAAATTATAGTCACATTCAGAGCAGAGACATATAAGTAAATAAAGTTTTTATTTATAAATTTTAAAATTCTATATTCACCCAAAAATATAATCCTTATAATAAATATAATAACTACCAAAGTTGTCTTTACACTCAATATTTATTTATTAATAATTTGTTGATTCAATTGTTCTCTTTGTCAATTATTCCCAATATCTTGACAATAAATTATATACATTATAACACTACAAATATATTATATAAATTATAAACAATACTATATTCAAAACTATATATTTATATTATTATCACTATTACTACATAAGCATACATTATAGATAGATAGATATATTTTCAAGGATGGTGATAAAATCTCACTTTTAATAATAGTTTAAAGATTAATAAAAGTGAAATTCTGTCTTAATCATTTTCAGCTGGCCAATATATTAATTATACTCTTGAGTTTCATCAATGATGGCAAAGTTAAACTTATAAACATCAAAAGCATAAAAATAATTAGATCCATTCTATTCTTGATCTTTGATAAATATAGCATTATTGATAGTCTGAAGGGGGTGGTTTGCTCCCTTTTCATCACATATACATTAAGTTATGATAATTTCATTTTTACAACTGTTAATTGGTTTGATTATTAAAACAATGTTATTAAAAGTGAAAGTCTTTTATCATCCTTGTATAATTGATTAATATTTTCACGATGCCAATATATTAATTTTATTCTGAATTTCCATCAATGTTGACAAGAATAAACTTATAAATATCAAAACTTTAAAGAATAGGTGAATTCATTCTATTCCAAGTCTTGCTAAACAATGGTATTTATTAATAGGATGGTGGAGAGTTATTTGTTTTCCTTAATTATATACATAAACATGTATATAGATGGGAGATGATAATAGATGGATAATTGAAATCTTAAATTGGATTCCAAGAGATTGTAAAAGACCCAGAAAGAGACCACATGTGAGATGGATGGATGAAATAAGAAAATGTGCAGGGGTGATGTGGAGAAGAGAAGCTAAAGATCGGAGAAGATGGCTTGAACTTGAATAGACCTTCATTCTGCAGTGGATTGATAATGGTTGATGATGCTATGTAGTTAAGATAAAATTTATTTTAAGATAAATGCTTATAACAATAATATAAATGTATATTTGTGAATATATTATTGTTTATATATGATTATGATTATATAAAATATATATAATGTATATTTCTTTTTTAACAATACAACATATATCATTTGTTATTTAGTTACTGAAGAAGATGATTACCAAAAAAAACAATTAAAGCATATCGTCAAATAGTTAATAAATAAAAAACATGACGTCTAAAAATAAAATTGTAATTATTATATACACTTCACATTTGTTTTGCAAAATAAAATAAACTCTCAAACCATCATTTTTCAAAAGCTAAAAGAAAATAAATGACAAGAACAAAAAAATAATGAAATAGAATCCTATTAAAACTTATAGATAAAAATAATTTAATGATGATCATTCACTGAAATACATGTAAGGGACGTTTTTTATAATACAAAATAGTCCACAGTAATCGCATATATTTAAAAAAATTTGGGTTAACATTAATTAGTGATTAAATAAACACTATAGTTTATTTTTTTAAAAACAATCTTCCTTTTATTTTAATGGCATTTGCTTTTATCTAAATTAAGAAGTTTAATGTACTTACAGCCAATTTATAAGAAATTAAACAAATTTTTTTTTAAAAAAAAAAATAGTTGTGGGATTGAGATAAAATTTTCTGTTATGCTTGTAAAATTCTTAAGTAAATCATAAAAAAATTTGAAATACAATTTATTAATAATAAAATCATAAACATATTTTTGAAAATTTAATTATTGAACATTATTCAACAATGAGCAAATTAATTAAAATATGCATATTCATAAAACTTTTTTTTAATTATATTATGATTAATAATAAAACTTACCTTATCATGATCAATAGAGTCACCACCACTTTGAATTATAATTTTTTGTTCTACCCGTGTCTCCACCACACCATCTTTTTCTGTTTTATACTAAAAATATATATATAGTAAATCTATTTAAACAAGCTGAAACATTTCAAACACTAATTATTTATAAAATTCACTATGTAAAGTAACTATTTGCTTAAATTTGTCTTGATTACATTTAATAATTAATTAATATTATATATTAATAAGTTCTTTTTTTACATTTTATTGAATATTAGATTATAGTGCCAAATAAATCCCACAATTTCTGGATAATGACTATATCAATAGGAAACATTACTTTAAAATAACAGCAATCTAGCAATCATTATATTTTATTTATATATTATTATTTAAAATAATGATTTGAAATTTTCAATCATCTTAAAGTTTGAATCTATGTCAATCCGTTTTTCTAGTTATATAGACCTGACATTAAATCAGTAAGCACTTTTGACTTTTTTTTCCCCTAAAAAAAGAAGAAAAAAAAGATTAAAGGAGTCATGTGACCACTTTATCTATCGAAAAAGAGAGGAAAATCACATTTGCAAAAGCTTACAAATCAAAAATGAAATATTAAGATAATATGCAGAACTGGGTGGGATGTTCTTTCAATGAAATGAATAAAAAAAAATATTAACGATCATCACTAAAAGATGACTCAAAATAAAGTTTTTGGAATGATATAGTTCTTCCATCACTCTATTGTTGAGCCATATTTGCAAGCATGAGAAGTTTATTATTCTTGAGGGGTCATGTGTTACTATGTTTTATATACGACACAACCCCTATGTTTTGTTTTAATAACTGATCGTAAATGCAATAAAACATTTAACAATAAAATATCATGACTTCAATTGCTTAAATGCAATTTTTGCTTTTAGGAAATAATTCTTTCTATTGTATGCTGGAACAGTTTGCTATTGTTTTAACAGCTTATGTAAGCATAGGAAATGGTGATCATGTGATGTTTTAGTGGTTTTATAATTCATATTCCAGAGTAGAATTTAGTTAATAGCTTTCATCAGTGAAAAGTTTTGAATTATTTCAGTTTTCGTATGTACTATCAAGCTAAGTCTGAAATTCAAAAGCCGAACAATTTTAAACACAAGCCGACTTACTTGTGTAATAATATCAATCTGACTCTAGACTAGTAACCACATTTTAGTGAATTCACTTTATATTTAAGATGGTATATGTCAGTGATGGCAAACCTATGGCATGTGTGCCAGAGATGGTACATTCAAATTTTTTATTGGCACACAAACTATTTATATATCATAATTTTCTTCAATATTTTTTTTATTGCTAAAATCTGTACTAATAAAAATTTACTGTAAACTAAAGGTAAAAATAAATAAATATAATACTATATTAGAATTCAATTTACAATTGAACTCTGATTAGAAGCAATATATTATATTTTAAGTCAAATAAAGTGGTATCAGTATACTGTGGTATCATATTCTATACAATAATCAAATGATTTCAATAAAACTAGAAAGTAAACTCAATAAAATATTTTATAACTCTTTGAAGTAATTTTTTTCAAATCTAAAGTAAAAGTAATCAAATGGTTTTCTGTCCTAATCTTTTTTCACCTAAATGTGTTGACACCATTCATTTTTTTAATATAATCAAAATTGCAAACAAAGGAATGAAATACGTAATCAATGTCATCAAATGACGGGTCTTTTTTTGTTTGAAGTTTTGCTGTAAAAGTGAAATGATAAATCTTTGATTTATAAAATTATTAAAGCTCATTTAAATTTATTTTTAAATAAATTTGTTACCATTATATTAATATGACTAGTGAAAATAAAAAACAAAAATTATCAAGCAGTAGAGAATTTCAAAATTGGTGGACTGATGAGTATGGAATGATTAACAAAGGCACCAGGGTAGTATGTGTTTTATATTCTGGAACAGTTGTATTGAGAACATTGTAAACAGCATTATGAGACCAATCATAAATCGCTCCATGAAAAAAGTAAAGATGAATAAAAACAATACATTGCCCAAGCATTTAAAAATATAAATATTCAATCAACATCTATAATGAAATTTATTGAAAATCATTCAAATATAACTGCTGCTAGTTTTTTTTTATTTCAAATGTAATTGCCAAACATGGGAAACCTTTTAATGATGGAGAATATATGAAAGAAGCTTGGATGAAATGTGCACCAGTTCTTTTTGAAGATTTTGAAAACAAAGCAAAAATTATTCAGAGCATAAAAGATTTATCATTGGCTAGAAATACAGTTAAAGAAAGAATCCTGCAAATGGCTAACAACATAACTTACCAACAAAAAAGAGATATAAAATCTTCTAGTTTAATTTCTCTCTGCCTTGATGAAAGTACAGACATAAATGGATCAGCTCATTTGGCTATTTTTATTCACTATTGTGTTGGGAATAATATCAAAGAAGAATTGATCAGTTTAACCTCATTAGTAACAACAACAAAAGGAATAGATATTTGCAACATAGATGTTGCCAAAATTGTATCAGTAACTACAGATGGTGCTTATGACTGGAAAAGAAAATAGTTTTCTCACTTTATTTACCAACCATATTGGACATTCAATTTTGGGTTTTCATTGCATTATACATCAGCAGGTTTTATGCATGAAGGCCAGCTTTAAGCCACTGGATGATGTTATGAACATTGTGACTAAGTTAATCAATTTTATATCTACACATTGAGTGAGATAAACTCAGTATACTATGATTTATTTATGTACAACAATGTCCAATGGTTAAGTTGAGGAAAAGTTCTTCAAAGATTCATTGAGTGTTTAAAAGAAATTAGACTGTTTTTACATAATGAGAAAATCATTGAAAAATATAATGAATTAATGGATGTTGAATGGCTTTCAAAATTAATGTTTTTTACTGATATGTGTTCACATCTAAATGAATTAAATGTGAAACTGCAAGGTTATAATAAGACAATTGTTGTCATGTTTGATTTGATCAAAGCATTTGAAGTTAAATTACAAATTTTCAACCATGATGTTATTTCTTACACCTTCAAATATTTTCCAAATCTAAAAAAGTTCTTGACTGATTTAGAATCTCATGAGAAACCAGATCAAGTAAAATTGACGCAAGACTTTTGTGCTGTTATTCAATCGATAATTGATGAATTTTCTTTAAGATTTACACAGTTCAGACAATTTTCAGAAATATCAAAATTTATTTTATACCCAGACATAATATCAATGGATAGTCTCAAGTTAGAAATTTTTGAGTGGCTTAATTTGAAAGATATGGAAATGCAATCAGTCGATTTTCAATCCAGTTCTATATGGAAACAGAAATTTGTTGACTTGAGGAATGAGTTAGAAACAATGGAAAATGATCGATTATTGGATATATGTAAAAAGAATGCTGAAGAGGAACTACTGACTGCCTGGAATGCTATTCCTGAAACATTTAATTGTTTAAAAAAATTAGCGACCGCTATATTATCAATTTTTTCCTCTACATATGCATGTGAATCATTGTTTTCAGAAACGAATTTAATTAATAAAGACAATTCGAGAAATAGAATGATAGATGAATCTAGTTCAGCATGTACATTATTAAAAATGACAAAATATGAACCAGATATAAAATATTTGGCATCCAATGTACAACAGCAAAAATCTCATTAAATAATATCTATTTATGTTGATTTTATATGTTTATTTCCAAAATTTTATTTTAATTACTATTAATTTACTATTACATTTTATTCAACTTGTGCTCTTCTAAATAAATATCATTCACTTGTATTTAGCTTATTTAAAAATTTTGTTTAATTATTATTGTTACTATTATTATTATTTTGTTTCATAAACTTTTAAAAAACTGCAAAGTTTAAGTTTTATATTTTGATTTAATAACAAAATGTCATGCCAATCGTTCAATAAATATTTTTTGGAAATTTTTGGCACACACACGTAAAAGATTTGCCACCACTGGTATATGTCAACAAAACATCATAATTTTTTTTTCTGTTTATATTTAATGTATGCTTTTGGAAACAGTAATTCATTCTATTTACTCTATTGCAGAATAGACTCAAAGCAAAATATAGAGTTACTGGGCAAGTTTTATATTTATATAACTGTATAAACAAGTTGACTTGTATTCAAAACCTTAGGGTGTTTGAATTTCAATCTATTAAATTCTTAGTATAAAAAACTAGCAGTTTGACATTAAATATATAAATGAAAGTAATTCAGAATTTGTCACTGATGAAGAGCATTGGTCAGAAACTTGTTTAAGTATATTGATTATAAATATCATTGCAATTTATAATAGGTGTCTGGAATAATAAATTGAGTGAATTATTACCACTACAAAACAAAAAAAAATATTTCCTATTATTTAAATAAATAATATTTGCAATGCAGACAAACAATGAAGTGAATTTTAACATGCCAATCTTTAATTTGTTTCAATAGAGTACAGATATGACGTATGTCTCAGTTACACTAATGCGAAAATTCAATAGTAACAAGAATTAAGTTTAATCATACTTGATGTGTTTCAATGTAATATTAATGCATTAATTTATAGTTTTTGAATTAAATATAACGAGAATTCCTTAGCTTTATTATTACAAAAAATCATTGAGGAATTACCATTTCAATAGTTCCAGTAAATACTTACAAAATATTAAAAATTGTTAACTGACTGATGCTCTGTAACAACTACTTACATTATTTGAGTTTTAGCTTGAGAAATAAAGCACTAACAGATTAGACCAATTCTATAACTAATCTTTGATGACTAATGTTAATGGAAAGGAGAAACATTTATTATAAATTACTGAAATAATTAAAAAATAAATTATCCTAAAGTAAATTAAATGTTAAATCATCTGTATTGTAGCATCAAAAAACATCTTGCATCTCAAGATTCCTTTCCTTATGACTCTCACTTTCCATATAAACCTGACTACACAATCTATAAAAGATTCAGATGTGACAAGAGTTTGAAAGATGGCAAATCTTCAAACATAGTTTATCAAAAAAATTTTTTAAAGATATATTCTGAAAAAAGTGGTAATTTTTACTTCCTTTTTTTAACAAAAGTCATAATCTTTTTGATAGAAAAAAATAATGGTCTCACTTTCTGAAATATTAAAGTTAACTAATACTAATGAAAAACATTATGCTAGGTATTTATTTCAATGATAAAAAAAAAATTTCAATAATTTTATGAAAGAGAAAAATTCTAAAGTTGAAAAACAAAGAATAATAAAAATGGAGATTTGGAAAAAAATGAATATGACACATATATAAATAACATCACAAATATATGGATAAATAGCACATATTAAGTTTAATATTTACCCTCTTAAAATATATTGGACTTATTTACCCCCAAAATTTTATAAAAAATATATAATTTATCACTTTAAAGATTTCATATGATATAAGGAACTCAGCAGATCTATTTACAATGACCAAACTGGGGTTTCTTTTTTCCTCAGTTGGAAATTGAAATATGAATTATTGCTTACCAGTAATCTACTCTACAAATTGAGACAACTAGTCAAAGCAAGCATTCATTCTTTCCAACTAACTATATTAGATTTATCTTAAATTTGAATTTTTTATTGTAAAAAAAAAAAAAAAAAAAACTGGAAAAAACATGTTTATAGCTATGAATTTTATTTTAAAAAATAAGTTCCACATTTTTATTTAGATCTGATCTTCAAATTATTTATCAATGTTTTTTCCAGTAATTTTTACTCCAGATAATAAATTCACCCAAGATTTGATAATGTTAATAAAAGATTACAGAGAAAAGTTAAATAAAAATTGAGAAAAATAGAAAAAAGAACCTTTACCAGCAAGCAAGCTCAAAAGCAGTCAGAGAGATCTGTAAACTAAAAGAATGGACCCGTCGTGAGAACATATTCCAATAACTTGCATTTTATTGGAACAATTAAAGTACATTGAAAAATTAATATTTTATACCCTTCAAAATAAATACCTAAATAGAAATGACATGCAGACTCTAAGAGAGTGTAGATTAGCTAAGCGCAAGGGTGCTTTAAGACGCATACTGTTACCTTACCGTAACAGTTTCAACAGTGCGTGATTTGCTGCTGATGATTTGTGAGCCAACTAATACACTGGGATCTTCTTCGGAGTCGTACGCTACTGTGTGCGTCTCTGTATGCACAACGGGCACATGGGTAGTGGAAAATTTTGTATCTTCTACTGCTTCTGGGTTGTATTTGACTGTCTCGGTCTTTACAAAAGGAGCTTGCTGCGGGGACAAAAATTACACGTGGAAAAAGGTCAATAAAAAAAATAATTCAGATTTAAATATATTTTAATCTCCCTAATTATTTTATAAATACAAATTTAATCAAAAAAATGAAATAAAACTTACTTGTTCATTAGTAATAATGGTAGCAGTCTTAGTGGAAAGGGTCTGTACAGTCTGGCTACTGGTTGTCCACGATTGTGTATTAGTAGTCAATGTATCTCCAATAGCAACAGTTTCAGCCGTAGGAGAACCAGATAGGAATGTCATTTTAGCATCATGGACATTCTGCCGAGATGCATCCTGTAACTAAATTGCCAATAAAATTAGCATTTTAAAAATATCTGGAAGAAAATAAATTATAAATATAAAATGAATAAACCATAGAAAAGGAACACACATGAACATCAGCAACATAAAAAAAGTGGCCCTAGCCCCAACTGAAAGCAAATATTAACAAACATGTTAGTAAGCAATGATATTTACAGTTAAAAAATTCGGTTTGTAAGGTCAATACAAATGAATTGAAAAAAAAAAAGTATAAAAAAATTATCAAATCATCTATATTTTAAATTTTTTTTAAATATATAGTATGTATTTTATTAAACTTTCTTTTTTATAAATTTAATCATCTTATCAAGCATATGTGATATTCGAAAAAAAAAGAATATGTTATGTAGGAAAGATGTTTTTTTAATCTTCATGATGTAAAATATATATAAACAAACTGTGAAGTTAACATATTGACTGCTTATAATAAATGTCCATAGTTGAATATATGTGGAAAAGAAAGTTTGAATTTTTCTAAAAACATTTAACAACTTAAATTAGATAATAAATACAGTCCAACATATAATTTGCCATTACTACACATTTTCAAACAATCATTGTCATATAAAATTTGATTCCTTTCGCCATGACATATAAATTCAACATGGATTTCATTTACTCCTCATTATAAAATATTCTTAGCAAACAAAAGTAATTAACAGATAAAAGCATCCTAAATGAAAAGTACTATAAATTGTGGTAAATAAATGACAATTATATTTGCTAAATAAGTTTTGTTTTATGATGCCATTATAAATTACTATATTTTACATCACATATTATTTTACTAAATAAAAAACCAATATATATATAAATTACAAAAATGGGAAGGGGGCAGGTCAATGCAGAATTAGAAAATATTAATTTTTGAATTCATAATAATAATATACATCTAATCAAATGCCCTTTTTTAACATCAGTATACATGTATAACTTCTTTAAAAATTCTATTTACTTTTTTATTTGACAACTGTATTTTATCACTGATCAAAGTTACTATAACTATCTCTCAAATTGTCAGATATTTTATTTCCTCAGCCAGTTATTTCACAAAGAAAAACATATGCATTAATTATTCTATATTAATCTTAACAATTTTCTTTGTTCATTTAATTGACTTTCATATTATTATATAATAAAACTGCATCTAACCACATGTATCAATTTCCGAATACGCTCTCATTATAAGCTTTTCTTACACTTGGCTTTATCAAAATATATGAATGACTTCAGAAAAGTTGTGTCCACCAGAATAAATAATTTATTTATAAAAATTAATTATTTTTATAAATTACTTTATTAGCATATAGTATTTATTGCAAATTTTTGCTTCATAGAATCATTGATTACTTTAATGATTAGCTTTTATTGTTATGACATGAAATGCAGTTTTCCCAAAGCGCACACACACTTTTAATTTCTTTTTTTAAGTACCTTGTTTGCCAGAAAATATTTTATTTTTTAAAATAAAACAATTTTACATAAAACAAAAATGATAATTCAAAGTTTGAATGTAATTAAAATTATTAAGTTATTATGATTTACATAAAGATTAAAGAATATTTAAACTTACATGCAGGTCAGACTTATGAAAAATTTTCTATTCACATACTAAATGATGATCATATTCATATGATTATTTTTTTGAAGCAAGAATAAGTTTTTATTATGAGTGGATGATAATTATAAATAAGGATTTAGATATAATAAAATGTTTGACATAGTTTGATATCCGGAATTATTCTAAAATCCCTTGGCAGTTATGTAAAATATTAAAAAATTACTATAAACGTACTGCATTAAAACAACTGACAGGAAGATTTAATATAACATATATATAAAACATATTTAGTAGTGCTTAATATTGTAACTTAGCTTCACAGCAATATCCCCAAAGTATGAATAACATTTATATAAGATGGATGGATAAAATCAGAAAGCAAAAAAGATTGGTTAAATTAAATTAGAAATGAATAATGTTCAATGGATATATATGAAAACTAGTGATAATGCCAAAATAGTGAGCAGAATATCTTGGTTTAAAAAAAAAAATCTGACTTGCTTCATTTAAAGTCAAATCTTCCATAAGAATTAATTACTTCAGTTAATCACTTTATTTTATAAACTATGATAATTCTGTCACTGAAATATTATAAATTCGATATAACATTAATACTGCTTCTTATGCAGAAAATATTAGGAATACTAAATAAAATCTTAATGCATTATCTGATATTGAATCCTCTTTCCAAAACACAAACATTGCATTCCCCATTATTTATAACAAGTATTCACCATAACACTTAATTTTGTTGTTGAAAAAAAAAAGAAGACTTTTGAGTTGCCTCATTTAGAAATTTTAGAAAAAATATTTGTGAAGTCTCAATTATCAGTGTAACTAACTACTAATTTTTTTTACACAGATTGACTGTATCTTGTAAATCTTCATGCAAATCAATCTATAATTCAAATCTTTGTCCTGATTTAAAATGAAAGTAAGATAAAAAAAATAATGGAGATACACAATATGATTTATTTAGGTATAAATGAATAAATATATCATCCATATCTTTTTCAATACAGTAATAGATATATAAAACGTTCATTTGTTTGAGATATTAATTTGTATTTCTGTGAATAAATATTTATTTTTCTGAAGGCAAGATGATTTTATCATTATTTTATTTGCTTAATTTCCATATTTGCATCTATTATTTAAAGACAAATCTTTTAAAGCTAGCCAATTATAAGATAAAGTGTAGTGAACAATCTAGAAAAAATAATTTAGAAAAATTGCTTAAAATATGGATTACTGATCAAAGTAGCTATTTAAAAAAAGTATCTTTAATTTTTCTAAATTGTTACAAATTTAAATATTTTTATAAATATGTATTATTATTTTTTTAAAGGTTAAAAATAAATTGTATTCTCTTAATAAAATATATGCATACAGGTAAACATAATTCTATGTAGTAACATATGCAAATATATATATATATTGTCATTATATATATATATCATATTAACACAATATTTGGACATCATATAGCATAAAAAACCTTTTTTTCTTTTACAAATGAAACACCACGAAGAAAGAAAGAAATGTATGACAGACAAAAAAATCTAATATTTAGGTTTTAAAGAATTAGCTTATGGCAGGGGTCCCCAACCCTATGCTCGCGGGCACCATGGCGCCCGCTGCGATCCAAACACAGTAAAAAATTATTTATCTGATACAAATAAATTTAATTTTTAAAATTTCTTATAAATTATTATATTATATTGTAATCAAATTGTAGGGCATACTATACTTTTACAGCGTAAAAATATAAACGTTAATTATATGTTAAAATTTTATTTTTGAAATAAATATTTTTTTGTAAATTATGTGTATTATTAACAATATCCAACTATAAATTTACATTGAAAAAATAAATGGTGCCTGCCACCTGGTAGGTATCATAGAATGTGCTCTTAAGTGCAAAAAGGTTGGGGACCCCTGGCTTATGGTAACCAATTGATTTAAATATTGATGCCCAACTTGCTTAAGATTAATAATTACATTTACAAAAAAATTAAGAAACAAACCAACTAGAAACAACAATGATCAGAAATCAATATCTATTTGAGAAAGCGAAATTATAAAAAATTATAAAAAAAAAACTACAGAAGAATAATTTATTACAAATATTGATATATATTTCTGAGTACTCTTAATATTTATCAAAAAAAAAATCTGCTTTGAGTATCACATGTGGAACACTTAAGATCGTCCAGTGTCTAAAGGTTTATAATGATGGCATTTTATTTGTAATTATATGTTGGATTATTTCCATCATCTAGTTGAATTGTTAAAATTCATAAACTATAATCCAACTTGAATTTAATATTCACATATCTAAAAGGTGCCACTTCAATTCCCATTCTATCTATCAGTAATCAGGTGAGCAACTCTTAAAGAAGAGAAAAATACTCCACTCAAAATGTTGTGTTTCATATTATGTTATTATTAATATCTGAATATATTTTGGAAAAGTATAAATAAAATCTGTATTTTTTATAAAATATGTAACAATTCAACTAGATAATAGAAATAATCCATCACATAATTTATATTAAAAATCATTAGCATGAATATATAACTGGGTCAAATCATTATTTGCAAATTTTCTAATTAATAAAATGATTATATGTCTGGCAAAATCAAAAGAATTTTATAATCTGACTGCCTTCTCCCAACTGTGAAACATGGAAATTGTTATTTGGAAATATTTATCAATTCCCCATGGATCATTCCTGAATAAATGAAGGTCAATATCCTCCACTGCCAATTCTCAAAGAACTTGCAGCTTGTCCTCATTAGAAATGATAATATTCTTGTAGACACTGAAGTAATTCTATCTCACCCTAAATATAAACAGTTCCTAATGCAAATGATAGTCCTCATCAGTGATGTTTATTCTGGTGATTATACTCTCCAATCAATTTTGACATTATTTTCACATTAATACTGAAATTTTTCTTTTCTTTTAATCATCATTTAACATGAACTGCCATGTTAATGTTCAGATATATCGAAAGAACAGAAACAAAAATATCTTCATTCATTTTTAAGTAAGATGGAATTCACTTCCAGAAAGTTCTATGAGAAATTCCAAAGGCAAAGTTTCCAGGGATAATATGAATAGTAACCAATCTGAATTGAACACACCCACTATAATGATAAAACGATTTTCTTTATTTCAAATTTGGATTTGACTTCTTTATTAGATAATTAGATTTATAGAGCATATTGTTTACAATACTGTCACATTTGCTCTTGTGATGATTTTTAAAACTAATTTTTTGGTTCAATTTTTGAAATGTGGAAACCTACTCAGAAACATAGCTGAGTTTTGTCAAAGAATAATAGAGATGTTTCAATTACAATCATTCCACGATAGATTAATTTTCTTATGAGTATGATTTAACTATAGTTAAAATTATCACATTTTAAAAATTACTTTTAGAAGATTATCATTTTATAATGAAACTGCATACAAAGTTTAAAAAAGTATGTCTTCATGTAAAAACGCATATAATACAGTACAATATGAAAATAAAGAAGGAAATTTTATGAGGATGTGATTTTATTTCCAAACAAATATATCTCCCTTTTCTTGTTCTCATCAGATAGATTGGAAATTAACTTATTTTTCTGTATAAATTATGAAATAATGGTATTACCATCGATTGTGTAAATAACTGTAGCTTCAGAAATGGATGTCTTGAATGATGATAACTAATAGACTAATTCATAAATATTCTCCAATACTGTAGTTTTCTTTTAAAATATCCTATAGAATAATCCCTCAAATGGTTTTACATATCAATAAAACAATATTAATCCTTTTATTTTCTATACAACTTGACTTTTAATCTTCATCCTTTTAATCAATAATTCCTCTGATAAATCTCTTCAGTTATCTTTTCATTAAAAGAAACTTAAGTGTTCAAAAAAAAAAAAAAAAAGAGATCAATAATATTATTAAGAAAATTTTTAACTTAAATTATGAATAAAAAAAAAAATACATGCATTAATTTTATTTAAAAAATTACATTAAAATGTGAAACTGAATCTTAATTTTCATTTTTAAATAACTGTTTCTATTTTTTTGCCGAGTACAAAAACCAAAAATATTATATGAAATCTTTGTAAAGATAATTTATAAAATCCATAAATCTCATGGTGTGTAATAAATGAGCCGTACGTAAGGTCAATTTGGCATGGAGTGTAGAGCTTTTTCCAGATAATTGAGAATTTCTCAAATAAACCCAAGTAGCCAATCCAATAAATCCTATCAGAAATAAATTAAATTCTATCAAAAAGCAGATTCCATGGATAAAATCAACTTTCTTTAAGTATTTTATTATTATTATTTTACTTTACTCTTTAAATAGTTGTAATTATTTCATTTCTCATACTACCAACCAAATTTTTTTCTCTTCTATTTCTTGAAGTACACAATCAATCCAATTCACAACTTACCCAATAATCAATTTTCAGTTATTCTTTCAAATATATCTCGTTCATTCTCCTCCAAATTCATGTTTCTAAAGCCTTCAATCACCCCCCCCATTATCCACATTTTTACATCATATAAACAAAGCTATAGACCATACAAAATATTTAACACTTCACTGAATCACAGTATATCTTTCTCCTAATCCAGTTTAACTACTGGAATTCTCACTCAAATTTTTTGAATGTTACTTCCATCACTAGTTAACTAACCAATTTACCAAATATATAAAGCCACTAATATTAATTTTTTCCTTCATCTGTATAAAGCTATGATTATGGTGAACTTCACTGAAAATGCACCCAGTTTTAGGCTATAAAGAAGAAAAAAACCATTTTGTATGATCAAACATATGCAAATGTGAATAAAGACACTAACTACATTTCCGATGCATACTCTTTAATCATTTTATGTCACCACCTATTTCTTTACAAAATTTAATTTTTTTTTTCATTCTAAGCTTTCCACAACCTTCACCATTTTGTAAACTGATCCTCAATATTCGTAAGTAATATCATATCAATAGCAAATCTGATAACATGAATTTTATTATACTCAATATTAATTCTAACCTCATTAAAATAAATCTAACCAGAAGACTGATAACTTTGCATTGCAACCTTTTTATTATGTCCTTTCTGTAAAAATAATGTTATAAACATTTTTCAAATCATATACAAAATTTCCTAATTAGCATTTTTCCTTTGAATCTGTATCTTTCCTTTCAATACTTCTAATAAAATAACTAATATTAACTTCTTTCTCTCCCCGTGACTCTCAGCAAGTTTTCACCTCTCCAATTGCATCTCTTATGCTTCTATCTTTTCTAAGAGAGCTTTTAAAGACATTTGACAGGATATTAAGAATATGCAAAATCCACACATTACATTAAATTATATTTTTTTAAATAAAATCATAATAACTAAAAGGAAATCTACTGATAATATTCTCAAATCATAATAAAGTTATAGATATCAATTTTTAAGATTGTGATATCTAATATTACAAAATTCATAGTTCAAAAAAAGTATTAAATAAAAAAAAAAATCTAATTCACAGTGCAACTATTACACTGCAATCATAAACTATCATAAAAAAAAAAAGATGCTGCTATCTGTACAAGCAAGTATACTTAAAATTTAAGAATTTAATATCAATTAGGCAATGTTCTTTTGCACTTTATTATCATCAATTTCATCACAAAAAGAATAAAGAAAGATAATACATTTCATTTTATTCACATATATACATAACTAGATTTGTATACAGTTCAGTATATATATCCACATATAAATGAGCTCTTTCTCTCTATTTCAATTTATTATAACTGCATTATTGTATTCTATTTTTTACCAATTATTTTTGTTAAAGTTTTAATTTGTATAGCTGTTAAATTAAAGTGTATCATACGTATGTACATACAAATTAAAAACGTTTACAGTGTTATGTATAGACGAGTGTCAAAAACATATTACATAGTATTCACTATCATCTACAGATTTCAATATCACCAATAAGATTTGCAAGCAAAATGTGTGATATGGATGTCTCAAATTCTATCAAATCTTTTTTTTCACATAATATTTATTTATTACCTGAGTTTTGCTAATTTTCATCTTAATTAAAACATTTACAACTTTCCTTTTCATTATTTCACAACTTAATTTCATTCTTATTTATTTTTTTTTCAATTAACATAGATAAAATCTTGTTACTTCTATTGTACAAATTAATGATCCCACTCCCCCCCAATCTTTTTTATGCACTTATTTTATTAATAATTTTCCATTTCTATTTTCAATCACTATTTCATTATTATAGTTTTGCTTTTCTCATTCAACATTGTCAACAAATGAGGATCTATTTTTAGCTGAAAAACAGTGAAAATCACAGGCAATGTGGATTGATAATCGATTGTAATAATATGACGCAACTCTTCACACTTGAGGGAAGTGTTAAACAGTTATTGTGCAGAACTCATATTTTCTTAAGATTTATTTATATTTATTATCCCAATTCATAACTAGGATTAGTAATATGAAAACAATGACAATGAATAGATCTGTAGATTAACCAAAAACTGAGACAAGGATACATAAAGCAGTTAATTTAAAGAGGTAGTTATATAAGTCATATATTAGTGATCACAGTAAACCTTTATACATACTAAAGTTGAAATTATTATAAATTGAAGAGGATTTTGTAAATATCTTCAGTGTCTGAAATTGATAAAAAAATAAACAATGTTAAAAATGTATTTACAAACTAAGATTAGGAAACATCATATAATATAAAAATTGAAATTATTGCATAAAATAATTGGCAAACTAAGATACATGAACAAATATACTATTTTTTTACTTGATGACAGGCTTAAGCATGATGAAAAAAACAACTGAAACTCAAAGCAGATTGATTTTTTTTTTTTTAAATTATAGCATTCTTTCAAACACTAGACAAAGTTTCAAAATATTTTTTGTAAAATATTGATATCGTCACGATTTAATCTATAATAAATATCAAAGGATTGTAAATATAAAAAGAAATCAAGGCATTAAACAGGAAATTATTCTTCTTATTAAAAAAAAAATGTTAATTAAAAAAAAAAGTCCTAGTTATTGAAATTTTTTAATAAATAAATGAAAAAAAAAAACACATTGTGTGTGGATAATGTACAATTTATAAGTCTCCTAAACATTAAAAAATCATTCCCTGGCTTGATATGTAAAATTATTTAAAATAAGATGATAGGATTTTGAATTCTGTTGCCTAAAACAGTCTATAAATATAATTAATGGAATGATTTAGAATTCTAGTAATCAACTTATAAACAATTAATAGCAATAGTTAATCTGGAAAAAAAAAAATAGAAAATTGGATCAAGTCCAATTTATACTATATATAAAAAAAGCTATTAAATAAAATATTGGACATTAGTAATTACAAAAAAAAAAAAAAAAAGACAAACACATACACAAACATAAAAAAATACATTTATAAGTTGAATTATTTTAATTAAATAAAAAATATCAGCATTTGTTAAAATGATGCTTGAAAATGGTAACAGGTGAAAATAGGCATTCCCAACGAGGACAATACAATCACAAAGCAGAGAAATCACCGTCACCACAAACAAGCGGTGCAATATAGGCAATAGGCTAAAACACATCTTCAAAGCGGCACATGAAGCTGCTAATATCTAACCAATGAAGTCTTATTCTAAATCAGTTCATATCCATAGTTTACAGTTAATTTATGTCTATAAATTAGTTAAAAGGATATGATAAAACGTATTAGGATAAAACTTCTTAAAAAAAAAAAAACAGAAAAAAAAAATAAAACAAAACAAAACAAAAATACACCTTTCGTAATAGTTCAGGGTCCTCTGCAGTTTCTTCCACAACAACTTCTTCAGTGGTCCCATCAGGTTTGGTAATTCTAGTAGTCTTGATCACTTTAGTTGTGGTGATAACAGTTCCTGAAAGATCATGTGATAACACTTCTGAATGACTATTATCAGTTGAGGTAATTTCACCAGGATTTACATTAGATTTATAACCATAAATGTAAGAAGCAGGTCCAGGAGTGGGCATTTTTTTAACTTTTTCTTCATCTTCTGTAGAGGGAATATATGTGAAGCCATACTTTGTTGTACTAGCTGGTGCTTCAGATACTTCCCGAGTCGTCACAATGTCTTCTGTGATTGGCTGAGGACTGATATATGAAAACCCAATAGGTTTAACAGAAGCTATTTTGTCATCACTTTCTGATTTAGATTTTGCATCAGTAATCTCTTCTCCTTTATCATCTTTATTAGTTTTTTCATCTCCAGAGTCTTCCTTTTCAGTGGAACTTTTTTTATCCTTTTTAGACAAAGGAGAAAATGTTCTTTTCTTTTTTTTCTTTTCTTTTTTTGCCTCATCTTCTTTTTCTTCATCAACACTCTTTTCTTTTTTTTTTTCTTTCTTATCTTTCTTTTTTTCTTTCTTTTTTTTATCTTTCACCTTTTCACTTTCAATATTCACATTACTTTCTTCTTTTATAATTATTTCTTTTATCTCTTTATTTTCAACCTCTATTTTTTCATCAGGGCTACTAGTATCCAACTGACTATCTTCTATTTTATCAGATTTATTTTCTTCCAAAGAAATTTCTAAAGATTTATCTTTCTTTTTATCTTTTTTTTCCTTTTTTTTCTTTTCTTTTTTTTCTTCTTTGGAGTGTTTTTCTTTCTTTTCTTTTTTCTCTTTTTTTTCTTCTTTGGTTGGACTTAACTCTTTATCCTCTTTTTCTGGAGATTTATCTTCTTTCTCAAAAGATTCTTCCTTGGGACTCTGTGCTTCAGCAGGAGATTCCTTGGACTCTTTCACTTTTTTATCCTTCTTTTCTTTTTTATCATCTTTGGAAAAACTTTTAAAAAGAAAAGAGAATTTCTTTTTTTCTCCTTTTGTTTTTGGTGTAGATTCATCTTTTGGGGATGTGGGTGACTGAATGTCACTTTCCGTCAAAGAGGTTTCAAGATCAGTTTCTTCTTTTTGTGAAGGGGAACTAAGGGATTCTTTTGCTGCAGCCTCTTCTTCAGATGTCAAAGATAAACCTTTTACTAATTTATTATCATTGTCAATATGGGTTTCATCTTGATCAAATTTAGTGGTCACAGTTACACTAGAAATTATCTCTTCCTTCTTTAAATTGGACTTATCCAGACTGGAAATAGTTTCTGCGTTGGTGGGTTTGGTAGGTGTGGAGTGAATCCACTTCTAAATATGAATGCAACAGCAAATCAAAACTCAGACCACAAAAATAAAGAAAGAAAGAAATAAAATAAATAAATAAAAGGCAAAAAAAAAAAAAAAAATGCCACCAGACTAATTTAAGCTGCCGCTAAACTAAGATTTTGAAGCGCACAATTTGAAAAACTACTCACCAAAAAAAATAAAATAAAAATAATAATGAATCAATAAAATAAAATGACAATTGAACTTACATCTTCTTCTGTGGTAGTGACAGGTTTCTTTTCTGGTGCATATTGCTCAATTTCTTTTTTCTTCTCTTCTATCTCTTTTGCTATTGGTTCAGTCTGTTTTTTACTAACAACTGTAGTAACACCTGTAATGGTATGAGCCATCGGCCGAAATTTGCTTTCATCAGGACGGTCTTCTGGAGCCGTGCGTTCTAATGAGTAACCCGGGGCTAAGTATGGCAGTATAAAATTACAAGCATGCTATGCATACAATTTAAACATGCAATTCTAATAACAATATATATATATATTTAATATTTAAACTGTAAAAATATGACTTACCAAGAAAACCTAAAATAATTTTAGGCAACAATTACTTAATGTCCAGATTGTCCTAATAAAAATCTTATTAAAGTTTTAATTAAGACTAAAGTAAAAAAATTGTTTTAATTTTTTTTTTTCTTTTTACATTAAAGTTACCATTGAAATGTATTAAATAATCTGTGCAAATATATTTAAAATCAAACTGAGTGAGTAGGTATTGTATCCTCTTATTTCTGTTCAAACAACATTATGTTTAAGATTCAGTGATATATCTCCAATTTAACTCATTTTAATAATTGCAAATTTATTCAAGAATTTAGAAAAATCCTATTAGATATGTATTATACACCAGAAATAGTTATTTAGTTGAGGACATAATAGTACTATTATTAACAGCTAGCTATACAATAACTAGCAGCAAAATTTTAGTGAGGTTATAAATAAAGAGAGTGGAATATCTTTTACAATGAAAAAATTATCTATTATATAAGAGAAACAGAATATTTAGCATTCACTTAGTTTGTTTAGAACTATTTGGAAATATAACATTATATTGGTAGATAATTAAGTTGTTTATTTACCTCTAAGAGTATAGAAATCTATCATTGTCAAACTTGTTTTGACATGCATTTTATGAAATCTGAGTTGTTTAAATGAGGATAGTGTGAAATCATTCTCCTTGTTTGATAAATAGATGGATTCAAAATTTAGACTATTGAGATATACAAAGACATCATTGTACGAATGAAGATCATGTACAGAAGCAATGCTTATAATTAATATTGCCAGTCACACAATAAATGTGGTAATGTTTTCCATGTTACTACAGGAAACTGCAATTATCTTTATTAGACTTAAATATTTTCTAATTTATAAAATTACAACTGATTAGCAAAATTCTTTGACTGTTACTAAATTAATATAAGCAAAAAAAAAACAAAAAACAAATATAATAAAAAAGTTAATTAAATTTAATTGTTCCTTTAGTTTCTATTCATTTATCTCTCTGATATTCACTCCTAGTAGACAAGCAATATTAAATATTATTTGTTTTAGAATTTTATTTGGCTTTGGGGGGGGGGGGGTCTGTTTACCAATAAAAAATGAGAAACTTCAACACTAATGTTTATAGTACAAAAAGATTTTAAAATAGACTCCATATAAAAAATGCACACTTATTTTAATCATTTTAAAAGATTCAACAATCACAATTTCATGATCAAACAATACTTCAATTATTATTGACTTAATTATTATCCAATAATTTATTTGGATGAGCTTATTGTAGTAGACTGCTGGAGATATTTAATGACGAACCATCATTTAGAAAGAGTATTTCTGATAACAACAGAAAATTAATTTTTACAAAAGACTGCATACACATATTTCAATTATTTGTTTTAAATATTAGCAAATTCTTAAGACAATCCTTAAAATCAAACAGTCGTGATAACTATAAAAACTTATAGGAGATTGATTTTCAGAATAAATATTTTTAAATAAATGGTTTCAAAATATTGTGTGATGATATGTCAATTAATATTTATGATGATTACTTTTTTGATTGCATTAAAAAAAAAAAAAATCATTGAACAATAGTTTTCATCCCATAATTCTATTAGAATGTAAGCAGTTATTGTTTTATTAAATGTGGGCCCAGAAAATTCATCACTTAGATCATAAATGTACTTCATTGAATCATCTCTTTATAATTTCAAATAAAAATAGGCCACTTCGAGGCACTATCAAGTAACATCTAACAAACAAGAATGGATATTATAATCGTTAAACTACAAAATGGATACATGGGAATCAAATTAAGCTGAAGAGTATTAACATATCTTTTTTTAAATGTGTTTTTCTTGGCATGACTTATTATGTTTCATCATTACTTTAAAATGATATTTTAATTATCTTGTAATAATGAATTCATTTTAAAATAATAAACTAATAAATTAAAAAAATTATAAATGTTTTTTTTTTATTCTGTTTTTATTAATGCAGTTTTCTTTATTTTATTATTAATAAAGCTGTGCTTGAACCCTGTTTGATTTTATATAGCTGTTGTGCAACTACTGAAAGTGACTCTGAATCCTGATAATTGACAAACTGTGATGACATTTGAATATATTAGACATTTCGTTAAGAGAAAAAATAGTTTTAGATTAGGATGACTCAGCAAAAAGTTGGAAGAAAGTTAGCTAAACAAAGCCCAGAGCAAATAGAAGCACAATATTTTTTTAAGTTGAGTATGAAAGAGAACTTTAGAGGGGAGAGCATGAAATAAGCTAGCTATTATTTCTGAACTAACTACAATTACTGATTTTTTTGAGATTTTAAGAAATGTATAAAAGAAAAAACTAAGAAAAG
Source organism: Epiperipatus broadwayi (assembly GCA_028023455.1). Classification (NCBI taxonomy): domain Eukaryota; kingdom Metazoa; phylum Onychophora; class Udeonychophora; order Euonychophora; family Peripatidae; genus Epiperipatus; species Epiperipatus broadwayi. The sequence goes on from JAQFVV010006254.1 coordinate 1,903,259, forward strand.
AGTTAATTATTATATATATATTAAAAAATCATAAATCAAAGATTGACTGGATGTATGTGACTATTTTAAATTAAATATAAAGCCAAAAGAATCTGATAGCTGAAACGATTTTTGTTATTTCTTATGACTCTGTTTATTCCATATAAGTGTCAAGATTATCTGATGCACTGATGATAATTAGTTATGATAAATCCAATTGAAGAATAGTATTTCAATCCTTTGGTGACAAGTAAATCTTGTCCAAAATAGCTAACTTCTGTTTCTCTTTAAATCAGGCAAAAATATACATAGATATAAAAAGCATTAGTAAAAAAAAAAAAAAAATTGCAATAAAAATTGGACTGATTATTATTTTTCTTTTAATATATATGTATGTTAGTTAAAATAATCTATTTGTAAAAAAAGATTTAAGCAGCTGAAGTTTAAATTAAGTAAAAGATTATGCAAATGTTTATTATATACAAAAGAAATATCCTGTAAATTAAAAAAAAAAAAGCTTTGTATTACCTTTGTTAATAAAGTATGTTATTATGAAAGCAATTAAGATACCTTGATATTAACTATCACCAGTTCTTTTTTTTTTTTTTAAATTATTACTTCTAGATAATTCTTTAATTTAATTTCAATTCTCTAAAAAATTTTCAAAGTTAAAACATTACCTTTTTGTTCATTTTTCAAACTCTTTATAATTTTTATTCACACTTCTAGAGAGTGGGTATGAACAAATCAATACTACTATAGTTACTTATGTATATGAATATCAATTTTTTCTCCTTTTGATTTTTACTAATGAGTCGAAAACACTTGTCGATGTATAATTGTATTTTAACACAAAACACCTGTTCTGAATTTGATAAGATTAACCCTTATATAATAAACACACACACACACATATATATTATTCACTATTTTATTTCACATGTCAACAGTGAGTAAACAATGGATTATTCACAGTAAAGAGGAATACATTACAAACATTATTTATTATTTCTACTATTGATCATATCATAAATGAACTGACATATAAAAATAACTGTGTATAAAAATATTATATATATATAAATACACACACAAATAAAAGTTGACCTGTCAACACAGAATGTAGTCTATCCAGTAAGCTTGATATTACAATTGAATGAAACCGACTAAGATGACCAATATGAAGAAAATAAATACTTACAATAATGATCCATGAAAAATCAAAAATGAAGATCTACAATGAAAACTGAAATATGCTCTAAATGACATTAATATTTTTAGAAAGTGATAGTGGGATGAAGAAAATGATGCTGCATTAAAGCACAGCAGAATGACTATAACCTGCAACATGCATAATGGAAAAGTTAAAATAGCAGTTTATGTTAGATAAATCTATAAAAAAAATGAATAGAGAGAATGTAAGACTCTTACATTTGCACTAGAAATTCTCAAAAATAACATTTTTACATGTATTCATAAAAATAAGCTCAGAATAATAATCTAGAAATAAAAAAGATCAAAGATTAGTAATAATTAATCAAAGTGATGTCTGGATTTGAACATTTTTAAGAAGAAAATAAAATTATTGAAAATAGTGTATAAATGAAAAAGCAAGAAAGAAATCAATGAGGCTTGAACAGAAATGCAAAAAACGACTATGATTAGCAATAAGAAAAAGAATCCTAAACAAAATACTAGTACAAAAAAAAACACACACACACACACACTATTGGCTAAAAGCATTGTCTTAAATTCAAGTTTAGTAAAAAAACTAAAAATTATTTTCTATTGTTTAAAAATGTAAGACTGATTTAAAAAAAAAAAAAAAACGGAAAAAAAACTCCTCTTAAAATTAAGTCAGAAGATATAATTAAAACCAAGAATAAAATATTGGATAAAAAAATATTTGTACATATATAGAGTTAAGAAATGATTCAAACCATTGGCCAATATGTATGTAAAAAAATAATCTGTCAATCAGAAATGCTTCTAAAATATATATATATGGTGAGAACAATGATGCTGCTAATAATATAGAATAACATAGTGCTGCATCTAGTAAAATATGTAGTAGCAATCTTAAAGCAGAGATATCCAAAATAATCTCATATTACCATTAGAAGACTATTTAAAAGATGTATCAAAGGACTAATAGATGCTGTTAAGTAAATCATTCAGAAGAAATAGATAAGCATTATATTTTTTATTATATGAATTGAAAAAACAATGTGCTGCTAATTTTTTTAACTATATTATGAAATATAAGTTTTTTTTAAATAATAAAATTAAAAAAAAAACCTTTTAAGAATTAAAAAAAAACTGTGACAAGAATCAAATCATAGCATGTATAAGCAGTGAGATATACTTGCTGTAAATGAAACCAAGTTTGAATCATGAATATATGTAATGGAATTAGTAATGTACATGAATCTACATCTTCAAAAAAAAAAAAAAAAATCAGATAAGTTGGGATTTAAATGATGTGACAGTTGCAATGCTTTAAACACATAGAAAGTAAAATAAATCTTTAAAGCAATGACTAAAGAAAGATAATGATGGTCATAAAATTTTTTTTACAATATGTTTAAAAAAAAAATAAAGATATATATCTTAAGAAAAGCAGCTGCATTGTTAAAGTGTCTCATTTATTAATTTGTCATTGGGGAAAGAAAGGGGGTGCATTTAGATTCCTAATTTATTTCAAATTTTTAAAAAGAGTTAAAACATTATCCTTTCCAAACTCTGTTTATTATTTGAAATGATAGCCATCATCTTTTATTAAAAAAAAAAACACTTACTGATTGCATGGTTTATGTGAAATAGATAACCAGTGAACTAATAATGAGATGAAATCATTTTTGCCAATTATAAGTCAATATTATTTTTCTTAATATCTTAGGTTATAAAACACTGAAGAAAATTTTAAACTAAATTCTTTCTGAAAATCAAAGATCAAACAGATACAAATTGATCAGAAACTTCAAAAATTGGAATTAAATAAATTAACTATTAAACTTAAAAATTAATAAAATGAAATAAAACTGCATATTAAAACCTAGTAATCTTTCTTACTTTGTATCCATATGAATCAGATTTCCCCTCCTCCTAATATACCATACCAATGCAAACAAAATTATATATGTAATAATTCTTAATAGAAATTGATAACTATCAAAAAATCAAATTCAAATTTTATTATAATTCTTTTTTTTTTTATTATTAGCAATGATTTTCCAATGTTACTAAAAAGATTCTATTTTACATATGATAATTTAAAGTAATGATTCCATCCTTTAATAATGTATGAACTATTTTTTTTGATATTAAAAAACTTCAAAGAAACTTGACAATATATTATTTAAATTCGAATATGAAGATTCTGATATATTATACTATACTCAAATAACAATTAAAAAAAATTTATTTATAGACTTTTAAACAGAAAAATAACTAAAAAGCAACATGTAATTCACTGACAATTAACAATCGTCAGATTGAACACTAATGAAATGAAACACTTTAGGTACTTGTTAATACTAAAAATCCCTTTTAAACAGTAATTGTTAAAACATGTTTTTAAAATATTAATATTAATTCATTTTTAACTCCATAAAAATCATTTTATCCAAAATCCAGAATAAATATAATTTACTTAAAAATTCACAACAAAAAATAACCTACCTCCATCCATACTACGAGACGTGCCTCGTTTGCTCAAAGTGCGCTCAAAATAAGGTGAGGGTCGATCTATCAATGCACTGGCCATACGAGTTTGATACTGTGTTCTGCCCGAATAACGAAACTTGGACCCAAATCGAGGAAAAAACATGGAGTTTTTTTGTGGTGGTTCAGGCTGTATTAATCTGAAATATAATTATTACTTACAAAAACTTTCTTCTTAAAAACTTGAAAACCAAATTAAAGGTAATAAGTGGAATTGCATATTTTAAAAATGAAGGTTAAAAGTATTATCAAATAATAATGTTATTATCAATAAATGCAATGTAATAAATATTTTCTAAGAAAGTAAAATAAAAATAAAGGAAGTAAGAGTTTCTAATGTAGTTATCAGATGCAAAAAATGGAATATTTTTTGAATAACTTCTAACTTATTAAAAAATAAAACACAGTATTATAGTCACTTAATAACTCATTTCACTGAATTACCTGGAAGTCATTTTAATACAAAATAATATATATATAATCCACTAATATGTTGATAGAGAAAGCGTATGTAAAAAATAAAATTGTCATATAGTTGTACAAATATCAACACAACAAATTACCTAAAAAATGTATGATGCTCAACACAAACTTTCCACAAGCGTTTAGCTGCTCGGTGATTGGCTAGTTTAAAGCCTATTGTACTTTCAAATTGTTCAAACTAAAAATAAAATGAAAAAAAAATTATTATATATATATATAGATAATAAAATGAAACAATGTTTTAAAAAATCAATACTTTGAAATAAAATGATTTTAGAAATAATACTTTGTCATTGTGTTGGATAACATAACATGTAATATTTTGTAATTTTCAGAGAAATGTTTGTAGAAGTAGTCCTAGATTCTTCCAATTTATCCATATCATCATTATAAATGACTTTTATAGGAAGCCCAACTATTTGTAACTCTATGTATAATAATAAATTTACTAAAATAAAAATTAACAAAAAATAATATAGAAATAAGAAAAGTTACATTATAAAAATTTCTAAATTATATTTCGATGGAATAATGAGTAAAGATAGTTTGCAAAGACAAAGATGTATTTTAATATTAAAAAATTTGACAACACCAATCAAATGTTGTATAAATTAAAAAAAAATACAAAACAAACTAGGTAGATAGCAATTAATATTTAATAAAATATTTATTGTATAAGAGCTAGTAAATGACAAACAGTCTGGAAGAAATTAATATTTAACAGTTTTACTGTGTAGTACTCTTTCTCTTTGAGAACATATTTTATTTTGCTTTCTAATAATTCTTGTTATCAGATTTTATTAATCATGTCTAACATGCAAAGATATATATAGATAAATATATATAAACAGAATAAATATATGGGCCATGTTGTATTCCGAGTCATAGCCTAATAATTGGTCACCATTTATAATAAAATAAATATAATAAACTAAGGAAGAATAATCTTAATTTAATAATGCCCGTGAATTATAGCGTAATTTGTAACAAAATAAAAATAATAAACTAAACTAAAATGAATATCAATCAATGAATAATAATCTAGCACTTAAGTTAATAAAATGATAATAATCTTTGTAATAACCTCATACATTTCAATAGCATTTAAAACAAATAAAAAACAAAACATTACTTCAAACTACTCTAAATAGAAATATTATTTGCAATAGATCAAAGATAAAGCAATAAAATTAAATATCACTGTCTTATAAATAATAACAAATGCCTATAATATAGATCCCTTATAATAGCATGAAAATAATAAATAATTACACATATATACTTTAATATTCCTTAATAATACAAACTTGTATCAAAAGTCAAATATTATTTCTATTTATATTTAAATGAAATGGTTTATAGAGTGATGAAATAATAATCTTATTATGCCCTAAAAGTAAGTTTACAATAACAATGATATTTAACAAAATATATAACTCAATAATTGATTTCTAATTACAACTAAATAAAAGTACTGCTAACTCATCCTTATTATTTCACTAATATCAATAGTATTCTTATTAATTAAGTCAATTATAATAAGATTAAATATTTAATAATAATATAAAATCAATTAACCCAATGTATCTTTACATTTTTACCAACTTAATATATTATAAAATAAAATCATTCTATTAAATAACTCTTAAGTTTTCAATATCCAATCATAACAATATATAAACTAAATGCTTATCTTATTCCAACAATTGACAAATCACATCCAATTACTCTTCAGTTTATTAAAGCTAAGTTATTAAAACTTTAGACTATAACTGTCAAAGCATATGAAAGATTGTTAGATTTATTATAGTCAAATATTAATATTAAAATTTAATATTTAAACTAAATTTACAATCCATAGTATTAAAGCAAATTATTCTAATTTGTAACGGAATAAAATATCTTACTATTACCAGCTTTATAACAATCTTTATGGCTGTATACTAACTTAATGTAATATTTATTTTAATCAATATTAAAATATGTGAACTTTTGATTGCAATCAGCCATTACTCAACTTCAATAATTATCATATTAGCACCCTTATTCATCATCAAATCAATTCATATATAATTTCTATTTTAGTTCATCTATTACTTGTTACTAACAAAATAATTACAATAAGCTTTCAATTACTTATTAAATATTTAAAAATGTCAAATCAGTTAATTTATTACTACATACAATCTATACCTAATCAGATAATAAGCATTAAATTCAATAAAAAGAAAATATGTAATTACACTTTCTTACCCATCCAGTGTTTTTGATATCCTAAATTATTTTTATAACTGTTTCTAATGAATTATGTGGCATAATCAATTAATGAATAACATCTCATCCAAATACGATTAACCAATAAATTTGCAATTGTAAAATTGAATGACAGCCAAGCAAGTTTGTTTTAAATTAATTCAAAGTTTATTAACAAATTGATATAAATTAAATCAATATATATATATATATGGCAAATAAGCATTTAAAATATGTGCATATAATCTGATTATGCTTTAAGCAATATGTTTTCAATTGACATTAACTTCATATTTACATAGGTGATTGCATCTCAATCTCCACGCATTAGATAATAAATACAAACATATATGTTTATGTAACACTAAAGAAACAAAATTGTAAAACATTTATACTTTCCGAAATATAAGAGAATTCAAGATATATCTTCTTTCTATACTTTATATAAAAATATAGTTAATCGAAATATTAAAATATATATATACAAAAATGAATTTACTTATTTATTAAGAACAAAAAAATACTTTTAACAATATAATCTTTTTAATTTCCTATTATAAGTGATATACCCAAAGTTAATTTATAATCAATCAATTAAAAAAAAAGAATATTTTAAATTAAAATAATAATTACTATGGTGCAAGATAAAAATTCAAACTTAGAAAGACATAACTCTTGTATTTAGGTATGTAAATAGATCACTACTTAAACTAAAATTATACTAATATTTCTATCAATAAATATTATACATTTTAAATGAAGAGAAAAAAAATATAGCAATAATAATGATAAATATAAGCAAACGACCTGAGTAATAGTCTTTAAATATATCACTTCAAAAATAGTACCACAGTTCTAATATTTATTTTTTTATTTTTAATCGTGATCTGATATTTTGTTATTCCAGAGAAAATAGAAATATTATGAAAAGCTATAAGATATGATGTACATTTTGTCAATTCCATTATTTCTAAATATCCAAATTATCTGTTCATTCAGCAGATATTTGATCTATATAGGGTTATAAGTGTGCAAACACTAATTTATATATATATAGCGATGCAATGTAGATATCCTTTCATTTAGCAAGTCATCAATTCAGAAAACATTACAAGTGAGCAGCTGCTAGTTTCATCTATGATAGTCGTATGGAAATTGAACCAATTGTTATCCCATGTATAAATAATATATCAAGCTTATAAAATTATATCAATAGGGGAGCATAAATGTTGTGTACATTTTTCTGTTATTAACATTTAGAGCTCATTATTGAAAAGTAGATAATATCCATTTTTAAAGTGAAGAAACATTCTGATGGTTTTGAAATGCTAAGAATTAATTTTCATATTTTAATAAATCATCATCTCTCACAAATTCAATGACCCTGGCCAATCAATGGATGAGCATTATTGCTTTCAGCCCATCATTCTATCCATTTCACAATCATATACTTTTAAAAATAAAAAAATCATAATAAAAGGAACTTAAATTTGCTTCTGTTGAAACCAAAGTAGAGAGAGAGAGCTAGTTTTTTCTCTTTAGTTCTATTTATAACTTTTTCCAGTGGCATCATAGTAACTATAGCAATATCTTTCATTCACTCTTTAGTCAATTCTAGCCAGCATTCAATAAACAAAAATCTTATTGTACAACAAAGAAAATAAATACTATAGAATTATTATATACAACAAACATTTATGTTTCATAATACATTCTCACTATACTACACTGGAAATATATTTTCATATATATTTTTTCAGTACAGTACCATATAAATAAAATAAATATATTTGAGACATTTAGTTGTATTGTTTGAAATTTATTATCGTGAATGCAGTAATGAAAATACATATAATGACAAAAGAACAATAATTTTATCAAAAACTACATGCTATAAATTTATTATTCACATATTCATTTTAAAATGAATTAAGTCAATTCACAATCTTATACAATGCACAATTAATAATAAACAATTTTTTTTTATATCAATATTATCATTGTCATATCAATACAGTTCAATGCTTTACAGATTATGATATTAATCATCAAAATCAAACAAAAAATAATTTATGACAGACATTTTACCACATACTGAAATTCATCTCAAACTTCAGTAGGTCAATAGATACAATATATATAATTAGATATAAACTCAGGGAGTTTTTAACTGATTATTAAAAAAAAAAAAATGAAGCAGTCAAAAATTAACTGTTAATTAATGACATAACTTTTTACAATTTTTTCAATTCTTGAATAGTATGAGAGAGTGATTATTAATAATGATTAAGATTTGGTTAAACAGTTCATATAACACCTATTAGTTAAGGCAATGTACAGGATGAAAAATTTAGTCTTAGAAATTACTTCTACATTCAAAATGACATCATATTGTGAATTTTCCAAAAAGCTTAAACATTTAGCAAAATTTCTTTTTGAAGAGAGGATGAATTGATTTATTAGAATGCTAAAATTATTATTTTTTTGCTAATAGAAATCTGATCATAAAATAGTTCCTTTTTTTATTCTTAAATTTGATATTTTATTTTCAATTTCCATACAATTTTAATGACAATGAAAACAATCTTAATTTTTTATATAAGAAAGACAGATTTATAATTCAATCATTATGTATTACTATAACTATCTTCTTATTTGTATTTTATATAACATTTTTCTACATTATGATATCTAATAATGAAAACCATTTTTAGAAGTAGTTAATTAATAGTTATGCTGCACAAATTTCTTTTTTAAAAATGGCAAACATATAAAGAATAAGATGTTTATGTGTTAGCCATTAAAGTTACTTTTGAACTGGTGAAAATTTTTGATCAGCTAAAATAGTGGCATGTGACATTATGTCGATCAAAACATTTAATTTTAGACATTTTTAAAATTAATTGAGTTCAAATAAATAAATATAAATTTAAAACAGTCCCCCAAAAATCCACATATATGTAGATACAGGTATCTAATGTAAAATAGCATTCAAGAATTCCTGTTTAGAATCCTAAATTATATAATATTATGAAACCCAATTTTGTAATTGTTTATTAAAAAATTGCTTCTCTCTGGATAGTGATATAAGCTTTCAAAAAGTATCTATTATCCTATGATTTCAGAAATAAGAGATTTGTGTTTACCTTGTCAAACAAAACACAAAATCATTAACAAATTATTTTTTCAAATTAAATGATCCTAGGAAGATTACTAATTAATTGTTAAGAATGTTTTTATTTTTATTCAAACTTATAAATATGCTGCATCATAAAGACAACACACTTATTAATAAACAATGAAGAAGTATTAAGAAATAAAAACAAAAAAATTTCTAAAAAATTCATTTGCAAAACCAACAAGCATAAAAATATCATGTAAATCATGCTAAAAAACAGAAACTGCAAATGAAATATAATCTATGAACTAACAAGCCGATGATTGAAGTAGTATTAAAAAAAAAAAAAAATTAATTATAAAAAAACTTAAACACTGAGAAAGAGAATTAGATGAAAGTGATTACTGATAAAATTTAAAAAAAAAATTAGATAAGTTTATAAAAAAACAGAATATAAGTTTTGTGATATATAGTAAGAGACATAAAAATTGGTATAAAAAAATCAATTTGGAAGGAACTTGCTATATTAATAGTACTATTTTTGGCAAAATTATTACTTTACAAACTAACATCATATTGTTAAGCAAACTATTATTTATTTATTTTTCCATTTCTTGATCATGCTTTGGAAATAATAAATATGCAATTCAGAATATCATTTTACTCTTTTTTTTTATTGAATATAATAAAATTGATTATTCATAACAAATAATATAATACAATAAATTAGAAAATACTATTGCATAAGCAGCAAGGACAAGTTCAAGATTTAAAAAAATATATATTTCTAAATAAAATTATTATTTTTTTCATTTCAGAAGCAATTAAAAAAGATAGATATAACTGAAAGCTACAAAAAAAAGAAGAAGATATATTTCACATAGACTTAAGCCAGGCACTTGACAAAGTTAGACTAATACTAATGTTGTTAAAAAGAAGAAGAAATTTAAAGTTTAATATGCAAATATTAATATATTTTCTCTGACAATAAACACTGAATGAAGATAGAATTAGATTAAGTAATACTGAAGATATTTGAAAGAATAATATTGTTTAATAGATTTCAGTAATATGATAATATTAATAGAAATCTGAACTAATCAAAGGATTAATATTTAGGTAGATACATGAATGTGTTTAATTTAGGAGAATCAAGCAAATCTTGGATAATTAAATTATATATATATTAAAGGGACAGACGGTTTTGCTCTGCTTTTAGATTTATACAATTCTATATACCAATGTATAAGGATTTAAACTCTGTGGTTAATGGTGTTAGAAATATCCACATTGGCTATTTTTTGACCGAGAATCTAACTAATCATGGTCAGACTGGGTATCCAGCCATATGTCCTAACTATCATTCCCATCAAACATGACTAAGTACAGAGAGGATCTATCCCTTGCCACTAAAGATATTATTTATTTATTTAAAATATATCTGCCAAACTGCAGATTAGGGCATCATCCCTAAAATAAAAACATCTGTAGGTCAGATTCCAATCCCTCCTAGCTTCTTAGATGTTAGCCTCTTCATTTACCCATTATTAGCTCAAAAGAAAAATATGGCAATGTATAACAGAGTTTGTGTGTAAGGTTCAGAATGAGAAAACAAATGAACAATTAAGATAAAGTAATATGGATATAATAAATCAAAAATTTATTTACAGTAATTACACTTCTTATACGATACTTAGGAATAAATTCGACACATAAAAATTACATATATATATATTTAAGTGGGTATGTATTCATATTGAAGAAAATTCATATAACTAGACTGAATTCAAATTATGAGCTCCGATATGCTTATGTCCAATATAAAGCAATCATATAATTATTATTACACCTGGATCTCGTTTTATGCGGATTATTTTAATGCGATTTTGAAGTTATGCGATTCATATTTCTTCTTAATATCTTTCATATTTCACTATATTTATTAGATATCAAGAAATTTAAATTATTAATAACTTATTTTGACTTGATATACTTTTTTTTTCAAAAATATAATGTTATATTAGCAGCTAACGTGAATATGGCCTGAAGCTGTATTTAGAATCTTAGCTTCTATGTAAATAACCTACTTATACTAATGAGTAAATAATAATAATAGATTATACTTACGTATAAAAATATCGCAATAAATATTCAAAAATCTTAAATTTTTAAAACGTATTTTATTAGATATAACAGAAACAATTTTGTAGATTGTTAAAACAAATAACGAAGATTTTACTGATTTTTTAAACTGAAAATAATTTTTCTAATGATAATGTATAATATTGTGATCTCATTTTTTAAAATATGGAAACAGAAAACCATTAACACAGCACAAGACTGAAAGTGGCGCTAGTTGTACATCACATCACGAATCTGATTTCTTATCAGTTCACAAACGAACGCATATTGTCAAATAGCAATAATGATTAAAATATATATGAAAAAATCTAAAATTAAATACTATAGTTAATGTGAATTTTAAAGTAATTTTTCCTTATTGCTTTGCTTTTATACAATTTCTGAAAATTACTGGAACACACCCCCCATTTTTCAAGGTAAGTTAAGTCTATTTTTGTGCGATTTCTTTTGTGCGCATTTTCTGAAGAACCTATCTACCACATAAAACGAGACCCAGGTGTATTTGATTATAGCTTTAATAACACAAATAAAGATTAGCAAAATATCAATCGATAAACAGATAAATACAAATTATAATAAATATGAATAATTGAATAAGAAATTAATTGTAAATTCTAATTGCTTTAGCAATATGAAAAAAAGATTACATTAAGAAGAGAGAAAAAAATTTAAATACATATTTAAGGAAAAACAAAATGCTAAAATTATTTAGAATATATTAATTTTAATATTTGCTATAAATATTATTACGATTTTTCTTTTATAAAGGCCTTTTATTTTAAATAAAAATTTATCTTATCATAGCATCAGAATTCTGATTTTATACTTTAATCCTATTAAAAATATAGGTTCAAACCCTTTTGAATACAACATTGATTTATAAATTAATCACTGTCAGAAAAGTTCAGGGTTTCATTTGTTGTACTTTTCTTGATGTCTTCTCCAGGTAGAATGATGATATGACTGGATTATGGATAAGTTACTAGTTCTAGATCCTTAATGGTTGGTGCATGTAGGAATGAAACACTTTTAAAATTGGCATCTGCAAGGCTAGTGTATTAATAAAGTTTTTCACTACAGCATAATGAGATTTTCAGCTATTGCATGCTTTTCCATATTAACTGCATTAATATTTCACAAGTTTAGCTCTGTTATTCTGATGAGCTAATTATCTGGAATGTTGTTAAACAGTTTTCATTGAATGAGTAATCAAAAGTCGTTGATTATGACAATATTATACGGAAAGCTTTCTATTTAAGAACAACAACTAAAAAACTGGTATCTCTTACAAATTTTTTTATGCAAATGCTATTGAAGATTATATGTAATAAATCTGGATATTTTTATCTATTATTACTAATTAATTTAAAAAAATAAAAAAATTACATTCTTTTTCTTTTTTAAAAAAAATCTCTTGCTGATATAAATAAGAATGCAATAAATAAATTGCTTGCAACTTTTAGAAAATAAAAAATTAATTCTAACTTAGGTACTTTTGCTCATAAATTGAACCCTTAAAAGATTTCTTTCTTTCTTACTTTTTTATATACCTATTTTAGTATGTAGGTGAAAAGCTTGTAAAGTCAGAGTAACTTTATTTTAAATGGAACGAGGTCTAAACCCATACATTATATAAAGTATGTATGAATGAATAAAAAATAAAATTCATCTACTGCCTGACAAATAAAAATAGAGAAAGAATTATGGGGGAAAAAATAAGAGGAAAACAAAATTATTATGCAATCTTAAATAAGAGGGCAAAGTATGATGATTGTCTGACAAAAAGATCAGCCATGGACTGAATTTTTTAAAACCTAACTTTAGTATAAAAGGCAGAATGAATTCATAGATCTTTATTTACTTGATAATAGTGTCAATGTCTTTTAAAGTAGTATTTCTCAACCTTTTGCTCTCTGAGAACTGCTTACATTCCAGAAAAAATTTCTACAGACCAGTAACATAATTAAAATAAATTATCTTGATTTTTTTTTTATCCAAGATGTTATATATATATATATTTCTGGTTCAATTCCTGAAATGCATGCTGTTTTTTTTATTTACTTATCATTGACATAATGTCCTTGTTAATACAAAAAACTCCTCAAGTATATAGTCTATTATTTTTCATACAATAAAATTATAAAATTTACAGAATTATAAGCACAAGAAATATTGATTACCCATAAAAATTACATTTATAAAATCACAAACTATATAACTATTATAAAGATAATATAATCAATACAATTTTTCTTATTTTTTAAATTAAAAAATATTTATGTATGTGTTTTACATTTGCAATCATTACATTCACTTATATATAAATATAGTATAATTCATTTTAATTTTTGGGAATATTAGGATGAGATTAAATGTTTAAAGAACACCAATGTTCAGGAAAATTAACATTTATCTACCTTAAACATTTAAGTGCACATGATACTAAAAATTAAAACTATTATACTGTATACCTGCAAAATCTTTGCTTCAACATATATATAATAAAATGATATACAATACCTCTCCAGGTCTTATTTTAATATAGAAATTATTCCTCTTGTAAGAGATTTTCAAAATCTTTGGCCAAGCAAAGCGATTAATTCTTAGTCGATCCCTATAGACCAGTAATCCGCTAGCACAAACACCGAGCATTATGTCTACTCCTTCAGAATCCTATAATAGATTATTCAATGTTCAAATTTATATAGTGGGTACAAATTATTAAAATCATAATTATCCTATTAAAATTTTAATATTATGAAACAAGTTTTGCTAGAGAATCAATTTTATTCTTATTGTCATAAGCAAAGCAAGTTTATTATCATATATATCCAAATAGATGGTGTTATTTGCATAATTCATTATAACTATTTGATCATCTCTATTAAATATTGCATGTATTTCTTCTCCTTTAAAAAAATTATTAAATTGCAAATGTAAAAAAATAGTATTGAGATATCTAAAAGAATTGAAAGGATAGAAAATAAATAAACATGATACCATGATGTTAAGCATAAGCAAATCAATTTACATTCATGACATTTTTCTTTTACAATTTAAATTGTAAATCAAATTAAAAATGACAAACTTTATAGAAAAGACTCTTTCATAAAAAATAATAATTTAAAGACTCTTTAATACCATAATACAAAATATATCATTCTATGCAGGATTCTTTTTTTTTTACTGCTCCATAAAATTTATTTTATTTTTTAAAATTAAACCATTATTTTTCAAAAATTGCTTTTACCAAAATGAAATAAAAATTTTATTATTTATTTATTTATACAAAATCTAAATTTTCGATTCTTCCTAAATTATACTGCAATATTTTTTTAAAAATTGAAACCTTAAAAATTTGTATTATTTTTACTCTTTATAGTTACATATATTAAATTAATAGTATCATAAACACATATATAAAAAACATCTGTCCTATAAACATATATTAAAAACAAGCTATATAGAATGGGCTATTATCCACAATTTTCAGTAGTCCACAAAACTTGGAATCAAATGATTTGAAATTGATAGTCTAACTATATATTAAATAAATTTATTTATGAAAATAATAGTTTTTATAGTTACAACATTCAAATATAGATTTAAAAAAAAAAGATTAAAAAGACATTTTATTTGTTAATATTCATTAGACAAAGAAATAGGTTATAATTTTTCATTTATGTTTTTTTTTTTTAAAAAACAAAAATTAGTTATACTACTATAGCTATTTTCACAATACAAATTAATATTAAAAAACAACAACACATCAATAGAAATTCAAATACAATAAGTTTGAAATGAAATTACCATACAAATTAATATTATTTTAATAATATACATTTAATTTTTTACAGGATAATATATGCATGAGAAAATATACAATAATAGTAATCTTAAAATTTTAACCCCCCCCCCCTTATATCATAAACACAGACATAAAATGAAAAGATTCCATACATCAACATGTAGCTTCTAAGCAATATGTGTAATAATAAAACAATGTAACAGAAAAAAGTTATTATCAAAATAAAAGAAGCGATCCCATTCCTCCTTCAATTATTATGAAAAAATCTCTGCATACCACATAAAATTGATCAAGCATTAAATGAAAGATATACACTCTACATTTCTGGGAAGTACAGATCTATTATTTTCAATTTATCATATAATGTTTAGTTAAACTTGAATATAATCATTCTGTTTCAATCTTATGATAGACTATATACCATTATTCATACTTGATTTCACAAAAAGTTTAGAAGCTGTCATCCAAATTTTAGCGTTTAAAATTTTTGTTTTATTGTTTCAGAAGAGAAAATTCTTTTGAATTATCTAATTCTGTTTATTTTTTAGTTATTTCTAGAATTTTTATTATTCTTTTTTAGCAATATTAACATCATTAAAGAATAATTATTAAAATGTTTTTGATTTTCTTCCATTATAGACATTCTTAATAAAATAAAATGAAGTTGGCTTTCAATGCTTCAACTGAGAATATAAGTATTTTTATCAAAATAAGTAATAATATCCATTTTAATTAGAAGAAGAACTGTCTTATATTAAATGGGATATTATTGGACTTTGTGAAGTTAGAAGAAAGGATGAAGAGACAACTGATTTAAAAAGTGTATAAAGACACAAATATTGGAAATACAAGTGGAGTAGGATTCATTACAAATAAAAAGTGGAAAAACAACATTGTGGAGATTGATGGTGTATTGGACAGAGTGGCAAAATTAGTTATACAATTTAATAGCAGATACCAAATGCAGATAATTCAGGTTTATGCCCCAGCAAGTTCTCATAGTGATGAAGTAATAGAAGATTTTTATATGGATGTACAAAAGGCTTTTGATCAGAGTAAACAACATTTTAAAATTGTTATGGGAGACTTTAATGCTAGAATTGGTAAACAAATTAAAGATGAAAGTGCTATACGTAATTTTGGTTATGCTAATAGAAATGAGAAAGGACATAGACTTGTGGAATTTGCAGAAAAAGAAAAACTTTATATTATGAATTCTTTTTTTTGAGAAAAATGTTAAAAGGAAATGGACATGGAAGCATTCAAATGAAGGTACAGCAGAATTGGATTATATTTTGACTAACAGAAAAAACATATTTCAAGATTGTAATGCCTTTAATAAATTTAACACAGGAAGTGATCATCGATTAGTAAGATGTAAGATATGTATTAATGCAAAACTAGAGACAAAAATTATTAAGAAAAATAATATTTACAGTTGATATTCCGAATCTTCAGAATCATTTTAATGAATTTAAATTAGAACTTACAAATCGGTTTCAAGTATTAGTAGATTTTGAACATGATTCAGATTTGAATGAAATTAATATGAAAATAACTGATACACTTTTAAAAACTGCAACAAAGATAGCTGGTAGAAAAAAGCAGTAACTGATCAATAAAATTTCTACTGAGACTAGAGAATTTATGAAGAAAAGAAAGAATATGAAGATATACAAAAATGATGCGGAAAATAGTTGAAAATGATATAAAAAAGTATAACCGTGAACTAACAAGGAAAGCTGTAGAAGAGAATAAAAGTCTCAAGAAAAACCAACATTTTGGTATTGGTAGGAAATTTATATCTGCAATAAGAAAAAAAGATGGAATTATTACTAAAAAGAGAGATGACATTATGAAATGAATAGAAGACTTTTATCAAGAATTATATAGTAATAAAAAACAAGTATCACCTATATCTATTATATCTTCCTAATTGCCCAGAATTTTAAATGAAGAAGTGAGACATGCAATTAAATTTATGAAGAAAGAAAAGGCTCAGGTAATGATGGAATTATAATTGATCTATTAAAAGAAGCAGGTGAAAAAATAGAAACATTTTTAGCAAAGTTATATACCAAATGACTAAATGATAAAAATGGACCAGATGATTGGAAGAATGCAGTATTCTATTTAACAAAGGTGATAAAGAAGATATTAGAAATTACAGACCTATCAGCCCTTTATCAGTTTTATACAAAATTTTTATCAAAGTAATTACAACTCGCCTACAGAAAATATTGGATTTCCACCAACCAAGAGAACAAGCTGAATTTAAAAGTGGTTTTAGTATAGTAGATCATACATATACAGACATTGAGAGAAGTTATAGAAAGGACAAATGAATATAAGTTGCCGTTATGTTTTGGATTTGTAGATTATGAAAAGGCATTTGATTCTATAAACATTTCTTCAGTGATTAAAGCATTGGATCATCAAGGTATAGATCCAGGATATTGTCATATTTTAAAGAATATTTATAAAAATGCAGCAGCAACGTTTAGATCACACAATGATACTAGGAAAGTCAACATTGCGAAGGGTGTAAGACAAGTTGACTCCATATCTCCAAAACTTTTTACAGCAATGCTGCAAGGAGTACTTTGTGATTAAAATGGAAAACTAAAGGAGTGAAAGTAAATGGAGATTATTTAAGTCATTTAGATTTTGCAGATGATGTAGTTGTTTTTGCAAATAATGCTTTAGAGCTGCAGGAAATGTTGCAGAGTTATCAGATGAAAGTAGGAAAGTAGGGGTAAAGATAAATGTTAAAAAGACTAAAGTAATGTTTTCTCAAAATATAAAAATAAAGATTGATTATGATGAGTTAGAAGAAGTTAACAGCTACAAATACCTTGGTCACATTATTAATACAGATGGAAACATAATGGATGAAATTAATCATAGAATTAAACTTGGTTGGAGTGCAATGTGTTCACCAGTTCTTACTTATGGATCTGAGACTTGGAGACTTAATAGAAGAGCAATACAGAGACTTCAGACCACTCAAAGAAGTATGGAGAGATGCATGTTGGGAGTAACAAGAAGAAATTGAAAATACAATATATGGGTAAGAGAACAAACAGGTGTTACTGATCTTATTGAAAAAATTAAAAGACTGAAGTGGAGTTGGGCTGTATATATTGCTAGAAGAGATGATAATAGACGGACAATTGAAATCTTAAACTGGATTCCAAGAGATTGTAAAAGACCGAGAAAGAGACCATACGTGAGATGGATGGATAAAATAAGAAAATGTGCAGGGGTGATGTGGAGAGGAGAAGCTAAAGATCGGAGAAGATGGATTGAACTTGGAGAGACCATTCTGCAATGGATCGATAATGGTTGATGATGATGATCCATTTTAAAGACGTTAACACAAAAGCAGTAAAAAAAAAAAAATAATTCAAACAATAGACATACATTCTTCAATTAGATAAAAAACGAAACAAAAAAAAAATACCTTAGCTTGATGCAAATCTACTCCATACATAGCAAGTTTTTTTGCATTTTCTAAATAATGAAGATCGGCTTCTGAAGGTGTTTGACCTCTAAAATATATATATAAAAAAAGTCATGCCTATAAAAATGCACATATAAATAACATACCCAAAATTTACTAAATCAAATTATTTGGAATTCAAAAAATTTTTTCACACTCATAAAATATTTTTAGCATCCGAATGAAATATTAGTGTAATTCAAATCAGAATTAGTAAACTATAGAATAAAATCTTTTGCCTTTATTTTTATATAATTTCCTCTTCCAGTCACATGATAACAATTTCTTTATGCTTACACAAGCTGTTAAAACAGTATCAAACATATTTTCACACTATAGTGCCATCTGGTGTAAACTCAAATAATTGATAGATGCACTAGAGCTTACATTAGGAGTCACTAATATACGGAAAACATTTTCTCCCTTCCAATTAATAAAAAGCACTTTACTGCCATCTAGAATAATCTAGATCAATCAGTGATTACCAGATGCCTATTTAATTCCTATCCTTAATATTTGAACCTGATCCTCGGACTGCTTTTGTCTTTATCAATGAAGCCTGGAATTGAAAGTTGTAAGAAATTCATATAAGCATTCAGCAAACACCTTTAATTCTCTGTTACTCATCAAACTAAAAACTTAAAAGTCAAATTAGCTAAGATTCTGAACCCAAATTAATCTGTTTGAACATTTATACAGATCTGAAACCAGTTTGGCAGCTATAAATCACAAGCCTCCTGATAAAAACAAAAGCCATAAACTGATGTAAAAAACACAAAGGTAGCAATTATATATGCATCTGGGAATCATTGATTACTCTAGCTGATACTGCTTGTTTTATTGGTTCAACTGGATCTTTGATGATTTTTGCTATAGCCCTAACCAGAAGAAATAACATCTTTTAGCTAATGAAGAACTGAAAATATAGTTACTGAACTGGTTTCAGATTTGCATAACTGTTCAAGCAGATTGATTTGAGTTCAAATTCTTAGGCTGATTTGCATTTCAAGTTTTAAGCTTGATATATAAAATGAATTACATAAAGGTGATTGCTGAATGTATATATGCATTTCTTCTAACTTTGAATCTCAAGCTTCACAGATAAAGGCAAAAGCCAAAAAGCCGAAACTGAATTGGAGATAAGAATTCAAATACTATGGATAGGAATTATATATATATCTTCAGGTGATCACAAATTACTTTAGCTCACACTAAATGGCAGTTAAGAGAAAACTATTTACTTGATTAAAAAAATGAATGATTAAAGTTGATTTTATTATCATTTGCAGTAAAATTTTTATCCATGAAATATTCTTTTATATTTGGAAACAACAAAAGACATATATATTCTTAGGGAATATTTCTAAAAAGGCTTAACAAACCCTAATATAAACATTTGTGTTGAAATCACTGGAAAATTTTTTGCAAATCTTCAATTTTTTTTTTTTCTATTAAAATAAATATTAATCTAATGCATTCTCTAAATTTGCAATTTCTTTCTATATATCTCTTGATGTTTTTAATCCAAACTGTTTTTCAGTTTATAATCAGTTTTGTAAGCTGATTCTCAATTTCTCTTTTGTAGTGAAACCATAAATAAGGTTTAAAAAAAAATCACTTGCATAATATTACTCTATAAAAAACCCAACTAGTTATTCATTAGAAGGTCTTTAAGTCATGATTAATCATTAAAAGTTATAATCTGAAGAAGGCTTCATAGTAAACAAAACTGGTATCAAATAAACACTAATTAATAACAAAGCAAAAACATTAAAGTCATAGTAAATGATACATCTTGGGCTGTGTGGGGTTCATTAAAATTATTTTAAGAATCAATAATTGCAAAAATAAACGCAATATCACATAACTATATGCTGATTTATAATGTTTCCAAAATCAATACTCTTCATCCTAACAATGGACAACAGATGATATAGTGCTATAGCATAACCAGTAATTGGTTTGAGGATTACTATAGCATTAGACCATCTATGTTCATTGATTATTCAAGCTTACAGTAAATAGTTCTAGAGTACAACGAAGAATACTATTCTTGAAATGAGAATCTTTTTTACATTCCTGTGATTATAGAAAATACATACTGTTATCACAAATTAGGATGTAATTTTATTCTATTCTATTGAAATTTATTATATTACAAACTTCATTCATATAAATAAATTTCAACAGAATAAAACATGTTGCTAAAATGAAATTCTGGTTAAAAAACCTACTATATACAATCATATAAGTAAATGGTTAATTTTAATTGCATTCCACATAAGTTAATTTTTGCTAGATATTGACTTTTAGAATAATTTTAGTGATGCTTTTGTGCAAATTCATTTGCTTATTACAAAGTGTGCTTGAATTATATGCCAAGCTGATTGCTACATTTTTCTTTATAATGCTACAAAGTGTATTATTTCCATATGCATTATCTTCTTTATTATTTTATTCAATCATTTTAATGTTACCATACATAAGATACAATTTGTTTATCTGATCAAACTCATTTAATATCTGGAAACATATAAAATGTCTACAAGTAATAATGTAAGAATAAGAGCACTTATAACTTACTTGTGAGTCTTATGCAGCTCAGTAATTTTTTCCTCCAATTCATGAGTCTGAGTTGGAGCAAATTTAAATTCTTGTAAATAATCATTTCCATGTTCCTCAGGGTCAAAATCCCCTAATTCTGACTGTACAAGATAAGATCCCAAGAGTGCGTGGGTGACAAATGAGCAAGGTAACCTGAAAATACCCAGCATAACTCAGTGATTGATAATTTTCATTGGAAATTCAGTATTAAAAAAAAAAAACCCAGCAACTTACTTTCCTGAAAGAATGTCATTCCTAATTTGCAAACATAACTGATACCTTAAAAAAAACAAAAAAAAAAAAACAAGAATATATATGCATACTTACTCTTTGTGAAAATATTTGACAAACACTCATATAAAAGTCATAATTCAAAAAACAACAATAATTACAAAATAAATAACAACAACAAAAAAAACAATCAATAAAGAATATATAAAAAAAGACCAATCCTTAAATATGAAAAGCAACAACAACAATAAAAAAAGAAATTCTCTTTTTGTGTGAGTTTATGCATCAACAAAATGAATTTAAAAATGAAGATAAATAGAAAGACAAAACTAGATATGAAAATAGATCTTTCAGCTATTTGTAAAAAAAAAAAAAAAGAAGAAGAAATATCATTATCCAGTGGTAAAAAAAAAAAAAAAAAGTTACAGACAAATTATTTTTTTCAGAGTTACATTATACAAGTTAAATTCATATCATATATTTCTTTAAAAAAAAAAAAAAAGCAGCTCTCCTCTTAAATGCCTTTAGGGTAAGCTAGAGCAATCAATAATTATTAGACACACATATATATATTCCTCTCTTTATTATTTGAATCCTACTCTCAGACTTGTTTCTGGCTTAAGACTTTATCAATGAAGACTGAGATTCAATGAGTACTTTAGCTTACATTAGTTGGCAGTTAAGTGGAGAACTGCTTTTGTCTTACTGTGCTGTGTTTGATAATTTTGTGCCATATTTCTAACCGGGATGATAAGGTGCCTACAGTTAATAAAAAACTAAAGACATTAAACATAGTTGGTCAACTGGTTTCAGATCTATATAACTGTACAGGCAGGTTGACTTAAGTTCAAAACTATAGAGATTTTTTTTCTCTTCTCATGTGTCATAGCATCAGCTGGGAAGCGAACCCAAGACAACTGCTTGTAAAGCAGCCATCACTGACCTCTCGACCACCAATGCTTGACAAACTGTAGATATTTGAATTTCAAATGTTAAGTTCATAGCTAAAATGGAATTAAAAGGCTTGCTGAATGCATTTTTTCCAACTTTAAATTCCAGGATGCATTGATAAAGGCTGAAACAAGAAACTGATCTGAAGATGGGGAAGTCAAATACTAAGGATAGGAATTTTAAATGCATCTGGTAATCACTGATTACTCTAGTTTACACTAGATGGCAGTAAACTTAAAAGAATGGGTGTTTAGTTTTTTTATTTATATATATATAAATGATTATTCTACAAAAAAAAATTTGAATGGCTGAATCAATGTGAAACTATTATTATTATTATTTTTTGATGCTATCTGGATATAATTTTTTAGTGTAAAGAAACTATGTGATAAAATTTATAGTTTTTATTTGATAAATACTCAATCCAATCTTTGCATTACAGTTTTCTTATAAATCCTATAATTGTACTCTTCAACCTCTAATATTACTATATTTAAAAAAATGTCAGTTAGGTAATAATGTGTTAAATGACCTATTATTATTCATGGAAATTACAATTCTGATATCCCAAACCCTGAAAATTTTGTAATTGACATTTGAATTCAAAAAGCAGAATGAATTTACAAAATTTCGTTATAAATATAGGGGAATTGAACACAGACTTTCAAGCACCCTTCAACTATCAACACTATCTCATACTACTGATACACATGACCATACACATGTAGAAAAGATCAATAATCACAACGTATTTTGTGCTAAACCAGCATCATCACTTGGTCTAGATTATCATCTCCCACACACACATATATATATATAATCAGTGCTTAGCATGTATTTTGTGCTAAACCAGCACCCATCAGTGGTCTAGATTATCATCTCCCCCCCACACATATATATATAATCAGTGCTTAGCATATATTAAAAGAGCAAATCTTCATACTTTAATGAAAAGGCTTCAATCTACTCCAGCCCACAACTCTTCAGCCATCCATTCTACTGAAATCTGATGATGGAAAGTCCAAATCCCATGCTGATGCCAATATTACTGCCAAACCCATGTTGATCTTAAATCACTCTGACCCCTTATTCATTTAAATTCATAAAAGAGGAATGGGCAGGATGCAGGCTTAATGTGTAAGATTTAAAATATAGGCATTCTTCATATACCTGGAACTTAATTGTAAATATAGGAGATTTGAACACAGAATTTCAAGCACCCTTCAACTATCCACACTATCTCCTACTACTAATATTTGTTTTAAACAAACTTCATATAAAATATATATAAAAAAAGCAAAATGCACATTAAAAAGTTTTATAATATTATAATAACTTGTATAAAATCAATACAGTAATTAAAAAATATATAAATGCTATGCATACACAAGATCCAAGTAAAAAAAACCCTTAATTTTTATTATTATTATTAAATACAACTTTATATAAAAAAAATTGTTAATACAAACAGTTTTTTAACAATGGTACTGCTTTAAAAATGAAATAACTAGAGTAAAGATGCCATATCCAGTATCTCAAAACTCACTTTATTCTCTTACATAAGAAATACAAAAAATTAAAAATTAGTCAAAAAAACAAAAAACAAAAAACAACAGACTCTTTTCTCCTGGACTAATTTTCAATTTTTCTAATTCACATAACCACTATTCAGCTAAAAATCATAAAAATTCATATCCTATCATAAATAAATGTTCTGCTCTTTGCACAGGCAAACTACGTTTGTAATTATGGTATTAATTTAATATCAATTAATATTTTATCTTTTGCATTTTATCATCAATTTCCATCATAAATGAAATAGAAAAAAAAAATATCTAACTTTATTTTTGCTAATCTTATACTACACATAAATAATTTTTAAACATATTATACATAATGTTAAAATTATTTTGAATTCTTGTTTATTTTCTTCTAAATTTTGATTCAACTTTCATAAAATACAAATACTGTATTATAATTTGTATTATTTAAATACACGAATAGTATATGTACTTAAGTTAGATATAATTAGAGGGGATTTGAACCCAGATTTTCAAGCTCCATTCAGTCATTTACTCCATCTTACACAACTGATGCACATGACCACATACAGTGAAAAATATAAAAGATCTCCAATATATGTATTTCATGATGAACCAGAATTCATCAGTTGATCCGGATCATCATCTCCCACACATATATACAACCAATGCTCGGTTTATATTAAGATAGTAATTATGGCCAGGTTTCAATTTTCACCACTTTTCAGCCATCCATATTGAAAATTTAATAATGGCACGTTCAAAGCCCTTGTTTGTCAATTTTGTTATCATATCCATGTTGATCATAAATCATTCTGAGCCCTCATATGTAGGAGTTTAAGACCATTTAAATACACAGAAGAGGGTTGGGCAGAATATAGGCCTGAATCTGTAATATTTAAATACTAGTATATTTACGTAAGCTAGATGTAATTAGAGGGGATTTGAACCCAGACTTTTAAGCTCCCTTCTCCAATATACGTATTTTGTGGTAAGCCAGCTACTCATCAATTGACCAGCTCATCATCTCCCACATATATATATATAATCAGTACTTGGTTTATAATAAGTAAGCAATTGATGAGTGCTGGTTCAACCCGAAATAAGTATATTGAACATCATTTATCTTTTTCACATGTATGTTGTGTATTGGTTGTATGAAATGAAGTAGATGATTGAAGGATGCTTGAAAGTCTGGATTCAAATCCCCTCTTATTATATCTAGCTTAAGTATATATACCTATACTTGGCATTTAAATATTGGCAGATTCAGCCTGTATTCTGCCCAGCCCTCCTTGTATTTAAATGGTCTTAAGGTCCTACATATGAGGGATCAGAATAATTTATGCTTAACATGGGTATGACAACAAAATTGGAAACAAGGGTTTTGAATATGTCATCATTAGATTTTCAATGATATGGATGGCTGAAAAGTTGGAGAATGGAGAAGATTAAAATCAGTCCATTAAAGTTTGAAGATTTGTTACCTTAATATAAACCAAGCATTGATTATATATATATGTGTGAAAGATGATGATCCGGACAAACTGATGCATGCGGATTCAAAACAAAATATGTATACTAATTTATTTTTTTCATATTATGTGGCCATGTGTATTACTTATATAAGATGGAGTGGATGACTGAAGGGAGCTTGAAAGTTTGGATTCAAATTCCCTCTAATTGTACTATAATTTGTTAAAAATCTTTTTTATTAAATAATAAAAATTCAGGAATAATAATAAAACATAATCCTAAAAGTTTGGTACTAATACGTATAATACACTCCACCGCTTGATGGCACTAGTTTTTGCCCAACTCTCACCAATTTAATCAAATTAATTTCCGGAATGACCACGTGGCCTCATCTATGATCCAATTGTATTGAAATCACATGAATATTCATGTTTGAACATGTTTAAGCACATGTGTAAATTTTAAGCTGATAGAGCTAGCTATTAGCTAGCTATTGTGAAGATGACAAATATCCATGCAAATATTTTGGTGTAAAATTGGATGGTCAAAATTTTGAGCAACACATTAATATCAAATTTTTGTATGAAAATTATTAAATGTGTTACTGAAACATTATAACTTTTGCAAGTGGCATATGGTAAAGATGCTATGAAGAAATCAATTGTGTTTGAGCAGCATAAAAAGTTCAAAAATGGGCAAGAGGATGTGGTGGATGACCCCAGAAGCAGACAGTCAAAAACAACAAATACTAATATTAATATTAACAAAGTGTGAGATGCAACACAATCTGACAGATGATTAAGCATGAGATTGATAACTGAAGATATTGGAAATACTAATTTCAAATAAAGAATTGGGCACGAGAAAGATTTCTGTGAAGTTTGTGCCAAGTCATGGTACACTCATTGTGAGAGACTTTCTGGCCAAAAAAACAATTACACAACTAGACTATCCTGCCTATTTACCTCACTTAGCTCCCTATGATTTTTAGTTATTTCCAAAATGAAAACCTGTGCTGAAAGGACAAAGATTTTTTACTATAATGTCATTTTAATCAGTGTATATCTAGATGCACAAAGAAATTACTTTGAAGGTAACAGTAGCTACTGATGTACACTTCCACATTACATTTTATAATGGTGCACTCTGGGAATAAAATTGTCACACCTCAAACATATGTAAGCATGTATATTTTCTGTGCAGTACTTTATTCATTTAAAATTTTTTGACATTGTAATTTGTATCATAAGATACAAGCATATATACTACAACTAGCATATACATGTTAAAAATATCTATTTACATTTACATACAATATGTGTTGGAAAACTTATATAGTGTTGCTATTACCTATATTTTATGGAGATTTTTAATCAAATGCCATGGACATGGTAGTATCATTGTATAAAAAACTGTTTATCTTTTTCAAATATATTTATTTGAATAAGTGCTATTGATTATATGAATTTACAACTTATGTTAAAATATTTTCCTTTAACTTTAGTTGCAAATAAAAAAGCTTGATTTAAATAAATATTTTATAAAATCTATTTTATATAATTATCTATTTTTCAAAAAATATAAATTTTCATTTAATTTAAGATATAAATTGTTTTGTATATCTTTTTTTTTTTTTTTTACTGATTTGCAGTAAATTATAGAATCTATTAAGTTTAATAATAAAAAAGTATTTATCACAAAGATAATGATATTTATTTGATTCAATAGCAGCTACAGTTTATCAGATTTGCTAACAAAAATTTCTGGAAGAAGAGATCTTAAACTATTTTCTGATACAGCCTCCATTTCTCTATATAGAAAAAAAACCTAAAATTTTTTAGACATATACTTTGATTGAACATTAAATAAATAAAATTTAATGCAATTAAAAAAATTTAAATACACATAAACAAAAATTTAATTTCAATCATAATATATTTACAAAAATAATAATCAAATAATGACTATTTTCTAAGGCCATACCTAGAAAAAAATTAAAAGTTAGTGCATATATAATTTACATTGAATACAAGAAAAACAAATATTTGAATATACACTAAAATTTAAAATGTTTTATTTTTTTAGGATATCTGATATGTACTAAATATCAATTCAGCATAATAATATTAGAAATAATAAGTTGAGAAATTTATCTTCTGGATATGGAAGATAAAAGAACAATCTAACATCACCAATTTTATTTTTTTGAATCTTTGAAAAACGAAATGTAGTCAAAAATTATCTTATATTTACCATCATCTGAAAATTGAAAAAATAAACTGTTAATCAATAAGGTCAGCCAAAATTTTACACAAACTGTGGAAGCAAGAGTGTAGTAAATTTTGTAGCATTTATAGTATAATCTTGTTTACGATACGATTGGACTTATTTCTTTTCAATTTTAATTTTACTGCAATTTATAAACAATTTTCTTAAAGAATTGCAATAAAACAATTAAGATTAAAAATGTTCTCATTATGAGCAACTAAAGTATGATTCACTTGTAATAAAAATAGATATTTCTCATATTTATCATTGATAACTAGAATTAACACTTTTCATTTTTATTAAATCTCTCCGACTTCTACTTGAGATGCATAGTTCCATTTCAAACAAAATGATAAAAAATAACGTGATAGAATATTTGACCTAATTATATATGATTCTGTTATCTGGCAGTGACACTATTTTTTACCTACAGGCTTTTTAAAGTATTTCTTGAAAGGAATATTATTTTACTCCATAGAAAAGAGTCTATAATATGCTAATATTTACTGTATTGAATAAAATTATAAAAAAATTTAAATATACTAACAAATGATTACAAAAAATTAAGCACTGATAAAAAGTGATTTTATTTTTCTGAATAATCTATTCATTAAAATCTTAAGCTCAAAGTCTAACTTTTTTTTAAAAAAATTGGACTTTATAGCACTCAATCAACATATTAACTTCCGTAAATAACAAATTTTGGCTCTCTTCAGAAAGCACAAGTAAGCAATGAGTTCAAAATAGTTAAGTGTAAAATAAAATAAAAACAGTTAAGTCTGTTTTAAGTTAAGCAAGACAAAAATAATTTATAAACTATCAGATGTTAGTATAAATATTCTTATTTAAAAAAAAATATACACCTTGTAATATCTTCTTGCAGTTGGGCGGGATCAGGTGGATAAAATTTAACTTCAAAGCCAAATACCCACGGACCACCTACAAATAACAATTAAAAAATATATACATTTATAAATTTAAATACTTAATCGAATTATAAGTTAATCAAAATAAAAAACTCATTTATATCTAATTTAATTTAATATCAAATTGATTTTCGTTCACATGTGAACCTTTTCAAGATGCCATTTTTAAATTAATCATGTGACAATTTAAATATATATATATATGAGACTATATATTATTAATAATCCAAGATTTCCCATTTAATCCATTAAAAAAAAATCTGTGAATAGCAATTGATAGAGTCCTAATATGCACAAATATTTAAAATAATGAAACAAAGATTGCTATTTGCATCCTTTTTTAAATGAGATTTATTGATTATCTAAAATGACAAAGTAAATATTGATCAATTATGCAAATTAGATATACAAATTAACTAATCCATCAAATTGTTTCCAATCAACAGAAATGCGATAAATAAAAAAAAAGGTTGGTAACGTTACAGTGACATCATATTTGGACAAGTTGTTGTTTGAAATAAATGTGTTGTTAAAACAAAATTAAAAAAAAAAAAACTAGTTTGTTTACAATCTAAAATAATTAATTAATACATGTATTTTTATATATATATAAATAAAAACAGAAATCGGATAATCATAAAAAAGCTTGGCTCGTTAACGTTATAATTATGTGTTTTTTCACATAAACAATACCATCAAGCGATTTGTATGGGCTAAACAACTAGTACTGATTATGCAAACTGTAAAGTTTTATTAAAACTTTTAAATTTTAATTTTATGAGGGTGATTATGCATGACATAATTTGAATGTTGTCTTTGCTGTTTCTCTTAATATTATATTCAAATTGATAGAAGTTAGGAAGTATAGAGAAGTATCAGTAATTCTTGATGATAAATATTCTTAAAACAAAAGTGGGTACTTTTTTGACAGCAGACCACACAGATGTTTGTAAGATCTCTTAACAGATCACATATAAAAAAATATTTTTACTTTCCGATACATGAAGTAATCATAGTAGAAAAAAGTGTTGCAATCATACCGGAAACCAACTTTCTATTTTCAACAAATTTTATGAAATAAAGCTTTAAAAATTCATTTCAGACAATTTTAAAATGATGTCCAATTCATATATATGTATGAGATCAAATTTTGTTCCTACAATAATCTGAGAATGAAACAAAATTTTGTGATGAAATTTTGGTATCATAATCTTTGTGGGCTAATTTAAATATCTATTGTAAAATAATAATATCCCATGCAAGGGAACTTCCAATTTGATAACTCCATTCCAGTTTATAGATAGTTCGAAAGATAATGTAACATGAAAAAAAATTTTTAACTTTTTTTTGTGTGTGGTAAAATCAAAAAAAAAAAAATACTTGTGCACAGATCATGAATGCAAAAATCATCATGGGCTGCATGTGGTTTGTGCATCAGCTTGCCCACTCTTGCTATAGACATCAACAACACTAGAGCTTCTAGGCCATCAAAGAAAAATATTTTAGTTGGCAATGTTCCAAGATAATAACCATTTACTAAAAACAAATTAATTAATGGATGTTTCTGATCTTTGAAAAGATACTTTACTTACAAGTGATGAAGGCAAATCATATATTTCACCAAACAAAAGATCTTCCAATAAAAGTACATATTACAATTCTAGAAATAACTTAAGGACAAAATAAAAGGACTACAAAATTGATATACAAAAAGACATCACTATATTTCAAATTAAAATGAACAAAATAAAATGGTTTATAAATGTATATTACATTTTTAAAAACTATAAAAATTTTAATATAGAAAAAACTATTAATATAACTATTATAATAATGAAGACAAAACAGATTTTAATCCTTCTCCATCATTAAAAAAAAAAAATTGATATCATCTTCCTGTAATTCATTTTCAACTAGAGGATGCTTACTGTTGTTCAAATGTACTTGATACCAAAAAGCATTCAAATTCTTAACAGAAATGAATAATTGAGAGTCAAATGTATACTTGCAGGGAAAACCATGAACCTTTAATGTAAAGAGAGTTGCCCTAATTGTGTCCTTTTAAAAATAAGTACTTATTAAAAATAATTACAGTTTTCATGTAGAATGAATAATTAAGTACTTAATCAGGACTTTAATTCTGGATCTGAGAAAATTTTTCAATTTCTAGATATATAGTATATCATAAATATAATGAATGCCAAATTAATAATAAACTTGGATGTAATGATAATTTCTTAAAAGCTAATGCAATAATAATTGATAAGAAAGTGATTACTTGCTAATCTTAACAAGCTCAAGTTTGATTTAATACAGATAATGGAAAAAAAAATTAATGATGCTCAAATTTTTTTTTTAAAAAAAAAATTCATTTATATTTAATACAAATTGGAAATTAAAAATACCTGTGAATCATAATAAACTACAATAAATCACTACCAATTATAATTTTAAAAACAAATGAAGTTTATGAGGTTATTAAGATAAATATTCATCAACATTTTTCCCCCCAAGATTAAACCATTGAATAATAAAAGAGGAAAAATATATATACATAGAAATGAAAAAGTCAAATATTCTAAAAGCAATTTCATATCTCTTGTAGTTTATCAGCAAATAAATCAAAATCTTGAATCATTGATCCTGAAAACAACATTGGAATATTTCCTTAAAAGAGAATAAATTACCCTTCAGAGATGATTATTTTATTTTCAAGGTCTAATATTTTGTTTAATTTTAGTGGTCAAAGCACAAAAAGAAGTGTATAATGATATATAAACATGTAGAGACAATTTTGGTTCATACAATAAAACAAGATTTGTAATGACAAAAGAATATATTTATTATTGATTGATTAAATTATAAATCAATTTCTTGATGCTAAAACAAAATGTGTAACGTAAATTAATATAAAACAGAAATTGAGAACAATCAAACTAGTACAAGTATTTGACAGTGCACAATTTCTGTTTTATGTTAACTTATGTCACACATTGTTTTAGCATCAAATAATTTGTAAATTCATAATATACAAATAACCTTCACATTCTCACTTTCTTTACAAATCTTGTTTTATTGTATGAACCCAAATTTTCTCTTGTCCTAATTGATTTTTTTTTATCAGAAAAATCACCAGCTGCTTACAATTCTCCTTAATGTTTAAACGATGTTAAGTAAAGATATTTCACTTACATCACTAACATTATTAAAAAAATCTAATAAAGACATACTCCAATTTTAGAACATAAATTTAGACAATTTAAAGTAATGATAGGAACTCTTTAGCACAGAGAACATAATTTTGTTTAATCATTGACCTATTTAAAAACTTTAACAGATTTCTTATATGTTTTTGTCTGTTTAGATCTAAAATAAAATAAATTCATCATATTAATCAAAGATTCTAAAAAATACTAAGACAAAAATTGTCACAATTCATATGTAATGAGAGATGAGGCTTTAATGAAAAAGATATTAATGTTTAACAATATTGAAGACAAAAAAAAAATAAAAACGCTACATATGACTAGAAGATGGAATAAGATAAACATAAAATATATATGAATAAATGGATAGCTTCTGTAAATGAAATCACTATGAATGATTACTGACTTAATGAAACTAACATCAATTCTAATTTTTATTAACTGGAAACATTAAAATAAAACTTGGTTGACTTATAATAATCATAGATATAATATTAATATCATCTATGTTCTTTATTACTTTTACAATGCCTTTTTTCAAGCACGAGTGCATGTGCGGCGCAACTGTTCCCAAAAGCTATTAATACAAAATAGCTAAAAACTAGCCGAGCGCTTTCAAAGGATCTTGCCTTCATAATCATAGCTTGCAAGATCCTTTGAAAGCGCTCGGCTGGTTTATTATTTTTAGTTAGCCATTTTGTATTAATAGCTTTTGGGAACAGTTGCACCGCACATGCACTCGTGCTTGAATACATATATTTCCCAAAAGTAAAAAATTATTTGACTTAATGCCTTTTTTACAACCTAATATGGTATTTTTGATTGTCCCAACAATCTTCTTCAGAACTATAACAAACACAATACAAATAAATGAATATAAATATACATGAACCTTTTATGTATTATACATTTTACTCCTTTTATATTCTATATTTATAAATTAATACCTACTATAATCATATATATATTATTTTTATTTCATTTTTTTATTTTACTCTTATTAATCTTTTAAATATTTAATTCCATTATATCTTTTATATTTTACATGGTTATTTTTCATTGTATTAACATTCAATAAGTATAATTATTTTTTAACCTATAATATTATTTTTTAACATATTTTTATGTATACCTTCTACTTATATCTCCAAATCTTAACTGTAAATTCAAACTTTTAAATTGTGTGATGTGATTTCTCCTTATACGGAGTCAGCTATCTCTCAGTAACTATGCCCAGAAAAACCTGTTAGCCACTTCAATTTCCCTTTCCATTCCCTGCGCTAAGTTTTCCCATATTCTTCTCTAGCCCATTTCCACAACATAAGCTTTGTCAACTCCATGACCTTTGTATCTAAATCCCCCTTATCTTCTGCCAGACACAGCACAAAATCCAATAAGCCACTTTCTTCTGTATATTCACTTTGTTTATATTTAATCTTCCACAATTTCATTATTTGTACCTTTTCTGCTTTCAGGCATTTACATTAAATTAACAGATGCCTAATATTTTCTATGCCTTCCTTACACAACTTGAAGACTAAATCACCCATATTTTCCATTTATGTGTATATTCCTTTGCTGCTAAAGATCCTGTTCGAGCCTTAAACAGTAAACTACTTTCCCTGCTATTATCATAAAATTAATTCGCACCCAATATTCTGTTTACTTCTATATATATTTAAACTCTTTTTACTCTCCATACTAGTTCTCTATCTCACCAACTCCCTATTCTTTATTGATGCATCTATTCTTTTATCCCATTCCTTAATACTATAACATTCAACAATTCCTCTAACACAATCATCCCACCTTTTTTTGTATCAGTATGCTGACATAAATTTTTTATCCAAATCTTCTACATAACACATTTCCTTTCTCACCCATCTTGTTGTCTGTCCTTTATTCATGACCCAATGAAATACTATTTTGGCTATTCTTTTATTATCCATAAACTGCAATCTATCGAACATTTTCATTTTGCTTTTTGCATCTCTCAGATAAAAACTTGACCATACCATTTCTCCTTGAATTGCCTCCTTTGCTGTCCACAAATCTGAATCTAATGCATATCCTCCTACTTAACTTTGTACTTTTTCTAAGTAATCTAATACCCTTTTACTAACACATAATGCATCATTACCATATGTTAACCCTGCTACTACCACTCCCTTTCATACAATTCTAGCTACATCATACTTATTATATGAGAACACTGTTTATTTCTATGTCAACCCCTTTCTTGTCTTTGCTTCGTTTATCAATTTTTTCTCTAACTTATCCAAGCAATAGACAATTCCCAAATAGTTATACCTATTCACCACACCTCTCTGTCTTCTCTTTCCCCAGTATTAATTATCATTACTTTTGATTTTTCTTCATTAAATTTAATCTCCAGCTCTTCATCCACTCTTGCACATGTCCTCAGTATAACTTCCATATCTTCCCTTCTTTCTGCACACAAAAAAAACATCATCTGCAAATGAAAGACCTGACAATGTATATACTCCCTTGCTACCTAATAATGGTATCTCTACTCCTCTCTCTACCTTTTCTATTGCTCTCTCCATTTCTCTCAAATACAACAAAAACAAAATAGGTGACATAGTGCATCCTAGCCTTAGTCCCACTAAATCTCCAGCCATTCCCAAATTTGCTAAACTTACACATAATCTATTTCTATTTACTCTATCATAGGTCTTCTCTATATCTATAAAAACTATATAACTGTCTACCTGTATTCCTACTCATATTCATAAGTTGTGTAACTACAAATAAACTATCTCCTATACACCTCTCTGATGAAAAACCTCCTTGCATTTCTACCACTATATTATTTTCTTCCATCCATTTTGCAACTCTTCCAGCCACCATATACAAGAAAACTTTATATAGCACTGATGTTACTGCTATCGGTCTATAATTGTTTAACTTTCTATGATCTTTACCCTTTCCTTTAAATAGTAGCCATACTCTTGTATTACTCCAACTACCTGGAAAATCTCTCTTCTTGTGCCATCCTATTAAAACATGATAATTTTAATTTTGCCCTATGTCCCAAATTCATTACCATCTCTGTTGCCAATCATCCAAACCTCTTGCCTTTCCATTTTTCAATTTCTTACCTGCCTCAATTCAGTTCACTTTCTGTAAACCATATATTCCCATTACTAAATGCTTTCATGTTTGCTATCACTGTCCTTCACATCTAACATCTTTTCTATTTCCATTACATACTTGCTATCAATTTCTAATTCTTCTCTAGAGGTACACTATATTCCTTCATCATCTAGTAATACGATTTCTTTCTCCCCTACATTCCTTCTTTTAATGTATTCCAAATTTTTTTACTCCCATCTCTTTCACTTTTATATCCTCCAACAATTTACTATTCAATTTCATTCTTTTTTCTAAGTACTTTTCCAGTTTAACATTAACATCTTTTTCACTTTCTTTGTTCTTAATAGCACACTCATAGTCTCTGCAGGCTTTCCCCCTATCTTTTACACTTTTATTAATTCTCACTTTCCAATTACTTTTATTCTTCTGAATATTCTCACCTAAACCCTATTTGCCACTTTTTCTATTTCACTATACCAGTCTTTTACTCACCCCCAACCAACTCTTCCATGGTTTCTTCAACTTTTATTTTATACTCTTCAAACTTATTCTTATCATTCACTCTCCATCCATATCTTTCACTATTCCTTCTACTTTTATTACTATTTTCCATCTGATTACTAACTATCTATTATAAAGAAGTTATGATCACTATTACATATTCTCTCTTCATCATCAAATACTTTAATTTTCCATACTATATTCGTTCCCTCTTTCTCTACTAATACATAATCTATTGTGTGGAATATATTATTTCTAGATCATGTGTGTTGTCCTCATAAATATGTGATAAATTTCCAATGCTCAAATTCACTTTGATAAAAATTCTTCAAAAGGTGTCTATTCTTATTACCTACACCATCAATTTCTTCCATATGCCCATTCACACCCCCTATAACCATTATTCTCTTCCTCTTTTCTTTGAAACTTTGTATATCCGTAACTAGGCATTCATAAATGCTATTGTTCCACTCTATTATAGTTTGACTATCTCCAGTGGCTATATACATTATAGCCACCATCCATTTCTTGCAAACCACAAATGTTCTTGACATATAACAGTATTTAAATATTTTTTTGACATAACTCCTATACCACCACCTCTTTTGATGTGATCTGATATATTGTGACTTCTCCTTATATGGAATCAGGAATTTCTCAACAACTATGCCCAGAGACACCTGTTAGCCACTTTAACCTCTTTTTCATTCCCCACCCTAAGTTTTCCCATATCCTGCTCCATCCTATTTACACAACATAATCTTTGTCAACTCCATGGTCTTTATATCTAAATCCCCTTATCTTTTCCTGACCCAGCATAAAAACCATGGTCTTTATATCTAAATCCCCTAATCTTTTCCCGACCCAGCATAAAAACCAATAACCCACTTTCTGTATAATCACTTTGTGTATAATCACTTTGTTTATATTTATTCTTCCACACCTTCATTATTTGTACCCTTTCTGCTTTCAAGCATTTACATTCAATTAACAGATGCCTAATATTTTCTACGCCTTCCTTACACAACTTGCAGATTAAATCACCCACATTTTTCCATTTATGTGTAATTCCTTTGTTGCTAAAGATTTCGTTCAAGACTTAAACAGTAAACTACTTTACTTGCTTTTATCATAAATTAATTCGCACCCAATATTCTGTATATTCTGTTTACTTCTATATATATTTAAACTTATTTTACTCTCCATACTAGTTCTCTATCTCTCCAATTCCTTATTCTTTATTAATGCATCTGTTCTTCTATCCCATTCCTTAACACTATAACACTCAACAATTCTCCTAACACAATCATCTCACCTTTTGTATAAGTATACTGGCATAAATTCTTTATTCAAATATTCTGCATATCACAGTACATTTCTCACCCATCTTATTGCTTGTCCTTTATTCATAACACAATTAAATACTTTTATTATCATAAACTAGAATCTATCAAACATTTTCATTTTGCTTCTCGCATCTCTCATATAAAAACCTGATCATCCCATTTCTCCGTGAATTGCCTCCATTGCTGTCCACACATTGCATCTAATGCATGTCTTCCTACTTCTCTTTGTACTTTTTCTAAGTAACCTAATACCTTTTCTTTTTCTAAGACCTAATACCTTTATAACACATCATTTTCCATATGCAACCCTGACCCCCTCCCATACATCTCACCACTTTTACCTTATTTCTTATCAACCATCGTTACCATATGTCAACCCTGCTACCGCCACTCCCTTCCATACAATTCTAGCTACATCATACTTATTATATGAGAACACTGTTAATTTCTTTATCAAACCCTTCTTTTCTTTCCTTCATTTATCAATTTTTTCTCCCATTCATCTTAGCAATTTCTCTGATTACTTAAGACTATTCCCAAATAGTTATATCTATTCACCACACATAACTTTATATCCCCCAATAAAAATTCTGTCTTCTCTTTCCCCAGAATTAATCATCATTACGTTTGATTTTTCTTCACTAAATTTAATCCCCATTTCTTTATCCACCTTTGCGCATGTCCTCAGCATAACTTCCATATTTTCCCTTCTTTCTGCACTCAACAAAATATCATCCGCAAATAAAAGACCCGACATGTAAATATTCCTTTGCCATCTATTAATGGTATCTCTACCTCTCTTTCCTAGTCTTTCTATTGCTCCCTCCATTTCTCTCAAATACAACAAAAACAAAATAGATGACAGAGGACATCCTTCCCTTTGTCCCACCCCATTTTTAACTTTAACTGATTCTATATTCCCTAATTGATACGTATAGTAATTATTTTCATAATAATTTCTTAATAATATCCACTAAAGCTTCATCCATTACCCAAATTTACTAAACTTACCCATAATCTATTTCTATTTCCTCTATCGTATGCCTTCTCTATATTTATAAAAACCTTATATAACTGTTTACCTGTATTCTTACTCATATTGTAAATTGTTTAACTACAAATAAACTATCCCCTATATGGCTATCTGATCGAAAACTTGCTTGCATTTCTCCCATTATATTATTTTCTTCCATTCAGTTTGCAACCCGTCCAGCCACCATATATGAGAAAACTTTATATAGCGCTGGCATTACTGCTATTGGTCTATAATTGTTTAACTTTCTATAATCCTTACCCTTCCCTTTAAATAATAACCTTACTCTTGTATTACTCCAACTATACAGAAAATCTCTCTTCTGTTCCATGTTATTAAAACATGTTAATAGTTTTAATTTTGCCTTCTGCCCTAAATTCATTACTATCTCTGCTGCCCATCCATCCAAACCTCTTGCCTTTCTCCCTTTTCAATTTCTTACTTGCCTCATTCAGTTCATTTTCTGTAAATACGTATATTCCCATTACCATATGCTCTCATGTTTGCTATCACTCTGTCCTTCACATCTAACATCTTTTCTATATCCATTACATACTTGTTTAAGGCTCTCTCTAATTCTTCTCTAGAGCTACACTTTATTCCCTCATCATCTAGTAATACTAATTCTCTCTCCCCTACATTCTTTCTTTTAATGTATTTTCAAATTTTTTTTATTTTTACTTCAATCTCTTCCACTTTTATTAATATCTTCAACAGTTTACTATTCAATTTCATTCTCTCTTTATAATTATCTATTTCAGCCAACTTTTTTTTTTAAGTACTTTTCCCATTTAGTATTAACATCTTTTTCACTTTCTTTGTTCTTAATAGCACACTTATATTCTCTGCATGCTTTCCCCCCCTTTTTTACATTTTTATTAACTCTCATCTTCCTATTACTTTTATTCTTCTGAATATTCTAACCTAAAACCCTCTTTGCCACTTTTTCTATTTCACCTTATACTCAACCGCAACCAACTCTTCCATGGTTTCTTCAACTTTTATGTTATACTCTGCTTATTCTTATCATTCACTCTCCATCCACATCTTTCACTATTCTTTCTACTTTTATTACTATTTTTTATCACATTACTAACCATTTCTATTATAAAGAAGTTTACTTTATTCATTCCTCTTTCTCTACTAAGAAGTTTACTTTATTCATTCCTCTTTCTCTACTAATACATAATCTATTGTGTGGAATATATTATTTCTAGACCACGTGTATAGTCCCTCATAAATATTTGATAAACTTCCGATGGTCAAATTCTGACAAAAACTCTTCAAAAGCTGTCCATTCTTATTACTTACATCATCAATTTCTTCAATGTGTCCATTCATATCCCCTATAACCATTATTCTCTTCCTCCTTTCTTTGAAACTCTGTATATCATTAATTAAGCATTCATATATGTTACTATTCCCTCCATTATTGTTTGACTATGTCCAGTGATTATATACACTATAGCCACCCATTCTTATCTTCCTAACCTCATCTCAAACCACAAATGTTCTTGACATTTAACAGTATTTAAATATTTTTTTGACATAACTCCTATAGCACCACCCCTTTTTTCTTTTTCTTTTCTATTTATACCCTATCATACCAAGTCTTCCAGAATACGTTCTTCTTCTCTTAGATGGGTTTCCACTACTGCTAATACCTCAAGCCCTTCATTTTTAATTGCTTTGTTTAATTCCAGCCACTTTTCTGGTCTCATACCACCTTCTACGGTTATACTTTTAGCAGCTCCCTCTTTCTATTTTTTATATAATTATATCTTTTTTTTTATATCAAAATTTTTTTCAGGTCACATAAGTAGTAGTGGCATCAACAAAAATTAAATCTGTGAATATTCATAAAGTTATGCCCTTGAAATACTATAATACAGTAATAAAATAATAAAAAAATATGAATAAAACAAAATTATCATGCAACTTTTCATGCTTAATAGTGAAAGCTGCTATAAGAATAGATGTAAGAGACTCACCTCCAAGTAGATATACAAAGGGAAATGGTATTATATCCATTAAGAAACTTCTTTGTACAAAAAACAAAAAGCATAAAACAATATGTTTACTGCTATAACAACCTATTCTAGTAACTTAATTAATAATTAGGGTTATTTTGTATATAATATTTCTCATATATAAAAAAAAATTATTTGGTATTTGTATTTATTGTAAAATCAGTGCAATAGAAAGTTTTTTTAAATTTTTGTTTGAAAACTATACAGTAATTTGATAGTATTTCTCATATTTGCTTAGTTCACTGTATCATGCCAGTTTCAATATTCATGAAGCCACATTCTGATACTAATATTAGATTTAGGACATATTGGAGCATAAATTCCTGAATCTATATAGTATGACCAAATAGTTCAATTTATATAATATTAACATCAATCACTATGTGCATACAGGTTTCTTAGGGCAGACTAGCCATTGCATGATAATGAGCTACTTGAATTTCTACAGTCCACAGATTATCCTCTCTTCTTGCTATGTGTCTAGATCAGTGTTTCCCAACCTTTTTTGGCTCGCATACCACTTGGTAGTAAATCACGCTAAATTGTACCACTTCGTAAAAATGATTGTATTTTGTGAAATTTGTTATTGTGAGTGTGTTATTTTATTTGCATTATAAATATTATAGAGTGACCATGTATGTATTCATATCTCATAATGAGACAAATTACATTGAAACACGCCTAAACGTCACGCCAGATTATAAACTCACTGAAATTATAAACTCACTGTAACATATTTATATGTATGTGTTTGTTCAAAGTTTCATATTTTTTCCAAAATAATTTATTAAAGATTACATTATTATATTAAAGGTTATTTGGTACATATTTTGTTCAAAGTGTTTTCTCATTCCTTCATTTGGTTTTCTCAAATTTGAGTCTGTTTTCTCTTTTTCGGAGCATCTTGATATTGGTTGGGCCATGGAGAGGATAAATCCAGCATGCCCCAAGTCATGGTAAAAATAACCTCAGGGTTATCAGGCTATCTCTTGTTTTCTTTATATTGTTCAGCATGAAGTTAATAGGATTAAAATTTTGATGATTAAATATTAGCTTACATCTAGTAATCCACAATAGATGATCAAGAATTAATGAGTCTAATTTCTGGGTATGATCCTTTTCTGATACATTCTTTCAAATTAAATAATTTAGATTGATTTGCCTTGATCCGACTCATTATTTATCTACTATTTTGTCATATTTCGTTTACTCATAAATGGTTTTAATAAAAACACAAAATTATAAAAAATCAATTAGTATATTT
This sequence comes from Epiperipatus broadwayi, assembly GCA_028023455.1. NCBI lineage: Eukaryota > Metazoa > Onychophora > Udeonychophora > Euonychophora > Peripatidae > Epiperipatus > Epiperipatus broadwayi. The sequence continues at coordinate 1,944,761 of JAQFVV010006254.1, forward strand.
TCTTATCATAATCAAATATTTTATAAAATAAATTTAATGAGATCTTTGTGCTTGTTTCAAACAACATAATTTTTTGAAATTTGGTTCAAAAGATACGAGGTATACCCTTAAGTCTACAGCTGCGTTCAATCTGTTTCGATACTTATTTTTTAAAAAAATATATGAAGAAAAAGCTCTTCCTACTAATTCCGTACTAGTAAATGGTAATAATAATTTAAGAGCTTTTTCAGAAAGTTGTTCATATTCTTTAATGTTTAACCAAAAATTAATTAGATTGTGTCATTTGAATTCTACTTGTAAAGTTATGACACATGATAATTCTATTAAATTTTCTTTATCCTTTATTAATAATGATGTAGCGTTTTTTAAATTTTCTGCATAGAAGGGGTTTGAAATCCAATTATCATTTGTGTTTTCGGGTTTTGGAAAATATTCCATGAAAGACAATTTTAATCCTGTTAAATGTGCTATTATTTTCAAACAAAAAAATATGTAAAGTTTCGAATACTTCCAGTTGATTGTTTTTGATACTTATATCATATTACTGTTTTCAAAAATCTAATTTCTTAATCATACTTCAATTTTATCATTAACATTAAAGATCGTTATCGACTGTACATATTAACAACTTTATTGTATAATATTATTAATTAAAATAATTTTTATGAATTATAGAAAAAAACGTTTCTATATTTTTATGATTTAATTATTTTTTTATGTCCGCCATTAATGATTATTTTTCGTGTACCACCAACCAGCAACTCGCGTACCACAGGTTGGGAAACATTCCATTTGAATTCATTAATCTTTAATATTAAAAATGCCAATTTAGATTTTAACCCATTCTTTTTTTTGTCTATCTCTCTTTATTATTCCCAGTATTTTTTCATTACTTATAATCTTTACTCCATTGACTTTTAATGTTTCATAGCCACTAAGACATGATTTTTTCTCTGCAAGCATAAAATCATTATTTCTTCAAATATAACATTAAACCATTGATTTTATCATAGACATTTTAATTCTAAGATTAAGTTGATACTAAATGGAATAAACAATTATAATTATCCACTTCATTTTTCCCATTATGAAAATATCTCTCAGTAATACAAATTTATTAAACATTATTTTAATTTTACACATTTTTGATTGCAGGTTATCATAACAGGATGACATTATTTATAATCTACAGTGGCTACACAAATCATTTATCTTTTCTAACTGCTATAAATCATTATAACTTAAATGACTCATTTGCTCCATATATAAGATCCATGACATAAATTTTTTTTTTAGATTGTCGAAAAAGCTAAGATGCCCCAGAATTTATAGAGATAATTTTTGCTAAAAAAATTTCGTACAACCAATTATTATTTAACGTAAACTCCTCAAAATTTCTCAGGACTGCCAAAAACATAGAAGTCTTTTTTTACACTTTCAAGTAATTATTAATTTTAAATGATGTAATTTTATTACTTGGAACAGATAAAAAACTTCCATTTATGTTGGAAATCTACCAAGGAATTTATAATCTTATTAATTTATTTAATAATGAAAGTAAGTAAGCACACTATCAAAAATAAAATAAATTCCATTTAATAAACAAATAATATAAGTATATTTATATTATACATTTCAATTACTAAATTTAGAAAATCTTTTAATAATTTGATCAGCATTTAAATTATTCCTCTATGGATGTCTATAAAAGATGATAAAGACCTCTTCTACTTTGGTTACTAAAAGTTTTTATGTAGTTTATAATCCTAATCTTATTTGTAAAGTCAAATGAATTAACTCATGAATATTTAGATATAAATTTTCCTTAAATAATCAGGTATTCTTCCTACTAAATAATTTGCAAATAATAGTGCATAAATAAAAATAAATCAGCCAGTTTAAATTTTTGTAGAATAATTAAAACATAAAAAATGTGAATTAAAATTGAAATATTTAAAAAAATGCTGATTATTGTCTATACTCATTCATAGTCTGATGATAATCTTTAATGACCCCCTAGATCCATTTACCTTATTATTACTTTACTTATAAAACAAGCACGAAAAAAAATCCACGGAATTTTTTAAATAATACTTTACAGTTTAACAAGTAATTTGTACAGAGAATGGCTATCCTAATAGTTGGAATATACTGCCAGCAGGAATAAGAACATTCATAAAGTCATAGACTCTATGAAAGCCAATCTTTGGGTAATTGTATTCATCAGATTTTGCTATTATTAGATGTTATGAATCTTCAAAACTAAACAGGGAATGATTTCTATCTAAAATACTGCACTGAGACTTTGGATTATTTATACCTTAATAACATTTTAGCAAAAATTTTCAGGAACCATTTTTTTCAGAGTTCTAAGATAAAAAAAAGTCAATGGGTGATAACTCTAATAAAATCAAGATAGTATATGGTGGCTCAAAAAATTACATAAGTGTATAGCATAATGTTTCTTCACTTAATTATCTGATCATTAACATCATACACAATTACCAAAATGTTAGTCAAACAACTGTTTGTTTCAATTGAAATTGACCTACCTAAAGTCAATATTTAAAAATGTCAAAATAAGATGAATGATTTCCATCAAGATCTACTAATGTTCTTCAGTTTTCATTATTATTTTTATTCTATACGTAAAATATATTTTCTTCAAATATATCAATTTTATAAGTTTTCTTGATCACTGACTGCAATATTTTTTTAATATCACATTATGTAATTTAATAAACATAATTCTTGTTCACTTCAATATAAGTTTTTTTATTACTGCATAAAGATGGTATATGTTTAAACATTTCTTTAGTTTGAATTATTTCACATAAGTCTAGTTGATAATGGTATTATTTTTTATTTCTTGTACTTTTGTTTTACAAATAATTATTTTAATTTCAAGTGATTTCCAAACATTTTATTTTTCACTAAAACACTATAAAGTTTGTGTTGATATAAAAAAATTGTTCATATATCAATAAAGGATAAATACTACTGCTCAATATTGAAGCAATGATGGAATGGACTGGATTCCACTTTAATTTTCATTCAATAATATGTTTTAGCATTAATATTTTAGTATCTCTATCTTTAATTATAATGCTGTTGGCTCTGGATTAGAGATTAACTAATAAACTTTTGGCATTTAATTGCAATATTTTAATTCATTTTCCTAAAATGATTATTTGTAAATTGGTTAGTTAAAAAAAAAAAAGATTTTATACAATTTGCTGTTGGTAGTATAATTAAAAATTTCCAATCATGGCAATGATTTCTATTCAATGAAGAGAAAAAAAAATACTAGTTTAATTAAATAATGCTTTTGTAAAATGATTGTCAATGTATTACTACATTAAAAATAATATTTACATATTATTACTTCACAAATAATTTATATATTATATTTAACATTTTACTCATACCTAAAATATTTTCTGCTTTAGTACATTATCAATAAATTAATAAGTTTAATTTATGAACTAGAGATACTCTTTGTAAAAGCCAAATGTAATTTATTTAAAATTATAATCTAATAAGGTTTGTAATGAAATGAGTTAGATTATCTTGTTTGAAGAAAATCGAGAACAATTAGTGCTACTGAGATTCAAACAGAGCGAGATAAATATGATAAATGGGCATAAATATAAATTTGAATTCAGGATTAGAAATATTCTCTTTTAGTTTCTGTCAAGATTGAGCAGAACAATTAAATATTTCCTTCCTTTTTACATGCAAGCATTAACATTACCAGGTGATTTAGGTTCTTCCATACTTTTATTCCGGATTGACAACTATCAGTCTTATTGCATTCTGCTCAACTATCAATGGTTAAAAAAAAAATAAAAATTCAATATTGCTTTTCAAAAAATATGTATTTACTTCATTTTCAAAGACAACTTACTCTGTATTAAGATATTTATGAGATTTTTTCAGATTATTTATCTAATAGGAAAATATCAGTTTAAACTATTTGACAATCAGTTTTATATGTTCATTATAATTGATAGTTCCAGATATTTTTTTTGTATGTCATTTTTTTAGGTAGAATATTCAGATAATTATTATTGCATTAGGCTGGGGGAGGGTTAAACTCATTTCTTTACCTCTAGTGATTATTTTTTACTGGACTGTCAATTTTTTATATAATCTGTCATTACTCTATTAGTTTTTGGATGGCATAATCTGAAAATTCAAAATAATTTTATATTATTTTCATACGTCAAATCAGATAGCAAAGAAGTATGCTTTATAGAATTTTCCTCAAAAATAATATTACTGGAAAGTCACTTATTGTAATTCTATGCAGAAGGATACCAGAATAGATCTTTACTCTCAATTTGAATATGGTAAATTAAGATAAATTATCATTTAGTATATTAGTTTTGTCAGTTTAGAATAATTCTAAGGAGAAGACATAATCTTTAAGCCATACCATATTAAACAAATATTCTTTTCCCAATACAGTGATGTCTAAAAAAATATATGGCACAAATTCTAATGATTATAACAATTATGTATATTTTAATTAACTAGCTCTAAAAACTAATCAGTTTACGACACTGACTGAATCTTTTATGACAACCAATTAGCTGGAAATGTTAAAAAGTTAAAATTATTGTATTCCTAACTATTCTATTTAATTTTATTATTTATATGAAATTTTTAAAAATTGCTAATTCCAAAGTCATATATAAAATAAAATATTAATTCAATAAACAATATTATTATTAGTAAATAATAAGATTCCATTTTTAAAACAACAATCTAAAAAGCAGTCTTTGTGCTATTAACTATTTGTTCATTAGTTAGTTTATAATTTCAACATTTAATATTCAATTTTATTTACTAGTGCAGAGATCATACAAAATTTAAACAGAAGGGATTTACACCCTAAGGTTAGGGAGTAAATCCCTTCTGTTTAAATTACATATGATTTCTGCACTAGTAAATAAAATTGAATATTACATAGTTTCTAGTAGCTCATAATATTAACATGTAGTAAATTGAAAAAGTTCATGAATGTTAATATACAGAAAGAAATTAATGGATGTAAAGTGAGTAAAGAAACATCTTCATAATCACAAACTAAGACACTTTAGGTTGGCCTATATAATTAAAGTTAAGTACAAAAAAAAAAAAGATGGCCACTCTTATTTTTTCAAAAGTCTATCTTGTGCTTTGGTTTGAGAGTATCCTCAATACTCAACAAGACATCATTGAGTTATTATATCATTAGAGTATATGTGCTTAGAATGTAAATCCCATCTGTTTAAATTTTAACATTTGTAATTATGACTTGTAATGACAAATATTATTTAATCAAGTTAATGAGGTCCTTTTTAATAAAAACAAAATTAAAACTACCTATTTTATTTACTAATATTATATGATTTGTATTGTTTTTTTATTTTTTTGACAACAATAATCTGCAACATCACACTAGAAAAATCCCATATTATTTTGATATATAAATATCATTTTTTGTAGCCTGTACAGTTTTAAAACTTTCAAAACAATACAATAAAATAAATTACAAATATCATCTTTTCCCCATATTACTTCAGAAATTATTGTTAATAGTAGAAATTAACAATACATTATGTAGACTTCTTTTTTACATTATATATATATGTTACCAAAAAAAAAAAAAAAGTATAACTTACTCCTAATCTGCTTGGAAATCCTTTTTTCATTATTCATCCAATACTACAAAATAAATGTATAATCATTTGTATAATTTAATATAATAAAAAAAGCTGTAATTTACAATATAAAAATGTTTTCATTTTTAACTTTTGAGTATTTACAGAATAAAATATTTTCACAATTGAATTCATGATCAATGCAATTCAAATTCCCATAGAATTATTGTTTTTATATCAATTTGGCATTGATCTACAATATACACTGTATTAATATTTACTATTTCATTAGACACTATAACAAAAAAAAGAAGTAAATAAACAAAAAATAAAAACATTAAAATTTGCAAATTTAACAAATTTTATAATACAGTAGTAGCCATTTTTCTGTCTTGAAACATTGTATATGATTATATTTATTATTAACACTTCTTCAGGTTATGTTGCAAATATATTTTATTTATTACTTTGAAGTGATACAGTATTCATTAATGTTTATTAGACATAAGGCTAAATTTTTTTACAAAATTTAATAAAAATAATGAAGTATTTTTCTTAAGCAATAATGAAAGTTATTAATTTAGTAAATGACAAAAAATGAAAACTTTAAAACATTCTTACTATAGTGTCAACCCAGAATCTGAAAATGGATAATGACAAGTAGACTATATGAATTCTGATACCAATACAGATTTGAAAATATCAAAACAACTAATACTATTTAATAATAATGAGATTGCTATTAATTTTCATTTAAAAAAAGTTATTGAAGAAAAAAGATATAGAACAGTAAGTTTTTTGAATGAATGAACATACACACAGTAAAAACATATATAAATATGTATCTTCAATTTATTAATAATTACATTATTTTTAAAATTTTGTTTGTAATATAATCTTAATTTGTATACGCCTACTATACACATAAAAAACCATCACAGTACACTTGCAATTCAATAAACAATACATATTTTATTATAATCAAAGCTTAACAACAAAATGTAAACTATTACACACAAGAAAGACTTGGAACAAAATAAAATATATATCAGGGGTGGCCAAGATGTCGACTGCGAAACTGACGTGAACATCAACAAATTATAGTAATAAATTCAGAGCTGATTTTGAATATTAAAAAGTAAAAATTCAACATTATTCTCATTTAAAAATAGTTGAATTTAAAATAACACCTATTGTTATTGTCAATCTCAAAAATAAATCTGGGTTGGAAAAAACTAAAAATAATTAAATTATTTTTGTGTAATGCTAGGGCTAAAATTCTTAAAAATATTTAATTGTCATTTTCCCGAGAAAAAAAGAAAATAACTTGTCCTGGAGAAACAAGGATTTTAATGAACTGATTTTAAAACAAAGATGTTATGAACTCGTCTAGCTAGCTGATAATCCCCAAGAAGATTCAAAAAGAAACAGGACTTTTTTCTATCTTCAAATGAAAATAAATATCAAAGCAAGAAACTAACTTTATGTCTAATTATTATAAAGACTGTTAGCATAGAAAATGTGGGGATTTTCCAAGGCACAGAAAGCAAATTTTTGATGCCATGATAGGAAGAGGGATGTGTTTTAAATTTCCTTACTAGTATTTTACTTATACAAGTGAATCAAAAATTACAAAAACAAAAATTTTATAAAAATCAAAAAATTCAGAATTTGTTATATTTTGGCAAAAATACTGATTGATTAAATTTAATTTTGTATAAGTTATAAAGCCATTTTTAATTACTCCAGAAAAAAGAGAACAAAAAGAAAGTTAATATAGAAAGGTATTTTAAAAGCAATGAAAAAAGATTGCTGAAGGATAAAATGGGAATGATAACTCAGTAAATGTCTGTTAGATTAATTGTAGAAAAAAGGTAGCATTGTTTAATTAGAGCAGAAAGCTATTTTTAAAACTAATTACACAAAAGATTAAAGAAGAATTGTTAGTACAATTAAGAATTGTTAGTACAATTAATATCAAAAAGATTAATTGCAATAAAAAGAAGCAATTAAAGCTTAATGAATAATTTTGATAAAAGCCTTAATTCTATCATGGGAAAGCCTGAAGAAAAATAGTGATCATCAATTATAATATTAATACTGGATATAAAACAGCAAAATATATAAAGTGTGTGTGAAAAAAGAGCAGTGTTTTTTTACTCTTTATAAATGGTGCAGCCTGCTGTCGCGTATATTGGACTTTATCATCAATTATAATATTAATACCAGATATGAAACGGTATAGATATAAAGTGTGTGTACAGAAAAGAGTGGTGTGCTTTTTTACTCTTTGTAAATGGTACTGTCTGCTGTCATGTATATTGGACTTTTGAATAAGGATCCAGAGTGAACGCTATCTGAAAAGTTATAGTGATTTTCTGCCATGAGGGAATTGTTACCAGAGACCATGTTTTTAGTTACCAATAGCCAGATAGGGCAAAAAACAGATCTTTTCATTTGTGTAAGCCTGATGCGCTCCAGTAGGATTGTGTAGAGAAAGACTGTGAATATAAATAATTTATAATTATTTTAATTCGGGCCTAAGAATAATGATGACTGATGTTAGTCTATTATCAATGGTAATAGTTTTTATGGAAAATAATAATTAGAATCAAAGATTTATTGATCATGTTTGTAAATGCCGAACTTTTAGGTAATGTGTTTTATGTGTAAATTAAATTATTAAATATTTTTTCATAATTATGAATGATAATTTTCTTTAGACTTATGTTATTTTTTTTGTTATTTGTTGGCCAGTAAATGCCCAAGATATATTATAATGAATAAACTAAGTACAAGTGTAAAAAAAATAAAAACTTATCACTATCATAAAAAATGGGGAGATTATTTTTTTATTATGATGAAAAACAAATCTGTATGTATTATTTGCAGCACACATGTGGTTTTACCAAAGAAAGTCAATGTTGAAAGACATTTTCACACTGTTCATAAAAATTATTAAGATGATTATCCAGGAGGCACTGGATTAAGAAAAACGAAAGTACATCAGCTAAAGACATAACTCACTATGCAACAGATTTTTTTTTTGTCAAGTACAATACAAGCTCAAAACTGCTATGATTGCATCATTCAAAGTTGCTGAAATTTTAATTAAACACAATAAGCCCTTTCAAGATGGACAAATATGGAAAGAAGCCTTTATCAAAGCTGGTGAAGTATTATTTGAAAATTTTAAGAATAAATCTGAAATAATGACTTCTATCAACAATGTCATTACCATGAAACACAATCATGCGTAGGACAAAAAAATAGTCAAAATCTTGACAAGATTTTACATAAAAACATTAACAATTGTAACTTTTTATCACTACAGTTTGACAAAATACTGTGTAATTATGTATTTTTATTTGCATAGATTTTGATGATATGTCAGTCACAGAATTATTAACAATTATTCCAATTTAAGGAAGGACAAGAAGTCAAGATATCTAAAATTTATTTCTTTGTAAGAATTATATTGTACAAACAAATTTTCCAATTCAAAATTAGTATCAATAACTATCGATGGAGCTCCTGCAATGATTGGCAGTAAAATTGGTTTTGTTACTCATGTAAAAATGATATACCTAGTTTTATGGACTATCATTGTAATAAACATCAGCATGCCTTGTGTAAATTTTAATATTATGAGTGTTGCCTTCAAAATTGTTAATAAAATAAGATCAAAAAGTTTGTTATGTCATCAATTCCAAGATTTGCTAAAAGAATGCAAGAGTGAACATAGTGAATTGTTATTAAATATTGACACAAGATGGCTAATCGAGCAAAATTTTTAAGCAGATTCAGAAAACTTCGACCACAAATAAGATAATTTTTGGAAATTAAAGGTGATTCATATCCAGAACTGAATGACAAAGAAAAACTAAATAACTTAAATGTAGAACTATAAACAAAAGATATAACAACAATAGTTATGATAAGTACTTTGAAGTCGTTCAAGGAAAAATTAAGTATGCTTGTAATGCAACTGAAGCATTGTAAATTAAAACATTTCAAAAATATGGCTGACAAGTCTAAAGATAGAAAGAATCTAATCTACAACAAATATGTTGAAAATACAATATTTCTTATAAAGGAATTTGAAGAAAGATTCATGAAATTTGACAAACTTGAAAATATCACTATGAAGTTAAATGAATTTGAATATACAGATTCAGCGAGATCGAAAAAGTAGTAAACATTAAATGTGATATACAGTTAAAATCAATGGCTTCAAATGAGAGCTTCTGGACATTAAAAAGCAGGGATAAATATCCGAATATTTGGAAAGATGCTGCATATTTCAATACATTTTTTGGTTGAACATATTTGTGTGAATCAACATTTTCCTACATGAATGTGATAAAAACTAAACATAAGTTGCAATTATCGGATCTACATTTGGAATCATGTTTAAAAATTAGTTTAATTTCATATGAGTCAAATTTTGACTAACTTTCTGAAACTATGCAATGCTAAGTGTCATGAAAATAAAAAAAAATTGTTTTTTTTTTTTTGTAAAATTTCCAACTAATTTATTTTAATACAATTCTAAAACAATAATTTTCTTTTTTTTTCTCTACATTTTCTTGAATTTTTTTTAAAATTCAGGACCAGCTCTAGAAAATAATTATTTAGAGGTAATTTAATAAATATTTTATAAAGCAACATGGACAAAGTATAATACTAGAGGGAGCTGAGATAATTTAATAGTAGTCATAGTAAAATGTCTTCAACAGTTTGTATCTTATAAAAAAAAATCATCACTTTGTACGTATCTTCTAAAAACATCACCAATATTTGTGACTACCTAAAAAACCCTTATTAAAAAAAAAACACCAATTCATAAGTACATTCTAAAAAAAACCAGGACTTTGAACCATCATTTTTTCCCATTCCGGTAAAAATAACGTTTTTTTTCTTCTGGTTTCTGGTTCGAAGATTGCTCTCAGGTACATTTTCACCAAAAAAGTTACCCCCAACATCTAAATGTTTGGCCATCTCTGGTATATATTATGTTTCACTATAATTTACTTTTAAATATTAACAATATGTGAACATAATATAAGGACTAATATATTATATTATATTTAAAATGTGAATCAAGATATGGATTAAATAATCATCTTAAAGTTAAGCTTTATATAAAAAAATAATGTTAAGAATTTAAAAACAAAGTTTATGTGGCTTTTTTTTAAAAACTAATGATGGTCTATATATAAATATACAGGATGCTTAAAATACTTTTAATCAGATATTATATAAATTATACTGCTTTAATATGCAGATTTAATATATATAAATGTAGTAAAAAAAAAGTTTGCTGTTAATCCCTCCATCATGTCATGTAGCCTTTTACTTTCACATTTCAGCATTTTCTGATATTTTTCTTTTTTTGACTCACAAATCAACGTAAAATATATGATTAAATGATTATTACTGATCAGAAAATAATAAATTTGACTTCATTTGATAAATATTTTTGTTTACTACTGAAATAAATTTTAATTGTTCACATTTTGTTTCTGTAAATATTAAAAAATGAGATTGTAAACAAAACAAGGAGTTTCTAGAAAGATTATTTTCAATTTATAAAATCAACAAAATATTTCTTAATTCTTATTATTTTTAAACATCCAAATGAATATTTATTTCTCTTATATCTAACGAATTATGCTTTAAAAGTTTAAACTTTTTGAATATTTATTGCAAAATTGTGATATTTTCATACTTGTAAGTATAAATAGATTGCTTATGTAGAAACTAAGCTTGTAAATTGCTTCAGGCCATATTCACGTTAGCTACTAAGATAACATTATATTTTTGAAATAAAGTATTTCCAGTCAAAATAAGTTATTAATAATTTATATTTCTTGATATCTAATAAATATAATGTAAATTATTATAAAAAAAAAATATTTAAAACCGTAATAAATTCGGAAATAAACACATTTTTGGGCATTGTAACTATTTTCTTTAGACAATGTCCTAAAACGCCAAACGTTTTACAGCCATGGCAACAGACAATGGTTGAACATGTCAGGGTGGGGTTTATGTCTATTGTAAGAGCGGGAATTTTGAATTTCCTGCCTTCTAGCGCAAATTTCATATAATAAAATATACAGTTTTACATGCATTTTAACGTATATACAAAAAAATTCATCAGGGGTGAATTGGTCAAAAACTAAATAATTCGCATGAATCAATCCAGAAGTTAACTGAAGTGTCTCAATTGTCTGATAGTTCTTAACTAAACATTATTTCAGTTTTCTTGAAGGCAGAATGAATATGTGTGTAAATTATCTTTTTTTCCTAATAGATATTTACAATCATGATAGACAAAACTAACATATAGCCCTTATTCATGGAAGGCTGCAGATATATAGTGGATAGCTATCAAGGGCAGAGAGTGTTAAAAATCACAAATATGAACCCAAGCTGCCAATCAATGAATTTTTATTTAGATACCAACAATTACTTTCAAATGAAGAAAAATTGCATAAATTGAAAGAAGTACTGTCTAATATTAAATGGGACATCGTTAAATATCGTGAAGTTAGAAAATAAAGAGATAGTTGGTTTAAAAAATGGGCAAATACTTTATATATAAATGCACAAATATAGAAAGCACAAGTGGAAGTTGAAGAACAACTTTGTGAGACTGATGATATATCAGACTGAATGACAAGATTAGTTATTCAAAATAATGAAAGCTACTAAATGTAAATAATTTAGATTTATGATCCAACAATTTCTCATTATGGTAAAGATTTTTATATGGATATACAAAATGCTTTTGATCAGACCAAATAACATTTTAAAATTCTTTACACTTTAATGTTAGAATTGGTAAATGATTGAAAGATGAAAGTTCTGTGGGTAAATTTGGTTATGATAACAGATATGAAAGAATATAGACTTGTAGAGTTCACAAAAAGAAAACCTGTCCATGATAAATTTTTGTTTTGAGATGTTTAAATGAAAATGGACATGAAATGTTCCAAAAGAAAGCATTGAACAGAATTGAATTATATTTTGACAAATAGAAAATATGTATTTCAAAATTATAATGTTCTTAATAGATTCAACACAGCAAGTAATCATTGATAAGTGAGATATAAGACACATATTAATGCAAAATTAGAGAAGAAAACTATTTAAAAAGATGGTAACAATCCCATGAATTTAAATTAGAATTTGCAAATTGCTTTAAATTATTAACAGACTTGAAAGAAAGTTCTGAGAGAAAAATAAATAGTATAAAAAGTATCAATTTATAAGTAAATTTTCTGAGACAAGACAATGATGAAAAAAAAAAGAGGCAATATGAAAATTCTTTTAAATGATCTATTAACAAGATATAAATATCTAGTTTTGTAAAATGGTATAACAAAAGAATAAATAATGATATAAGAAAATATAATTATGAATTGACAAGGAAAACTATGAAGAGAATAAATATCTCAAAAGTGTAAACATTTTGGTGTTGGGAAGAAAAGTTTTTTCAACAAAAAGAAAAAAAGGTTGAAACTATTATTAAAAAGAGAGAAGACATCATGAAATGTGTGGATGAATTCTATAAAGAATTGTATAGTAATAAAGAATAAGAAAACAAATTATCTCCTAAAATTCACTACATCTTTTGAATTGCCAAGTATTTTAAATGAAGACTTGAGACATACAATTAAAGATATGAAAAAGAAAAAATCCCCAGGAAATGATGGGACTATTTAAAAGATTACAGACTTATCAATCTTCTGTCATTTCTATATAATTTTTTTTGTTAAAATAATTGCAATTTATCTAGTTGGAATTTAATCAATAAAAAAAACCCCCAAAAAACAAGCTGGATTTGAAAGTAATTATAATGCAGTGAATCACATTCAAATAGTTCTCTCAGTACTTGGATATGATTTTCTGTATTATTATAAAAATAGTGAATATGATTTGATTCTACAACCATTTTCAATGGTAACTGAAGTATTGGATCATCAAGATATAGATCCTGATAACTGAAGTATTAGATCATCAAGATATAGATCCAGGATATTGTTATATTTTGAAGAATATTTATCAAAATGCAACAGCAATGATTAGATTATATAGTGATATTAAGATTAATACTGAGAACAATGTATGATAAGATGGTTCCATATTTTCAAAACTTTTTAGAGCAGTTTTACTAAAAGTATTTTATGGATTAAAATGGGAAGTTAAGGAAGCAAAAGTACATTGAGATATTTAATTAAATCATCTAAATTTTGCAAATGATGTTGATATTTTTGCAAATAATAACTCAGAATGCAGGAAATGTTGCAAAAATTATTAGATAAAATTAAGGAAATAGGATTAAAGATAAATATTAAAAAGACTGAAGTAATGTTTAATGGATTTTATCAGAAATAGAAAATAAAGACTACTAATCATAAATTACAATAAGTTAAAAAAATTCAAGCACACATATGTAGAGAAGCTTTATAAAGTATCAAATAAATTTATACGTCTGAACTACCACTTCTATTTAGCATAATGCGCTTTCTGTACTGAGCTACTGACACCCAAAGACTGCTTAAAAAAGCCGTTTCATATTAATAAGTAGAGTGATCTAATTTTACATTGCACATTTTGGAAACACATTGTGCTTCAAATATTTTTTTCAAAGATAAAATTCGTTCCTGCAGTCTCACAACATTTTTACAAATTTTCAATGCTGTAATGAGTTTTTGTCCATTAATCATATTAAATATATAATAATTGTGAAAACCTTAGTTAATATTAATGTAACAAAATTCAAACATACATACATAAATATGCTTTATGAAATATACAATGAATAAAATAAAAAAAATTCCCAATTATATTTAGCTTAACACATTTTTTCTGTGTTAATCTAAATATAATTAGTAGTGTTTTTTTTATTCATTGGAAAATTCATAATGCATACCTATATATGTATGATTGAATTTTGTTATATTTATATTAACAAAGGGTTTTACATAATTATTAATAAGTTAATTATAAATATCTTGGTCAAATTATCAATATATATATATATAGATGGACACATAATGACTAAAATTAATCATTAGAATTAAACTTGGATGCAGTGCTTTTGGTAGAAATAACTTATTATTAGAAGAAAATATGCCTATAAGGTTAAAAAAAAAAACAATTTTTAATATATATGGTTTACCAGTTTTTATTTATGAATCTGAAACTTGAACACTTAATGACAAGAGAGATGTGTTAGGGCTACAGCTATAAGGAAGAGATTAAAAGGAAATAAATTATGAGTGAGAGAATAAATAGATATCACTGATATCATCAAAAGAATGAAATAGAACTGGATAGGAAATATTGCTAAGATTAACAATTGAAGTTTTAAATTAATGATCTCAAGAGATTGTAAAAAAAAAAAAATCATAACTGAAATGAAAAGATGAAGTAAAAAAAGTTTTCTGATGAGATGTGGAAAAGAAAGGCTATGAACTGGAAAAGATGGATTAAAATTGGAGAGATCTCCATCCAGAAGTGAAATGATAATGGTTTGAAAATAATGTTTATAAATAAATATGTGCTTTTTAATTATGTACAAAATTTCATATTAATAATTAGAAATTTCTTCTGTCACTTTCAAATAAAGCAAATAACATCTTTATGTGTACATATATAATGAATTGATTATAATTATTATCTAGCTAAAATATAACTATATATATTTGCTTTATCGCTAGAAAAGCATTACATTTAATAATTAAATTTTATTTTTCATATTTTCACATAAAGCAAATAAAATTTGCTTAATATAAAAAAATAGTTATATTTTATTCTGATTTGTCATGTGTTAGAGTTTAGCATAGCTGATGAAGAGGTTGATATTGCTAGTTTACCATTCAAAAGTTGTCTATAATATATACCATCTAATATCTTATTTCACAATAAACTCAATTGAGGGAGTTTAAATGAACACATTCATGTAATATATAAAAAAAAAAATGATTTATTTACATAAATGATTTAAAAAAATAAACTTTTCTTAGTGCTACTATTGTACTGCAGTACTACATTTGATTTACCAGATGGATGAATTTTGGTAATAGGATTAGTCAATTACAAGTGAATAAACACTATAAAGAGAAAGATTTGCTATGGTGTTCATAGTACAATAGTATAGTATAAATATAAACACAAATAAAATGGAATTGCATATAAACACAGAGTCCTATTTACAAACACATTTATTAATTATAATAGTACAAAAACATTCATCAGTAATTTTAAAATGCAGTATCATTTTGATTTCTGTATTTATAAATTGCATAAACATATTAATCTAAGGAATAATAATAAATATACACAAACAATTTTTTTAATTGTAATATTGCATTTTTTATTATATATGTTAATTCTCTGCTTGGTGACAAGTTAAAAAACTAGGCACTGAAATAAAATAATTATGAAGCAACAATTAATTATTAGTGATAGATCATCATTGTTTTTTTTAACACAATTTCTTTTAGATTATCAATTTTTAATGTTTAAATATGAAGCTTTTTATTAACAAATTAAAAACAATCATCTAAAACAGTCATGTATTCTATGTTTATAAATAAAAAATATATATCAATAAATGGTTGTCTGTGCAGATTAATTTCAACAAAGGTGTTAATCTAATAATGGAAGAAGTTTAAGATGAAAATTACCTATGATCACCATTTAACAAGTATATATAATCTTTTTTCTCAACTGTGCTAATATGGTACAATTACCTCTGATTCCACATTATTGAGCATGATTCCCAATATAAGTAATGTTTGACTACACCAAGAAACTTTTTGTTCTCTTGCTAAAGCTATCAGTTGCAATTTTGCTACTTGGTCTTTTCTACCTATAGTAAAAAATAATATTTTTGTAAGATTCTTTTCTTCTAATTTCATGTTAGATTTTGCTGGACAATGTTCTCACAATTTCATGTATCCTATTTTCTTCTGAAATCTATAATTTTCCCATAATTTTTTATTCAACATGCTGATTTCACTTTGATCCTTTAAAAAAAAAAAAAAATCCATAAGACATACAAAGTACTGTTATAAAAATCGTGCCTTCTAATACTTCTAAAAAACTGTTCATATTCTCAGAAAGAATAATAAATAACACAATACTTTCTAACTACTATCTTACTGCCTTGTTAAAAGTCAATCTTACTAAGTTATTGACATAAGAAATTAATCTTTAACTTAAAACAAGCAAAACTCTCCATACAGTAGTGCCACACAGTGCAAGCCAGAGTTTTACCCGTTTCAATAACATTTATGAGCAAGTATAAGAGATGGTGATCATGTGATATAATCTTTAATTTCTTCACTTTGAAGATTATATTTGTCCATAGTTTAATAAAATGTGATATAGAAAATCAAGTCTTTGGTCAAGTTTGTCATAAGCCACTTTATAATAAACTCTTCTCTTATATGGAATATCTTTTAAATTAGAATACATTTTACTTTTTCTAATTATTGCATTTAAGAATGATAGTTTTATTTAATAACTATTTCATAAATTTAGAATTATCTCAAGTTTTGTGGATGGTGTTTATCAAATTTGCTTTTATGTTTAAGAGTTCACAGTTTAAATTTGAGTGAAACTTGAAAAATTTTTCAGATAGCTAAAAATTTTCAAGTAAATGTAGATTTTTTTTTCATTAATCAAGCCAGCTAATAATACAAATATTAGTCGGTAAAATACTTCTATTATAAAGTAGAGCTTAAGCAAGACATAGGAAAAAACTGAAAATAACACCCCTTACTATATGGCATTTCACTAGTCTGGGATATTGATTTCTTCTTTATTATTTTTCTTTGGCAGAGTCTGAAGGATCTTTGCCTTGCAGTAGGTAGCTTTATATATTTTTTTATTTGTTTAAGTTTCTTTTCTTTATCCAAATCATATAAATAATCTCTCTGTTACATGTAATCCAATCCATAGTTTTGCTGACAACAAATTCTAATTTTCCTTTAAGCATCAAACTTCTTCAGTCAACAAAATTCTCTAGCTTTTTCTTTAAATACTGATCTCCAAAAATTTCTTAAATCAATGGATAATGTTAATTTAATGAAATACAGTTCTTTCAAAATTCGATCATCTTCCATCTACAACTATGTTAAATCTGATTTTTAAATCTGTAATTCTTTAAAATTCATTAAAATTATAATGACTATTACCTGTTCCTGTTCTCTCTATTTCTTTGCATAGTCATTATTCTCTATTGCTAAAATGATTTCTTAAATACTTATTTTATTTGGAGTTAAACTTGTGTGGTTTCCATTCAATAATGATTGGTGTTTGACTGAAATAATGCAGTCCATTTTTCATTTGTTATTATTTCATTCAAAATAAGACGATTTGATTAATCAATGAATCATTTTTTACTTATTCTACTTAATCTGTCTTTTCCATCATTCTGATGCTGATCTATTTAGACATTATCAAGATCACTTTTTTTTTCTAAATTGGACTTACTGATTGCTATAGAACCTACATGATTTACTCTTTCTTAATATTCTTATATAAGTCATCTCAACATCCAATGTATTTCCAAATTCCACTCAGTTTTATTTTTCTCTATTGCTCATACAGAAAATTTGTTATTATAGCAATATCTTTTTTTCTTTCATTTAATTTTCTAATTTTAAAAATAATGATCAATTCTCTTTTCGAAGTTGTCTCAATTTTTTTCTCTTTTTTTTTTTCTTCTTACTGAATAATAATTTTTTTATAAATGGCTTTCAATTAAAAAAAATAAAAATTTAAATAACATCAGAGCGTCATCAAAATGATAAAACAGTAAAAAAAAACTTTTATATTTGATAAAATTATTAGACAATTACACATAAAAACACAATTCTCTCATAAGAAGTTGAAATATACAAAATTTTGGTGTATATATTTTACTACAAAAATGTATTCTGATGTTCTAATACTTTAAAATGTTCATTTAGGAAAAAGAATAACTCAGATACCAAAATAGTCATCATAATAAGACTGCAGATATCAGAGTTATTTTTCTTTTCTAAATGAAAGCCAAATTAACAGAAATAACTACCATGTAGGGCTTTTCGGTATATAAAAAAAAACTTAAGATCTGTATGATACATTCCTATGATCAGCATATAATTAGATTGTTCTGGAAATTTTTTTATCCTTCATAAAAAAAAAAAATTAGAGTCATTAATTCACTGATAATAGACAGCTAGTGAAGTTGATTATGGGCCAACTACTTTAAGAAGCTCCAGACACTATCTTGTACTAGAATTCTAGATCTTGAACAGATTAATCATGAGACTCAATTGATTCCTTTAAATAGGATCTAAAAACTGGCACTGGCCAGTGATTAACTTGTTAAAAGCTAATTACCACCATTTACCTATATTTCATATTCATTTTATCATATTAATAAGTTTTTTTTACCATTTAAAATTAAAACCTTTTTGGATAGAGAGAAAAGTAGAGCTTTTTAGCAGTAAGAAAAATAAAAAAAATTTAAATTAGGTATTTTGGTTTTATTACAATTAACTTTTCAACCTGCTTTAATGTTTTATATAAATATGATTTTATTTGCAATAAGATTACTTTCACTAATAATGAATATAAGACTAATTCATACCTTTATTTTCTTATTCAATAATTATTTCTTTAACAAAATATGTTCTATTTTCTCAATCAAATTCCTTATATTTGTTTATTTGTAATAATAATAACTTGATTGTAATATTATAAGTTTTCATATGTTAATACACTCCACATTCAATAATCCAAAGATTAAAAAAAAAAGGAAATCAAATAATTTGTAAAGATAATTTTGAAAGATGAACTCTTACTAAAAATAGAAGACAATTTATAAATTTATGAAGCATAGTCTGAGAAAAATAATTCATGAAAACTCTAGTTACATATCTATTTCCATATTAGCAAAGGCAGTTGTTGATAGGTGCAACTTCATTTATCAGTTTAAATGATCGCTAGCTACTTAAAATAAATAAATGCAAACATAAAAAATAATAATTATATTATGTACATTTATACTTTTTCTATAATTTTTATAGTCAAATATATGAATATTTAAAATATTTTATTGCAAAATATTTTTACAATAAAATGCGACAAATTGAGGTTAATCAAGATTTTTTTATAAGTTATTTTTATATATCAATATAGAAGAGAATTAAATCATCTAACTGCCTTCTTAATCTAATAAGAATTAATCTTTCAGAATGATCTTTTACAAATTAGATGAAGATGTTTTATTTTTTAAACTCTTTGTAAGTGTAATTTACTATTGAATTATAAAGTGCAGCAATGTATAAAAATTTGCATTATTAAAATCAAATTGTCAGTACTACAAACAAAGATAAGATGCCTTGTAGAGAGAGAGAGCGGGATAAATTGTTAAAAAGGAAATTATTGGATAAGATGAAGGAATACTCTTATTTTCATTAATTGACAAGAGAAATTATTACAAATAAAATAAGATTCTAGTCTATTCTAATTTATGGCTAGTAAAATTTAAGGATTTGACACAGCTGGTGAAGGAGGATTTGAAACTGGGCCTTTGGGCCATAATTTGTCATAATTTATAATATATTGCACTTTATAAAGAGGTCAACAAAAGGTATTTCAATATTTTGATTCATATAAGTTTTAGTCAAAGACAAAATTTTTATAAATGACAAATAAAAGCTAAATTTAAGGACATTTTTCTTTTTAAACAACATTAATAAATTATTTATCAAAATTCAGCTAATAATTAAAAATGGATGTTTACTCATATGTAAAAAAAAAAAAAATATTCAGAATTTTAAAAACTGAATAATTATATATATATATAATTGATAATTTCTCTATTTAATATAATGAATATTAGATGTACTGTATATAATGAACTAGCACACAAAGGTAACTACCATCAATCATATGGCTTATGGATGCTATGTATGATTGAGTTAACAATAAAATATATTCTTTTTTTTGTTCTAGATGTAAGGAAATATTGAAATAACTGTAAAAAGAAAGAAAAGCTTAACCAGTTTGTATAAAACTAAGTAAGGTAACTGAATTAACTATACTTATGTCTGGTTTTGTAGAATAAAATTACTTATAAAAAAAATAATCTAAGTTTTTAAAGAATTAAATGTATTAAAGTCATGTTGCACATTTTATGAAATATTTTGAACATATATAAAGATACAATTAAGTTTTATGTTGAGACAATGTTAGTATTTATTTGTGTCAATTAAAACTAAGCAAATACAAATTAAATTTTATAAAATTGATTTAAATAATTTAATAACATTTCAATAATTAAAAACTGTTATAAGCAAGAAAATATAAAAATCCTGATCACTATTGTTGAAACTGCTTATTCATTCATTAGAAATAAAAAAATATCTCATGCAAGATTTTTCTATGTTCATTATATTTCACAAAATACAGTTTAAACATTATGCTATTTTTTCATGTATAGTTCAACACAAATATTTCAAAAGTATGACTTTGTTGAAGATTACACATATTATTTTGAAGTTATTACCTTTTGATCTGCTGCATCCCTATATGTGATACCAAAGTAATCTTTCTCTAATAGATTCAAATGGTCACACACTCTATCCAGTATAGCTTGACCTTTTGCTCTTTTCTGTTTAAAAAAAAAAAAATATTTTAAAGTTAATGCTGTGAATAAATAAATAAGTAAAAATAATATTGGTAATTACAAATTCAGAAATATTAAGCAACAAAATAATCCTTTCATCATCCAAATAAATATTATTAAATAATAATTTATATCCTGTTTTTAAAGAATATAAATCAAATTATTTCCCATATAGGTTATTTTAATCTTCTAACTCATTGCACTTGACTAAATGCAATGAGCTTAATGATTTTCTTATAAGTCTAATTACCATTCTTTAAATCCTTATGTATTTCCAATTGCAATTGGATCAGCTGTAATTTTTCATACTTTCCAAATCAAATACAAGGCTAAATGTTTTCCTTATATAATGTTTTAACAAAGTGATAAATCTTTTCTCATGAAAATTAATATTTTGACATAAATAAAAATCAATTCTACTAATCTGGAGAGTTCATCCATTCTTGATATCAAAGGATTGCTAGTCTTGTAATTATCATATAAAGATTGAAAAACAACAACAACAAAAACACAAACATATACTTATTATAATTCCAATACTAGGTAAAAAAATAAACCATAAAAAATTTAAAATTCAAATAGTAATAAAGATAAAATACAATGTTTCAAATTTGGTACTATACTAACTAGCTGCAATTGCAATTTCAAATCACAATGAGCTCAAAGTCAACCACACAGTAAAGTTGTAACTAATAACAAACTACAATCTTTGTCCTAAGAATAGAAGTATTATATAAGAGGTCTATTTTAAATTATTGCATGTTATAAAATAACATTATACAAAAGTCACAAAACAAAGATAATTAACCATAAATGAAATAAATAAAAATGTCAGACTTCTAGTCAATCTATTGTTAAAATTATATACGTAATTCTGTAAATTCAGTTGCCAGCTCAATACCTCTTCTGTATTCCATGGAGAACTGTAATCTCCAAAGCAGTAACTTAATTATGCTGGCATTAAAAGTCAGTAATTTTCAAAGCAATAAAATCTAGCCAAATGCTGACTTAGTGAAAAGTATGCAAATAGTTCTTCCTTGGATATTTATCAGATCCAGTATGATAATGTCAACATTTGTATCCTACTCTCTTCATTTAGTTACTCTCTGTAATTATCTTATATGGATTTCAAGACAAACCTTTTTTAAAATCTGATAGCAAACGAAACACACAGAAGATAACATCTCAATCCTAACTTATGAGTAAAACTGACAATATACTCAAAAATTTCTTCTCTGGACTAAATCATTTATGCAGACAGCATAAAAACACTGTTTCTATTTCAAAACCTTTTACTATTTTTTTGTCAAGCTACAATTTTAAATTGTTTATAGTTTAGTTTGACTTTTAAATTCACATATATTTATGCAATATTAAAATAAACATTTATAATCATCAGATAATTAATTTCAAAATGAATTTATAGCATTATTTAAATCACATTACCTGCGGAATGTCTTGATAATAATATGTTAATTTATCCTATGAAAACCAAATTCTTTTTTCAACAAAGCGATGGCTTATTATTTGATTATGAGTGATTCATTAAATGAATCAATCTCAAATCATTAATTTTTAAAAACAGGTTATGTAAGTTCTTAGCACACCCATAAAAATTTGGCTCACCGTCTATAAAAATAAATAATATGCCTCAGATGCTATCATATGTAATATAATGTAGCTATTATGTGGCATGTCAATAGCAAGATTAATTTTAATGTTTCCTTATTTAACAATTCCAAATTGTCATTACTGCACTTAGTACAATTCGATATTTTCATAAGAGGTACTCGACATCCTTTAAACTTTTCCTTCACGACTTTTTATTTTAGCTAATTTCTGTTGATTCAATAGTAGAATTTGTTTATACTTTTTTAACAATTTTGAGTGATTTATTGATAAATTTAAACTAAGTGAAGGAAAGAAGGAGTTCTGTTATATTTCTCATATCTCAGATAAAGAAATAGCTTTAAAATTAATTACAGTAGTCTATAGTTTCAATTCATTTTATTCTTTTGAATTTTATCCAAGTATTTACTATAAAATGAAAAGAAAAAAATATTTCCTTTCCCTACCAAAATTCAATTTATTTGCTTCTATATTTAGGTCTAGTACAATTAAATCATTCAATTATCTTTAACCTGATCACAAAACAAGAGTGTTAAATATAAACGAAAGGTACAGTACATCAAAGTGACATTTCATAATTACTGAGTCCATAAGATTGATTGCTAAGTGTTCTGGTAATTCCAATCCTGAACTGCATCAATAAGGAATTTAAATTCTAGAGCAGACTCGGGCTGTAGCAGCTGGGACCATCATAAGAGTCTTTAAAGAATTATCTGGCCCCAAGTCTGATCTGCTTACCCTGGTTCACATGTGTGTATATCTTCCTCATTTAATTTGTGATGGATTCTTAAGAATAGTTTATCAATTGAGCAATCTGATCCCTTGTTAAAAATGACTTTGCACCTAACGGACCAGATTGAAAAGTTTATCATTGTGGTGAGCCTGATCTGTCCAATTTCTTTTTTTGAAAGTATATTTTAGAGATATACTAGCAGAGTCTGTTTGTTGATTCTTTTCAATGCAATGTTATGTAGATCTTTCCATACTCCACATTGGTCGAGATTATGGGCCGTGGATTCTTCTGATCTGAAGCATAGGGGGCAGATGTGATTAATGTTATTATCTCCTTTGATAACAGAGGAAGGCTGTCGTAGGTAGAGCCCCAAGATCGATCTTCAGGAGAAATTCGACAAACTTGGGGCCAAGCTTAAGCAATTTAGTCATCTTTGTAAGATGTGATATTAAAATAGGGAGAAGATTCCATTTTAGTTTTGCCCTCATAAACCAGTTGAAAGGCTTATCAATAGGCCAGTTTATTTTGGAATAGTGAACAGGATGTACTGATGTTATCAATTACCAAAGTCACTTTTTGTTCAATCCAAAGTTTGCGCGGTTTTGGAACAATATTCTGGTCTCAGAGATTTTGTGAGGGGCAGTGTGCTTAGAGGCATATTTTTTACGCAAGTTAGTCATACCCAGTGGTTGTAATTTCTTACTGTAGTGTTCATGCATCCTGGCCAACATGGAGGATCCTGCAAAGCTATTGCTCTGTACCTCGATCAATCTCGGGGGTTTAGACCTTTTATCAGACCCAAGGGCCCATCAAAGATAGCCTCTGGTATAGCAGTGTTGATGGTGAAGATACTGATGAGCCCTTTTGATCGAGAAATACTCGTAATTGCCCTCTGCAAGTATCCATATTTAGCTTTTAATGCCAGGACATTAGGGATATTCTTGGCTTCCTGGGGGAATTGTTTTAGTTCATTGGCGATGAAGTCCAGTTTGCCAAGCATCCGAACTGGACTCTTAGACTCTGTGGTATATCTTATCAAGTCTGTTAGAGAATTAATGAAGATCCTCCAGGCTAAAAGTGCAGGTTAGGGAAGGTAGTTTCACTCGGTTGAACATAATGTATGACTCAGATATTAATTGTGTAGTGATGTTATATCTGGTAAGCATTCTGAGAAAAAATTATTTTTTCTCAAAAGTAAAATTACACTGATTCTAGAGAAGAGAAATTAAACAAATACATCAAAAGGCCTAATCTGATTAATGAAAAAGTTTTCCTTTGCTTTAATATATTATATGAAAACATAATTTCCAAGTTTAAAAATATAGTAACTGTAATGTCTAACATTAGAACCTATGACTGAAAAAATGAAGGATACTAAAGAAGGTATGAATTCTGCATAACTGAAAGCATATCTATTTTCATTCATTAAGAATAAAAAATTATCTCTGTTTGTTTTTTCCTGCTGAATTCACTTTTTGTCATCATTTTATAAAAAAAATCATTCAATTTATTTGAAATGTTTTGAAAAAAGCTGAATATTGCAAAAATGATGGAGACTATAGATATTTTTAATAAACTGCACTTTCCCCAATCTTAATTAGAGGGCAGGAACTAAAACCAGAACTTTTGCTGATATATTAATGCAATAATTTCCCTGTATCCAAGATCATTTGATTCCAAGTTCCAAGATTCATGCAGATAATATTAAACATACATATGTTTTTAATACACAAGCTCTTAATTGATAAATGTGATAAGAGAAAATATTTAAAATCTCTATCCAGAACATTCCTATTTCCAGAGCAATTGGTTTCGAGCTTATGGCTCACCTCAGTGAATAGCTAGAATATTCAGACACTAGATCTAAAATATCAACTCAAAACCCAGCATTTATTTCATACATAATATTTAAGTAGAAACTCTGAAGTTTTCGGACATGAAAATGTCTTTTACTCCAGCTATCTAACTTAAGTAGCTATATGGGACTGAACCAAATCCAGATCTACCATATATTAATAGCCTCAGCATAGCCAAAGCCTTAAAGGTAAAATTATAATAATCAAAAAAGCAAGTCATATTTAACGTGACATTACTTTTATAAGCTTGTATTTACAAAAATGTAATACCGAGAGCGTACCAATAGCTCAAACAAGCTATTAATTGATAAGTGCGGTAAGAGAAATATTTAAAATCTCTATCCAGAACATTCCTATTTCCAGACCAATTGGTTCTGAGCTTATGGTTCACCTCAGTGAAGAGGTAGAATATTCAGACACTAGATCTAAAATATCAACTCAAAACCCAACACTTATTTCATACGTAATAATTAAGTAGAAACTCTGAAGTTTTCAGACATGAAAATGTCTTTTACCTCAGCTATCTAACTTAAATAGCTATATGGGACTGAACCAAATTCAGATCTACCATATATTAATAGCCTCAGCGTAGCCAAAGTCTTAAAGGTAAAATTATATATGACTTGCTTTTTTGATTATTCAAGCACGGGTGTATGCTGAGGCTATTAATATATGGTAGATCTGAATTTGGTTCAGTCACATATAGCTATTTAAGTTAGATAGTTGGAGTAAAAGACATTTTCATGATGGAAAACTTCAGAGTTTCTACTTAAATATTAAGTATAAAATAAGTGCTGGGTTTTGAGTTGATATTTTAGATCTAGTATCTGAATATTCTAGCTCTTCACTGGGGTGAGCCATAAGCTCGGAACCAATTGGTCTGGAGATAAGAATGTTCTGGATAAATATTTTCTCTTACTGCACTTATCAATTAAGAGCTTGTTTGAGCTATTGGTACGCTCTCTGTATTACATTTTTGTAAATACAAGCCTATAATAGTAATGTCACATTATATATGACTTGCTTTTTTGATTATGTTTTTTATATTATGTATATATTGTAATGTTTTCTCCATCTTGGTAGATCTGGTAGGCCTTTTTACTTACTGTAAATTTAGTGAAAGTTAATCAAACCATGGATAAGAAAATATCTTGTTCGTATTTCTAAAACATAACTATATTTCCTGATTAACTGGCCTACCAATTATTTCGACTTATGCTAATGGTGGAATCAGCTTTTTATTTCTATTTATAAGGCGCCAGGATTCATATACGAATCCCGCTGAAATCTGTCGCATCACGTCTCGAAAATGAAAAAGGAAAATGATTTTAAAAAATCTAGGTTATAGTTTATTCCAACTAAGATTATTTTCTAAATATTATCCCCAGAGCATAATTAATAAATATTGGCAAAGGTAAATTATACTTTCAAATCTTAATAAACTAATATTAATAAATTTAATAATAATCATACATAATATACAATGAAAAGTTGATATTAGAAATAAATATTTTATTCTAATAAATTAAAATGTTTAAAGGTAAATTACTAATTAATTGGTAAGCATATATGCTAATTCAGATATGATTCAATTAATTAAAACGGGTTATATTACACTTAGGTTTCTTAGTTAAACAAAAGTCTCTTGAATAAATTTAATGCCTCTATCAGGATTCTATTATAAGCTTATTGGAAAATGGTTTGCAAATGCTTCATTTTGTCACAATCAGGAATAGTTAATCTTAACTTACAGATTGTAGATTACTATGCATAGTTTTTTATGAGGTAGAATGAGCTCATAGCCATTAGTTTTAACTTATTCTGGATCCTGGTTCTAAAGGCTAGTCATGAAAGCTTTTTTTTGGGATTGATGGTCTTCATGATGAACAATGTCAAAAGCTTTGATCCACTCTAGCAAGAAGAATTATTTCAGCGTAGAGTGGTCCTGGATTTCGCACTGCAGGATCAACCAAAAGAAAAACAGACAAGATCAGACGCTGTTCAAACTGGTCTCCTCCTTTTTATACTCGAGGTCCAGTTTTCAGACTTCTGCACATACCTTTTGCTTTTATTAAAAAATACATGTTGATAATCCTTGTGCATTCTTTTATATTTTTCAGTTATAAAGTTCTCTTTTTTATAAAGACTTTCGGTCATCTTTAATTATCCAAAAAGATTTTTATTTTAGCTTATCTGGATTAGTAATTTGTGTGTCTTTTGTTCTTTCCAATTTTTACTTTTATTTTTTTAACTAGATAAAGAAAAAATATGGATGAAAATTTTAACTTTCATTGTACGTTTTAAAAAAATGTTAATGTAAAACTAGAGAGACAAAAATTATTAAGGAAAACAATATTTACAGTTGATATTCCTAATCTTCAGAAACATTCTAATGAATTTAAATTAGAACTTACAAATCGGTTTCAAGTATTAGTAGATTTTGAACATGATTCAGATTTGAATGAAATTAATATGAAAATAACTGATACACTTTTGAAAACTGTAACAAAGATAGCTGGTAGAAAGAAACAGCAATTGACCAATAAAATTTCTACTGAGACTAGAGAATTTATGAAGAAAAGAAGGAATATGAAGACATACAAAAATGATGCATTAAAAAGAATTGAATATCTCGAATTTTGTAAAATGGTGCGGAAAAGAGTTGAAAATGATATAAGAAAGTATAACTGTGAACTAGTAAGGGAAGCTGTAGAAGAAAATAAAAGTCTTAAGAATGTAAAACCACATTTTGGTATTGGTAGGAAATTTATATCTGCAATAAGAAAAAAAGATGGAATTATTACTAAAAGGAGAGATGACATCATGAAATTGGTAGAAGATTTTTATCAAGAATTATATAGTAATAAAGAACAAGTACCTCCTATATCTATTACATCTTCCAAATTGCCCAGAATTTTAAATGAAGAAGTGAGACATGCAATTAAATGTATGAAGAAAGGAAAGGCTCCAGGTAATGATGGAATTATAATTGATATATTAAAAGAAGCAGGTGAAGAAATAGAAAAATTTTAGCAAAGTTATATACCAAATGTCTAAATGATAAAGATGTACCGGATGATTGGAAGAATGCAGTAATAATATTAATATTTAAAAAAGATGATAAAGAAGATATTAGAAATTACAGACCTATCAGCCTTTTATCAGTTTTATATAAAATTTTTACCAAGATAATTACTACTCGTCTACAGAGAACATTGGATTTCCACCAACCAAGAGAACAAGCCGGATTTAAAAGTGGTTTTAGTACAGTAGATCATATCCAGGTATTGAGAGAAGTTATAGAAAGGACAAATGAATATGAGTTGCCATTATGCTTAGGATTTGTAGATTATGAAAAGGCATTTGATTTTATGAACATTTCTTCAGTGATTAAAGCATTAGATCATCAAGATATAGATCCAGGATATTGTCATATTTTAAAGAATATTTATAAAAATGCAACAGCAACAATTAGATTACATAATGACACTGGGAGAGTCAACATTGAGAAAGGTGTAAGACAAGGTGACTACATATCTCCAAAACTTTTTACAGCAGTGCTGCATGAAGTATTTTGTGGATTAAAATGGGAAACTAAAGGAGTGAAAGTAAATGGTGATTATTTAAGTCATTTAGATTTCGCAGATGATGTAGTTGTTTTTGCAAATAATGCTTCAGATCTTCAGGAAATGTTGCAGGAATTATCAGATGAAAGTAGGAAAGTAGGACTAAAGATAAATGTTAAAAAGACTAAAGTAATGTTTAATCGATTTGCTCAAAATATGAAAATAAAGATTGATTATGATGAATTAGAAGAAGTTAACAGTTACAAATACCTTGGTCAGATTATTAATACAGATGGAAACATAATGGAGGAAATTAATCATAGAATTAAACTTGGTTGGAGTGCTTTTGGTAGAAATAACTTGATACTAAAAGGAAATATGCCTATGTGTTTGAAAAGGAAGGTTTTTAACAAATGTGTTTTACCAGTTCTTATTTATGGATCTGAGACTTGGACACTTAATAGAAGAGCAATTCAGAGACTTCAGACCACTCAAAGAAGTATGGAGAGATATATGTTGGGAGTAACAAGAAGAGATCGTAAACGCAATGTATGGGTAAGAGAACAAACAGGTGTTACTGACCTCATTGAAAAAATTAAAAGATTGAAATGGAGTTGGGCTGGACATATTGTTAGAAGAGATGATAATAGATGGACAATTGAAATTTTAAACTGGATTCCAAGAGATTGTAAAAGACCCAGAAAGAGACCACATGTGAGACGGATGGATGAAATAAGAAAGTGTGCAGGGGTGATGTGGAGAAGAGAAGCTAAAGATCAGAGAAGATGGATTAAACTTGGAGAGACCTTCATCCTGCAGTGGATTGATAATGGTTGATAATGATGATGATGATGACTAATCACAAAAAAAATCTAAATTTACTTTTTTTTTAGCTTTTACCAAAGGCCAATATATTTGTACCATATATAAATAAACGATACAATATATATATATTTATAATTTAAAAATTATAACAAAAACAGAATATCTCTAATTTAGTTATGCAAAAGACAATGCAATCATAAATTGAGAAAGAGACAGCACATTCATATACCAATAAACACATGCATATATAAATAAATGAGTATTTATACAAATATGTTCATTCAATATGATATTTTTTTTTCCTTTTATTATTAAATCAATCATTTTTATTTTAAAACAAAATTTTTATTTATTAATTAAAAGTAAAATACTGCAAGTGTAAAATAAGATTTTGTCTGCTATAACAGATATGTGATTTACAAAGAGCACTGGATGTATGAGATGAGGAAATGTCTAATTAATAAATGATTTTTGATGTCATAGAGATATAAACAGGAATGTGCATAAAATTATGAATTCAAATTTATGAATGTTTTAAATTTTGAAATGACAGATGATGACCTAAAGAGAGAGGAAGGGACGCTACTCATCATTTTAACAAATAAAATATTAAGAGCAGTATTAAAAAAAAAAAAAACCTATCAAGTGGTGCATCAGTTCTACAAAAAAAAAAAAAAAAAGCAATTGGCTAACCATATTTCCTAAATTGATTCCAATATTATTTCAATTCCAAATATTTAAATCTTCATAAATTATTCCTTTAATGCTATATATGTGTGTGTGTAGAGCAATAATACTTCCAAAATACTAAACTTACTTCACAAGAGATAGTTGAGTGCAGTTCCGGTTTTAATTGCCAATCCATTTTTTGATTTCTCAATGGTAATGTTCATATTAATTAAACAGCTTCTACTGATATCAACTATTATCTTGCAGCCATAACTATACTTTATTATTAATATAGAAGAATATATAAATTATTATTAAAGTTTATCGGCTTAATGTTTTCGAGGATCCATGCCTCATATTCATAGCCTTCATGGATCCTCGAAAACGTTAAGCCGATAAACTTTAATAATAATTTATATATTCTTCTTTATTAACAATTATAAATAAGTGTTTTTTGTTACATAATATTTGAAAAGTAAAACTATATTTATACCTTATTATTTTATTTGCAAAAATTTTTTGCCAAGCAGAAAAAAAAAACCAACTAATATTTTCTAAATTACTGTGCTATTCTGGGATTCCAAATCTAAAAAATTAGAGCCTTCTTCAATGTTAATATTTTGAATTGTTTGATATTGACTTATTCCTTGTGGATTCCAAGACTAAAATAATTATACCCAAAAGTTGCCAATAATTAAAATATATATTATTATAACTCAATAATAGTTTGAATTTCTGACTAATAGCATCAATTTAAACTTCCTTTTCTAGTTTGTTTTTCGTCAGTGCTACTACTTAATTCTTGTACCTTTTATCATTATTTGAATATAATCTAAGCCACCTAGAATATATAATAGCTTCTTTCTGACACATTAATTTGAAATTCAAATAGGTCATCTTTAACTACAGATAGTTTAATATTTTGTGAAAATACATTCTTATATTTGAAACTTTAAAAAATACTAAAACATTAAATAGATTATTCCTTATTCAGACCAAATTTGAAAATGCAATAAGATCTATCAGAAATCTTTTACATTATGATAATATTTATTTAAATTAGTTTGATATTTTTATTTTAAGAGTTCTACATTAAAATATGATTGGATATAAATTCACAAAAACAGACATTCAATTGTACAAATAAATATAGGGCCCCTTATAAAATTAAACTCTGTCATACATCACTTATTGGATAAAAAACATTATTGTTTGTAAAGTTTACCATTAAGCAATCCCTTTCAGAGATTTAATATTGTTTCTATGTGATTGTGATGCTTAAAAATATTCTAAAATGTTAACTTTATCAATCAATCAAATATTACTTAAATAAACAATTTACAATTTTTTTTTTTTTTAAAAAGTTAAAGATAAAACTTTTAGCATAATTTTACCTCAACCTCAATTTCAAAATCGGATCCATCCAAAAGACGAATTCGACAATGGACTGTCTTTTGAGGTTTACTCGGAGAAGGTACTTTATCTCTCTTGATTTTTTTTTCTTCTACTTTAGTGTTGGAGTCTACATTTTCAATAATTTGTGTTAGCTGTTCATCTTCATCTTTATTACTATCATCTGATTTCTTCTCTTCAGTATTTTTCACATCGCGGTCGTTCTCCTTCTCTTCCGCCATGGTGAATCAAACAACCTGATCACCTTCATGCAATCTGAAATGAAAAATTTGAGTTTTATACTAAAAAATTATTTTTCCATATTGGAAAATAAGATATTAGATATGAATAGCAAATAATATCACCAAGTTTTTATGTGTGTGTATATATATAAGTAAATATATGTGAAGACAAAGAAATTCACGTTACATACATATATATGTATTCCATCAAATAAAATTTTTTACTTATATGTTTAATGGTGATTGTAATTTTATTTTGATTACAAAGAATAAATATATATATATGCAAGTATTTAAAACCTCATTCAAAATATGCATATTTAAAGTTAATTTAATTTTTTTTTTTGTACATTTTGCAGTAGTTTTTGATTATTTTTTAGAATTTTGTTTTGTTTGCTACTATCTTTTTACAACTAATGAATAAAAACAACATTAGTAATTCAATCACTAAAAGAATTCTTTAAAATAATTGCAAATGGTTTCATATAGTTAGTTCTAATTACAAATAAATTACAGTATCTTACCTTAACCAATGTGATGATTGTATTAAATAATCAAATTTTGCATATAGTTAATATTTGATTACAATGAAAATACTTAGAATATGCAAGTTATGTCTAATATCTACAAGATTTGTAAAGCTAGTCAATTAAACACTGAAGTATGCACCTATCTAAGTATTCACTTAGAAAAATTGAGCCAGATATTCAATTATGTTTTCTATCATTTTTGAAAGAGAGATATAATCATTAATAGACAAATAGAATTTAGAATTCAAGTGATCATTTAGAAAAAGTTTAGTTCATAAATATGCAATAATATTTTTAATCTTTTATCAACAAATATTAATAATAAAGATTTGGTTTTATTTCCATTTCTAAAGCTAAAAAAAAAATTATTTGAATACAACAGTGAAAACACACATAAAAATTTGAGACAAGATGAAATGAGAGAATTCTGGAAATTCACTAAGATAGCAAAACTTAAGAGATGGTAAATTTTAATGAACTCTTTGGTAATGATTATAGACAAGACTTTCTTAAAAGATTTTTACACAAAACACATTAATGAGTAAGAACTGTAGAATAATTAATTGAAGAATATATACATAAAAATCGAATTTTGATGAAAAAGATAGTGATGATTTAAGCAGATTATCTGCAACAAATAATGTAAACAATAAACTGATGAAGATAAAAAAAAAAAACCCTAATTCCTTAATAAATGGTTAGGTGTGAGAAAAAAAATCTGATATTAACACATCCATTTTATTACTATCAATATATACACATATATTAAAAATAATTTTCTATAATAAATTTAGGTATATAAATACTCCTTATTTTGAAGATTCCACAAAAAACAAAAATTCAGAAGATAATGATAGTTATGCAGGTGCATATCAAGTGAATACATAACCAAAAAATAGGTTGTCAGTACCGATATTAAAAAATAGAAAACAAGATGTTTTAATAATTTTTTTTTAGATGATATTATAAAATGATTTATTAAATATAATCTTGAAAATGACCAAAAAGACACATACTATTAATGAATAATATTTCTGTAGTTTAACTTTCACTGCACTACAAATATATATATATTATTCATTAAATGGATAATCTCTAGTCTAATGAATGATTAATAAAAATTATTAACACACTGTTTGCTTTTTGTCAAAAAATTGCAACCAGTAGAAGATAGAAATAAATAATCCAATATCAGATTTGTAATATTATCATCCCAAAGTGTTATCAAACAATACTTTAGCATTCCTTAATTATTAGCTATCTATGACATAAAAAAATAAAATGAGATTGTTAAATAGAAGGAACTCTACTTTTGAAGATAACATAAAGTGGCTAAATAGAAACACTAATAATGAATTAATATCAACAAACTGAAAAGATGGGTAATCCCTTAATAAAATAAAAATTTGAAACATAAGTAGATCATTAGTGGTTTCTTCATAAATAGAATAAATTATTTGAAAAGAAAATCAACTTACTGATAACAGCCAATATCCTTATAGGATACCTCAGAGAAGCACTCACAATTTGAATAAGAGACTGACAACAATTTGATATTCTCCTATTACAAAGTCAAAACATCAGGCAAATTAAAAGATTTTGCTAGCACTAAATCACCAACTGAATTTTGGAATACTTTCAGTCTCAGGAGTTGCTTTCTATGACTACAGAGATTGTTTCTAACACTAAATATTATACATATAAATGATTTTTTTTTCTTTAGAAGGTTAAAAATATGTTTAGCTGAATTATTCTGAGATAAAAACACAGTGACAGAAAATTACCATTCTTCTCTTGTAATCTGACCAATCATTCAGTGAATTTCTAACTTTTTGATGATTTATGATATGAGAGGATGTAAATCTTTCTAAAATTATTTCTTTCTGACAGTTTATTAGAAACTCCACCTGTTTTCATAAACAAACTTAAGGATATAACATTCTTTAATTTAGTAAAAGAAAAGTCTATGAAAAATATTAATAAAGAATATTTATCATTTAAATTTTTTTAAAAAAAGATTTAAACATGAAGAAAACATATTTAAATTTATATATATTATTAAAGTAAATGCATTTTGGAAAGAGAATGCTGCTAAACTTTTAAATTAATTGTGGAGACTTTATTTAACAGTCATTATTAACATGTTATCATCCTTTTTATATTTTAGTTATTTATAATAAGTATATCTTAATAACCACACATATATCTTCCAATATCTAGGTAGTGCGTTGAGACTGAACATAGAAAATGCTAATGATCATTAGATTACAAACCTAGGCTATCAATCAATGAATGACTTTATTTATCCACCTAAACTGCTGAGTATTTCAATTAATAGAATATTGCAAGAATTGTCTAATATTGCATACTAGCAGTATCATATTTTTCGAAATTAGAAAAATTAAAAATGTAAAAAGTTTAAATATTGGAAGCATAAATAGTTAGATTCATTACAAATAAAAGGTAGAAAAACAATATTGCTAAGATTAGTTATGGTGAGATTAATTAAATAATTTAAAGGAAAATATCGAAAGATATTTGGATTTATTATTTTAATGCTTCTGAATACAAAAAAAATTAAATTACAGTAGATTTTAATGCTATAATTGAAAAGTATGTGAGGATACATTTAAACATGGAATTAGAAATGAAAAAAACAAAAAGGTGTGGAAAAAGAACAACTGTACAACATTAATTTTGTTTTAACATGAAATATATGTAGTATTTTAAGACTGTAATTATCTACATACAAAGTATTCAAATAATAAAGTGAAAGTTATAAGCTTGCAAATCTAGAAAGAAAAGCAATAAAAATAGTTGATAACCATAACTTTCAGAAATATTCAAATATCATTTAAAAATATTAATGGATTTTAAACATCACTCCAACTTGATTGAAATCAATAAGATGAAAACATATATTCTTCTAAAAATAGTTATGGAGAAAGAACAAAAAAAAAAAAAGCAATTTCCTATGGAAACAATACAATGTTAAGCAGTAAAAAAAAACTTTTATAGTATCTTTTTTAAAAAAATTAATAGATTATTTCAAGAGCTATCAGATAAATGGAAAAAAAAAGGAGCCGCTCCAAAGCTAAATTAATGCTTAACAGCTTTTCTACAAAAAAAAAAAAAGAGAGAAAATAAAGATTGGCAATACTAAAATATTATTTACAATCTGATTTACAAATGCCTAATTTTCTGCACTCATAATTTTGACATCAATTACTTTAAGTAAATGAATTAATGATTACTAAACATTTATTAGATTATCTCTAGTCCAGATATAATTTTAACTTAAAGATTAATATATCTCATTTAGTTCTAATTTATTATTATTGGCTTTATTTTCTCCTTGATCAAATTATTAAGGCAGATAGAAACAAAATGGATAAAACTGTTCATAGAAATAAACTTGGAAAGAGTTTTTTGATAAAAATATTAAAAAGATTTTTTAATATATCTTTTAATGATTATGAAAAAAGTTACTGATGATATAAGAAAATGTAATAATGAAAAAAGCTAAAGAAGAGAATAAAAGCAATAAAAAGATAGCATTATTACTAAAAGCAGGAAAGACATCATGACCTACAAAGAAATATAAAATCCTCTATACAATTAAAAAATATTATTTAAAAGGTCATGATGTAATTAATTATATGAAGAATAGAAAAGTGTCAGAGAATAATGGAATCATTGCAAATATATTTTAAAAAATAGAAAACTTGTTGGCAAATCTATATACTAAATGTCTAGATAATATTGATATCAGATGACTGAAAGATGCAACAGTGATATTGATATTTAAAAAAGATTAGAAAAAAAAAAAAAACTGAAATGAGATATTTAAGTATTTTACCATTTCTTCATAGGATTTTTACTAAGATCAATACAATTGTTTATAGACAATACAAGTTGAATTTAAGTGACTACAAAATTACAGAAAAAGTTAATAAATATGAGTTGTCAATTGCAGTGGATTTGCTGATAATGAAAAAATATTAAATTCTATAAGAATTTATACTATGAATTTATAAATACAATTCATCCCATCTCCCCTAAAACTTTTTATTACAATTTTATAAGTATTTTGTGAATTAAAATGGCAAGCAAAGTAAGTAAACAATACTTCAAAGCTGAAAAAAAAAATGTTATGAGAACTACTAGATAAAAGCAAAAAAAGTAGGAATACAAATAAATAATAAGACTAAATTATTGTTTTAATTGCTTTCCAAAAAAAAAAAAGGAGAAAATAAAGACTGATGATAATGAATTAAAATATATTTCATTACTATCAATCTTTATTTTCTCATTAGCCAAATTATTAATGCAGATAGAATTAAATTTAACTGAATTTTTTTGGTAGAAATAATATTAAAATAATAAATGTTTCTACCAATTTTTAATTATAGATCTGAAACTTGAATACTTAATATAAGAAATAGCATAAAGATTGCAAATCTCATAGAAAAATATGAAGTAAAAATAAATAAAAAATCACCAGTGACATCAATGGAAAAAAAAAAAAATTTCAAAAAACTAAAATGAAGCTGAGCTGAATATATTTTTAAAATTCAGAATAACAATAAATGAGCAATTAAATCCTAAAATGAAACTAAGATAATGTAAACCCAGTCTATTGAAGGACTAAACATAAACAAAGAGGATTAAATTTAAACATTGGTCTTACAGTGAACTGATAATGTTTAAAAATGTTTCAAAACAAGCAATACATGATACAGTATAAAATCATAAACATAATGCATTATAGTTCGTTTTTTTCCCTTTAGTGTGTGAAATAGTACACTTTTTTTTTTTAATTTTCATACTGTATTTGGTTCAGACTTACAATGAATGAAATATTCTCATTAATGAGCAGAAATTCAAATAAGACAGTTAGCTAGTACAATCCCTATCATGTCATAGCTATTCAAAAAATATGGCAACCAACAATGTTCTAGACTTATATTTTCACAATTCCAGGAATGGTTCAGCTAAAAAAAAAAAAGCTGTAAAATTCAAGCAAATTATAGAACTGATAGATCAATTGGGAAGTCAAAAAACAATGATCCAAGCAGTTTTCAATCAGTACTATATACCATCATCAATACTTATATGTAAAATGCCAGAAATATTAATGGGAAGACAATTAAAAAACCATTATAGCTATTAATGATACCCACAGAAAAGATGGAAATAAAAAAAATCGACAGATTATAGATATTAAAAATTAATGCATGACAGTCTAAAATAAAGATGGTTATACTACGGAATACAAAGAATAACTTGGTAATGTATCATAGCAGTTAAAAATAGTAATGAAAACTTTAAAATGCCCTATTGCAAGAAATAAAAGCAGTCTGCATAACATAGTGTTTGCTGATTTAAAAGTTGTATCAGTAAAATTTGCATTTCCAAAAATGTCAGTTCTACCAACAGAAGAGACTATTTTACTAAACTAGTTCAGGATACATACAAAAACCTTAAACTGCCAAAATATTTGAATAATATATGGCTGGAATTAAAAGATTAAACTCAGACTAGCAGTAAAGATTGAAACTCTCAGTTAAAAACTCATTAAAACTACATTTGTCTTCACTTGATACTAATTAATTCATCAGCCATGATTAAATGTCCCAAGTAATCTAACAAAATTCTGACTAATACAAACACATTTAAATTGCTATTTTAATCTTTCTTTTGTCTTTTATAGCTAATTAAACAGATGTAAATGTAACACTAGAATAGTAAAAAAATTATAGAATCCCAACACATGTATGAATGCTTTGTCATTTCTATAAAATATACATAATCTAACAAGTAATGAAATGACAAGTTTAAGAGATGGTTTAGTTTGTGGGTGATAAGAATGCATACTAAAATTTATGCAGGGTTATATGGTTTTAAATTTTTATAGCTGGAATAGTCATTTATTAAGTTTATATAAATAATGTTGTCAAGGGCAAAATCAATAAGAACCACCAAATAAAATCAATAAGAACAATTAAATTTAATAGACAATTAAAAAGAATTATAATAAATCAATCTGAATCTTTAGATAGCATCCATTAACAATTTCAAATCTTTTGCATAGAAACATATTATTTTTTGAATTTAACAATACCTCAAATTAAAAAATTGATTTCTATAGAAAATAGAAGTGTCAACATATAGCAATTTGTTAATGATGGAAAACAGCAAATTTCTGATACTAGATTTTCCCAATTTAATTTCTGTGTTTGTCTTCATTTACCATAATTTTTAATTTTTTGAAAAAAGCTAATAAATTTATTATTTTATAGAAGCTGATGTGAAGAATCAGGCTATAAGTATTAAACAAATTAAGTGAAATAATTAATTCTATTTTTTGACACTGAATAGCACAGACATGGAAATATATATTATAAAAAACTGACAGGAGATTGATGCCAAATAAGCTTGTAAGAAATATATCCTTTAAAAAGTCAAATGAGTACAATTTATCCAAAATACTTCAAACACTTTTTAGCAAAACTCTTTATTTGTACATATATATACACCTATGTTTCGACTTTCCTGCAGTATTCTTGAGAGCCAGTTCACTTTAATCTCTTAAAAATTGTATTTGTATGAAATTACAGCAAAATAAAGAAAAGGATGATTTTGATAATATTTAAGTCACATTAATGTTTAAAGTAATATGAACAAGTGTTAAAACCATCTACATTGTTAATGTTTCAAGATTAACACTCTTTAGAGAGTAAACCAAATGTTAAAAATCAATGCTTACTGAGGAGAAAAAAACCAGACAAACTAGAATAAATCACTGCAGAAATCTATTTTAAAAATCAATTGCAAATTTACAACCAATAATTTTATGGCAAAGTTGCCATTTCAAAATCAGCTTTCTAATGTGAATAGTATATCATGAAATCGATAGATGTCATGAAAATTAAAACTAAAGGAACAATGACTGGAAGCATTTTATATGGTTAGGTTAATCACAATTTATTCTTTTCTGTTACTTTTTTTGGATATTACCATAAATAGTTCTCTCATATGGTCTGCATTCTTTTATGACATGAACTGTGATATTTGGATAGCCATAATAACGTATTTTCTTGGACCAACTATTATTCAGTATATCTAAACAATTTGGAGGATTAGATTTATCTCATGGTGCAAGTATTATTTCCAGATAACTATTTTATTTCAAAATAATAATGATTGAATTCAAACATATATATATAATATAAAAGTTGCTTTGAAGAACATAAGAATGATATTATGCATCCTCCAAGGCATTTATAATTATATTATTTAAATTTCATTTTGCGTTTGTTTTAAATATATTGTGCATTGAAAAAATATAACAAATTAATTTCTTTTTTAAAAATATTTGCTTCAGCATTCTTAAGTAATATAGGAATGATTAATATTTACCAAATCTCTTAGAGAATTTTATTAGGAATAGTTTAATAATCCAGTGGAACAGATATAATGTAATTTATAGCCCTTTATGATATTATATATAGTAGGCTTAATAATTAAAGCACATTCTATATATTAACAATTAAAACAAAAAAATTAATATTTGTAAATTTAACATACATCACATGATCACCATTTCTTATGCTTGCTTATAACTGCTATTAAAACAGGCAAAACTCTCCATACAGTATTGCCACTCAATGCAAGCCAGAATAATCAATGCACTGAGTGGCAATACTGTATGGGGAGTTTTGCCTGTTTTAAATTTAACATACCTGTATGTAGAGATAAATATAATATGTATAGATAAATATAATTTTCGATCTATTTTGTGTTTTTTGATTATGTTCATTTTTGTGATAAAATTTTAAGCTGTATGTCTTTGAACAAATATTAAGAACACATTTTATCAAAGTGAAATCTGAACGTTAAAAAAAGAGAAAAATTTGTAATATAAAATTTTTTGATCTGATGTATGATAAGCATACTACCTCATATGAGCCACTGCTTGCCGGTTCCTGCCATAATAATATTCAATGCTATATAATTCTATCCACATAAAAGCCTAAATCCCACACCAAATATTACAATTATTTTGTACATCCACTGTGATGACAGACACCTAATTCATAACATTGGGGGGGGGGGGGAGGATTACTAAGGTCTAGGATATACTTTTTTTATTAATAATAACTAATTACACTTTAGTTATTCAACTTATACATAACAGAATTTTTAAGCAGTAATTCCATTCTATAGGATGATTAACTTGCTTTCACAATAACTAAGTATTTAAAACAAACTATAATTTAATGAGGGATGAGGTCAGGCACAGCATGATTTAATATTTCAAAGTTTTTACAATTATCTCTAATTAATAATAAGTTTTAATAAAAAGCATAAAGGATATTAACTATTTATTATAGTCAGACAATGCAGTTATAGAGAAATATTTTAGAGAATATTGAATTTCATATACAAAATTGTTAATTATCAATTTATTTTTAAATAGAAATCTATAATGTATTCAATATAATCATGTATCAATTGATTTGCATTAATAAATTTGTTTTAGAATAGAAACCTTTTTTAAAAAAAAATACTGCTAACAGCTTTAGAACTCCTGGAAAATGTTGGTAATTCATCAATTTTAGTTGTAAACTGTCCTACAGTAGTGAGATGATTAACTTTTAACAAGCATAAGATTAATTGGTAATTAAAGCTTGTATCGGATTCAAATTTATTTACCATGCATTGAAATACAATTTTTAGAAGCAGTATTGGTTAGCATGTGGCATAGCTATTTTTAAATGTTTGATTCCTATAGAGCAGTAGTGGCAAACCTTTTTAAGTACATTATAAATATTTATTGAATTACTAACACATCAGACAGCTTTTTAATAGGGGAAAATAATAATAAAAAATTATTACAGAATTTGAGATAATTTTAAAAATTAGAACACAATAAACTGCTGTATTAGTTGCTAAATGCTTTATATCACAATCATATTTTGTCATTTTTAATAGTACATACACCAAACCAGATTCATCAGTCAATCTATTTCTCAATCTTCTATAAATAAAGAAAAAAAATTGTACAACAAAAGTTCCTGGAATAACATTCCAAATTCTTAATATTTCTTTTTCAGCACTTTTTTTTATTTTTATTATACCCAATAGTCAGTCAGTTGACCATTTTCAATCATTTGCAAATCATCTAATTTTTGTTTCCATATAAAACTGGACTGAAAATCAATTGAAATTCTATATCATTCGAATTCAAACACTCTAGAATTTTCAAATTGAGTTTATCTGCTGATGTGTCTGGATAAATAAAATAAAAAAACTGTTGATGTTTGTTGAAATTGCCTAAACTGCATAAATCTTTAAGAAAATTCATTGGTCATTGAGTAAATTACAATAGAAAACTCTTGTGCAAATTTATCTTGATTTAGTTTCTTGTCAAGATTCCATTATCTGCAAAACAAAAAAATTATATTTGGGAAATCTTTATAGGTAACTGAAACAATATCATGATTAAAAATTTCTAATTTAGCTTTGAATGGTTTGAATAAACAAACATGACAATGATTATTTTATAACCACTTGCCAGTTAATATTTAATTAATTTAAGTGGAAGCACAAATGAGTAAAAATCATTAACATTAAAAACTATTTGATGTACAATTATTGTCTGTATTGCTCAATAATACTAACACGTAAAAAAAACTCATTTTCTCTCAATCCTCACAAATCTTCAAAGAAATTTTCCATGATTTAACCATCAGATATTATGATACTTAAATAAACCATTACACAATGAGTTTAT
Organism: Epiperipatus broadwayi; assembly: GCA_028023455.1. Classification (NCBI taxonomy): domain Eukaryota; kingdom Metazoa; phylum Onychophora; class Udeonychophora; order Euonychophora; family Peripatidae; genus Epiperipatus; species Epiperipatus broadwayi. Next base: position 1,987,353 of record JAQFVV010006254.1, read on the forward strand.
CTCATTTAACAGTTCCAGGAATTTCCATTTATTTAAATCACATGTAAATTTGATGAATTTTATTACAAAACTCACACCTTTCAGTATTTTGAAACTAGCTTTTGCACATAAAACCTAATACATAATACTGTGAAAACTCAGAACTATATAACCAAAGCATTTGATAAATGAACTGACAAAAACATTTTCCTGTTGAATAATATTCAAACAACATTACTGTTACTGATATAATTTTGAAAAGGTTTATTTCTTTTTCAGCAAATGCATCTACAACTGCATTGCAAATATCTATTCCTTTTGATGTTGCTGCTAAATGATAAACTAATTAATTTTTCCTTAATACTGTTCTGAATATATAATGAATAAAAATAGCTATTTTGCGCTGATGGATTATATTTTTAATCATTTTCAATATTCTATCTTTTACTGTATTTTAACCATCCTTGTTTTAAATGTTTACATTGCCAAAAGTTTTCCTGTATTTCACAATTACATTTGAAGCAATATAACTAACAGCAGTTAGTCAAACTTGATCGACTTTGATGTATTAAACTAGAATACTAATTAATTCAGCATTTTTATTTTTAATGGCTGGTACAATAAATTCTTTTTGCCTCTTTATTTTTTATCAAAAAGAGATTTATTGCTCTTATTTATCATGCCATATCCATCTGTTCATCAATTTTGAAATTCTCTATATAATTCTGATAATTTTTGTTTTTTATTTGTACTGCCCATGTTAAGGAGAATAAAAAAATTGTATACATAAAAAAAAATCTATATGTAAAAAAATTTTTTTTATAATTCTTTATATGTATAAATGTAATAATTATTTTTAAATGCTGTTTTCTATATCATGTTCAGTATACTTATGTACAAATAATGTCCTTGCTGCTTTCTTTGCACACTGCTGGTATGCAGCATGGTGTACGCTGGGCACTATCATATAAATGCATGCGTGATTAAAGATATAGTGGCATGTATTAACTACAAAACAAGACTGCATTGCAGTGAGAAAAATCAATTTTTGTTAATTCAATTTTAATAAATATAGAATATTTACACATGCCACCAAAATTTTCTAGCTTGCATGTTTTGGTTACAATTGCTCTATCCCCATTTGTAATAGCTACAAAACTCTTTTTTAATTATTTTTGTAAATTAATATTGAATATGTATTTCTGTTTTAATGTAAAACTTTACTACTTTTATTTTTACATTATAAAAACAAAACTTCCAGTCATGTGCTTTGAAAAGCATTAGTGTATGCATATTATAAGCTTAGAGATTATTTATAAATAAGCCAACCTTTGCATGAGGGCTGAAATCAGGGCGTCAATCTATTATGTGCCTGAGTTATAAATTATTAACTGAATTGTACAAATCTATTCATTCTGTAGCAGGAGAGAGATAAAATCTCATTTTTAATCACGTGCGATTAAAAATACATAGTAAATTTTGAATTTACTGTAATAAATAGTCTATTAGTTATATAATACAGACTTCAGCATAGTGAGCAAAGGTTAGCTTATATATATAGATAACTCTAAGCATAAGCATATACTTATGCTTTTCAAACTGATATTCATGGGAAAGTGCAAGACCGGAGATTTGTTCCTTCTTTATAATATTACATATGCAGTCTGTGCTATATAAATAATAGGTTATTTATTACAGTAAATTCAAAATTTACTATGTATTTAATCACAGGTGATTTAAAATGATTTTCTCTCTCTCTATAGGAACAAATAGGTTTGTACAATTCAATTAATAATTTATAACTCAAGGATATAGATTGAAATTCTGATTTCAGCATAGTGAGCAAAAAATAGTTTATATATAGATAAGCTCTAAGCATAAGCATACATTTAAGCTTTTCAAACTGTTGCTCATGGATGAGTGCATGTAAATTTGTAAAAGCGCATGATCAGAGGTTTGTTCCTTCTTAATACTATTACATATGCAATATGCGTTATATAAATAATAGACTATTTATTACTTTAATTTTTTTTTTTAAAAAAAAGGGAAAAGATTATGTATATAAAGAGATTTATATAAAATTTGTCTCAAATTTTAATAAGCTTTCGGTTAAATTTATTTTAAATTTAACAACTAACGACACCTTGAATATAAAGGTTTTTAAGTTCCACATTATTTTATCTTCAACATTAATTTTATACTTTTAATGCTGATACAATATTATATAATCTTGCATAACCTTTATTTTATATATGATATATTTTCATAGATATGTGTGGCTTAGGATTTAAGCATAGTCACTCATAAATACATGATAACTATACAAACCAATCTATGAAAGACAAATACGACCATATATAGTACATAAAACTTCTTTGACAAAAAACATTTTTTCTGAAATACTTCCAACAGCATATTTATATTCTCTGCCAATAATTTTCCAATGGACACAATTAACATTGCACTTTTTAGAATATCTTGGAGATAATTTTTGTAATGGAGATGAGGCTTAATCTTTCCCATGTAAATCATGTTCACATTCATCATAAAATACTGATTTAGGAAGTTTTCCATTGTTCATTCATTTTATATGTCCAATGCAATGAAGATGTGATTTTATAACCGTGAACTCAATAATATCACATCCAGCAAGCTGAAAAACATTGTTTTAATGATCTTGGCATAGAATTTTTAAAATTATACAGAGCATCCTTAATTGAAATTTTTCTAATGACTTCATATTGTGATGACAGAATGTCTAAGTTTCACTTCCATACAATAAATTAGATAAAATAATAGCTTTATACAGCAGTAATTATTTTCCAGTGATTAAAAGCAATCTATTAACTTATTAAAAGTAATATACTAGTCTAATTATATCTCAACATCTAAGTCAATTTTTTTACTTATAAAATAACCAAGGTAGTTTATAATCTCAAGTTGATAACCTTACTGGGGATCTTTCTTCGATCACTGGTTAGCTGATAAAGAACTTTAGTTTTTGAACATTAGTTAATAAAAACCAAAGTTTTTATAAGTTGCATTCAAAATATTAAGAACTTTCTGTAAATCATCTTTTGAATTGGCAAAAATAGCACAAACATCAACACATTGTAAATCCAGGATCCAAGCAACTAAAGTACTTGTTTTTACTTTTAATCAATTCAAGTTAAAAATTCTATTATCAGCCCTACATTGTACCTTGTCTCTGTTTGATAAGAGCTCTATAGACCAGTGACAAAAAAATTGAAAAAAATGTTGAAGCAAGTACATAGCCATGTTTAACATCAATTTTCATTTCAAATAACCGATTTTCCCACCTACAATAGTAATACTTCTTCTCACTCCACATATGAAGAAGCTGTACAATGAACAAATTTTGACAGAGCAGTCAACCAATTTAAAAAAATGTTCTAAATTTCCTATTAAATGAATCAGATTCCTTGACAAAATCAATAAAAGCAATATATACATTACTCCTTTGTTCCAGATTTTTCTTACATTTGCCTGACAACAAAACTCATGTGTAAAGTGCTTCTTGATTCTCTAAAAGTACAGAGTCTGTACTAACCATTCATCTATAACTAGAAACAATCTATTCAAAACAAAAGTACTTTTGCTATAGTGGATAATAATATTCCATGTTAATTACAACAATATTGTCTATTTTCCTTGCTTTTTAAAAACTGGAGCAATAAAAGCATTCTTAAATTCAGGTGCCACAATTTCATGAGACCATGTACTTCTTAAAAATTCTAATATTTTTGAAGCTAATATATGATCACCGTATTTTAAGACTCCAGATATTTCATCAGGACTTGTAGCTTTTCCATATATAAGATTACAAAGAGTTGTTTAGACTTCACTAATCTGGATATTTTTGTCCAAATCTAAATAAAAGGAATCATCTCAATTTTTATATCATTATTCAAAAGACGATCAAACTACTCCTTCCATCTGTTCAAAATATTATCATCATGATATGAGTGCCATTGCTATTTCTCAACTATATATATATATATTGCTTTCACTGTATCAAAGAAATATCTAAAATAACCATGAACAGCTAATGTTTGTATGTTGTTTGCAGTTTAAGTCCATCTATCATTTTTAAATCTTTTTGTCAATTATTGACTTCTGCCTTCAAGTCTTTACATTTATTATGAAGTTCACATATAATCTATTATTCTGCCAAGCAGAAAATGTTTGCTCTTAATCAAATTACTACTAATAAGATCACTATCAGAAAGTTACAATTTTTGTTTTTACTGAATCCAAAAATAATTTACTTGAATCCATAACACTCCTTATAAAAAAAGTAGCGACTCTCACCATACAGTAGTACTACCAAGTGCAAGCTTTAGTAATCAATAGAACAAGGAATAAATCCCTATCTAATGCACAAACCTTTTGGCATCTATTGATAACTATAGCTTGCATTGGATAGCATTAATGTAAGGATAGTTGCTATTTTAACAGCTTGTGCAAGAATAAGAAATAATGGTCATGTGATGTTTTAATGGTTTAACACCCTCCTTAAGAAGATTCTATCATGCTTCAGTAATATGATAATCTTGAAGATCTAAATTTGCAATTTTCATGAAATTTAGTAAGTAGTAGATTCTTCTAAAGAATGAACATCAATTTTTTTTGTGAATATAATTGAAATAATATCTATTTTTAATGCAATTATTATTTTACTCTTGGAGCATACTAATATACAACCTTTCCAACAATCTGTACTTAGAAATGCTCATATAATGTCAATTTTTGTATTCTGACTCCCAACTATAATGTAATCTATTGAATATTGTTTTGGGTGTGAATGCATGTTTCTTTATAGTGATTTTCTGCCTATACGAAGTGTTCATGATAGTCAATCAATGTGCTGCGCATAAATTCAATAACAAATAATTGAATTTACAGCACCATTATCATTATTTCCAATAACTTTTGATCAAAATCTATTTGTACTAACACATGCATTAAAGTCGCCAAGAAAAAAAAAATCTTTTAGTGCGATTATTTTAATAATGCCATCCAATAAAGAATAAATCTTTCCTTCACTGAATTTTCTGAATCTAAGATTAGAGCAGAGGCATTAATAAAATGAATATTAGCATTGAGCAAAGTGAGCTTCAACAATGTTAGTTTAATGTTAAGACAACTGGAAATCCAACAATAGAAGTTACTAAATTAGACTTTACATCAAATTTAATACTATGCATTCTCCTTTCACTGATTGACCTAACTTTCCAAAAAAAAAAAAAAAAACTTGTGTATCAATTCACTTATCCTATTAAACTTCTCTTCTGGGAGATGAGTTTCACAAGGAGCAGTTATATCAATCTTAAATCTTGATAGCTCCTTAGTCTCTAGTGCAGTCCTTTGTTCTGTTTGGAAAAATTTCATCAAGTATGTCTCCATATTTATCAAACAATTAATTTACAATATTTAGCTTTAGTACTACCATTTCCTCTTGCTTCAGTATTGCTGATATTACAATTACTATAGTTATTTCTACCATCTGAAATGCATAATCTGCCAGGAGCAACAACCTAACATGAATATGGGAGACAGGCCATTTTAGACCACATCTTCTAGGCACGTGGTAGGCAGTGGGATGCTTAAATAGGATTGCTTAAACATACAATTTCTAGCAGTCAAAACTGTCTGATTAAAATCCAGTTCTAAACTGACCCATTAGTGTTTGCATTGCCTTGAGCAAGATTATAAACAAGGACTACCAGTTTTCTACGCCTATCTCATCATTGCTTTTTAATTGTTGAGAGCTTCCATTAAAAAAAAAGAATGAATGGGAGTGGAGTCAGATATGAAATATAATCTCATTATTGTCATTAGTATAAGATGTCAGATGCGCAAGAGACTCATGATGACTAGGTCCTACAATAACTTAAGTATATCTGAAGGAAAAAAATCCTTAAGATAAAAAGACTGTTTCTTTTCTACTGGAAACAGTATCTAATCTTTGATGAACCAACACCCTACTTACAAGGCAGCAGGAGCTCTTGGTTAGGCTCTGTTTTTATTTATTCACAATTGGCCTTCACATCTAAAGACTATTATTGTACGTCATCTGTGGAGCCCACCTGCAGGATTAAGAATGCTTAATAATATAATGAAGTGCCTTGAAATAAATATTCAGGTGACTGATTTATAAAAAACTGTTTTAGATTTATTTTATCATTGCACACAGTTTATGGTAGAGTAATGAATCTTTATAATTATTTTGTTCTAATTTTTTTATCACCAAACATTTGTAATATAGTGAATAAAGGTTGAGGATTCCAAATCTTAATGTGTATAATAATTTAGTGCCTCAAAACAGAATTGAGTTGGATTACAACATATCAAAAATGGAACCTGCAGAAACCGACTTTTTAAAATACTATGATCAAATCCAATGCAGTTTATCTTGGATACAATTTTAATGAAATGTAGTGATAGTAGTATCATGGCAACTATAAATTTTTCTTTTGTGCTGCATTTTTTCAATGAAATGATTGTTAGCAACAAACTTAGTCTGCCTGTTCCTTTAAAAAATTTAAAACAGATCAAATAGTTATTCAATCTAGAAACTAATTTTATTTTTTTATAGGCGTTATATTAATGAGGCTTCAAATATCTTTACAAACATCTTTCTGAATTTTCTTTCAATTTAAATTTGAACATTTTATTCTTATGAAATCTATTGCAGAAAAAGTAAAATTACTTAGATCAAAATGTTTCCAAATACTACACTAATGTTACTTTATCCCTCTTAACTTCAGAGGTTTCTTGATGGCATGAGTTTTTGTATAACTTTCAATACTTTCATTTTGTTTGGCCTATCACAATCATTGCCATTCACTTGAAGAATTAACATAATGTCAAATATAGAAATTTTTAGATTATTAGTTTGAATTTTGTATACTTTCTTTTTGATTTGACTAACAATTAATTTAAATAGTATTAAAAAATTATCAAAATTGTAATTACATTTATATAACAGATGTTACAAGTCATCAAACTTTAGATGCAAAACAATATGAATCAATAAAGCTCGACTTATTTTTGTCTTTATTTTATTCACCATACATTTCAACTCTTGCAAATTAGAAATATAATTATATCATTTTTTTTTTTTTAAAAAATTATATGTTTAAAAAAATATCCAAAATTCTTAATTAATTAATAAAATTTTCTCTATTCAAATTAAAAAAATTCACTGCAATTATAATTTAATAACCTTTGATTAAAAAAAACATTGAAAACATTAAACTAAAATATGAATTAAAAACTATTAATAAATCATAATTATATTTTAATTTACAAAAAATAACCATTCATATGTAACTTTGTAATGCTTATTTATATATCAATTTTAGATGTTTAGAGTCATTTTATTGAATATATGAATATTTTCTAAAAAATTTAATCAATCACATTCTTATTATATAACAGATTTTTGCATATATAATAAAATAACGGCAGATAGGTTAAACTGCTATAAATAGTGCAATCTTCAATAAACTTCTACAGATTAATAATGAAGAAAAAGACAATAAAAGTTTAATCAAATGTCTGATGGAGTTTATCAATCTTCATTTTCTACCAATAGTTGGTGACTGGTTATGGATATAGCAATCTACTAAAAATCCTAGCTTGCTTGGAAATCATCATAAAAATGGAAAATTTTCTTTAACTTTTAGATTCAAAGTTTAGAACATGGGCACAATAAAAGTGGATATACTAATTACCAGAATAAGACCTTTCATAATATTTATATATGAACACATATTACACAATTTATTTTGCCCCATTTTAAATGCTTATTTGCTCCAAAGGATAAACAGTTTCAATATAATACAGAGTGCACATATCTGGTAAGAATAACCAAATTTCCATTTGTCAGACCATATTAGATGACTAAATTTGGATTTGTCTCCAAATCTTTAAACTATTTTTATATATCATTATCTTATTTATCACATGGCTAATATATCATTTTTATATTTATTTATAAGTTATTATTTCATAAAATATTTTATGTAAATTAGCACATCAGTCTATATTCATTTTTTATATTTATTTATCATATGATCAGTTAGTTAGAAAACCATATGATATTCAAGTACCAAAATGATAGGCTAAACAAAAAAATTCCATTCAATCAACCGTAATGAGATTTTTTTTCATGTCTAGTTGTAAACCTTTATCTCTCAAGTCCACGTAAATATTAATCATCTGCAAAAATATATGAAAATGCTACATATAAAATTCTCTATAATACTTTTGTTTTAAAAAAGTAGAAATCTCAAACAGCCAAAAAGAAAGGAGTAGATTTTGTGTGGTTATTGGATAAAGAATGTGGATTCCTCACAATCTAGTTAAACTCATATATCTTTAAAAATGCATTTGTTTTATGATATCATCTCTGGCAAAATGCAAAATGAAATATAAAAAAATTATTTGAAATTTGAAAATGAAAAAAATTACACAATCCTTTGTAATATAAGTTTTCATAAATATCACAGAATATTTTAGCAGTGTTAATTTCTTTTAATCTAAATGTTTAAGAATTCCAATAAATAAATAAATATATATTAATTATATTCTAAGAGGAAAACTTCATAACTACTTGCTAGCAGCATCAGAATTTTTAATAAATTGAATGTATATGCTCTCTATAAAATTGTTACTGCCCAATAAGATATACAATCAGTTAAAAGATCGTGGCTTATTGACAGTAGGAATATAACACACTTATCAGCTATAAAGTTTATACCATATTACAATCAGTTTTATGATCAACATATCAGCACTTATTTGATCAATCCAGACTAATTATGGATCATTATCTCCTAGCTGAGAATAGTTACATATACATTTACTAACCAATAATTGAATGGCTAATAAGGTTGTTAGAAGCTAAATGCATAAAAAAATATCCCAAATGCATAAAATCCTTAGCTATTTGAATGTTAGACCATGATCATAAAAGATTGATGCACTTGTTACTTCACCAGAAGTCTTACTGTTTCTGGAATCATTAATAGACAGACCACTATATTTAAAAATTAAAAAAAATGAAAAGGAAGTATCATTTATTCAGAAAACAGTCTTGCCCATCTATGAAAAATTGAATGCTATACACAAATAAATCATTTTATCCAAGTTATAATAAACTGTTCTTAAGGGCGGCAATATATAATAATCATGGTAAAAAAAACACTCCATAAATAGTATTTGATAAGATATACTAGCATTTATCAGACTATATATTTTACCACAAACCATTTAGATATAGCATATATTGTCAGAATAACTTCTAGTAGAATTGTAGTGCTAAGAACCTTTTGCACATACATCTAAATAAAAATTGCTCAACTGCTACTGGATAAAAAACATAAAAGAGATATTAATGAACATGTTATAATTAGAAATAAACTATCTATTAAAAGACAAACAAATACTGTAATAGCATTCAATAAATCTTGTATAATTCTTAAGCATGCACCTGCTTAGAAAATCTTATTGATTTGAATGAAGATTCTCAAACTTAAAGGATTTCTTCAATTTCTAATCAAGATAAACTTGAAGAGTACTTTTTTTTTCTTGGAAGGGGAGAGGGATTTTTACCATAAGGAAGGAGCACTTATTATTTTTTAATAAACATCTCGAAATTTCTGTTATTAAATATTTTTTAAATTTCAAGATATTTACATAATTTGTTAAAGTATAAGAAACATCAATTCATAATAATCATTCTAAGAAATATTTAACAATCAATTCATTCTAATTTCATGAGCATAAAGTATGTATTTACATGTTCATTCATATTTAATAACCAGAGTGATAATTAAATTTTCTTTTATTTTGATATGTATTTATAGTTTATTTGGCATTATTTAAAAGTTAACAGGGCAAAACTTCTATAATAGAAAATAGAATATAAGAAGATCTCAAAGCAATAAATTTTCAAAATAACCCATAAAATCCAAATAATAATACTGTGTATAAAAATACGATTTTGGGAAAAAATATTTCCCATTGTTCCCAAAAAATTAGTTCAATAACCATACCCTTCAGTGTACAAATTAATTCAAATCAGAAAAAAAAAAAACCCAATTAGAAAATATATTGAATACTATATATTGCTGCTTTATGAAAATGAGAAAGAAAATTAAAAAAAACTGAAAATTTAATTTATATCAAATATTTGTGCTAACAAGCCTAAGTAAGATCCATTCAGAGTCATAACAAATGTTTTCCTTAAGATACATGAGTTTAAACATATTATTTATTCAATAAGTTTTTGGTGTTATGATTGAATAAATACTTTTTATACAGTTTGAATGGGAAAAAAATCTACAAATCCTGAGACTTATATATAGCCTTTATACATGATAAATAAAGAACCTTTATCATTATTTATGGAAACATGATTAGTGCAAACGGGGTAAACTTTTCAACCTTCTCTACCTATGCCATTGCTATTTTTACTTAATTGTATGTTTTTAATAACATTTATTTAGTTGTGCCAATAATATATTTAATAATATGGTTTAAATTTGAAGTCATTATCTTCTCTCTCAATCCTCATCTTTATTACAATTGTGTGATTCAAATCTTTCTTAAAAATTAAAGATATTTGAAATACAGGCATTCTTCATATATCTGGAGCCTAATTGTAATTATAGGGGATTTGAACTCAGACTTTCAAGCACCCTTCAACTATCCACACTATCTCATGCCACTAATACACATGACCACACACATGTAGAAAAGATAACTAATCACCAATATATGTATTTCATGCTGAACCAGCACTCATCAGTTGGTCCAGATTATCATCTCCCACACACATATATATACAGTGCTCATTTTATATTAAGATAGCAAACTTTCATACTTTAATGGACAGGCTTCAATCTATTCCAACCTCCAACTCTTCAGCCATTCTTACCATTGAAATCTGATGATAGAAAGCTCAAATCGCATGATGGGCATGGCAATAATATTGGAATTAAAATGGGATTTGAGCTTTCCATTATCAGATTTCAATGGTATGGATGGGTGAAGAATTGGAGTAGATTAAAGCCTGTCCATTATAAAGTATGATGAGAGTTTGCTATCTTAATATAAACTGAGCACTGATTATATATATGTGTGGGAGATGATAATCTGAACCAACTGATGAGTGCTGGTTCAGCACGAAATACGTATATTGGTGATTATTTATCTTTTTTACATATGTGTGGTCATGTGTACCAGTGGTATGAGATAGTATGGATAGTTGAAGAGTGCTTTAAAGTCTGAATTCAAACCTTTATATTTAAAAATTAAAGGTAATTCTTTAATGTCATTAATTTATTTCTATAGTTTTGCTAAACACGCAGCACTGTAATAAAAAAGTAGCCAACAAAATAACTATCACAAAACAAAAAAATATTTTGGATATTATTTTCAGTCTGGACTCAATCCAAGATTCTTTAGTAACCAGCAACTCCTTTGGGCATTTTATCAATTAAATTTACTTTTTACTTATACTAAAAAATTTTGATAAATAAATAAATTATCAAATGATATTTTTGCATCAATAATTTAATTGCTCCCTAAATATATTCTTATATCTAATTATTTTATGATAATTTATATACTTTAAAGTAAAAACAAACTGATATTAATTTATTGTTATATGAATCAATTTATTTCTCTTATTAAAAGCAACTATCAGAAGAAAAAAAAAAGATTCTTTTAACTTTTTCTAAGCTAGAACTATATGTATAGCAAAAAATTTAATTAAGCACTTAAATATATACTGTATATAAAAAATTCTGAATGAAGATATAAGAAGTCAACGAACATCTTTTGATATTTGGAACACAAATCTAGTGTCATTTTCTTAATTTATGTGTTTCTCTTTTCATTCTTAGCATTAACCCCTTTTTTTTTTTGTTTTCATCAATAAAATGATTATCTGAAATTGTAGAATCTCATAATGCATGCCATATCTGTGTCTTGCTATTTCATTCAGACAGAAGTTTGAAATTTTTTCAGGGAACTGAGGATTTTTAAGTAAGTTGAGCATCTATCTTTTCATTGGTTGGTGAATAGATATCTAGCTATTCATAGTTAGCAGATAAAACAACTGGAATCAAATGATTGTTGTCTCATTGACCATAATAATTTAGCTAAATGATAAGAATGACAGATTTAAAATCTAAAAGTTCCTCGATGGATCCCAACTAAAAGATCACAAATACAAAAAAAATTGTACAGCTAATTAATCTGTTGTGCTAAGCCTGGTACTATTTTTTTTAAGTATATAAGATTTCCTGAGTAATGGATCATACAATATATATATATGATTTAAACAAAATATAATTATTATCTAATATAGCCATTATTAATCACTTTTTTTTTGTCCAACAATATGATTATCAACAAAAAAATATCTGACAAAAATTACTAAAAATAGTGATGAGGAGTGATGGCAAAATTTATAAGAAAATGTTTGGGATTCTAGAACAATAAAATTCTGTGTCTACTTTTATATACTAATGTATAATGCAATCAAACAATGCATGATAATTAATATTATACACTATATTATATACTAAATTGAAAATTTAAATAAAGATATAGATAAGATAAGCACAATGATTAACATTTTATTTGAAAAAATTAAATAATAAAAACAAAAGCTGTGAAATTAATAATCATTAAATACTTCCCTTCTACTCTTTAAGTTTTTTTTTTTTTTTGCATATTATTTGCAAATAACACTATTACATTTAAAGTTGAATTAATGTTTAGAGAGAATATCATTTTAACATAATCAAGGATGTCTTTTTTAAGCTTAAAGATTTTAATTTTTATAAAGTAATAATGGCTTCTATTTTACTAAATTGCAATATGCACAGCTAAATAAAATAACATCATTTAGCAGAAACTATATTTTTTCTTTCTGTTTTAAAACAGGTCATTTTTTGTCTCATCTCAATTAAATCAAAAATTTTGTTTTGGAGTGTAGCTGTCCATGACATCTCAAGTTTATTTCACATGAATAAATACTTTCATTACACTATTATATACATTAACATTTTCTCTTTGAATTTTAACATTTTTTTAAAAAAATATAATCTTAGCTTTCCCTATTCCTTAAAATTGTCCTAATTGTAATCATAAAGTATTGTATTACACTTTCAAATGGAAGATGATATTTACGTTTTATTCATCTTTGATAATTCCTCATTTATAATTTAAACATAAATATAGTCATATTAATGATATTCTGAAATTATAGATAATATTAAATATTGAAAAAAACTATCATACTTTTAAATCACTCATGCATTTTTATTTATTGTGATTTAATATACCATGAAATGATTTTATGAATATTGCTACAGAAAAGCTTGTTTTATTAAACAAAAAATGTAATTAATAAATATCTCTTTATTATAAATTGTTGTATTAAAAGTGTTGGCATATTAAAACACATAAATGCATTCAACTTTTGAATGCTTGGACACTGTTAAGAAAAGTTTATAATAAATACATTTTGAATCAAGCTTATTGCTTTTGAAGCCTATTTATGGCTTCATATTCACAGCAGTTAGAATTAAGTGGGAGGGTGCATGTATATATATGCGATAAATTTATTCAAATTATATGGCCCACTTTTTCGATAGGAACAAGCAGGATTTTTTCTTATTTATGCAATTTGTTGGCTATATGCCATACTTCTTTATCTTGCATTTGGCATCATTTCGCTTGAGGCATGGCTCGAATGCATGGCCCAGTATGTTTTGGTGTTTGAGGAAAAGACATGCTCCAGGTTATTTATAGCTCTTTTAGAGAGATATTTACATTGTGATAGCCTTATGGTGAGGCTGGCTCGGGATTTACTGTAGTAGATAGCGCTGCATTCGAGCCCACAGTCGCCAACATCGCATGCATCAAGCGAAACAATGTCAAAAGTAAGATCAAAAAAGCACAGCATAGAGTCAACAATGCTAACTCCACAAATAATAAGGAATCCTGCTTCCCTCTATCGAAAAACATGGGCCATATAATTTGAATACATTTATTGCATATATATATATATATATGCATCCTTCAACTTGACTCTCAGTGCTAGAGATATGAGGCCCCAAAAACACTAAGCTTGATTCAAAACACATTTATTATAAACTTTTCTTAAGCACTTGAAAGTTGAATTTACAGTTTCATAAGAAAAGTCACTAGTTAATAAATGCAAGTTATTTTAGAATGACTATAAATTTATATTGAATAACAAAATTCTGGTGATATTTTAATCTCTCTTGTAACCACATCTGTAACTTATATTTAATTTTATAATAATATATTTAAAAATATAATATACATATAAATGCATTTAACATTTGTAATTCTTCAGTTTCACAGTGTATAAATAGATAAATGAATATATTTTAACAGAAAGATGATTGTTTTTATCTTTTAGATATTTTTTTTCTTCTTCTTTTCAAACAAGCTCCATATTACAGTACTTTTGTTATACTATGTAAAATTTATTTTTAGGTATGATTGCTTAACCTTAAAAAAAAAAAAAGTTTCTCTAAGAGTCCTAAAAGATTCCTGAGTTTTGATATTAATTTAGATAATTCTCAAACAATCATTTATTTGAAAATGCCTATTTAAACAGAACTTTACAATTTTTCAATTCTAAAATTCTCTTGTATTATGCCATTTAACTGAAGACAATCTGAAAACAGGTTAAAAAAACTACTTCAATTGATCAAATTGTTAGTAGAATAAAAAGACAAATATAATTAAAGTATAGAGTGCAATATAATTTTTTTTTTTAAATAAAAAAATGAGTTCCTTTTTTAATTAATATTATCAGCATGTTCTGATATCACTATGTCTCAATTTACAAAGATAGAAAAATTAATCAATCTCAGCACTTCTATACAAATAATAATTTGTGCAGATAGAAATAACGCTGTATTTATTTATTTCATGATTTTAAAATCGAATTCATATAACTTCCATATAAAAAATAATTTAAATTTGATGTATTTTTTTTTTAATGTTGGAAGTAAATTATTTAGATTCTTATTTAGTAAATTTACACTTCCATGTTTTCTTATATATAAAATAACTAAAATGTATATTCAAATTCTTATATCATTTCTACAATCTCCAATCCATGACTATTTATATTCCAAACTCTTTGAATTACAGGTAATTCATGGTTTTATCAGTTTCCTCTGTGCCAATCTTCAGTCAGTTTTTGATTTCTTCCCAATTCTTTGATACTTAATTCCACCAATAAATCTTGGTCTATTCAGTGATCTTTTACAATCAGGTTATCTTTACACATATACTGACATTTTTCTTTTTCATCTAATTTAAGTTTCAACTTTTTATCATAGTAAAGATTGGAGAGTAGTTATATATTTTAAAAAGCTGTTTTTAATTATCCCTTAGATTTTAATCTTCAATTACTTGGTCAAAAGACTTTTCTTAAAATTCTAATTTCATATATAATCAGTCTTCTTTTATTTCCTTTGTCATAATGCAGCTTCCTCCTTCATGTTTGATTTTAAAAAATCAGTTATTCACCAACTTTAGACAATAAAAAAAAGTTTAAATAGCAAGCTGAGAAAAAATTCAATCATATTACAGAAACTATATCCTACAATGAGAAATCAATTCAGAAAACTTTATTTCTTACCTTACAATAAATGCTTAACATAAATAATGTTAAATTAATAAACAAATCTTAACTATTTTAAGGTTTTTTTTTATATTCAGTGTATGAAGAAATGATTCATTAAACCCAATTTATAGATTAAGGGCAAATGACCATAAGAATATGACAGAATGGAAGGCAGCATCATATAATTATGTTTTTGTCAACTTTGACAGCTAATGAATTGTTTATGAGCTGGCTAACTAAAAAATTTTCAGGTCCACCAAGATCTGATCTGAACTTCAGGTTCGAGGAAGGTAAAGTACTAAGGCTGATTTGGCAAAACACCATCATTAAAGACTTTGGTGCATTTGTTAATAGAAGTTGCATAAATACATACAGTGACAGTTTTAAAAGACAAAAGTTACAAATAAATGTTTTACACACAAAAAAAAATAATAATAATAAATTATTCTGGATTGTCCAAATTTGACTTAAATTTTTTACATACCAATGGAAAAAAAAATCAGTCAAAAATCTAATAGTAAATTTAATGCAATCTTTACAGAAATTCTGTTCATTAATTAAAAATACATTGATGCATATATATGATATAAATTCAGTTGCATACGTGCATGAACTCTGTCCGAAGGCAAGTTGAGGTAATTAAGCAATATCAGATACTCACAAGTTATATATTTCACATTAAATAAATAAATAGATATTTAAAAGAGGCTATACCGTAAAGAGGAAGGGGTATTTAACACATTTTTTTTCATATAATAAAACTCAATTTGCACATGCAGTACATAGACATGCAGATTTTACTTTACACTAGGAAAACGCATTTTCATAAATGATCATGTGATAAAATTCAGTTATATAAAGATAAAACGCCTTGCATCTATACAAGCAAATCGATAATTATACTTTCATTTATGTCTTTACTTATAAATATTTTATAGAAAACATTATAATCATTCATTTAAGTTTTTTAAACAATTATTTTTTATATATTATACGAATGCTAAACTCTATAAATCATATTTTCGAAATTCAGTTAAAAATATACGATTGGTTCTGCAAAATGTTGATAGGACTTAATATCATCAAAGACGCGACGTATTTCACAATATATTACAAAATATCTTTTACGAGAGATTTTAATCTCATCTATTGTACAACTATTCAAACACCATTTTGAGATTGACTTCGTTGAAATTAATTTCACTGTAAGGGCAGTAACTGTCGCTATCCTTACAATTACTCCGTTAAAGTATACTTTAGGAAGCGAAAGTCTCAACACACACACACAAAAAGGCGTGGCAATTTATCATACTAGAAAGCCTGTTTTACATCTGTTAAAAACATTTAAACTTAATATATGGCTAGAAGACAATTTGCAATAAGACACCAAAGCATTAAGATGGATTATATTTAAGACACTTCATCAATTATAATGAATTTGGATGACTTTAAGAAGAATGATGTTAATTGATGCTATGTTTTACTACCATTTAAAAAAATGTAATACCATGTTTCACTTCACAATGAAGTTACTAAATATAAGATATGCGTTATTTCTCATAATGTTTTAAAAATCAGAAATTACACAACAATGTAAAATAAACGCTTACATTGTTTTAAGAGATTTAAACATCCCAACAAGTATCGGAAAATTGGGGCAAAGCCAAAGAGTAATATTAAACTTCCTAGTTACGCTTTAGTTTCCGCAATATACAAATATTAATATGTTATATAATTTGTGCATTAAAAAATATAAGCAAAATAATTTATATAGATTCGAACTAGCAATATAATATTTACAAGTTATAGTTCGGCTTCGGCGATAAAATGAGATTAGCGTTGAAATTATTAGAGCTTAACGTTACGAGATAGTCAACAACTAACATTTAAATGTATAGATAAAAAGGAAATAAAATAAAACTCATTTTTTAAATTAAGAAAACAATCTAATTAGCTATTTAAAAATAACGTTAAATTTTCAACATTAATAATATAAAATAAGCAATTTCTACAGCTGGTAAAAGACTGATGCAAACAAACAAATAAACAAAAAAAAAAAAAAACCGAAAACATGGCGGCTTTCGCCACAATTTGAATTCGTTTCTAATAATTTAGCAAATAATAGACTAATTGCAGAATAATCAAAACATATGTTTGCGCCACCAATATATCTAAATAATTTAAAATATAGATCTATACTACTTGCCAAAAGAGTAAAGAATCGCAATGATATATCCGCTATCCAAAGAAGAAAAACCTTTCGCGAGTAAGAACCAACAACTGCCCATTCACAGACACGCCTGAATTAATCATTCCGATTAAAACTTAAACTAATTAACTTACTTCTACGGCTTTACAATGGTCAAAATAACAGTATTGAACAAGTGGTTCTTATTTTTTCTGTAATATGTCAAAATTGATTTCCAGCTGTTGTATATGAAAATATTAAAAAAATAGTGAAGAACTATTTTAAGTGGATGATTAATCTTTGTTTTTAAAAATAAGATTTTTAAACGGATCGTGGAAAATGCTTTTTTAGTAGTTTTAATAGATTTATTATTATTTTTAGAATAATTTGAAGTTTGGCTAAAATTATTTTTTATCATTTATCTAAATATTTATTACTGATGGTACAAAAAAATGAAAATGCCAGAATTATTTCCCCCCCAAAATTGCTACGCTTAGTGCTTTTCTTTCTCTATTTTAATCAACCTTTAACCACGTGGTAAATACGTCAGATAGATGAGCCCTAGACGAATATGGATTCCATGTGGGTAATAAGTATACAACTTTTAGTCTGTGAAGACTAATTTATATTTATTTAATAAACGTAGGAAATATTTACTTTCGAAAATTAATACGTAAAAAGATTTTATAGCGGATTTAGTTATTTACTTGAATGAATTGGTTGATCATGTTCATAAAATTTACTTTTCAAATCATTGGACTTAAATTTGACAATAATAACTATAGAGAAGTGTTAAAGTTATTTGTTGATGTAGACATATGGGGAAAGTTATTATTCTGGAGTAAACGCATGGTGAATATGTAATGGAAAAACTGTTTATCTTTCTGAGATCTGGCTAACTTGTTTTATCTCTATACGAAAATAATTATGTACGTTTTCATCTACAAGATTCATTAATCCGATAATGATATATACTATTTCCTTTTTAATTGTTTATAAAGCCTACGTCTATTTTTAAGTAAGTAACCTTTAGCAAATGAGTCGATTAGACTAACTACCGTATACATATTTATTGCTAAGAATACAGTGTTTGACTACAGATTATATATAATTTGTATATATATTACGCTAACAGATTTAACAACTATATTCAAATCTGTACAATACACTTTTAGCTCTGTTGAGTCTTCTTGGCAAATTCGGCGTGACAATCGAGAACATGGCTTATAGTTCATTGGAAAAATCACCGTCCTCTTTCTACTCAAGAAATAGCGGGAGTGGTTATTACTAGTCTTACATAATTATCCAAGTATTTCAACTAGCTTTTAACTCTTCTAGGCTATTGATTCACTTGTGATTCTGGTTTCTCTTGTTCCTTATTTTAAAATAATTCTTTTGGATGAAGTATTTCTATTTTTGTTGTCAAATCTGGATTTTCAACATCTTCAGAAGAAATTGTTCTATTCTTATATTCTGGAATTCCTTTTTTGTATCAGATATGGGTATAAATAGTGTGTCTACAATACTTACCTCCATTTTCAATTTTTACAGTAACAAGATTCTGTGATATTACAAATTTAATCACCTGCTTCCATTAACAATTCTGATGGATATTTCTCAGTTGTCATTATCATTAAGCTTCGTTTTTTTCCATTATGGATTTCAGTTGTCAGATAGTCTTTTCTGCCTAGCTATTTGATTCAGGGTGGTAGGCTAATAAAAAAAATGTGATATTCTCTCCTCATCATTAAGCTTCATTTATCCTCAAACTCTAATATAAAAGCTGTCCCATTGTTTGTAATCAGTATTGGTAGGTCTTGATACATGAAAGAATCCCTTCAGAGTTTCTTCAAAGCTACTATTCTTTGTCAGTTTATAATCTACCTATTGAAAATATGCATCAACTATTATTAGGGACTATTGTTCTTTGTAGGGTCCAGCATGAATTCTTGACCAGAATCTAATATCTTTTGACTAGACAAAATATTCCCTTATTGATAATCTAGCATATCTCTAACAAGTTTCATCTTTTTTTTTTTAATATAAAAACTTTAGTTTCACATTTTTAAATTTTCTCTACAATATCCCTATTCATCTCTGGCCATCAGACATAACCATATACTAGGGCATAATCCTTGGATTTCTTCAACAGATTAGCCCCATAACCTTTTCTCTTTCTTCATATGGTATCACTATTATACATTACTTATATTGATAAATTTTCCTGCGCATTCCAAAAAGCAAATGATGAGTAACTAAGGCAGCTAGATAACCATCTATTGCATCAAATTTGTTAGTTTTTATAACCTATATCTCTCTGAATTCATTCTGCAATACTTTTGATATTAAAATGTTTGTTTTTCATTTATATAAAATATATAAAATTTATCTCTAATAATTTCTGTACAAGGTTCTTGGTTATTTTGGAATGAGGTTTTTTAAGATTGGCTTATCATAAATAGATAAAATGTTTACATGATCTGGATTGCAGGTTATCCTTGAAAAATATCCTCAATAATGGTTTGTGTCCTACGATAAAGTTCCAGAAAATATTAATAAATTTTCTGATTCCACATATTATGGCCAAAGCCTTCTCATGTAGATGACTAATTTTTCTCAGTTTAGATAGTGTGAGATGCTTAGGTTATTGATCTTTCATAATTTTTTTTATATACTACACTTAATCTTATATGCTGATGCATATTTTGTAAATTTAACTTTTATAGTCTCCATTGCAAGGGACTAATAGACCATTAAATGCTAATAATGACTTTGCCAGCTGAAAAGCGTCTTGAGATTTTCCTGTAATCCTTTACTGAGTTTGGACTCTTTGTAGTCATCATGATTGAATTTTTCCAGATGATGGCAATTTCTTCATCTCAAAGATGCTGTGACTTAAAAACTTAATTTTCTTTTTTTTTTTTCCAGATATATTTATTTTTAATTAAATGTACTTCAAAATTCTTTAACTATAAGAATAAAGAATTTAGCATTTTCTGTAATATAGCTACAATAAGGAATTATCCCATCCATGCCAGTTAAACACTTCAACCTTTGATTGGAATAAAAGCTACTCTTAAGTCTAATTTTGCAAAGAATGAGGAGGTTTGTAATAAAGCTAGAACTTCTCTGACATTTGCCACGGGGTAAACATTTCTCTTGAAATATTTATTGACTGTCGTGTGGTAGTCTATATCAGTGGTCTTCAACCTTTTCACACCTGTGGACCGGTAAAAATAAGGATAAGGTTTCACAGACTGGCAGAAGTCTATAGATAAATTTTCTTAAAGATGTAAACTGCTTAGCCTTAGATGAGGTTATATATATATGGAGTTTGTATAATAATAAAAACTTTTTTATTTTTAATTTTTTTAGAAAAGTAATAAAAAATTTAATTTTATCTCCTCCCCCCATAAATATCTGTGATAACTAGAAAAATTAATTTATGTATGATTGATTAGATTTTGTTTTCGTTCTGTTTCTTTTTTTTTAATTGGATAAAAATGAGATGAAAAAAATAAATAAAAATTGTTTATATTAACTTAATTAAAAGTTTAAATTCTTATTATTCTGTTATTACTAACTTTCTTGCCAGTCTACTGCGGACCAGTAAAAAACTTCTGCGGCTCGGCACCAGTCCGCGGACCAAGGGTTGAAGACCACTGGTCTATATGTAGTTGTACACTAAGTTTCAGAATCACTACAACAGATATTGCCTATTCTGATTTTAGTTGGACTGAATATTTCATCGTCTATTAATTCTAATAGTCTTCTTTATTTTCAAAATTAAATAGTAGTCTCCATGGTTTGCAGCTAAATGATTTTGTTTCTTTGGTCCTCATTACTTTGCTGGTTTTGTTTTAGTACTTCTTTGGTCTATCTTAAATAGATTTAGATAATACAGTTTAATTTTATCTTTTAATTCAATTTATTTAATAAGCCCCAGCTTAATTCCTAGTAGCTTAAACTATTCTTTACCTTTGTTTTTTTTATTTTTTCAGCCTTAATAGTACCTTTTTTTACTGTAGTATTTTAATTTTATTTCCAATTATATTTCTTGCCATAAATCTTGTAAACCTACCATGTGGTTCAAACCTACTTTTTTGTATGTGATAGTATTTTAACAATATAATCAAAATTCCTGAGTCATTCTTTATTTTCATCTGTGTTTTAACTCTATCTCAGCACATTTAGTTTGAACTAATTCAAGGATTTTTATTTTTCTCTTGATTTATCATCTCTAAACTTGGTTTTCCATCTTTTGCTAGAAGATCTTGGCAT
This sequence comes from Epiperipatus broadwayi, assembly GCA_028023455.1. Classification (NCBI taxonomy): domain Eukaryota; kingdom Metazoa; phylum Onychophora; class Udeonychophora; order Euonychophora; family Peripatidae; genus Epiperipatus; species Epiperipatus broadwayi. Next base: position 2,009,516 of record JAQFVV010006254.1, read on the forward strand.
TTACACTTCTAATATTTTCCAACTCCTCTATTTACATTTAGAAGCTATGTGTCCTTTACCATAACAATAGCAAGTAAAGTTTTAAAATTTTTATTTACCTTCTTTATATTTCTTTTGAATATGGTGATTTGCTGAATAATCTGTTCTTTTCTCCCATGCTTAATGTCTAGAATGATCATTTCATACCCTATTCTTTTGCATATTGCTTTGTTGTATATTATTTTCTCACCTGCTAGTAACTGTTGTTATTACTTGGTCTTTACATATGCCTATTAATATCTGTTCAAGCAATGTTTCTTTCATGTATTCACCTTAATAGCATGGCTTTGCCAGTTCTTTAAGTGCTAAATTGTAGTACACTATTTCTTAGTTTTGCCTATCATCTGCTTCAAAAATATAACCTTATGATATGCAAGGTCAGTTTTGGACTAAAGTAATTTTCTTATTTTTTTTGTTTTGTTATTTTTTTGAATTGTAGTCATCTGTTTTCTTAAAATATTATCTAACTGGGACATGTAGACTTGCCACTAGTCTACATTATTCATATTAAACTCTTATAGATTAGTCTAACGTAACACTATTGCCTGATAATTTGGTTAAACTCTGTTATGTTTGAAATGGCTATTATTTTAGTTTTTTGACAGTTAATCTTGCTGATTGCCATTTTGTTTTTTCAATTATGTTTCATTAACAGATTTATTCACCATGATAATAGTGTATAATTTATCTTTTTAACTTTCCAAAATAATCTTCACAAGTTTTTAAAGAGTTTTAGGCAATTGATATATAAATAATGAGTGAATCAGGATTATTCAAATTATATTCATGTTTATTGATTAAATACAATGCTTAACTATAAATTACATATAACAACATTAGGCCTGTAAAAAATATTTTCAGCTCCCAAGAGTTTTTGGCACCTTTGGCAAGACTTTAAGAGGAATTATGGTATGACAATTAATTACAGTCATGACAACGACAAAATATTTCACACTGCACAAGATAATCGTAACTTTTTATGATATATGAACATTTTATGAATAAACAGAATTCTATTCACATGATTATCAGAAATCAACAGTTTGAAGGCACCTAATAATTTTAAATATCTAATAAAAATTCCATATATTAATTCATCAATAAATCCTATTTTGAAGTATAATAATGTTTGGATGTTAATAAATTAGCTATCTATAAATGTTTTTTTTTTTTGGTTTGTTTTTAAAACTATAAATGATTCTTATGTGGATTTAAAAATATATTTAATTCTTTACAAATGAAAAAATAGCATTTTTAAACTTCTTTGGATTGTTGTTTTGTTTTTTTAAAGTAAAAAATCTTTATTATTTTATTTTCAAAATGTAGTTATAATGTATTTACAAGGGAAGTTTTATTTTTAACTCTTTCTAGAACAGTGCTTTTTAAAAAAAAATTAAAATATTCAGTATTAATGTTAATAAGGTCTTAGAAACATATTTTATAATAAAATGAAGAAAAGAAAAATGTAGACTTTCCAATTAAATAATATGTGTAAATGCACTAAAATGTAGGCAATGATGAAACTAAGTACAAATTGTAATAATAATTGGCTGAGTGCTTTATCTAAGTCACATCAAAGATAAACTCCTTCCTAAATACTTCATTACCATTTCCAACTTTATATATACCTGTTACATAGTCACCAGACCTGAATTATTCATTATCGATATTCAGTTGGATCTCCAGGCACATTCTTCTCTATCATTTATTATTACTTGGAAAGACTTGCATAATGAGATTAAATGAATAATACAAAAACTCGGTCAGATAATGAAAATATTCTTTATGTATAAAATGTGATAAACACTGTTTGAGTAGATAAAATTTTTTGTGATTAATGTTTTTTGAATTTTATTTATTTTGTTTATCACCCTTTATACATGAAGAATAATGAGATTAAATATTTGGATATATGCGCACAATGAAATGCAAGACAACTAAATTACATTATGTGTATCAAATCTTTGGAGGTCAGAGGTTTCACACACTCTAAATCAAACTCTCCATACACGCAAATTTGCAGATCTTTCATCAATCCTTTTTTCATAATTATCACTTATGTAAATTTGAAGTCTCCCCCAAAACTAATATAGATCAATATATAAATGATCTCATTAACATTGGATTCAAACCTAGCCATCTCACAAGAAAGGATAAAACAATTTTACCAGAAGTTATACTATGATTTCTTTCACACATCCATTCCCTTAATAAAAACTTTATTAAAACTTTTTCTCCTTCTTTCAAACTAAGTTTTTGCACTCCTCCCTTCAACCAATAGATTAATTAATAATTCTAAAGATCGCCTACCCTCTGATCAGATTCGTCACACAGTGTACAAGATACCATGCCCTCAAACCGGTTGTAGTGCCATATACTATGGCGAATCCCGTGCATTTCCTTCCACTTGTGTCTCTCAGCACTGTTACTTATTCAAAAGACCTCTGAATAAACCTGAATATAATTCCATATTTTTAGAATACCAAAGGTCCACCACCATATATTTGAACCTTCTGCTTCCATTGCATGCATAGAATGCCATGACGAAACATAAAATCAAAGAAGTAGTTTTATAGCTAACAACCTCTACATTATAAACTGGAAGGAAGCATGCTTCTCTCTCTCTCTCCAAAAAGTGGACTTTCTAATCTACTTTGCATATATTTAAATATTCATCCATACATTTTCTATTATACTCACACAACCCATTTTCTATGATGAGAAGATAAAACTTTTCAAAAGCACTCAGTCAATTAATATTACAATTTGTATTTAGCTTCATCATTGGCTGTGTTTTAGCACATTTAGACATGAATAGAATAGATATTAAAATTCACATAATGATGATCTTATTTCCAAACAAAACTGTATTTCTAGTAAATATTTTAAACATTTTATGAATTGATTACTGTATTGAGTGTCTCTCTGATTAAACATATTTTGTTTCACCAATTAAAAGTCAAAAATAGTTTCATCTTAAGGTTGTAAGATTTTGAAATATATTTAAAGATTTGCAGCTGTTTATCTCTGATTGATCTTCATTTCAAAAACAGTTTCATCTTAAGGTTGTAAGATTTTGAAATATATTTAAAGATTTGCAGCTGTTTATCTCTGATTGATCTTCATTTCATCTTACTGAGGAAAAAATTTCTATAGGATAGTAACCACATTTCTTTATCATTAAAATTAAACCTTAAATGCTTGATCTTGCCTAACAGATTAATTTCATTTTCAAGTTGTTGTTTTTTTCCCCAATAGGTCAAGTACTGTGTTTTTCAATTCCTATAAGATATTGAACTTACTCTAAAGGTATTCTATTTTGTGATTTTGAAATACAGTAATTGGGATTGTTATATATAAGAAAAATTGGTAGTCATATCTGAAGCTGAATCTCAGTTAACTAAAGAGCAAAAACTTAGTCACATGCTCTCCTCCCTCTTTTTTTTTTAAAAATCAGCCCTATTGTTATAAAATAATTAAATTGACAAATTATGAAAGCTAGGCTTAAGGCACCTGATTTGATGAATATTTGTTTCTAATTAAATTTAATATTTAAATAATAACTAATCTTTCTTATTGCATTTCCAAATGTATATCATATAATAATAAATCATCCATGCACTTTACTATTGTTATACAATGCTTTATTTACCACCATATAGGAGATATAAAAGTTCTGAAGAAGATTACTGGGGCAATCAAAACTGTAAAAGAGGGTGGTAAATAAAGCATTATGCATAGATAGATGATTTAGTATTATATAATACTTAAATAAATGATTAGGTTGTTCAATAAGTAGAAGGATTCAAGATATTGGATGTTTTTTGTAATATATGGTGTTTGAAATAAAGTTGTAAAACTTAAATTCAGTAAATATAAGTAATTACACATCACATGATCATTATTCTTTATGTTTAGACAAGCTGTTTTTTTATAGATGCAAAACTTTCCATACAGTAGCGCCACTCAGTGCAAATCAGAGTAATCAATGAATGCAGGGAAGTTTGTGCATAATATCCCTATCTAGTGCCTACTAGTGGCTGCTGGAGAGTTGCATTAGATCCTAAGATCTAGGTGTAGTGCTCTCAGATCCAAGGCTCCTCACTGATGAATGCCACAAGCTAGAAACTAGTCTGAACATATTAGATGAGTAGGCACTAGATAGGGATTTTATGCACAAACCTTCCTGCATCCATTGATTATTCTGGCTTGCACTGGATGGCGCTAACGTATGAAGAGTTTTGCCTCTAAATATAAAACAAAAAAGTTGGAAAGAAAGAGAGTGCTATATGATAAGTGAATCTTACATTATGAAAACTTTAATGTGTCTAGTCTAAATGAGATAGAAAGTGATTAGATTGGTTTAAAAAGAGAAGCATCAGAATATGTGTTTAAATTTATATATGATCCAAAATGAATAATAGTGAGAAAGATGTTTAATGAATTTATGTTAGGAGCAGTTTCCACCATTTGCTTTTTGTGTGAGATTGTCTATAGTTACTTTTGGGAAAATTATTCATTGTATTCTGAAGTATTGAAAAATAAATTTCTGATTTGAAAATTAAGCAATTATCTCCCCCATGTTACTAGCATGTGTATTTATTCATTTTTAGGAGATACTGTTAATTGGAAGCATATAGGATTGATGAATTTTGCACTTGATTAGGAAAGGAAGGTAAGTATTCTACTTCTTTAGCCAAATGTTTATATAGAATGATATGAAGTCTATATGGTTAAAATAATTATGCAGATAAAATGAGTTTGAATTTATTCTTAAAAAAATACTCGTCCAACATTATGTTTAATCAAGTGTTGTAGAAAAAATCAGTTTAATCTATTGATGACATTGGTGGACTCAAGAGGTAGGAGTTCATGGATTAATTCTTCCTGAAGTAAAAAATAATAATAATTTGATCAATTGAATGTATATTGTGTGCTGGTGCTTGAAAGTCACATGACTCCTGAGCAACTGATTTTAAGAATTATTTTTCACTTTTACATTTTTGAACTGTCAAAAAAAAAGGTTAATTACATAAGTTGTTTAAGAGACTTTTGTCCCAGTTGTTAATTTGAAATTGACAATCTATTTATTACATGCCCAAATTCAACAAACTACCATCTGTTAATAATGAAATTGGGTTATATTTGATGTACAAGCTACTTTAACATGAGTCAAAAAAATAATTCATTTCTAAAAAAAAACATAGTTTGAAGCTGACTAATAATGATTTCTGTATTACAGATTAATTAGAACCACACATCCTCATGATTATTTATTCCAAACTTATTCTGCGCAGAGCCTGGTTTTATATTGGTAGTCTTTTTTTTCTCTGCCACTGAATGCAGGATATTAATGAATCATTTGTTATTTAGGCTTACTATAAATCTTAATATCAAGAATTAGTATCTTCCTCAATGAGAATAATAATGATAGATGTATAGTTGAACTGTTTATAAAATGCCATCATTCTAATGATTAATGACATCAGTTTTTGAGTTCATAATTTAGAATTCATGAATTCTTGTTCAATTTAGTTATTGGATAAACATTATTATTAATCTGTTTACCTCTCTAAGCATGTTAGATGATATCTGTATTATATGTTAATTACTGAAATATTAGGCTAAATTAAGTTGTCAGTGATATTCAAATATAGCCTATCATTTGGTGTCATATATAAGAAAGATATGTTGGGACAACTGTTAGCTAAAAAAAAAAAGTTATATAAATGAGAACTCTATGAATTTTAGATGATAACTATCAATTCTTATGATTAAATTATCCCTTTATACAGAAACCTATAGAAAATAATCTTAATTAAAAAATAACATATAGCAAAATAATGTTTACATTGATAAATGCAAGAGAAGTTAGCATGGTGAATGAAACTTAGATTACCTAAATGTGCAATCACTCTAACAATGCTTCTGCTACTACTGACTATGGCTCAGTCATATTTTATCTAATAACATCTATTAATCATATCTAATATACATAAATATGATTATCTTTTTTGTTATCAAAAATATAATTTTAAATCTCATTAAGAAATCTTATAATTTGTTTTTATGTATATAAGAATGTTTTAATATAATTTCATTTTTTTTTTTTTACATCAAGATGTTCTTTCAGAAAAATTGTATATATGAACTTGATTTAACTAAATCACTGCCTTGTCATTTCAAGAACATGGGATGGCTTAATGATAGAAAGCTATCTTGAAACAAAGTGCCTATATTGCAATTCTCTGGTAAACTAATTATATTATGGGCTAAAGTTTTAGTCATCACATCTTTTGCTTTGTAAAATTTTAATTTAGAATCTTCTATAAACTATCTGATGAGAGATTATTTATCCTTAAAATATATTTGACAGCTCGTTTGGCTGCTGTGATGAAATTCAACCCCATTTTTAATTATGACTGAAATAAATTCTACAAATAAACAAACATTGGAAATAATGAACATTTTTATGTTTTAAAGCTAGTGGATGACATAGATCCCAAGTTAGAATTATCATTATTGCCACTTACTGACAGAAAAAAAAAATCCTGCAGAACTTTATATTCACTGGGTTATAATACTGTTAAGAGAAAATGTCAGAATATTGTGATAGTCCTTAAATTTAATAATTTTCAAGGCATCTTATCTGACATTCTAGAGCTAATAAAAATTTAATAGGTAAAAACTGATAACATCATTTTTGAAACACTTATGCTTTATCTAGTAAGAATTCAGTGATTGCTATTTTTGCCATTGAATTGTATTTACATGAAAAAACACACTGAAAAAAAGTCAAATTTATATATTAAAAAAATCAACTCTTAAAAATGAAATTGGGCATGACAATAATATTAGCATCAATAAGGGATCAGATTTTCAATGGTGTGAATGGCTGAAGAATTGGAATGGAAAAGATTGAAGCCTGTCCATTAAAGTTTGAAGTTTTGCTATCTTAATATAAATTGAGCACTGATTATATATGTGTGTGGGAAATGATAATATGGATCAACTGATAAGTGCTGTTTCAGCACAAAATTCATATATTAGAGACCATTTATATTTTCACATGAGTTTGATCATTTTATCGGTTGAATGAGATAGAGTGGATAGCTGAAGGGAACTTGAAAGTCTGTGTTCAAATCCCCTATAATTAAATTTAATAATAGTAAAAAAAAAAAGATAAAACAAGAAATGATGCATTTGAATATTCAAATGTTACATCATTTTAACTTGTTAAATCTAGCAATCAACTTTGTAAAAATACTTCAAATGCCATCTAAAAGTTTGAAAAAAAAAAAAATTTTTGCTTCAGGCAGCTATGACTTCTTAATCACAAATTTTCTTAGCAGAAACTGAAATCGATGATGATCTTGTACTTTCTAATTTAGACATTTTATTGTATTATAAACATCTTCAAGATTTTTTACTGAGAGCAACTCGTAAAAATGAGAGATACTACTATTTAAAAAAAGAATAGAATAAAACTAAATTTCAGTCTATTTAGATACTACTATTTAAAAAAAGAATAGAATAAAACTAAATTTCAGTCTGTTTAGAAGAAAGAAAATAATTCTAATATTATTTTTGAAGGATTGAATATTATATAAAGAAAAAGTTTGATTGATAAAGAATTTTATAAACAAATGAACAATAACATGATAGTGTCTATAGATGAGACACATGAATCCTTGATTGTTTGAATAGCTCTTCATAATTGGTGAAGAGAAAACAGATGCTCATTTCAAGTAAGAGAGCAGTGTTTTATGTAAGAATAAATCTAGGCTTTATATGGGCAATAAGATGTAAAAATGAAAGGAGAGTAATGTTTTATGGATAATTTTTTGTTTAAAAGAAAGACTTATGTTTTTGGAAAGCAACTTTGGAAATATCTGCATTATGAGATGAAACTAATGTTTTAAAATGTAATACTTTCTGCAGACTAACAATTGGACTAAGAAAAATGATATTATTAAAAACATGATAATTCTATTCTCACATTTACGTTGATGTAAATGTAGTTCAGTCAATGAAAAAAATTTTTTCTAGCAATTATCAGGCATGAACACTTATGACAAAAGCGTAAATTGTCCATTTCATGAGTTTATGATACCACCACTTCCATATTATAGCATTGCATCAGAAATGACAACTTAGCCATAAATATTTTGCTTGTGAAGTTCATTGTTTTGATATGCATTGTGTATTTATATATGTGTCTTTATCTGCTGTGATTCATTCTACTGTGATTTTTTATTTTTATCCTTAATTTTTTTTTATCATATCTTGCTTTCTATCATTAAGATCTGATATAAACTCTGAAACTAAATTTTAATGACCTCAACTAAAAATTAATTGTAATCATTTTTCAATTTTTGATAAAAATATGCTGTATCAAAATTTAAAATTGTCATGTGATTCTTCCAGATTTTATTTAATTTGAATTAGATAACTATAAGGGCCATGCTTTATTTTTGTCTGTCATAATTGTATATATGTATTGGAAAAATATTTATCATTTACACAAACATTCATTCTGCCTTATCAGGCACTGAGAAGAAAGACCATGGTGTTTCTTGATCTTAAACTCAGAGGTAAAAAGCCAATAAACTCACCATGCTGGCTAATGCATGTTGGTAAGCAGACCATCCACGTTCATATACTATATGAATAATCACATAGTAATAACAGCTGCAACGACAAGAACGTATGGAGTGGACATTAGGAATTTGCCCTGCTCGGTTCCTTTAAGGCCTCCAAGAGGAATCAAAGGGTCTCCTTTCAGTTAATAGCAAACTCCTTTCTGCAGCCAGGAGGCTGTAAAGTCATCAACCAAGGCAGCGGTTGGTGGCCGAAGGTGGAGGGTGCTAAGAATCCCCTGATTGCGGACCCAGGCTGCCATTTGATGATGACTTTTTATTTAGGTACTTACAACTGCAGATCACTTTCAAGTGAAGGAAGATTGCAAGAATTAGAAGAACTGTCTTATATTAAATGGGACATTATTGGACTTTGTGAAGTTAGAAGAAAAGGTGAAGAAACGATTTAAAAAGTGGACATATACTCTATTATAAAGGCACACATATATTAGAAATACAAGTGGAGTAGGATTCATTATAAATAAAAAGTGGAAGAACAATGTTGTGGAGATTGATGGTGTATCGGACAGAGTGGCAAGATTAGTTATACAACTTAATAGCAGATACCAAATGCAGATAATTCAGGTTTATGCCCCAACAAGTTCTCATAGTGATGAAGTAATAGAAGATTTTTATATGGATGTACAAAAGGCTTTTGATCAGAATAAACAACATTTTAAAATTGTTATGGGAGACTTTAATGCTAGAATAGGTAGACAAATGAAAGATGAAATTGCTGTAGGTAATTTTGGTTATGGTAATAGAAATGAGAGAGGACATAGACTTGTGGAGTTTGCAGAAAAAGAAAAACTTTATATTATGAATTCATTTTTTGAGAAAAATGTTAAAAGGAAATGAACATGGAAACATCCAAATGAAGGTACTGCAGAATTGGATTATATTTTGACTAACAGAAAATACATATTTCAAGATTGTAATGTTCTTAATAAATTTAACAAAGGAAGTGATCATCGATTAGTAAGGTGTAAGTTATGTGTTAATGTAAAACTAGAGAGACAAAAATTATTAAGAAAAACAATATTTACAGTTGATATTCCTAATCTTCAGAAACATTCTAATGAATTTAAATTAGAACTTACAAATAGGTTTCAAGTGTTAGGAGATTTTGAATATGATTCAGATTTGAGAAAATTAATATGAAAATAACTGATACACTTTTAAAAACTGCAACAAAGATAGCTGGTAGAAAAAAGCAGCAATTGACTAATAAAATTTCTACTGAGACTAGAGAATTTATGAAGAAAAGAAGGAATATGAAGATATACAAAAATGATGTATTAAAAAGAATTGAATATCTTGAATTTTGTAAAATGGTACAGAAAAGAGTTGAAAATGATATAAGAAAGTATAACTGTGAAATAGCAAGGAAAGCTGTAGAAGAAAGTAAAAGTCTCAAGAATGTTAAACAACATTTTGGTATTGGTAGGAAATTTATATCTGCAATAAGAAAAAAAGATGGAATTATTACTAAAAAGAGAGATGACATCATGAAATTGGTAGAAGATTTTTATCAAGAATTATATAGTAATAAAGAACAAGTACCTCCTATATCTATTACATCTTCTGAATTGCCCAGAATTTTAAATGAAGAAGTGAGACATGCAATTAAATGTATGAAGAAAGGAAAGGCTCCAGGAAATGATGGAATTATAATTGATATATTAAAAGAAGCAGGTGAAGAAATAGAAACAATTTTAGCAAAGTTATATACCAAATGTCTAAATGATAAAGATGTACCGGAAGATTGGAAGAATGCAGTAATAATATTAATATTTTAAAAAGGTGATAAAGAAGATATTAGAAATTACAGACCTATCAGCCTTTTATCAGTTTTATATAAAATTTTTACCAAGATAATTACAACTTGTCTACAGAGAACTTTGGATTTCCACCAACCAAGAGAACAAGCTGGATTTAAAAGTGGTTTTAGTACAATAGATCATATCCAGGTATTGAGAGAAGTCATAGAAAGGACAAACGAATATGAGTTGTCATTATGTTTTGGATTTGTAGATTATGAAAAGGCATTCGATTCTATACACATTTCTTCAGTGATTAAAGCATTGGATCATCAAGGTATAGATCCAGGATATTGTCATATTTTAAAGAATATTTATAAAAATGCAACAGCAACAATTAGATTACATAATGATACTGGAAAAATCAACACTGAGAAAGGTGTAAGACAAGGTGACTCCATATCTCCAAAGCTTTTTACAGCAGTGCTGCAAGAAGTATTTTGTGGATTAAAATGGGAAACTAAAGGAGTGAAAGTAAATGGAGAGTATTTAAGTCATTTAGATTTCACAGATGATGTAGTTGTTTTTGCAAATAATGCTTCAGAGCTGCAGGAAATGTTGCAGGAGTTAGCAGATGAAAGTAGAAAAGTAGGACTAAAGATAAATGTTAAAAAGACTAAAGTAATGTTTAATCGATTTGCTCAAAATATGAAAATAAAGATTGATTATGAAGAATTAGAAGAAGTTAACAGTTACAAATACCTTGGTCAGATTATTAATACAGATGGAAACATAATGGAGGAAATTAATCATAGAATTAAACTTGGTTGGAGTGCTTTTGGTAGAAATAACTTGATACTAAAAGGAAATATGCCTATGTGTTTGAAAAGGATGGTTTTTAACAAATGTGTTTTACCAGTTCTGACTTATGGATCTGAGACTTGGACACTTAATAGAAGAGCAATACAGAGACTTCAGACCACTCAAAGGAGTATGGAGAGATGTATGTTGGGAGTAACAAGAAGAGATTGAAAACGCAATGTATGGGTAAGACAACAAACAAGTGTTACTGACCTTATTGAAAAAATTAAAAGATTGAAATGGAGTTGGGATGGACATATTGTTAGAAGAGATGATAACAGATGGACAATTGAAATTTTAAACTGGATTCCAAGATATTGTAAAAGACCCAGAAAGAGACCATATGTGAGATGGATGGATGAAATAAGAAAATGTGCAGGGGTGTTGTGGAGAAGAGAAGCTAAAGATCGGAGAAGATGGATTAAACTTGGAGAGACCTTCATCCTGCAGTGGATTGATAATGATTGATGATGATGATGAGATAACTATAACAAAATAATCAAAAGCCTCTAAATGGCAATGCATTACCTATCCAATATAGATGAAAAAATCATTTGATACTTTATTTTTAGAATTTATAAAACTCATTTACACTCTTGTGCAATTCCACTTTTCATTACTTTTTGCAATTTCCAGTTCTTTTTTTCCCTCATACTTTTATAATACTCTGATCTTTAATGCATATAAATGTATTAATCTGCTCTTTGATCGTCTATGATTTTTAATCTTCTTGCAGTATGTCATATTGAATTACAATTATTTTTTATTTATAGTACATCTTTGTCTGTTTACATTTAATGTTGCTTTTAGGAGTTCTTTTTACTTTACCCTTGAGCTATATATTATGAGCTTGAGTAATCAGGTGATAGTGCTAATATATCCACATCCACAGATTAGTTGTGATTTTGAATTTAACATATCAGTTATCCATCTTTTATTTATATTAAACTAAAATAGCTTGAAATTCAAAAACATTTAAGATTTTGAGCCCTCCATTAATACTTAGGCTAGTATAGTATTTATTAACAAAATGTCTTGCAATTTACTTCCATCTTATTCATTGTTGAAAAGTAAACTATTGATGTTCGAGGAGCCTTGTTTTTGCCTATCCTAGGGTGATCAATTTTTTCTGTAATAATAGTAAATATTTTCAGCTTTGCAAACCAAGAGGCAAAATCTGCAATACTATATAAATTTCATATATAGTAAGAGAGAAAATAAATTCTCACAAATTCAACAAGTAACAATCTAAGTAAATGAATACATTGCATATAAACTTGATTGCTCTGTCATTTTAGTATGAAGACAACTATAGATGATATGTAGACATGGTTATGTTCCAATAAAATATTATTTGTGGATAATGAAATTAAAATTTTATAAAGTTTTAACATCACAAAACATTATTCTTTTTTGTAATTTTTATCAAACATTTAAAATTTGAAACTAAAAACAGATAATGAGCTGGATCTATTTTGCAGGCCAGGTTTGCCAGATCCTGGTAGAGATCTTTGAACCTATCTTCACCACTCATTAAAATTATTCTCTAACACTAATCCTGAGTACCACAACCATCCTTATTATAATATACAATCAATAATTTAAAATGAGATATGAACAATTCATATATTAAAACTTTATTCCATTTTCATAAATCACTTTTCTTTTCAGAGTTTTTTTTTCTTTTTCTGCAACATAATTCATTCTGTAAAATGTTTTTATGATCAATAAAACAAGTCTGTCCTTATGAAATTATTTTCAAAAAGTTGTTAGAACTCACTCTCCATCTGAGTGCACTGACAATTGTTGTTAATATCCTCTTATTGGAATGCATATTTAGATAAGGATAACAGTAGCAATGGAGATTTACTGAGTTAGTATTTGAGAATAAGTTTATCGTGTGATGAAGGATAGAGCAAAAAATGTTATGACTTATGAGTCTAATTCACTTATTGCCTGTTTTTGCATGATTTATGGACTAAAGTTTTTACACTTTAAATGATTGAAGAAAAATAAACCTTACATTAGACAAAGATACATATATATTGCATTGGACAGAAATACATATATATTGACTTTATCAATACAAAACATCAAATAACATTAAATGAATTATTTGAAAAAACATTTTAATTGTTTTTCTGAATTCTCTTGATACTTCTTTTATTCTTTAAAATTTTTTCGTTTTCAAACATTTAATGTAACTTTGAATTTTAATTATTTTGCATTCTTTAGTTCTTTCAAATTGTTTTATTTTTCTATTTATTAGATTAAACCTATGGTTGCTTTATAATTTTTCTATATTGTGTCAATGTTATCTGTATCACATCATTATTATCCTTCCTTTGTTAATATTTTTCAACTTGTCAATTTTATTACTTTTATAATTTGTAATCTATAGAGAACTTTTCATGTATAAGTCTATCTTGTATGTGTATTAGGGTATAATTTTTTTTTCTTCTGTATATAATTTTCATCCTTGTATTATGCTATGTGAGGTTTAGAGCAGTGAAAAAATAGCCGATTCTAGAGCTCAAAACCTATGGATTGCAACTCAGTTTTGTCACTTTCTGTGTTTGAATTTTATATGAACTCCCAAGCAATAGTTATTTTTGCCTTGCTAGATTTAATGCAGTGATAGAGTGTGGATTCTGGGATTCATAGGCTACAGATCATGACTGCAGCTTCGACATTTCTGATACTTGGAATTTATGAACTCCTGAACAATAAACTATGTGATGATTTATTTATCCTTATATATCAACATATATCAGTTTATAGGCATATATATATATATTAACTCCTTGAATAATCTTCAATTATTTGCTTCAAACAGTCATATATAAACATGGTCATATCTAACTAAAGATTCTTCAGCATTTTTGATTCATTTTTGATATAAGATTTTGTTTTTATCTACTTTTATTACAGTTTTTAAACTAATCAACCAAATTGGATTGCTGTATTTAATATTGGGAAACAATTTATTATTATAAAACTACTTTTCTTCATTAATCTCTTTATTTTTTGACATCTTTATATTACATGCTAATTTAAATTTAGTTAATTTCTGTTAAAATACAAAAAGTTATAGTAAGAAATTATGTATAAACCAAACTAATTTGAGCTAAAAAAGAGTGAAAGTTCATAAAAATAGAGGGAAGAATAAATATTTTAGTTCTATATTATATATTCATGAAAGGAATTCTGGCTATAGGATTATATTTGAGCATGCTAAGGCTGCCTTTAAAAAGAAGAGAAAAAGATCAAAGAATCTCTTTACATAAAGATTTATGATTCTGAAGTTATTAACTTATTTAAAAGTTATTTTTTTAAAGATAATTGGAATGTGAATTGGAATTATGAGAATGTAGGATAGTATATATTTGTTTTGTATTGTATTTCTTTTAGTTGGAAAGTTTGCTTTGGCAGGGATATTTTGTAATTTAACTTTGGCTTGTGATTTAATTATAAATTGCTGTACTTAGTTTATTATGATAATTAATTTAATTTTTGGCATTTGGTATGTATATAAAGAAAAAGAAAATATGATTTCTAATGACTAAACCAATCAATGTAGCATAATTATGTTTACATCTATCATGTGTTGGTTCTTTTAGAATTGTTGTTTTGATATTTTGAGATGTTGTCTTTTAAGACAAATTTTTAAAGCAGCATTTTACTAAGCTGTCACTTTTTATTATATTTGATTCTTAGACATATATACCCATTGAAAGCAATTAATTTTGTGCTAATTGAATATTTATCCAGATAATCTCTATAATGTAAATTGAGTCTGGATCATCCATGAAAAATATCCTCACATTTATCATGAAATACCTTTTTTAAGAAGTCTGTTATTTTTCATTCATTTCACTTGCCCAATCAATAAGAATGGGCCCTTACAATTGTAAATTCAATATTGTAACATCCAGCAAATTGAAGAACATACTAATTAGGTTTATGGTATTGATGTATTTTCAGAATATTTTAAAGCATTCTTAAATAAATGTCTTAGTAACTCTTTTCATTTAGCATTTTATATATTAGAGATTATTAATAAATTCATAGCTGGTTCAGATAATGTTTGGGGGAATAGGAATGAATAATATAACTTTATATTTTTGACTAGTGGCATGTATTTTATTTTTCTTTAGAATATTAATATTATTACCAAAAGTCATTTTGATAGATTTTAATATTATAATGGTATAAATTATGCCCCATAAATCCAGAAGCAACAGTATTGATTCCTATGACTTTTTTTTAATCTTGTATAAACACATGCAATCAAAATTTTTACATGAATTAATGTATTATTAGATAAAGATAGTGAATGTGTAATATATAGTTAATATCCATAGGGATGTCTTGCATGGCAAATACAGTCATAGAATTCTAGATTCAAAAACTAAAGCTCCCTGGATCAAAACTCACCTGTCATCTTCAGTGAATTGAATGTCATATGAGTTGATTATTTGATATAGTTATAAGGGTGAACTCATTTTACTATCAAATAAAAAATATCTCTTTTATACATTTTATACAATGCAACATAGCTGATAAGTTTCAATTGTTCACCAGTCTTTTTCAGAGCTTTAATATTTAAAAAAAAAAAATCTGATAAGATTAATAATAAACCTGAATATGATAATTTTTTGTGTGAAATAGTTTTTGGTAATACATTTAAGTTTCTTAAAGTGAGCATTTGATAGATGTTGCTGCTATGGTAATATATATAAAGATGACTAGCTAGATAATGATGGTAATTAAGAGTAATTAATAATTTTTAATTCAAGGTCAGTTCTATGTAAGCTGTTGTAAAATGTATCATGTTATTTAGAGTCCAATTATAAGCCATAATAATATGTTAAGTTACAATGATTCAAGGAAGGACAAGTTCTGTCAAGTACTATTGAGGAATCAAAATTTTTACTTTTGTTTATTCATTTGTGAATGAAGTTTTTTATTGTTCAAGATTCAATTGCCATAGATTGTACTTAATATATTTGCAATAACCTATATTGATGTATTTCTAATGATTTTAATGAGCACATAAATAATTTTACAGCTTATCAAATATATAATTCTATGAATATAAATCTATTCATGGAACAAACAAATCTAAATACATTAGTAAGATAATTCACAAGTTAGATCCTCAAAGAATCATTTAAATAAACTTGTAAATAACATTCTCCTTTTGTTATATCAATGAGAATTAAAATCATTAGAATTTCATTTAAAATTAATATTTGAAACTGGCTTGATTAATATAAAAGTGATAATCTTTTATCTGACAAAATAAATTGACCTAACAAAGTTGGGTATTATTTACAAGTTCTTTTAAATGATTCCCAATTTTGTTATGTCAATTAAATTTGGATTAATTCTGTGAATAAGAAGGATTGTTCGTGAAAGAAACCATAATAAAAGAAAAATTAAGGAGGCAATTTTCATAAATAGAAATAGAATATCTATAATTAATTGACAATCTGCTAATGTTAAAATGTGGGAATCATGGGATATGATTTGATGATATTTACTTCTGCCATATTTAAATTGAAATGACAATTGAAGAAGATCAAGTGATTAACTGAAAGTACTTCTGTGTATTATAATACTTTATAATACATTACTGAATAAAATATTAATTAAGTTTATATATAAAACAATAACAGTTCATTTGTTTTAAATATTTAAAATGTCTAAGTTCTGTACATTGTAATGTGTTTTGTTTAGATTATAAATTGCATTCTTTAACTAAAAAACATACTATGAAAATGTATACTGTACATATGTTTTTTTCCAATAAGAATGTATATAACAATTTTTTTTTTATTATCTTTTTCTTTCTCCGCTATCACTTGTTTAGTAATAACTATGATAAACAAAGCAAAACTCTCCATACAGTATTGTTTATAGACAATTACGTGCTAGTATAAGATAGTGATCATGTGATGCTTAATGGTTTAATAACTGTGATAGTTGAATACTATTTATAATTAATTGATTTGGTGATACTAGAATAATGTTTACTAATTTATCTTAAAGCTATCAGAAAAAGATGATATTGAATGAACTCATGAAATCATTTAATTCTATTTTCTTCATAATAATTATATATTTAAATCTGGATCTCAAACTGAGTTAAGAATTCAGTCAGTCTAAATATCAAATGACTGGGGAATTAGTGAGGTCTCTGCATATTTGTTAAATGAATTGTCTATTGTTAAAATAAATATTGATATTAGATTCATAAA
The DNA here is from genome assembly GCA_028023455.1 of Epiperipatus broadwayi. NCBI lineage: Eukaryota > Metazoa > Onychophora > Udeonychophora > Euonychophora > Peripatidae > Epiperipatus > Epiperipatus broadwayi. Next base: position 2,027,078 of record JAQFVV010006254.1, read on the forward strand.
AAAATCTTTATTTTAGGTTTACTACAGAGTACTGTTGATGATTACTATTTATCTTCTAATTTGTATATCAAATAGCACACAGCAGATTGTTTTTTAATGAAATTATTTTGTGTATCTTCTTATTGTCTGTAACTGGGTTGTATTCAATATATTTCATTTCTAATACAGTTTTAATGGAATATTGAGGAAAAACAACTTCACCCAGTGGTTTATCATAAGATTGCGAGCCTTCAGTCAACAGGATTTAGAATACATAAACAGAACTGATTCTTCAAGTGAGTAATCTAGACATAGAATAATGTAGATAATTGATGTTGCCATATTTTTTTATATATTTAATTACTTACAAACACGCATTATAAAAAGAAAACAAAAAAGCCAATTCAGTGCATATGTTTACTGAATGCATTGAATTGTCTTTTTTTATAACATCTTCACTGGAACTTGAGTAGGATATCTACTCCTTTAACTGTTTCATAGTAGGGACATATATATATTCTATCATGTCTATAATATCTTCTCAACTAAATATTATAAAATCTTTACACAGTGCTGGATTAAATGTTAGCCAAATAATTTCTGGTGAGTCGAGTGAGTGAGTGAGTAAATTACCCATGTAAATTTCAGGAGATTCGCTGTGTGGAAAGTTGTAATGAATTCAAATCTTTGCAGAGATTTTTTAGGAAGTTTTTATTATATGTAACACCACTGCAAACAATTTATTTTATAAATAGTTTTGCAAGAAATACTTTAGCAGATGTTGATAAGAAAACAATACATTTGCATTAAATTTCTCTGCAGTTTGCATTAACTGACACAGATGACATCTTTCTTTGAACAGTAAAAGCCATAATATAAGCAGCGAGTAAAATCATTGAATACTAAATGACAAAGCAGTTATTTTTTTAAAACTAATTTATAGTTAAAATTTTACTTTTGTTTGAATTTTAAGTCCATTTGCTTGAAAAGTAATTTTAAAATATAAAAAATGGCCACATAATAAACAGTGATGGCTACATGTTAATTATTCAGAAATCAATGCAAGGTCTTACTTCAAGTCTACTGACAGATATTGAGATTAACAAATAGATATAGAAAGTATATATCAATATGTATATTCCCAAATTAAAAAGATTAGATATAAATTAACTCATCTAGTAGGATCCATGAATCAAAAGAGTTGGAAAAATGACCATCAGAATAGTTGTCAAAAAATTTCTTAATGTAAATTCATTCCAGAAACTATAAAAGACACACTATCTGATAGTCATATATACTATCTTAGAGATTAGCTTCTGGATTTATTAGATATTAATGCTTATAATGTTATTAAAATATGGAGAAGATTAACAAAAAAGAATTGCATCAAATCCTAAATCATTATTCAAAATGTAATTGTTCTTAACACCTTTAATAAAACGTTAGTAGTAATCATTTCAAATAGAACTAACAATTCTTAAGGACAGGTTAAATTCCAAGAATTTTAAGTGTTTTGAGTAAGGCTATGAGCTATTCTATATTTTGTTCCAATCCCCCCCCTCCCCCTTGCATTCAAAGGAAATATATAATATCTCTTATTGATAAATAATGACTAGAATAGAATACTATTGTTTATTGAACTGCAAGTATATAGTATTTGCGAGTATATAGTATTTCCATAAAAAAAAAAGAGGAAAACCATGGATCCTACAACCATTGATACCATTGATCCTTTTGACGAATCTCAGACAGATTACACTACTTCATCAGACACCGAAGACTTCATGGATGCGTTTCCTCAACCAACAACTATATCACCAATCCATCCACAAATTCAATCACAAGACTCTGATTGCCAAACAACATCAGACCTCATTAACATGGAGATGTCCCACATTGACTTGGTACACTTTGCTGAGGACGGTTTGGATTAATCTATCATGTTCTGCAAAATTGCTGGCATTAACATTCGCGGCATCAACTCAATTGATAGAGTTCTAGCTATTAAAAACTGGCTCTCGCTCTGCTCCCCTCATATACTTCTTATGGGTGAAACTAAATATCACCATAAGACCGATCATAAAATACTATCTCTTCTCTCAACTCTCGGATTTACTAGATTTTCCATAGGCCATTCTGCTTCAGGTGGAGTCGGTATTCTTCTCAGCAAGTCAACACCACCAAACAGTTTTAGCATTCTATTCCTAGATGCCAATATTATTATCATAGAAATAGACTATTGGGGTTATCCGATCATCATAGCTTATATATATACAGCCAAAGACACCTCTCAATATCTAAAAATAATCCACATCCTAAATGCCATCAACGCTAACAGAGCCTCCCCTACTATTCTTCTGGGAGACTTTAACACCACATACAATGACTTCAACAAGAGATTTTTGCATCTAATAAATCGCAGATTAATGTGTGGAGAGGGCTTCTTCCCTCCCGAAGCCTACTCTTTCTATACTAAAACTAAAAAGTCCCTGATTGATTTGGTTTACTACACCCCAGACCTCCATTTCAACCTTGATGCAGCCTTGGCCCCTGTTGCTTTCTCTGATCATATGGCTCTAATCTTACAACTTACACCTATTTCAATCCCTGCACCTATTGATGGACCTGGTAAAACCATGCGCATGATCACCCAATCAAATATGACCGAAGCGATAGTATCTGAGGCATACATCCTTTTCCAGAAAATAAACATCCTTTCCCTTCCTGCTGAGGAGGGCTGGTTTTCCTTCATCGGAATACTACAATCCATATTAAATCACCACACCAGGAAAATCAAAGGACCTAATGGCCTTCTAAATGATCTAACAGACATTAATATACAACTTCAAGCTTTACAGCAAAATTTCACAAATACAGAAAAAATCATCTTCCTTAAAAATCTCTACAAAATCAAGCAAAAGTCCCTTGCAGAATATATATCCATCAGAAGAGCCAAATGTTTCTTAGCACAACAACACTGCTGGACGAGAGACTACCTTAGATGGGCACTGGGGTACAATAGAAAACAAATCACTCCCTTATCCATTAATTCTAATGGAACCAATCTCGTTGGCTTTCCAATGATGCAGCACATCAGCAAACAATTCTGCCAATTAATGCAAAAAGATGGAGCTCCTCCTATAAACAGCTGGTTGGATGCTGGTGACCCCGGCGAACATGGCATCACAGAAATCCAAATCAAAAAGAAGATAACATCTCTCCCTGACGGCGTTCATCCTGGCCTTCATGGCATCCCAAATTTCCTTCTCAAACACCTCAGTCAATTCACTGTGCCAATTATTAAAAAAATGATTGATCACCTAGCCTCCGGCAACAGAAACATAACAGATCTTTACCCAGTGGCACTCGTGCCTTTTATTAAAAAAGCAAAACCACTAAACGACATTAACAATATCCGGCCAATTTCCATGACCCCATTGCTTATCAAGATAATTGAGTCAGTCATTAAAGATCAAATCCAAACTCAAATCCTTAGCCATATCTCGTCAAACCAATACGGAAAAAAGGGATCATCAACCTCGCATGCTATGTCCAATGTAACTGCACTATTCAATTACATCAGAGGACATCGTAAATCAAAACCTATTGCTGTCCAGCTGGATGTTGCGGCAGCATTTGATTCAGTCCAGATAAATATCCTCCTGGATATTCTGTTGGAATGCGACATTCCAGCCGGGATTGTTCAGATGATCAGCAATCTGCTCAACAACAGAGAGATTTTTCTCTCTCTTGATGGCAAGATCACACCAGGCTTCAAGCCATACAAGTCGATCCCTCAAGGATCTCCACTCAGTGCCCTTTTCTTCACAGCATACATCAACCCTCTTCTGATGGATATAGAAAAAAACCTCCCTGGAATTTTCCTTCCCTCTCTCAATAAAAACTTCAATGTATTTGCATATATAGATGACATCATGGTTGTTCTTCCCACCATTAAATACCTTCCCCATCTCATGAACATCTTAAACAGAAATACAGCGAAACTTGGCCTACAAATAAACTTTAACAAATCTTCCATCTGGAAGATTATGTCTGGTAAACAAATTAACTCTCCCTTTTCTGCAAAACCCCAAAGATACCTAGGTTTCCCAATCTTCAAAACACCAACTGCAATGGCAAGAGAGATTCAAGATGCAATCCTCCATTCAACTGAAGCCATCACCACGTCACTCTCTAGAGTATACCTTTCATTATATGGAAAGGTTGGCCTCCTCAACATGATCATAATGCCAAAAATCTCATATTATCTTCCATTCGTAAAAATGTCTAAACAGTTTCAAAATAAAATCAACCGATTATGTACCAAACTTCTCTGGAGAGGAAGGACAGTTGCTATTAGCTTACGAGGCATCCAACGACCACGCAGGTTCAATGGACTGTCATTCCACTCAATACAAGCAATCATTTTACAGAAAACCCACAACACTCTACATAATCTGATCCTCTCCTGTGGATACTCCAACATTATTAAAAAAATTACACCGACAGATCGTCCTCCGCCCTCTGCCAGTTCATGGATAGCCTCCCTAATAGACCACCTACAACTTTATAACCCAATAATGCCCTTTAACCTTAACAAAAAAATCACCTTATGGGAAGCATACAATATAATCAACTATAATCAACAACCCATTAAAACCAGCCTAAAAGTAACCAACCAAAGACTCATTTCACACTTCAAAAGATGGAGTCTGGAACCCAAATTCCTTGACTTCATCATTAAAATAAATCTTAATGCGCTTCCCACGAATTGGTTCCTTTATCACCGAAGAGGTTTTACCAGCATTGACCCTATATGTGGTCTGTGTGCTCGTGAAGATGAAACCATAGACCATATTATACACCGGTGCCCAAGACTTAAAACACTGAAAGATATAATTATAATCAATTCCAACATAAGACCTGATATGATTTTCTCACTTGAAAATGCCATTCATAATGGGTTTTTTTCAATAATAAGGCTTTCTACCTTTGTCCTTTATTCCATATGGATAGTGAGATGCAAAACTCTCATGGAATTACCCCCACCACAAATCATACCATTGTTTTATCAAACGCTCAAAAAAATCAAGAAACGTGACCAGCTCCTGGCCTCCAGTAAAGTCTTTGATGACACCTGGTCTTTAACTGCTCTTTCCTTTTCCTGATTATCAACTCCCACCTACCCAGCATTATAGAATAGGAAATTCTAAAAGAAAATATTCATGTTTATATAAAAAATGCTTATTCCATTAAACAAGTTCTTAGAATCTCATCACTATACCTAACCACATAAGAGTATAACAATTGTACTCTCATAACAAAATCTAGCCAGATGACAAATAGAACATTATACAATCATATTATTGTACAATTTATTCATTTATCTATCCTTTATTAGTATGTAATCACTATTTATTGTTAATAAAATTTTTGTTGAAATGAAGTATATAGTATTTTTCAAAGCACCCATATATATATAACAGACATTTTTTTTATATGTATAAAGCAAAATTTTAAAATAATAATAATAACTGGAGGGGATATTTATTTTACTTTACAGAGTGTGTATTCACTCATGCACCTCTTGAAGCATTAAGAATAAGAAGGAAATTTTTTTTTAAAACCATCATCATTATTAATAACAATAAATGCATTTTCTCTTTAAAAGTATGATTTCAAATAATCTTTCATATATAAAAAATTCATTAAAATTGTTTTCTTCCTTTTTTTTTTTAAACACTTTTTATTTATATGAACCCATACTTCCTTGTAGTTATTATCAAAGATTTCTCCTTTTTTTTTATTTTTTAAACCAATTTTTTATTACATCTTACACAAATATATGAAACCTTTACTTTTACTGAATTTTTATCATCATCATTATTTTCAACGATTATCAATCCACTGCAGGATGAAAGTCTCTCCATCTCCAATCTCTAGCCTCTATTCTCTATATCAACCCAGTATACTTTCTTATTTCATCTCATATGTGATCTCTTTCTAGGTCTTTTACAATTTCTTGAAATCCAGTTTAAGATTTCAATTATCCATCTATTGTCATCTTTTCTAGTAATATGTGTAGCCCAAATCCACTTCAGTCCTTTAATTTTTTCAATGAAATCAGTAACACCTGTTTGTTCCTTCACTCATGTATTTTGTTTTCGATCTCTTCTTGTTACTCCTAACATAACATCTCTTCATACTTCATTGAGTGGTCTGAAATTTTTGCATTACTCTTTTATTAAGTGTCCAAGTCTTAGATTCGTTAGTAAGAACTTGTAACACCTTTCTTTTCAAACACAACCAGGTTTAATTCTATGATTAATTTCATCCATTATGTTTCCACCTGTAGTAATAATCTGACTAAGATATTTGAAGTTGTTAAATTCTTCTAACTCATCATTATCAATTTTTATTTTCTTATTTTGAGAAAATCTATTGAACATTACTTTAGTTGTTTTAACATTTACTTTTAATCCTGCTTTCTTACTTTTATCTGATAACTTTTGCAACATTTCCTGAAGCTCTAAAGCATTATTTGCAAAATAACTACATTATCTGCAAAATCTAGATGACTTAAATAATCTCCATTTACTTTAATTCCCTTAGCTTCCCATTTTAATCCACAAAATACTTGCAAAACTGCTGTAAAAAGTTTTGGATACATGGAGTCACCCTGTCATACATCCTTCTCAATGTTAATCTTTTTAGTATCATTATGTAATCTAATTGTTGCTGTTGCATTTTTATAAATATTCTTCAAAATATGACAATATTCTGGTTCTATCCCTTGATGATCCAATGCTTTAATCACTGAAGAAATGCTTATAGAATCAAATGCCTTTTCATAATCTATAAATTCAAAGCATAATGGCAACTCATATTTATTGGTCCTTTCTATAATTTCTCTCAATACTTAGATATGATCCATTGTGCTAAAACTACTTTTAAATTTAGTTCATTCTTTTGATTGGTTAAAATCCAAAGTTCACTGTAGACAAGTTGTAATTATTTTGATAAATTTTTTATATAAAACTTATAAAAGATTAATTGGTCTGTAATTTCTAATATATTCTTTATTAACTTTTTTAACTATTAATATCATATTCTTCCAATCATCTGATATATCTTTATCATTTAAACATTTGATATATAAATTTGCCAAAATTCTTTCTATTTCTTCACCTACATCTTTTAAGATATTAATTATAATACCATTATTACCTGGAGATTTTTCCTTCTTCATAAATTTAATTGTATGCCTCACTTCATTTAAAATCTTGGACAATTCAGAAAATGTAGGAGTTGATGTCATCTCTCTTTTTAGTAATAGTTCCATCTTTTTTTTTTATTTCAGAAATAAATTTCCTACCAATACCAAGATGTTGTTTTACAATCTTGAGACTTTTATTCTCTTCTATAGTTATTTTTGCTAGTTCACAATTATATTTTCTTATATCATTATTTTTTCTTTTTCACATTATTTTACAAACTTGGAGATATTCAATCCTTCTCAATACATCATTTTTATATATTTTCATATTCCTTCTTTTCTTCATAAATTATTTTGTCTCAGTAGAAATTTTACTGATCAATTGCTGTTTTTTTGTACAGCTAGCTATCTTTGATGCAGTTTTTAAAAGTGTATCAGTTATCTTCTTATTGATTTCATTGAAATCTGAATCATATTCAAAACCTGTTAATATTTGAAAATAATTTGCAAGTTCTTTAATATAAAATAGATTTAATATAAAATAAATAGTAAAATACACTGTGGGCAATATTCTTTTTTTTTTTTTTTTACAGGCTTTTTCTCTCTTATAGAACAATAGACTCATCTCTTTTCCAAGAAATTACTATCTCCCCAATTATATTAGTATTTAATGAATATTCTGAAAATTTGTAAAACTTTTTACTTTAATAACAGTTTCACAAAAGTAAGTTGTGATAGTGCTATCCTATTTGACATTTTAGGCAGTGTGATGACACTGTGATTGCTACTTTTCTATGTTGTTTTAAAGCATTGTATATATTAAATTATGGTGTGTGACAGGCTGCAACGATTCTTTTTAAGAAGCTTCCATTGTTAGGGTAATATTTTTAAAAAAAATCCAAGAGATGTCAGCGGTATACAGAATTTTATGGATCTTTGTCTGTGATTAACAACACATTTTATTGTTCTGACAAAGTTATGAAGGAAGTGGTGATTTATGATTGGCTGTTGCTTTAAATTCATTTCCCCTGCAACTAAATGCCACATATAATGTGATTTTCAGTAATTGTTAATGATTATGATGCAATATTTTTGTAAAAAAACTTATTAAACTAAAAACAATGTTGCTGGAGGAGGCTAAAAATAAAATCACTTTTGTAAAAACTGAAATTGAAATATTTTAATAACAATTAGTAATATTTTAACTTTTATAATTTTTTTGTTCCTTTAGTGTTAATTAATTTTAAATATATAATTTTTAATAACATAAAATTCTAATATCTAATATTTCATTATTTTAATTTTTTTGAATAGATATCATGAAGCCAATAACAATGTTTGCCATTGACAATGTTTGCCATTGTTATTGGTAAGACCTTAGTTAAATACTTATTTTCACAATTTTAAAATATAAATTTTTCATGTTTTAAGAATTTTAATTATTAGAAGGCTTAAATATTTATAATATAGCCCAGGGATGGCAAATGTTTAGACATTGGGGGTGACTTTTTTAGGGAAAGTATATCTGAGGTTAACTATGTTTTTTTCAGGACTTCAAACCGGAATCCAGAAAAAATTTGCATTATCTATCAGCTATTTTTGGTTACATTTTCACTATTTTATGCTTATTTTATCGTAAATTCGTAGCTTTATTGGTATTTAAATTTTAATTCCCAAAAAATTTGTTATTGGCAGTATTTTTCGCAAAAAATTGATTTTTGATTGCAGTTTATTGTACATAGTCCCGCCTCTTTTCCCTTATAAAATGCCACAAAGCACTGACTGTCAACTTTGGCTACTGTTCTGTCAAAATCAGAAATCAAATCAAAAGGTTTTATGCTTTCATAATAAATTTTGAACATAAATAAATATATTTCTCGTAATTTTTTACATTCATAATTAAATTTTTATATTAATTTACCTAAATATAAACTTCAATTCGAAAATTTTTAAATTTTACAATAATAATAATGAAGGAAAAATAAATAGTGCTGGACCACTATTCAAGACAAGAAAATAATGTTAACAGCTATTTGCATATCAATGACATTCAGTGATAGCTAGCAAAACACAACTATTTTTCATAAATATTAATGTATTTTATGATTATTTTTTAAACTATATTGACTAATAATGTGGCTAAATTTAGATTTTTACTTAAAATATTTAATTTTAGATGAAGAAAAAACAACAGAAGTGAATAATCAACTATCGTAATTTCTAAGACACAAGAAATTTACTGGCATTTTCATGTAGTGATTGGTTGAAATATAATTTCTGTTTTACTGTAAATTATTTTTCATATGTTTTTCTTCAGTTATTAACATAATTTTAAATTTTTTGTTACATTTAACCAATTTGATTGTAAAATAATTCAATTATTGCACATTAATATATTTCTGAAAGGAAACTGGCTAGATCTGTATTTAATGGATCAAATCACTGAAGTTTTTACATAATCTGGCCAATAAGAAAATTCATCAGACAGAAGGTTAAATTACTTCAGTTCCCTCTAGAATTATAATTTATAAAATATTTATTAAATTACAATTTTAAATTACCTATAAATAATTATTTTCTAAAGCTGGACCTGAATTTTAAAAGAAATTCAAGAAGAAAAAAAAAAGAAAATTATTGTTTTAGAATTATATTGAAGTAAATTAGATGCAAATTTTACAAAAAAAAAGAAATTACGTGGTCGACGTCTTGAATACCCCTGATATAGCCTATAAATAAATTTTTTAATATATGTAAAAAAGATTTAATTGCACAAAAAAGAAATCAAGCATGTCATCATAGTAAAAATTTGCATCGCTAGAATCTATTCAAAAATTTGGATCGCGTTTATCATTGAAAGAAGCAAAATATTGTACTCAAATTCAGAAAGGATAGCAAAGGAAGTTTAAAATATATGTAACTTGTACATGCTCAGCTCAGAAAAGAAAAAACAGCCACTGAAAATTTTAAATTTGCACATTTTAATGTTTTTTTTTCTTTTGTTGAGTTTTGAATAGTCTATAATTAAAATTGCATAATTAAATACAGCGTAGTTTGCAGCTCTACTGTAGTATAAAAATTTACAATGAATTAAAAAAATGCATTTATTCACATAAATACGGTAAAAAATAAATTTTTATCAGCTTTCACAAATAAAAGCATAAGCCAATGAATGATATTTAGAAATTAACAAGTCAGATTCCCAAAGGGACATTTAAATAAACTTGCAACTAACACTCACTTTGAATAGATTGACATTAATATATGAAAGTGAGCAGGATTCTTTAAGAATATTTCATAAATTTCTAAACATGATCACCCCATGTTTTTATTTGCTATTTATTTTTTAATGCATTTTTTACTTTTAATTGCATTTATATGAATAAAAGCATTTCTTTAAAAAAAAAAATCTACTGTTTTTTAGTTTAATATATTTCCAGAAATTAGGAATGAAAAAAATTTAGATAGAATTTAATACTGCTAGATGACAATACTATAAAAATTACTGAATCCCACACAGAAGTAAAAATTTACATTTTACAATAATCTTTTTTTTTTTTTGCTAAAGTTATTTACAAATTCTAAAAAAAAAAAATTCTTGTTATTGGGAAACATATGTATATATGGTTTCAATTAGATCAGAAGTTGGGGAGTGAAAATTGATTTACAAGATTTCACAGACAGATAAAAAACTAGAATAAAAGTGAAAAGATATCATAAATAAATTGTGCTGAATTAAACAGAAAACAATTGTAAACATGGTTGGAGACATTCATTTCTTTAATTGTATTTTAGTTTTAAAAATCCATTGAAAGAAGAAAAAAATTTAAAAAAGATTAAGTAAACTCTAAATATAGAAAAATATATTTTTGAATTAAATATGAGGAAATAATTCTGATTTTTTTAAAAAAACGAATAGAACTAGGATTACTAATAGAATAGAGATTTTTTTTTAGAAAAATGCAAGAGTTGTTTTAAGAGTTTTATGGTGTAAAATAAAAGCATTTATGTTTGATGTGTTCACAATATGGAGTTTGAACCTAGACTGAGAAGCTTGGGAAATTTTTTATAGTCATAAATAGAATTTTTTTACCTGGATATCTAGATAATGGTTAATCCCTTCAACAATCCATAACTGTTTGATAAATAAAGTATTAAGTAAAGGGATGTCAATGTATGCACTGTAAATCAAAATATTATGCTTTTCCCTCTGGTGAGAAAAATATGATACTTGATGAGCTCATAATTGCCCTTATAATAATTCTTTTTTTTTTTTGTAAAGCTGATAATGATGAAATAATGGGAATAATGTATTTGTGTTTTTATTATATATAAATATGATAAAAAAGATTTAAGAAATGTTATGCAGAAGATTAAATAAAAAAAAATTGGCTTAAGCAAGAAACAAGCAAAATTTGAAGGGGGATTTAATATTGCAAATAATAAATAAAATGTTTTAAAGATGTAATGGATGTGAACTTCAAATGTGTTTAGATTTCTAGATACAAAAACTTTTTGATTCTCTCTCTGTGTGTGTGTGTATATATATATATATATGAGCTATTAGTAGATTTAAAGGGGGAGGGGTATCAAAGAATTATATTGAAATTAAGAAAGTATATAAAATTGTCTGTTTATTATCAAAGTTGTGTGCAATTGTTGAAAAATTCAAAATGGAAAGAGATTCATTTTTTCTAAAATTATTTTCAACCACTTTAGAAGCAGTTGTAATGTTCATCTTAGAATTGAGTGGAGGGCATAGAGTTAAAAATGGATTATATTTAGCCTGTTTTGAAGAAAGGATTGAAAGTAAATTTTAGTAAAACTAATATTTAACAAGTTTATATTGCTTGTAGATTTTATAGTTAATGAGAAAAGATATACAAGGTAGATAGATAATTATGTTTGCTAGAAATATATTTAGTAGATTTAATGTTATAATTTTTTAAAAAATCTATTATTAAATGCTATAACAAACATAAATATGAAGAAATAGATATAAATATATTATAAAGAAAAAATCTAACAATTTGTCAATAGGATCTTTAATATCATTTATTAATTAGAATGAAATATTTATTAGAGAATATAATTGGTTCAATGGCAGAATAGACTATGTCAGTGAAAATCTGTTTGGGCATTTGGTACAGACTAAAGTAATCAGTAGCTTTATGCTTATCTTTGGGAATAGGATCTGTATGAAGAGAAGAAAATCAACTTTAGTATTAATTAATAGGCTTTTATGTGGTAAAGTTGCACATATTAAGATACTAGAATAAATTATGTTAAATGAAGAAAAACAATGCCAAACTGATAATAAAACATTGTTTGATCATAGTGCTCTAAGTTTAATTACTGCATCCTTCAAAGAATACATATGAGATTCAGTATTATAAAAACATAAATGTGGAAGAATATTTCTAAAGGTAATTTTAATACCTATGGAATAGATTACAAATTTAAATAACTTTTAAAATATATAATTAAACACAGTGCATTTCATTAGTTTGCTATGATAAGATGATAAGTCAATTTTTTTGAATGCTCCATAAAATATAAAGTATGCTTGAAAATAAAATTATTTTTTTAATTTATATAAAAGCAAACTTCTAGTATATCAATTGTAAGTAGTAATGCTATACTAGTAATTATAATTAAAATATCAATCCATATAACATTACAATAATAACCAAAAAAAAAAAAAATTGTTTTTACTAAAATTCTTCCACAACCATGGTTTCATCTAAATTCAGCTAAACGTACTATATATATATAATAAATAAAATAGCCTTTCCATCATTTATTTCTAAAACCAACTTCCTTTAACATCAAAGAATGTTTTCATGAGATGAATGGCCTCAGATTCAAAATATTTCAATTCACTTTTTTCATAAAAGATAACCTCCGCATTATCAAATAATATTTTATGACCTGCATTGTTCATGAATATACAAAGTTGACTTATGATATCTATTTTTAACTCTATTCTTATGAATTTGAACTCTCATTGAGACTTAATTTACTTGACCTATATAAATTTTATGACAACTATAATGAATATTATAAACTACTTCAGGAATAGATTTGCAATCAAGTGACTGCTTTGAACCACTTAGTAATGAATTTAAATCTCAGGCCTTTCTTTTAAGCCACTTTCATACCATCCAATAAAAGACTTCTTATAAATCAATTTACTAATTGATGACTTATGTGACAAAGAAATAAATTCTTTATTGTCTTTAACAATTAAATCTTTATTATTTACAGATTTATAGATATTTTTATTAAATATAATATTTCTAATGAATTCATGATTATATCCTAACTCAGTATAGTCATAAGCAAATTGACTCCTCTGAATATAACTGTTATTTTCAAAATTATTAAACCTTTTCTATGACAAAAATCCAATAAATAAAGTATCTTATGAATAAAAGGTTGATAACTGTTTGGCCTTATCATATTTCTTAAATTTTTTGCTTTAATAAAATGACTACAAAATAAAACGTCCAACTTTATCAACACTTAAATCTAAACATTTTAACTTAACAAATTCAGATATATCACCCTTTAATAATAAATTTAATATTAGAATCAAAAGCATTCAATCCATCAAAAAAATTCTTCTATTTATCTTTCTGTATAATAAACATACAATCATCAACATACCTAACAAATAATTTTAAAAAAATAGAAAATTTATTTATAATAATACTTTCTAAAAAATCAATATAGACATCACATTAAATGAAAATAACCCAACCCTCTTTAATTTTATAAAACATATCATTATGCACAAAATACATAAAATTCTCTAATAACAATATCAAATCATGAATAACGATCTTATCTGCAAAAAAATATTCAAATTTCTTCAAAAGATCAAGAAACACATTGGTCATAAAGTATTATTTGACAATGCAGAGATTATCTTTTATGAAAAAAGTGAATTGAAAAGAAGAGTAAAAGAAACTTTGATGATAAAATATTTTGAATGTGATACCTTAATTTCATGAAAGCATTCTTTGATGTTAAAGGAAGTTGTGTTTGAAATGAATGATGGGAAGGCTATTTTGTTTTGTATATATATGTGGTGAGTTTAGTTCAATTTCACTTGAAAAGGTCTATTTATTAATAAATGAAAGCTGGTTATGGAAGAATTTTAGTAAATTTTTTTGGCTAGTATTGTAATGTTATATGGATTTCTATTTTATTTTATCTTTTTTTTTTTTTCTATTTTATTTTATATATCATAAATGATATTTTATTTCAAAATACGAAAATGCAAATCACATTAATAAATGTATAACTTTATAAAAAAAGCATTAATGTTAGTGTTACAAATTGTAATTAAAATATTATTACTTTATTAATGTATATATATTCACTTTGAAGTAAAGAAAATATTATCTGAAATAAGTATGTTTCTAAATTTGTGTTTTAGATAAAGATCTGGCATTTCCAATGAGGGCATAGCACACTGGTTTATTGTGTATTAATAATTTTGTTAGTCATTCATTACACTAGAAATTATCCACTTAATGAATAATATTTCTATAGTATAATTTTCAGTATACCATTCACACAAGATAGGGACTGGTTTCTATCTGCTTTTAACACCTTGTGGAGAGGTATAAGCATAAACCTATGACTAAAGATGTAAAAAAAAAAAGTATGATCCTCAAGATCTACAGTTCATAGTGTATCAGCACCTTATACCCTTCCACAAAATGTTAAAAGTGGATAGAAATCAGTCCCTACCTTGTGTAAGAATGGTGTCGTGGAAATTATACTACAGAAATATTATTCATTAAGTGGATCTCTAGTCTAATGAATGACTAATTAAAAATATTAATATACTACCATCAAGTGGCTTGTGTCAAAGTCGTGAGGGCTGTAAGTTTAATACTTATTAATTAAAACCATAGTAATTGGCTATATTTATACTGAATAATAATAAAGATATGTGTAAGAGATTGTGATCTGAGCCAACTGATGAGTTCTGGTTCAGTATGAAATATGCCCCTATCTTGTTTGAGAGTGGTGTAGTGAAAATTATACTACAGAAATATTATTCATTAAGTGGTCTACTGTGTTTTTATTTTTCATTGCAAGAGGCTCAATTGATTGCTATGATCTAAATCTTAAAAATATGTTATTTATAGAGCTCTTCAGTTTTTATCTTATACTATAAACTTAATTCCACATCATTATTATATTTGTTTTTGGAAGATGTTTATGTTTAGTGAAAATTGTATCCTGGATAATTGTGAAAAGGAACTAATACAAATTATCTTAAAAAATGGCTAATAAAAAAGTAAACTTGTTATGTATATTTATGCAAATGATTAAATGAATTGATATCGTATAATTGTCTGAAAACAATAAGAGTTTGTCAACACTTTTTTTGTTATGACAACACCCACAATGTTTTGTCAAATATTAAAACTGTCACTAAGCAAATATTCGAGCCAATAAAAACTTATGTAATTGTAAATATTATGATTTCTTAATTGTCTTTATTTTTTTCTGGTTTAAATTGTGAGCAATTAAAATTCAAGGCAATTCTGGAAAAATAATCAAGAGTGATAAAAAGTTAACTGGGGATTTAATGGTGGTATCTGAAACTATCTTATTATTGCAAAGATTGCATCAGTTTAGAATTATGATTTTCAATCAGTGCATTCATTCTCATTCTGCCTGTGATTTTGTATTGGAACATCGATTTTTTTAATTCTTGAAGACTACAATCTCAATAGGATTCAATCTGATTTTAGTTTATTCATTTTGTTAATTAATACGTTTTCCTATTTCCATTTATTAATAATGTTTACGACTTCCTATTTTTTTCTTGTTATTATACTTTTTATAAATAGATCTAGGTAAATTAGGTTTTTCTTTTTTTTTGTTGAAAATACATTACAAAAAGAAAGAATAATGATTGCTATTTCTTTTAAAAGATTATATAAAAAAAAATCCAGAATCAAACAGTTTAAAAGGGAAAAGCAAAAACATAGTTGAAATACAATGTGTGTTGAGAAGATATAAAAACCTCAAAGAAGAGCAAATCAAGAAAGAAATTACTTTCAAAGTAAAACAGATTAATAACGCAATTTTATTAACAGCAAGAGGGGCCAAGACCTATGACAAAACAGTAAATGAGCAAATCTAAAGAAGTAAGTAACAGATTATTGATCATCATAACCACTTTTAATGAATGTAGTTTAATTGAAAAGTAATAAAAGTACTCTACTTCCAATAAAATTCATTTCAAACTTTGTACAAAACAAAACTTTCTTCCAGAGATAAATAAGTTTTGGTTCTAAATAAAAAACAGATCATGGAAGTTTTTGTTAAAGAATATAGCCTATAAAAGAAAGTTTCAAGATCATATAACTCCAGACTAATTTATTACAGTATATAAGCAGAAACTATAATGAGGGTTATAGCAGTGATTGAAAAAAACATTTTTATATAGGACTAATAAGTTCTGTTCTGCTTGTACATTCAACTTCTGTTCTTTTATATTAATAAGGCTTCCTCTAATTATCCTTTTACTTGATTATTTTGAGAGAATCTCTCCTGATATCCACAGTAGTTTAATCACTAAGTTAAACCCCCTCCCCCTCCAAAGCAATCTTTAAAACAAAAAGCGTTTGGGGGTGATAAGAATTAGAAATTAGAAAGATATTTTAGTTTTTATGAAAGTATACATAACTTACACCTATATAATTCCTTGAACTCTTGTATTGCAATTCACTGTCAGAAAAATACACAATAACAATCAAAATTAACATATATATTTGTAATATAAAAACTCTTGCTTTATTTTGATAGTAATAGTTTTTTGATATAATACAGCAACATGTTGTTTTTTAATTAATAATAAATTGTTTTCAGATGTAAACTTAATTTGATTATAATTAAATATTTGTATAGAACAACTAGTTGAAAGAATTTTTTATTCATATCTCAAGGACAGTTGAATGAAAAGGCTTACTGAATGGAAAACTAATGATTAATCTCACTTATTCTATATCTAATATAAAATAGAGTACACTAAATTCACAGTTAGATATCTCTTAGAAACTACTGTTTTCTTATATAAAAGAATTAAAATTATTTTACCATAATCATCAAATCATTTACTAAACCTAATCATAATTATATAAATGCAGTGTGGGTTTTATTTATTAATACAGAAATTTTCTATTTATTTTTATTAATATTCTTCTGAACTCTCAGTTGTTTATTTCTTTCAATGTTTTACTAAAAACTTTTTGGTTATCTTGTTGATATAATACACAGCAACCACATACTTGAGTTACTTTTATACATATATGTGCTTCTAATATATGTTCTAGTTTTTAAGTTTTTTTTTTTTTTTAATATAAATATTTTTTATTATTTATTAATATGTTTCTAAATTTCTAGGTTTTTTTTTTTCAATATTTTAGTCATGTTTTTTATTATTTTATTGATGGAGATACACACACAACCATATGTGCAGCTTAATTGGTTGTGTCATATATTGAAGCTGTGTATATCTGTATGCAGATATACTTGCTTCATGTTTATTTAAATCAACTTATCTCTTATGGTATATGTATAATTTATTATTAAAACCTGCACACATTAGTAATAGGTGCGTGTGTGCATGTATATGATTGTATCATTTTCCTAGAATTAAAAGTTAATCGTTTAAGTCATGCGATTGAATTTTAAGGAAAATTATATTTTATAAAAGTTAAAATCAATTAAAGAAAATGTTAGAATATTTTATACAATGGGAGAGAGGGTAGCCATTAGGGAAGGGAACATAAGTGCCGTAGTTCTCTATCTACACATACCACCATTTAAAATAGTTACAGTTGAACACCTTTAGATGCTTTAAAGTATTAAATAGAAAATAAAATACAAAAATCAGGAAATCAAGTAGATGACATATAAGGAATGAGGAAATGAAGAGTTGATGGATAACAATTAGTGTAATAAGTTTGAAATCCATTAGGCAAACTCATCAGGTATAACGCTAAGCGTCACACAACATATAAAAGCATCAAAAGAGGGCATTGTTCATGAGTATTAGTATTCAAATTATTATATTAAAATTAAACTCATATATTCTCTAAGATTTTAGTAAGAAAGAATTTTGGCCACTTATTTCAGATTTTCTCATAGTTATTATTAAGTAATATATATAATCGAAAAGATATTCGTTACCCTGCCTATGAAGAAAATATAACTATGTTAACCGTACCTGACAACATGAGTAAGTAATTGGCGTCAACTTCTCCAGGGTCATTGGTGAAGTTGGCATCCTGAGAAGTTCCATCAAGATGTAGTTCAAGTCATATCCTACCAGGGTAATGCAAACCCGAAGAAGAATTGATCTGTATGTCCACAAAGTCCTGAAATCAGTACTTGTTACTGGTAAAAAATGTTTTAATTTATCCTAATTTATAACTGTAACTTAATTGTATGTAATATAAAGCAGTTTCTAGTCTTAATCTTGTAAAGTATATATATATTGTGTTTATTAATGTTAAATCTGCTGGCTTATTTATTTAAACAATTTTGAAATCGATATATTTTGCAAATGTATTTATGTATATTACCTTGAATGATGGAGGGAGAAATGTTAATTAGTTAAACATTTATTTTTTCCCTGCTCTTGAAGTCCCGAGGGATAGAGCATGCAGTGAAGATGCTAAGCTTAAACTTTCATATGTAAAACAATAACAAGCAGTATAAATTGTTTTACAGTTTCTCTTCTTACACCCTCCCAATCATGTCATGGTGAGTTATATCTAAATTCTTAATTGTGTACCAAATCAATGAAGGATGGCGAGAGCAGTTTCATTCAATTAAATTACAAATTATCTTGTTATTCACTATTACTCTATCTATATAATCACAACCTAACTTAAGTGTTAAAAATAGTTGAGTTAAACATTCGTAATAAATTTAATGTATTGATTTAATTTGAATTGTTACTTCACAGACCACAAAATTAATAATGTTCTTTTGATAAATAAATGATTTCCTATAAACTGCAGTAATATCTGTCATTCCATATTGTATTATGTAGAGTAGCATTAACCACATTATTTAAATGTACATACTACATTGTTCATCGATGTAATATATTATTTGTATAAAGTTAAATCGCAATTCACGTATAACCTATAACAAGCAATGAATTGCGATATCAGTTCATTCCAGGTATAATAATTTTCCCTAAGACTTTAACATTATTTAATAATTATATTTTAGATTTACATTTATTGAAATAGATATTGTCAATGGGTTATATTATTATTAAAATGAAATCATAGATGGTTAAACGGGGATGCTCATGGTTTATATATTTATAAAGCTATTTCTTACTGTTTATTCATGTGGGGAGGAAAGTTTAGTCATTTGTTGTTACTTATATATTTGCATTGCTGCCTTCGTATAGGCAGGACAATGGGCATATTAATCTTATTATCAACTTCATATATTTCTATGCAGTTCATGCATCCAAATGGTCGAACTGCATAATGGCAGACCAGACGGCATGCCCAGGTTCCTAATCCATAGATTAGTACTGGTCCGGGTTTCGCAGGAGCCAGAGACTCTTGGCGACTCCAAATCCTGAATTCTTGCACCTCATTGTGCTCTCCAGTGGTATGTGCTTTTGGTTAGAAGCAGATACACCTCTGCGGCCAAGGACATCCACCTTTATTTGTGATGAACCACCCCATCATATCATTAAATCAATCATCTTCATTTCATATGCCATTGACCCCACCCTTGTAAGCAGCACCGGAACTTTCAATTAATATTAGCCTCTTACCTTCTTTTCTACTCATCAGCAACCCTGGGTGACTTAAGCTCAAACCCATGCACAAGTTGTCCCTTATATAACTAGATTATTAATGGTCTATTCAAGCCTGGAATGGGTTGATGGCTGATACTTTCCCACATAACCTATTTCAAGCATCTGTTATTATTGTAAGCCACACTACCTTCTATAAATGTTTATGAAAGCCAATAGATACTCATAACCTAACATTTGTAAGTTATTCTCTCTATAATTCTAATGTTATAATAAACTGATATTATTTCGATAAAATTATATATATGTTTGCATTGTGAGTAGGAAGTATTATTAACTAGTATAAGATGTAATTGTTCAAGTCAATTAAAGGATGAAGCAAATATATCTATGGTTTTGAGTAAAAGTATATGTAAAGACACTAGTGTGAATTAATGTGATTAATGGAGAACCCTGAGAGAGAGAGAGTTCATGTTCAAACCCTGAGTTACATTGAGCTGTATGGAAAGCTAGGTGACATCAAGGATGTTAATCAGGTGGTTGAGGCTAGTAAGCCCAGGTAGGAGTTTAAACTAAGGGGCATGGGGGTGACCCTGTGTCTGTTGGTCGAAAGTCCCTGCTTGGTCTTTTGGTCTTGTTGATTGATTATATAATCATGGCCGTTACAATATATACTACATTTGAAATGATTTATTTGTCTATAAGTGAATTTTCCTAAATGTATGCATAATGTGCTCATAAAAGTGTATATGATTATGAAATTGAAAATTTTTACAGTTGTAAGTATTTTTACATAACATAAATTCTAAAGAAATATGATTTGTGAATTTTATATTTTATATGTATATAGATGTGAATGACTTATTAAAAAAAGGTAATAATATTGGATACATGGATATATTTAAAGATTTATACAAGTGCAGTATGTAGAAACACGAACTATTTAATACAATAATGTACATGTTAAATATTTGAAGTGCCCTGCATATTGAAATAATTTTAGGTATTTATACACAGCATAACATGTTAATAACAATGTAATAATTGTAAAAATTAATTATGGAAAACAAGTATAATTTTACAACTTAGGTATTTTAGATGCATTTAAGGCAAAATATTTGTCAGTTCTATGTAGTGATAATTAGTTCAGAAAGCAAAAATGAGAAAAACAGCATCTTATTAGTCTTCAAAAATGTTATAAATATCAAATGTGTGACAACAAATAAGACAGGAAAAGTTTGTGAAGCTACTTATTTTTTAGAATTCTATTTTAAGAAAAGATTGTTTATCATTATTATAATGATTACAGAAATGGCAGCGTAAATAGGATTTTGAAAGAGTGACAATAGTTGTTGCATAGCCCAGGCAACTTGACCATAATTCTCTGTTAAAACGGTAATCATAAGACTTAAATTTAGCAATATTAATTAGCTAAAATTAAAATAAGAGAAATTTTTTGCAATTTGGCATGTGCATTCAACAGTGATTGCAAGTTTAATGAGAGATTACTTTAATTGAAAATGACTACTAAAATCCACTGGTTCAGAGCTGAAACTAAAAGAAGAAAGCCTAGGATAAGTAGAAAAGTTAACTACCTAAAGTCATATTGCAGATGGTAGAATACTAGGATCAAATAGTAGCATCTAACATTGTTGATAGTAGTTTGTCACTGCTTGTCAGTTAGAATATTTAATACTTTATTCTAAACTTTAATGCAATGTATTAAGAACTTTTACAGAAAACTGAAATTCACTTAACATGAAATCCACCAATGGAATAAATTTGCTTTCACTATAATCTTTTTATATATATATTTAGTACATAAAGACATTTCTTGAATTTTTTGGTCATTCTTTATATAATAATGTCTGCATTAAAACTGATATATATATATTTGTATTTTAGTAAATAGAATGTATTTTCTTTATCATTTCTTAATATCAAAGTAAGGTTTTTGCATGATCCTCTTTCCTGTCCTATTGTTCATTCAATATCATTTCAGTCATCATTCAATCAATATCATGAAGGTATTTTATAATTTTATATGAATTATTGTATAAATTTCACATTCACATATTAGCAAAAAAAATACGTAATTGCTCAAAATTTACAATTTTGTGTAAATTTTTACTCCTATAGATTTCCATAGTTACTGTAAGCTGATTAATTTAGTTATTGGAATTATCTCCATTTTAGATAATGAAGCTTCCTAGATAAAGAAAATCTGTCCATCTCTTCAATATCCCAACCACAATATTATAGTAATAACCTGTATATTTTTGCGATATCTAAAAGATGGTCTTAGTGACTCATTTGCATATAATTTGCATATCAGATTTATTTATATAATGATTTCAAACAAAGGATCATAACTGGCTATGAATATTAGAAGTACATCTTCTTGAAAGCGCTCAGCCATTTAATTTAATTTTCAATTTGTTGTTATAGCTTTACGTTGAAGTGTGAAAGCACGATTTAATATTATAATATTATAGTAAGTGAAAATAATTAGAAGATCATTGGATAGCTCTTAATGTTTTCACAGATTTATACATTGTCAGTACATTCCCTGATTTACTATACTGTATTCATGTTAAACTGTTTTTTTTTTTGTAAATCAATCTATTAACATTTGTTATATGATTTTCTAAACAAACATATTGTGACATTTTAGGGTCATAGGATTTTAGCAATTGTTTGGCTAAAAAAGAATGGTATCATCAATGCAAATAGTCGTTCAATTTAATGTTTTTACTATATCCTTAGGAGACCACTTGATGACAAATAGTAAGCAGAACAGTACAGCCTATTCAGTTGCCAAGTAAGATTTTTTTTTTCACATTTATCATTTAGAAATCATTCAAGCACATTGTATCAAATGCTCACTGAAAACCAGTAATAGTGAATAAATGAAATTCTTGTGGAAGATACTGACTCACTCGATTTGGTTTTAACATTTCTACAATAATGAAACTTAGTAGTGTTATGTTGTTCTATCTACTGAGAATCACATAACTTATCTACTTTTGATTGGCTAATATTACACAGATATGCTGAAAAATGAAATGAAATTTCATTGTCACGAAACAATTTTTTGATATGGCATATATTTTCAAATTTCTGCTGCTTCCGTATGTATATTTGGAAGTGATTTCACTGTAAAATTCCTGCACCATTAAATTACACAAACTGATTTTTATTTAAACCTTTTATTAAATTTAATTTGCCTGAAATTTTTTTCCATTGATTTTAGATTTTATAAATACATATATAGATTTAAAGCATAAAGCACATCTAAATCATTAGTTGAGATATCCTACATGAGTGGCAGACTAAAGTTTCACAGATTGTGCCGAATTCTATTATCTCTGGAACTCCTTATGAATTCCCATGCATTAAAACCACTGAATTATTTATTATTAATGATTTATAGATGGAAATGATAACAAATTAAGAATTAATATTGGACAGGAAATTATAAAGAAAATTAAAGCTTTTAAATGTTTAGAAGATTATTTGTCTAATGGTAGTGATAACTACAATGAAATATATTATTAGATTGAGAGTTGCACTGGTTACCTAGACTTCTAATAAAAATAGATTATTTTAGAATTGTTACAATTGGAAATTTTTAAAAAAGCTTTTAAATGTTTTATTGGGAGTGTAACTTTAAAGATTGGACAATTAGGAAAAAAGAAATGACAAGCTGTCTGTTCTTCTTCAAATTGTGTATTTGGAGAAAAATGGAAAAGATAATATGGAAGAATGGAATTTGTTGAAGTATTAATGTCATTGAATGAAAAGGAATTATTTTATGAGAAAATTATGAAGTAGAAAAGCAATTGCATTGAGCATAGATTTAGAGGTGGAGAAACAATGGAAGATATGTTGATTTTGAAGAGAATAAGATGAGAGTTAGAAGGAAAAAATGATCTAAAGAAAGGAAATAAAATTATATCTATCTGAAAGTGAACCTGGGATAGAAATGTTTGGAGTGTATTTTGAGTATATTTGATCAATTTCAGAATTAACTTCATATGAATCAAAGAAACCACTTAAATCTTTCCCTATTCACATGTCCAAATGTAATATGGAATAAGAATTTGTTGATATATTTGAAGTTTCAACTATAAATAGAAATTAGATTTATTAGCATTTTGCCTTTTTTAAAAAATCAAGTATTTATTTCATCTCCATAATAATTTATTAACTTATTTTAAGTAATTTGAATTAATTTATCCAAAAACTCTATTGTAGAAAAGTTTTAGATAATCCTATTCCCTTTTTTAATTACACAGTGGACATTGATATATCTCTAAGTGACCATCTTTTGCAAAATGTTATACAAATTTAGTAAATAATTTATGAAGTTTGCTAGCTTTCTACTATTTTTTTTTGCATCAGCTACTTTTGCAAATATCTAATTTTAATGATTTTTAATGGTATATTTTTATTTGATGAATTATGTTATTCAATTTTTTTTTTGTCAGATAAAGAATTAAATTTTTTTGTTATAACTTATAATGTTTGTTACAGTCTTATTTTCACTCTAAGTATACTCAAAAATATATAAACTATAAAATCAAAACTATTTAAAAAAATAAATAAATAAAAGTATTTTAAAATAATTAATTAAATGATAATTTTTTAAAAATAATATCAGTATTATTGCAATTACTTAAAAATTTTAATTGGCACACTATTATTATGTATATATAATTGTGGCTACAGGTAATGCAATCTCTTCAGTGTTCTATAGTATTTTTTCAATCACGAATGACAAATACTATCTTGATAGGGAAATGAATTAAGTGTTGAAGTTTTTTGAATAATACACTAAATTATATTTAAATTTTAAATATTTTCATTTTAGACCAAAAAAAGAAAATCTTTATGATCTACTGTTTAAGAGAGTGAGATGATATGTATATTAAATATCTTTCTGGTTTAATTAAAATAGAATTATCTATGAGTTTCATCAATAATATCATTATATGCATATCCCCTATTGTACTCAACCTGTCACTTTGAAAATCAATTTAGAAATTTATATGTGTTATTTGTATGACTGTTTTTCAATTCTCATTTGGTCAGTATGAAAGTATATTGATTGTACTAGAAAGTCACATCAAAAATTTTGTAATAATTAGCAGACTAAAGAAAATAGAATTGAAAAGAAAAAAAATCAGACTGAATTTCATTTGTAATTTTACACTTCATAATACATAATGTGTGGGATCTAAAACCCCTCAAAAATGAAATGAAATTATTCATTTGTTTAGAATAACTAAAATAAACAAATTAAATAATTCATATACAGATATTTACTTTGTTTATTTAAAGAAAAAAAAAGCTCTTATTACAATTTATAATTAAGTTCTAAAATATTGAGATTTTAAAATAAATTATTTATTTATTTAACAAATGGATTTTTTTTTTTAGTCAGCTTAAGTACTAATAAATATAAAGGAATCTTCCTGTGTATTTAATGTTCTGTATTTAGTCATCGGTGTAAATCAGTAGTAATTAAATTTTATTCATAAAGCAGATGAGCATATAATCTGTTAATGAGACTTTACAAATCTCAACAAAAATAAAATCTAGCTGGTTTCAGTTTGGAATCTAAGAAGAAAAAAAATGATTGAAACATCATAAGAAATCTATTTTTTTCTGCCATAATTCTTTGATTGTTTGAAGGGATTCTTGGTTGAACATTAAGAGAAGGAATCTTGATTTGAGATGAATATTAGGTAGTGAAACTGTCTTTAGTTAATGAACAGGTTTACTTTAAAAACTTTTTATACATTTTCTGTGAAGCAACATTTCTTTTGATATCTAGTGGAGGAATGTGCAACAGAACAAGAAGCTAATGCAAGTGAGTAAAGTAGCTTTGAGTAAGCTACTAATAATTTCCAATATTCATTAGTAGAATATAGCAAGGAAGCTGCATGTAAAGTATTTGCACTACAACCCTAAAAAAATGCCAGTCAGCTTTTCAAGGTTGTTTCTAGAAATTATTTTAGAACTAATATTAGATAGATGAAGAAAATGAGATTACAATCCAAAATTATTTCTAAGTAGTATGGGGTAGAATTGTTTTAGTCTGTTATTGCAAAAGGTTGTCTTTAGATTACAAAATATTTCTCTGTTTAGATAAAAAGGTTAGTGGATTGTTTTTGTTGGACTAGAAATAAGATATCAGGTTTTGAAAAAGATTTCCAAACTTTTCATATCTATATTAAGAGAAACTTCTATTTCTAGAAAGGACTTCATTTGTGAATCAAGGGAATAATGAACATCCTACATTCTGCTTCTGGAAGATCATTGATAAATATATTAAATAAAATAGATGTGAGAACTAAACCCTGTGGTATATTATTCTGTAGAAGTTTGTGTCTACTATGATTATCATTTAGTGTCATTTGAATTTTTCTATTGTAGAGCATTTTGTCAAGTAAATTAATATTGTACTGCAGATTATTAGACCATCTTACCACACAAAATTATAAGCTGAGATTAACTCAATAACGATAGCATCACTTTAATATATTTTGAAAGCCTTTTTTTAATGTGTGAATTGATAAAACTTATTTAGAGTAGCTTCCTCTTTGTTTAAATTCAAGTTGTTCTGTAGGTAAATAGTTCTCTACTACAAAACACTGTATTACAAAAAAAAAAAATAGCAAAATTAATGCAATATGCAACTGTTTGATTTTCTAATATTTAAGAGATTTATGAAAATTTATGTGAAAGCTACTCTGATATGCATGTCAATTTTTTTTTACTTAACATGTTTCATTTTAGAATAAATTTGTTGTAATAATCAATAAATTTTACAAGTGCAGTGTTTAGATTGTAATTATATAGAAGGTAATCATTCTTCCATACTAGCACCATTAAACAATGATGTTAAAACTGCATGGATACTCTCACAGCAGCCATAAGATAGAGGCTTTGAGAAAATAAGAATGACTGCCTTGTTTTCAAACTCAAATGCAGTTATATGAGCTAATCTTAAATATCTAGAAGTGAGAATGTGAAGATATAAATCATTCACTTTAAATCCATTTCTTCTTGTAATAATCTTATTAGTACTTCTGAAATATTATAAATTATTTTATGCTAATATTAGAAGATGTTTAATAGTACTAGTGAAGAGGTGATTATCTTTTATATAATGACAATATAAACACTGCACTTGTAAAATTGATTGATTATTACATAATTTAATATCTAATATTAGCACAAAGTAAATTATAATATTTCAGAAGTGCTAATAAGATTATTAAAAAAAAAAAAAAGATTTAAAATGAGTGATTTTATAAAAGTGCATTTGAGTTTGAAAATAAGTTGTTCTTATTTTCTCAAAGACTCTATCTTATGGCTGCTGTGAGAATATCCTTGCAGTTTTATCATCATTGTTTAACAGTGCTAGTGAAGAAGGATGATTATCTTCATGTACTACAAAAATATTTTTTTAGCAAATTTTTTTAAATTTTGGAAATTTACATTTTGTCTAAATATTAGATTATTTTTTGAATTGACAAAACATATCACTCATTTAAATTTTAACTTTTACTTCCATGATTACACTATATAGATAAGTGACAAAAATCTGTATATGAATGGAATAATTTCTGATGATAATCCTATCAAACAATACCTAGAATTTCTAAATTTAGTGTACTGTGATTGGTATGTAAGATGTCGCCATTTATATTTAAATTATTTTGATATTTAACAGTAATACTTCAGCTGCAGATTGGTCAGTTTTGTGTGTGCATAAATAATGTTCTACTTAATATATATTTATGTATAACCATATAAATAATAGCTATTAGTGGTCCTGAACTTATAGCAATAATTAATACCTAAATGAGATGCTAGATACTAAAATACATCCATTGAAAGATTTTGTAGGAATAATGAATATGAAACTATTACAATTAAATATTTCATTTCACTTATGATTCTATTGG
Source organism: Epiperipatus broadwayi (assembly GCA_028023455.1). Taxonomy (NCBI): domain Eukaryota; kingdom Metazoa; phylum Onychophora; class Udeonychophora; order Euonychophora; family Peripatidae; genus Epiperipatus; species Epiperipatus broadwayi. The sequence goes on from JAQFVV010006254.1 coordinate 2,055,072, forward strand.
CATAAAAAAATTTTGAAATAAAAATTTGATGAAAAGATTATATAAGTCTAATTTGTATTTTTATTAGCAGAAATATCTTTTTACAAAATTTCTATTATAAAAATTTTTGAAAAATAAATACGTAAACTCTTAATTTTAGCTTTGTAACCGAATTAGATTTTTAGACAGAAACAACACGGTCTTCTTTTAATATTCTTATTGAATGACTACTATTGTCAATCATTTGATCAGTTAGAACGGAGATTTTTCTGATCTGTATATCATAATAGCAGTTTTAATAAATCAAATGGCTTATTGCCCAGAAATTCGGATACCGAAATGGTAGATAGAGCCATGATCCTAGAGATCCAGAGTCGCCATTCTGCCACCACCCTAAACTTTACAGAGTAGCAGTTTTAATGAACCCATGAATATACTATGTAGTATAATTTATTTTTTAAATATTAAATGCGTAATATACTTAAATGTTTAACAAATATAAGGCACGCTTTAATTAATTAACTGTGATTTTTTTTTTTTTTTAAAATGATAAGAATAAATAACAGATATGCACCAATCACAAACCAAGTTAACAAAGACTCAAAGGAAAGGCTCTTTAAGTGCCAATTTTTTTTTTTTTTTACACAATATTAATCACCGTCGCATGTGAAAAAAAAGTTTGCAAATCGCCGCCTCTTGTTGATTGGGGGATTGCCCCGGAGTATACATTAAGCATTTAATTTTTTTGTTAATTGTGTAATAAAGTTTCTAATCTTAAACTTGTTTATTTTCTTTCTTTTTTTTAAATCTGGAATTAGGATAACCACCCTCATTTAAGAATGGTTACAAATGTTGATAATAAAATCTTTACTTAGTTTTTATTTATTGTACTAAGATTTCAAAGTATTTTTGAATCATTCTTTACAAAATTAGCAGCCATATGCTAGGATGAGATAAAACACCTCTCAGACAGGAATTGGGGGTGGGGAAACAATTAGAAAATAACTCGTTTAAAAATGTCACGGATCATTTTTTGTCCGATTCAGTAATTTGTAAAATTTGAAATGTGTATGTCTATATATTTAACTTTTTAAAAATGTATATATCCCGTATAATCTTTATGCTACATAAATCTTAATTAGCTCTTATGCATGTTGTCCAAAGATAATGATCATTGTCGACGATAACTAGGTAGCACCGTGTACTCTAAGGAGCCTTTAAAAATAAAGTAATTGAATGGCTTTATTCGACTGTTTATAAGAAGTTCAAGCGCCGGAAGTCCCAGAACTGAAATCGATTCCTAAGATCTTACACTCCAAAGTCTGACAGTCTACCATTGCATTAAACCATGCAGGGCATTCTTTAAGAAGCATTTAAAGGGGTACTATAAGTTGGAAATATTGTATTTAATAAAAGCAAAGTAAGTAGTAATTGAAACCTATCCGCGCGCACTACACGTACACTATAATATTTTATATTTTTAAGCTTTTCTATTTTAGCAAGTCTAATCTGATAATGAATTCTTTTACCTTTGGTGACCTGAATCCAGAACTGTTTGAATCCAATGTATTCCTTTCTTAGACACTATTGTAATCATCAAAACCGTATTATCAGCTGATTGGTTGATTATTTTATTGCTAATTAAAACTGAAAAAAAAATACTGTACAAATACCCCCCCCCCTCCATCTTTTTTTTTTTTAAAAGAAAAAAAATGTTTAATTAAAACCATTTCCGAAATATAAAATACGATTTTATTTTATTTTTTTGTCTGTTTTATTTAAAATAAAATAGTCATATTTCAAAATTATCATACGGATGTATATATAGTGTGTAGGAGTAGCTTGCAAAAATTTGTTCACGATAAATGCTTGAAATTACTAAAGTAAGATTTTTTTGAAAGTTGGATTTTTTTCCACACGCTGTACTTATTCTACAGAGTCATGTCATCATCATTGTCCTATGCGGTTTACCATTCTGATAGAATGATAAATAATTGATTAAATGAATCGATTCCCAGTTGAGTAAAAAAAAAAAATTGCTCTTGTATTGTGGTTAGTTACTTTTCATGCTTAGATGCCACGTGATTTGCCGAAAACCTTGTGTTTGTGGTTAGTGTGCTTTAGTGAAATGTTAAGTGTTCAAAAGAACAACTAAGGATTAAATCACTCTTCATCTGAATAAAAATTTTTAAAAAGGATAATAATTTGCTTATTAAAATGCTCAATTTATCACTTGAAGATTCAAATGCCACAGGGCCTCACGAACAACTAAACATTTGATTAAACCATTAATGGATGTATAACTTGAAATTCAAATTTTTAAGATATGACTTCTAACTGTTTTGCATATTTAAAAAACCCAACTTCTGTACCATTATAATTTTATAATACTTTTTTTTATTATATCTTATTATGTTATGGTTTGTCATTGGCAATGTTGTACATATCTTATTCATATATTTAACATACATAAGACATCCACTTATTGGTGACTTGAAATTTAGTCCATAAGTTAATTAACCACAATCCCAAATTCTAACATAGCTGGCAATAGAATAATAATAATAAAAAAAAATCATATCACTCTGATGACACATGATGTGGCACTAATCTCCACTTGGGCAGTCATTTAAATACTAATTAAAACTTTATATAGTATAAAGAGAGAAAGAAAGGGAGAGAGGGACTGTGTACAAAATAGATACAAAAATTAAAATTAATCATAAATATTTCGTTTTACATATACAATATGCAATTTATTATTTATATATAAACTTTATTTAAAAAATATAATATCAATTATCAGGACATAAAGAGACATTTATAACAATTACAAAAGAAACTAAGTTTATTAATATTCATATTACAAAACAAAACAAAAATTCTAAATCAGTCAGTAACTTGAATAACAAACATTATCTTAACCTTTATTCACAAAAGTTCTTATTAAAGATTTTACCTATCATTCAAACTGGATTTTAATACTAAGAATATATATTTTATATTCTACATTTCTATTTCATTTTTATTCTCAGCAGGAAGATTTTTTTTTCTGTATTTTGAGGCTGTTTTGATTTTAACAGAGCATTTTGTTAATCCATGGATATTTTTTTAAACTATTCATTTAATCATGTAATTGTCACTAAAATATCACTGTAGATATAACAGTGCTACTTCTTGCTCTTGCAGCTATAATGACATTATAGATCATCATGCACATCAAAAGTATCCAAATCACAGGCAGAATGAGGCAATAAAGAGTATTAAGTCATATTAGAATAATAAAATTGTCACTGGAACTGGTCTGAGAAAAAGTAGGGCCCATTGCAATGTTTTTATGTGGATTCTCTTTATACATGATAAAAGAGATATTTTAACAAATAAAATTGTTTGCAGATATACATAGATTGCTTCATAATTAGTAAAAATCAAACCAAAAATGATTCTTTTCATTAAAAATTTTGTTTATTTTGAATCAGAATTTGCAAAAGATGTAGATCATACACAGTCCTGTGTCATTGCACTTCATTCACATTCCCCTCAAGCTATTTTTCCTAATTCAATAAATTCTTTTACGTTACTTTAGTGATTTTAAATTTTTTCTTCTTTATTTTTTTTTTTATATAATCAGTATATACAGTGAAAATGCAAACTACGCTGTATGAGTTTAATTGCATGCTAGCTAATGAAAAATGTAAACAAACAAACAATAAAGAATTAAAATTGGTAAATTAATACATTATATGACACACAAGCAGCAACTTTTTGGTCTCTGGGCACCATATGCAATCATCCTTAAAAAAATAAATAAAATTTGTAAATATATTTTCAATATGTTTAGAAATATCGTATATGATCATATTTATTAATATTTCTTCAACTTATGTTGAAAGTGCATACATTTTATTCTTTTTTTATCATTTCTCAATTTGTTGTACAGTATATTGCATAATAAAATGTTTTCTAAGTTTAATGCTGTAAGTTTTACAAAATTTTAAAACATACCGAGTTGAAACATCAAACAATTAAAGATCCTAATTTCGTGATAGCAAGACCACTATCATCTTTCTATAAGTTTATTGAGAAAAAAGTATATTGCCCAGAGCATATTTAATAATGATGAAAGTTTGACATTTCACTATTTTCTCTATTTAAAAAAAAAATACAGTACCATTAGTTTTCTTTTTTTTTTTGCCTTAGTGAATGAATTAGTGAATACATATTCAAATATATGTAAATATCCCCTCAATTATTAATAACACTGTTATTTTAAAAATTTATTTATACTATAATCTTAATTTATATATTATATGCATATCATACAAATAAAAAAGCATCTGCCTAATGTGTGGGTGTGCTGAAAGGTATTGTAAATTTGCAGTTGTTTAACAACAAAATGAGCTATTATACACTATATATGTTTGTACATGAGGATGCGTGGCACAGAATATAGTGAGTTCACAGCTTTATTGTATAATATTAAAGAATATATGTTTTTTTTTAAAAATTCCCATTATCATATTCATCAACATCATCAACCATTATCATTCCACTGCAGGATGACAGTCTCTCCAAGTTTAATCCATCTCCAATCTTTAGCTTCTCTTCTCCACAACACCCCTGCACACTTTCTTATTTCATCCATCCATCTCACATGTGGTCTCTTTCTGGGTCTTTTACAATCTCTTGGAATCCAGTTTAAAATTTCAATTGTCCATCTATTATCATCTTTTCTAGCAATAGGTCCAGCCCAACTCCACTTCAATCTTTTTAATTTTTTCAATGAGGACAGTAACACCTGTTTGTTCTCTTACCCATGCATTGCATTTTTGATCTCTTCTTGTTACTCCCAACATACATCTCTCCATACTTCTTTGAGTAGTCTGAAGTGTCCAAGTCTCAGATCCATAAGTAAGAACCGGTAAAACACATTTTTTAAAACCTTCCTTTTCAAACACATAGGCATATTTCCTTTTAGTATCAAGTTATTTCTACCAAAAGCACTCCAACCAAGTTTAATTCTATGATTAGTTTCCTCCATTATGTTTCCATCTGTAGTAATAATCTGACCAAGGTGTTTGTAACTGTTAACTTCTTCTACTTCATCATAACCAATCTTTATTTTCATATTTTGAGCAAATCGATTAAACATTACTTCTTTAGTCCTACTTTCATCTGATAACTCCTGCAACATTTCCTGCAGCTCTGAAGCATTATTTGCAAAAACAACTACATCATCTGTGAAATCTAAATGACTTAAATAATCTCCATTTACTTTTACTCCTTTAGTTTTCCATTTTAATCCACAAAATACTTCTTGCAGCACTGCTGTAAAAAGTTTTGGAGATATGGAGTCATTTTGTCTTACACCTTTCTCAATGTTGACTTTCCCAGTAAAATCTAATTGTTGTTGTTGTTGCATTTTTATAAATATTCTTTAAAATATGACAATATCCTGGATCTATACCTTGATGATCCAATGCTTTAGTCACTGAAGAAATGTTTATAGAATCAAATGCCTTTTCATAATCTACAAATCCAAAACATAATGACAATTCATATTCATTTGTCCTTTCTATAACTTCTCTCAATACCTGGATATGATCTGCTGTACTAAAACCACTTTTAAATCCAGCTTGTTCTCTTGGTTGGTGGAAATTCAATGTTCTCTGTAGATGAGTTGTAATTATCTTGGTAAAAATGTTATATAAAACTGATAAAAGGCTGATTGGTCTGTAATTTCTAATATCTTCTTTGTCACCTTTTTTAAATATTAATATTATTACTGCATTCTTCTAATCATCCGGTACATCTTTATCATTTAGACATTTGGTATATAACTTTGCTAAAAAAATTTCTATTTCTTCACCTGCTTCTTTTAATATATCAATTATAATTCCATCATTTCCTGGAGCCTTTCCTTTCTTCATACATTTAATTGCATGTCTCACTTCTTCATTTAAAATTCTGGGCAATTCGGAAGATGTAATAGATATAGGAGGTACTTGTTCTTTATTACTATATAATTCTTGATAAAAATCTACCAATTTCATGATGTCATCTCTCTTTTTAGTAATAATTCCATCTTTTTTTCTTATTGCAGATATAAATTTCCTACCAATACCAAAATGTTGTTTAACATTCTTTAGACTTTTATTCTCTTCTACAACTTTCCTTGCTAGTTCATAGTTATAGTTTCTTATATCATTTTCAACTCTTTTCCACACCATTTTACAAAATTCGAGATATTTCAATTCTTTTTAATACATCATTTTTGTATATCTTCATATTCCTTCTTTTATTCATAAATTCTCTAGTCTCAGTAGAAATTTTATTAGTCAATTGCTGCTTTTTTCTACCAGCTATCTTTGTTGCAGTTTTTAAAAGTGTATCACTTATTTTCCTGTTAATGTCATTCAAATCTGAATCATATTCAAAATCTACTAATATTTGAAACCGATTTGTAAGTTATAATTTAAATTCATTAGAATGTTTCTGAAGATTAGGAATATTAACTGTAAATATTGGTTTTTCTTAATAATTTTTATCTCTCTAGTTTTACATTAACACGTATCTTACACCTTAAATAATCGATGATCACTTCCTGTGTTAAATTTATTAAGAACATTACAATCTTGAAATATGTATTTCATGTTAGTCAAAATATAATCCAATTCTGCTGTACCTTCATTTGGATGCTTCCATGTCCATTTCCTTTTAACCTTTTTCTCAAAAAAAGAATTCATAATATAAAGTTTTTCTTTTTCTGCAAACTCCACAAGTCTATGTCCTCTCTCATTTCTATTACCATAACCAAAATTACCTACAACACTTTCATCTTTCATTTGTTTACCAATTCTAGCATTAAAGTCTCCCATAACAATTTTAAAATGTTGTTTACTCTAATCAAAAGCCTTTTGTACATCCATATAAAAATTTTCTACTACTTCATCACTATGAGAACTTGTTGGGGCATAAACCTGAATTATCTGCATTTGGTATCTGCTATTAAGTTGTATAACTAATCTTGCCACTCTGTCCAATACACCATCAATCTCCACAATATTGTTCTTCCACTTTTTATTTATAATGAATCCTATTCCACTTGTATTTCCAATATTTGTGCCTTTATAATAGAGTATATGTCCACTTTTTAAATCAATTGTCTCTTCACCTTTTCATCTTAACTTCACAAAATCCAATAATGTCCCGTTTAATGTAAGACAATTCTTCTTCTAATTCTTGCAATCTTCCTTCACTTGAAAGTGATCTGCAGTTGTAAGTACCTAAATAAAAAGTCGTCATCAAATGGCAGCCTGGGTCCGCAATCAGGGGATTCTTAGCACCCTCCGCCTTCGGCCACCAACTGCTGCCTTGGTTGGTGACTTTACAGCCTCCTGGGAATAAGGGCCATGCTTTATTTTTGTCATAATTGTATATATGTATTGGAAAAATATTTATCATTTACACAAACATTTATTTTGTCTTATCAGGCACTGAGAAGAAAGACCATGGTGTTTCTTGAACTTAAACTCAGAGGTAAAAAGCCAATAAACTCACCACGCTGGCTAATGCATGTTGGTGAGCAGCCTATCCATGTTCGTATACTATATGAATAATCACATAGTAATAACAGCTGCAACGACAAGAACCCTGCTCAGTTTCTTTAAGGCCTCCAAGAAGAATCAAAGGGTCTCCTTTCAGTTAATAGCAAACTCCTTTCTGCAGCCATTATCATATTTTTACTATTTCACTCATAAAAATACTCACATTAAATACATAATTATTTTATTTATATTTATTCTTTTTCAGCTGAATATTATATTTATATAATCAATAATATAAAATATTTTTTATACGAACTACTTGGCTGATTCAAATACCGCATGGAAACAGTGCACTTGCTTGTATGCCTATGCATAATATTATAATAGTTATCTTATTTTAGAACTATTACTACTAATGGTTCAGCAATCTATGATAGATGATTCAAAATTGTCATGAATGCATGCATTATCATTCATAATACATACATTTAAAACTTAGATATTCTAAATGAAAATATACACTTGTGTATTGTATATATGATTAGTTAAGTGCAGAAGAAATAAAACAAGTTTTTTTTGTGTGTGTGTGTTGTTCATTCTTTAAAGTAAATAGTGATTATGCAAATGACTTACTATTATCAAATACCTTCCTTAGAACAAAAAAAAAATTAAACATTTTAAAATAATTTAATAAGTTAGTATATAAAGTGGAAGATTTTTAAAAATAGCTTTGCACTAAACTTTTTTTCTGAATTAATGAGAATAAGGTTGCAACAAACAGCATTATATCTTGATAAAGGCAAACAGGAATTAGTGTAGAACATGCTGAAACAATTAAGTAAGAAAGAATTGAGATAATTATTTTCATATATTAATTATAGTTTCATTGAATGTAAAATTATAAAATTGAAATAACAGGTTAAGGGGTTTTAATAGATATATTTCTTTAAAGCAAGATTCTATCTCTTCAGTACACATTTTGAATTTGTAAAAAAACTGTGAGAGTTTCTCATTGAGAAAGAGGGCTAAAACATTTAATGATTTGGTTTATAGATATTTGATTAAATAAATTGGATACTATTAATGATTGGGAAGAATATTAAAAATCCTGGAGATGATAAGACAAAGCACACATGATTGTTGTGTATGCATGCATATATCCTGTCAACAGTGCCAACTTTTGTTATGTATTTGCACACACGCACATATATATACACACATACAAAACAGTTACGTAATTTTAAAAAACTAAAGAGCATGCAATAGTTCTAACAAGCTTTATAAACAAATGCCACAAGAGAAAGCATTTTAAAAATATCTAGAAATTAACCCTATTCTCAGACCAGTTTCATGCTTTTGGCATTCCTCAGTGAGGTGCTAGGATATTTCAGACACCAGATCCAAAATACCAACTCAAAGCCAGCACTTATCTGATAATTAACTTTTAAGTAGACAATCTGAAATTTTCAGACACCTAGATGTCTTCAAACTCAGTTATCCAACTTAAATAGCTATATGGGACTGAGAATTCTTCAGTCATACCATATATTAATGATAATAATTAAATAATTTAATTGCATATATGAAAATACAACTTTGCAAATGTTTAACAAATAAATAGATAGTTAACATATCATTAAATGATAACAATATGAAAAGATAAATAAAAAAATTTTTTTTTTAGTTCAAAGATTTATTTGTAAAATTTTTAAATGATATGTGCCAAATCAAATCATTTCTAACACGCACTTGTAGCTGAGGGTTGAGAATTGATGCTGAAGAAGTATATTGCTCAAACTTTACAAATTACAGAATAACTAACATGGGTAATATATATATTATTTTCTACATTATCTTTAGACTGTAAAGTATTAAGTTGTTCTCTGAAATTTCTGATTTTAAATTTTTTTAGCAATTTTTCTTTCTATAGTTTAATATCTGATAGTTTTTGTTAATTGTAATCTCAAAAAGTTAATCACTTCTACTTTACAATTTATATATACTTATTTATTATTTTTGTTTTAAATCATTGAGAAAAGTTCTGATATATATCACAATGGATAAAAAATAAAAGCTATTTACATGTATGCTCTACCCATCGGTAGAGCTGCCACCAACATATCAAAGTAGATAAGAGTAAGTTAATTGATATCTTTAAAAATCAAATAAGAAAATAACAACATGACTATAATGTTTGAAAACAAGCTTGAAATTAATATTCTGAACAAATGGGAAGACATTAATTAGCAGTGAGAGCAAACCTATACTTAGCAAACAAACTGATGGAAGAATATTTTCAATAAGTGTGATCAATGCAAACATTTGGTAAGAAATTTTGTGTTGATGGCAAACAGCTTAAATGAAGACAAAGCAAAAAAAAAAAAAAATTGAAAATAATATAATTAGCAAATAATCATAGATTGAAAAATATTTTCAATAAGTGTGATACATATAAAGAAATTAAATTAATGACAATGGCAAATATTAATTCAGTTTCTTCGGGACTGTTTGCTTTAATGGTATTGAAAATATTTTTTTTATCATTATTTTTCATAAATATATAATATTAAGAAATATTTTTATGTGTTTTTTTTTTTTTGGTTTTGATTTTGCAATAGCTGTCTGCCATTATCATTATTAAAATTTCAAACCAAATGTTTGCATCACTCACATTTGTTAAAAGTATTTGTTTTTCAATCATTGTTTAATCACTAAAAATATTATTTTCAGTTTTTTTAAAAAATTATATTGTCATGTTTTTTTGTCTTTTTTTTATTTACAAAAAAACAAACTTATCGATTGGATTATTCTTGCTTATTTAATTCTATTAATTGGTAGTATATAAATGCAACCAGCACTAAAAGCATAAGTTATTTCCATTAGAATACTTTCTTTGATCTCTGCTTTATTTCTGAATTATTACAGTCTCCAAAGTTATGTTTATACGTACACTAATTTTCTTTTGATCATTAAAATGGCCAATTCTCATAGTGTTTGTATTTTAAGTAACCTAATAACAAATATTAGCAATGTTATAGACTTTTAGCATATTGTTAAGTGATTATTGATATATAATTTTTACTACAATTTCTTATATTAACCAATTAAAATCATTTTATAGAGATCACTATTATTATTTTTTGTAATTTTAGTTATACTAAACACAATCATTTCTACAGAAATTCATTCGTGTAACAATTATTCTCTTAGTAGTCATAATTTGATTAAAACAACAAAAAAAAAAAAAATGACATTTTTTTGTACAGATAAAACACCATTCTGAAATCCTTAGCTCCAGACTATTTTGGATTTGTAAATTTTTCAGATTTTAAAAATATCTTTTATCCTCATTATAACCCAGGAGCTTCCAAAAATATAAATAAATATTAATTTTACTATTTAAAATTTTTTTATGTGTTTAATTACTTTATTTTTTGTTTATGAATATATGTAAACTAATTTATTAAATCTGAAAGGTTAAAGAGCACATTTGAAATTTTGTTTGGATAATTGACATTTTTGAATAATATTTAGATTAATGGCATTCTATCTTAATTCAAATTTAATTCATCTGCTGTTTATTTAAATGACACCTGAATTTATGTATATATATATTTCATAATAGTACTAAAAATATAAGTGAAGTAGATGCTTTATAATACATCCAAAGAAAGGCTGGGCTGATGGATGTTTGTGATATGATTGAGCTAAAGTGAAAGATCACAGAAACAGTGTGTTTAAAAATAAAACATTATTAAGTTTGCAAATATTCAAAAGGTCAAAAAGGACAATATTTCTAACAAAGAAAAACTTCTATTTTTTTTATTTTCTACAAAATACATAAAAAACAGAAATTTTCTTCACCAATCTGAGAAATTATAAAAGTGATTTTAACCAGGATCTATGACACACTGGCATGCCATAAAGCTTAAATGATGAACAGCACTATCTCTCTGCTATATGTTGCTTAATTGTTATTTAGTGGTGTGTACAGCATGCAGCCATTCATTACAGCATTTATAACAACTGTTATTTTATGGATTTGTTTTATAAAAATGTACTTTTTATTCTAATTGTATTATAGATATTTTTAGAAATAAAAAATAAAAAAACAAACAAGTGATATACATTTTTAAATATTTTATATATAAAATAAATCGAAGCTTTTACATAGTTTTTTAATTATAGCCTTCAAGCATAAATTTCTTAGAAAAAATAAAATATATTGAAATATAAAAAAATTTGAAATCTATATTTGTATTCTGATAAAATATTTTAGTAATTAAACATATCTTTAATTTTTTTGCCAAGCCAAAAATATTTTTGAAAAACAAACATTCATTTTCACGAGTTCTCATTAATTAAAAATAAAAGAATCAATAGTTAAATGAATTAGAATGGCTTATTTTCCTGTAATCAAACTTTCTGTAATCCTATTTATTGTTGTCATGTTGGAATATTAATATTTTTTGAAAATAGCAATATTGACTTAAAGTGAACAAAATAATTTCTCAAGATTTTTTTTTTTTTACTTTCTGATTAAAAAAAAAAACAAGAGTTTCAGAAACATACTAAATCAATAATTTTAAATGAATTTCAACAAAAACGAACAAAAACATATTTTTTTACAACTGAGAAAGAGATGAATAGGATTAAAGAGTTGGTATTCTAATGAGTTAAGTTTCAAAATATTTTAGGAATTTGTGAAGATGATGGAAGGAAGTTTTATATTGATATTTTTATTGTTTAACTTTAAACTATACAATTAGTAATTGATTTTTTTTTATATCATATTGCTTCCAGAAAGAATTAATACTATAGAGAATCATATATTTAAAGCATTCTTTTTGCTAAAAACATCTCATGGAAGATGTCAAGTTTCTTGAATCATCACGAGTTTTACTACTAGAAATTGTTTTAAGTATTGTATATTAATAATTTTTATTAGTCATTTATTCGTCTAGAAATTATCCGCTTAATGAATAACATTTCTGTAATATAATTTTCACTACGTCATTCTCCTGCACGATAGCTTGCTCGAGAATATAGAGAAAATTACACTGCTGGAATATTATTGTTTTAAGTAGTTCTTTTTTTTACAACATTATTAATAGGCTTTATTAGTAGTAATTCATTTTATTTCATTCTAACACGAATAATCATTGGATATTGGACCATTAGTGAGGAATACTGCATTACCTATATCTATTCAACATCTATTTTTACTTCTGTTATACTATTTATTGTTAATGATCTGAAAATCTCAATATTCTAAAGCTAGAAAGCAACCCATCCTAACCATATATTTTATTGACTTCAATTATATACTAAATATTTGTACTTTGATCATTTGGTACAAACATATATAAATTAAAACAAAGTATCACATGGTTATCTGATTATTCATGACTATATAGATGGATATGGAGTAGAATGGGGTAGATTGGATTACTGCTATTAATGCAGTTGTTATACCTAAGCTAAACTAGGGGATTCGTGAATGTCAAAACTTTGCTTTGAAGAGCAAATTTTAGAATTGAGAGGACTGCCAATTGTAAATTTAAATGCTACCTTTCTATATAGAATTAATAACTTTCCATTATTGTTGTTTAATGGTGTCCTTATTTGCCATGATAACAATGGCAGACATATCTAATATCCTTCAATACAATATTCTTTTTATTCCAGATTCTGTGAAAATAGTCACTTTTCTTATGAGTATAATTATTGAGACAACAAAATAAGAACAATGAGAAATAGAATATTGGAGGCATTTAAAATCAAATTGACACATTTTTTTCATTATGCGAATGGTTTTAAAATAACTATGACACTAAAACTTAATGTTTAATTTTGATCAAGTTTGACTATTTTTTTAAAATCTTAATTCTGGATGCATTAACTTATAATAAATACTCTTTGAATGGATAAAATTATTAAACTTCACACAGGACCTTTTTATGTTACCTAATATAATATGTATGTGGTAACTTAAAAAATACTTCTTTTTCTGCTATGTATAGTCACAGTAAAGTTATTGAACTTTTTTTTAGAATTTGTAATAATACTTTACAGCTGATGGCAGAAGCTTTAAATCAGTAGTAATGGCATGAAATTATTAAATTTCATTTGGAAGACTTCCATTGATAAGGATTTGGTAAAGTTTGACTCATTTTACATTGAGGTTATCATTAGTGAAATAATATCTGCTAAAAATAATTCTATATATTAATATTTTAGTAGCATTAATTTTTCAACTTGTCATAAATGTATAGATAACTTTTTTTTTTATATTCAAGACAATTCTAGTGTATTAATAATGATAAATCCTTTAAATTATTATTTTTTTTTTTTGGTGGTTTTTTTTTTTTTGCAGATGAAATAACAGTAGGTTTTGTTTATTAATAATTTACATATGCTATTAATTTACAATTTAACAAACAGCTTATTTAATATTAAAATTTCAAAAGTTCATGCATGACATAATTTTTAATAGGAAATTACTGTTACAATAAGCTTTATCACTTTAACAAATGGTACTTTATTCCAATGAAATTGTGAATGAAATGATTTCTTTATTTGTAAATGCTACAACTAATTTGATTTAAAATATTGCAATAGAGAATTATCTGTGAAGATGACCATGGTTAATTTCCATTTAAGAATGCAGATAGCCTATATGTATATGCACTATATATAATTAGTCTCTTTTGTGATATTAATGTCATGGTTGATTATCTCAACAAAACATGATTATGCACTATATATAATTAGTCTCTTTTGTGATATTAATGTCATGGTTGATTATCTCAATAATTTGAACATGGAGGATTGACAGAATAACATTTTCTTAAAATTTTTGGAGTAAGTCAAAGAAATAGATTAAATAATATACCCCAGAAGTAGGTACAGAATTCTGTCAGTGAGTGTTTTGAGAAGCAGCAGGATGTTTCAATTTATTAGATGATGGCTGAAAAATGTTTGTTGAATAAATTTGTTTTTTGGTTATTTGAAATTCTGCATAACCTATTATGAGTGGATATCTACATATTGATTCAATTACTTGGTTCAAATTGTATATACAAAATCTCTCCTGACATCAATAATCTAAGCTATAGATTAAATGATTCATCTATAAACAGTCTATCTTTTGAACAAAAATAATTTATCTTAAAAATTAATAGTCTTTAAATTCTGGTACAAAAAAATCAAAGACCAGAAAGTTTTAAGGTCATTTTTCTTTTAAAAATGATGCTTACTTTATAACAATCATTAAACAATGTAGTGAGTAGTTCTAAGATCTATGTTAACTTTTTTGCCCAATTACAGTTAAAGTATAAGAAATAGAGCACTACAAGCAAATAGTAACTCTTGATTATCATTAAGGCTAGTTTGTCATTGTTTGCACTCTCTTATTTTAACATTCCCATTTTAGAGTATATAAATAAGTTTTGATAAAATAATCATAGATACAGTTAAAGATAGATATTGGCTGATATTTGTGAGAAGGGTATTTTGCCTTTGGGCATGATGACAACATAAGATTTGAATTCTTTCTTTAAAATGAAGTGTAGTTAATTTTTAAACCTATTATCTGCAGTTTTCTCCATAAATTGAAAAAGAAAAAGTAATTCTGAATGAAATTGAGAAGGATATGGTTATTAAATAGTTCCAGTATGCAATTTCCCGCTATCTGAAAAAATGTTTGGGGAGATGATTCTGTGTTCATTCTCTGATGAGTATAACTTGCATTTTATTGAAAATAAAAATTTTGGATTATAAAGAAAGTATTCCATGGCTTGATTAAAATAATGATATAAGAATAAATATTTTTATTAATGTATTAGTACAAAAATGAGAGACTACTGTAATGAGAAAAACTAGAATTTTATCTTATTTATCAATTCTTTTTTATTATTATTATTTAGATCAAAAAGAATGTTTACACAATCATGAATTAGATAACGAAAAATGTATGTAGGATTAAGTACATTTTTGATAAGTTGCAGCATGAATACTACTTAGATATTGTTAAGTTATGATAACAGAAAGGAAATATAGATATCCTAACAGATGTTTTTAGGTTTACCCACAGTGCATGTGGAATCCATATTTATTAGATATTGAAATATAGTCCATGTTTAATTTTCATTTTCAATATTACTATACCATTATATGGCAGATCATTGATTGATTTAGTTACATAATTCACAGGTGTGAATTGACAATAAAGATATAGAAGGCCATTAAAATGATTGGGATATCATTCCATTATGGTTACAACCCTGGAATGTTGTTGATAGAAAATAATGTCATTGATAAGTTCTTAATTCCATGTACAGTAATCTTAAAATATATCTATTAAGAGCTCTGAACATTACTATAGCTAATTTTTCTTAAAAGAGCTTGCTGGAAATATGAATATAAGAATTAAACACAATTTATTTACACAATCAAAGGATGCTTGTATATCTAGACAAGATTTAAATTTTTTTTTTCTGATATGTCAAAGCGTTGACCGGGAAGCGAACCCAGGCCAGTTGCTTGGAAGGCAGCTATGCTAATCACTAGTCCACCAACGCTTGACTGAAATATTTTTTTTAGTCAAGAAAAATTAGTACTGCATAGCAGTGATGGAGTTACAGATTTAGGAGATAATGAGTATTATCTTTCTAAGTAATAAGCATATAAAGTTTTTGTTAAGTGAAATGAATTTGTACAACTTGTGAGAAATATATCTAAGTTTTTATTCTGTCATTTTTTCTGTGCTATGATTCTGGCCTTAGCAGCATGCTCAGCAAGTTATAAAGATCTGAATAATCTTGTCTTTTTCAAACATTCAAAACATTGCCTGTGCTAAGAAACTAACAGTTTGATTCTGAAAGATAAACAATATAGAATATATTGAAATCCACATTAGTTACTCAGTCAAAATTTTTAAAAGTATCAGAAAAGCTCTTAATATCTTTCAAAACATAAGCAAAACAGATACAAAAATACAGAGACAGAAAGTAGGACACATGATGCAAAATATTTATCAGTAGCATTCTATCACTGAATTAGACTTCATTAATAGTAGAAAACAAATCTATTATAAAAAATAAATATTCACCCTAGGGATTGACAATGTAACAATTGTTAAACCATTAGAGTTTTAATTAAATTAATTTTTGGAATATTTCAGTTAATGATAGTTTTTGCTAAATCATCTGTACATAAATGATATTTATTACTATATCATTGTTATGTCTTATTAAGTGTTTGAATATGTTTCTCATGCTTTATTTAGATTTTAGTTTATATTTGTTAAATTTCTCACATGCATAGTGTTTAAATATTGTATATGCTGTATGTATATAAGCAAATCACCCTTAACAAAGTTTAAATCTCACCAGCCAATAAATTAAAATACAACAAATTCTTATCAACTTGGACAGTTATAAATAAAATAAAGAAACCAGCATCTAGTGTAATCACATATATTATTATCAGTTTGCCATTAACCCATTCGTTTTATTATATAATATGTATGAAATATAAATATACTGTATATTTTTAATTTTTAGAATGACTATTAGCTTAAACTCTGTTTTCTTTCATAAAATTTAGTGTTATTTCTTTGTTTATGTATTTTGGAAATTTATGAATTATTTCATTATATATATAATTTTTGAGAATTTTTGAACTTTCATGTAAATAATTTTTTAAAACTGGAATATACATTTATTCCCTCTTCACTCTTTTTATTAAACAGACCAAATGAAGGTGTTTTTTTTTTTTTACTGTTTATGTCCTTAGAAAAAAAAAAAGGTAATACATATTAAATTATTTTACAATATATATATATGTATCTATATATAAATATATAGTTAAAGGTAAATCCTATTTAAATTTCAGTGATAGTTTAAATAAATACTAAATGGCTGAAAATCCAAAGGCAAGTAGTGATACAGAATTATCCGATGGTAAAACTACGATATGTAAACTTGATTCCAAAGCAATCATTTGTGCAAGTGGTGATAATAATGATTCTATAAATAAGCCAGATGATAGTGTCAAAGCAAGAGATATTTCTCCAATCCAAGATATTTTGATTCCCCATATTCAAGAAACAATTGAAGGTTCAACTAGCAAAGATCTTGATTCAGAAAATATAGATTTTATTAATCCTATCACAGAGGATTCAAAAAAACTTGAGAATAGTTATGTGATTAGTCAAGATCATGGACATAGCTCAGAAAGCCAAATTAATAAAAATTATTTTCCTCCAATAGAGGATCACACAGTTATTGATAAAGTCATATTGGAATCCTTTGAAGAATGTTTGCCATATGTTGAAAAAAAAACTTCTGAGAGTTACTTAATTGTAAAAAGTCTAGCTTTGGAAGAAAATGACAATCTTTCAAATAAAAAAGACATTTCCCTTAATGAAAGTGAAATTGATATGGAAAGTCATTTAAGTGGGCCATCAAAGAAGATCAAATTATCGAATGAATTATTGGAAACTTTTGAAGGATATTTTTCAGAAGAGCAGGAAACAGTTTCAGCAAAGAAGGAAAAAAGTAAGTTTACTTTAAATGTCAGAAATAGTTCTTAAATTGTTTATTGTTATTAAAATTAACGACTTTAATGTACATTCATCTATAGCATTTTATTTTACATAATGACAATAAGAGAAGATTTGTTTGATTTTTGTTTCACAAAATTAACATATACTCATCAGTTTAATATTTTCTTTACTTCTTAAATCAAACTCCTGTTTATTATTCATAAACATATCTGAATACAGCATGTATGGATAATATCAAAGCGCTTATGAATCATTTGGCACAAGCCCAAGATAGCCCATTGACACCAAAAAAAAGTTAGATTTTTTTTTTTGTCAAGAATTTGTTTTTTTTTTTTATTGTTATCTATTCGAGTTTCTTAGCCAATATCAATTATTTACTGGAATTTTCTGTATGGTATGCTAAATAGTTTTTGACTTCTTCTGTCCAATCTAATAGTTTTTACCCGTGATATTTTATTATTGTTAAACTAAATGCTATAGGCAAATTTAAATAATCATTTGGATTGAGAAGCTGAATAATATAATAAGTATGATAAAACAATATTGTAATTTTCTAGAGATATTTAAATCATGTTGCATCACTTGAGAAACAATGGCTGATGCTAATTACTTCCAAGTAAGACATTACAGTGATTATTTTTGCACCAGCTTTAATTTACTTTTTGAAAAAGGGCAGTTTGAACTCTAGTTCTATTTATTCTGATTCTATGTCTTCAAATAATGGCTAACATTGTCATAAAGTATTTATAAATTACAAGAAGAAAAGTTTATAAATTACACATACATATGCACCCAGACATGTATATACACAGTGTGCCAATGAAAAGGTGATTAGTTCTCTCTTGAAATAACTTGTAGTACCTTCACTGAATCAATGCATATGTTACATAGTAACATAGTTCAGCTATTCTCTGCAAAAAATTTAAAGTGCTAGCTTTTCTCAATCATGAATTATGAATTGAAATCTGACAGTGGTTTTTATATCTTTATTGATTATTTTTAATGTTCTCCTTGCGATTGCAAAATCATTTGAAAAATGTTCTTGTGATTTACAGCTTCACTACCATATTCAGTTTGAATCATTTCAAATATTTCAGTAGAAGTTTTCCTCAATTTAAAACAAAATTTAATGTTAGTAAGTTTGCCCATCATGGATTAAGATATGAAAAATACTGTCTCATTTCATATCATAACTCATGATCCAGACATGATAGCTGCTTAAACTATGTCACTATGTAACACATGCATTGATTCAGAGATGCATTGCAGGAATCATGGAGAGAAAACCAATCATCTTTTCACTGGGGCACACTATGTATGAAGTGTCTATGCTGTTATTTAATGTTTGGAATTGTTTATCTCAGATTTACAGTTTATTAACAAATAAATGGAGGCTTAAGGAATAGTTTTTATAATATGAAATCAGATTCATTTGATAACAATTCTATATGCTAATTAAATATGTATAAGTTCTATGTATTAGGGCACCTTTTTTAAATTATCACTGTGGTGGATAATTTGGGTAATCATCAGATTGTTTAAGTAAACAGACACATAATAATTTGTAGATTTAAAGTATCCAATCAGAAATGATCTTTATAGCATTACATAGGTGCATCACAAGACTTGTTATTTTGTACATATCAATAATTATAAATATATTTTTAACATTAAGAGTTTATTTTATTCTTATTTTATATGTATGTATGTTTTGTTTTATCAGATTCACTGTTTTACTCCTTGAGAAAAGCAGTTTAAATATGCTGAAGGAATTAGATTTAGAAGGAAGTCATAAATTGGAAAAAGAAATCAAGTGATTTCCTTGAATTGCAAAAAAAATAAAGAATGAATTTGTGAAAATTGCTTTGGATTTTATTTATTTAATATATGCATTATTGTTTTTTTTTTAGACAGCTTAACTATTTTCAGGATATCATAAAAGAACCTGTAGAGATTTCAACGAGATGATAGATTCATTATTTGCTTTATTAAATCGTTCAATTCTGACACTGCAACCATAAATTTGACAATTATTAACTATGTTGATTATACTTTTGTGTTTGTTGGGATTTACATAGATCAGTGACTGATAAATTCCATTTATGAAACAAATGAATACAATGACCTGGGATTATTCTGAATCTATTGATGAAACTTCTGTTGCATCTAGAAAGGCTAAATCCAGATGCTTTATTATTGTATCTGGAAAAATAAATTTATTTGGAATCTCATATGAATTCCATTTTTATGCCATAATTTTTTGATTGTAGATTCTTGGATGAACATCCAAAAAGTGATCTTGATTACATCTTCATATATTGACAAGTGTGATCTGCTTAACAGTATTTATACATTTTCTGTGAGCAATTTCTCTTCTGATATCTAGTGAAGGATTATATGAAAGAATAGGAAATCACTGCAAAGGAGTAGATCTGAATGTGCCAGTAATATTTCTTAGAAATATTTATTTGAATAGCCAGAAGTTTAGTGAGAGACTTTTTTTTTTTTTGGCTGGATAACCTTTCCACAACCCAACCTGCAACAGCTTACATTAGCACACAAAACTGTCTCCATTCGCATGAAAATCAAACTTCCTATGATGAACTCCTGGTTAAGACAGCATACTATAAACATACATAATAAAATTATTATATTGGATTATAATATAAATTTAGATCTTAAAAGGAAAAAAATTTTTAAAATTCAATTTACTTGAGTATTTGCACATGAAGTCATGGAACTGCTAAGAAAATTGGTATTTGTATATTTCTCTATCATGTTGAATCAATATTGCTTTCTTAATATATTGCATAGTTTGTCAAAATGCATATTCTCATTCTCTATAGAAGATTAAAAATAAGCAATATGTGATCAACAAACATTTTGTTTTGTTGTAATATTTTCGTAGAAACAATGAAATGACAGTTTAAATTTTACTGTATTTTCTGAGTAACTATTATCAGAGTAATGTTATATTTAGTCAGAAAAGAAATTGTAGAATCAAGATGTTCAAAAATGCTAGCTTAATCTGTAAAGAGAGATGTTTTCAAATGAGAAGTTGTTTTAACTTTTTTTGCTCTTGAAAGGGAATTATAATATATATATATATATTCAGCATAAATGAATCTGAAGAAAGTTGCTTGGGATATTATGGTAATTTAGAGAGATTCTTTAATCGTGTTATTGTTAAAGAGTACAATTTTTCTCATAGAAATGAAGTTAGTTGGATTATGGGTGTTATGATGTTAACAAAGGTTTCGAGCTAGAGAAAAAAAAATCACAATCAGTAGCAGTAGTGATTTAAACAATGATACAGAAAGATTAGGATGTCAATACAATTTTTAAAAATGAAATGTTAGAATTTTTTTTTTAAAGCAAAATCTTACTAAATTTGGTAGCTTCAAATTAGATTATAAAGAAATAATTTCATACAAAGAATAAATTAGATTAAGGCATAACTTTAGAACTATCTTAGACACTTTTATAATCAGAAATATATACTATAGTTGAGATACAAGTGGTCATATGATAATGAGTGAAAACATTTATAAAATTAATTTTTGAAAATTGATTTATTACTAAGTAGTGAATTGGAAAAAAACCTGTAGATTGATATATATAAATATTGGTGTTTTTTTAGCTTTCCTTGAAAATATATCAATGAAATTTACTGCACAAAATTTTTATTAAAGAAACATATATTAACTTGGAATGAAACTACAGATTGTTAATGGTTAAATTATTTTAATAACGAAATGGTTTTGAATATGAACCTCCGTAAGATGACATGTGACAGTCATATGATCATAAATCAAAACCATGATTATTCAGAAATAAAACTATCTTTTGTGTAAACATAGTAAGTCTAGATTCTTTTGTGTGTGTGTGTAAAAATAAATTGAGAACAGTTCTTATGATTTAATTTGATTTTTATTTATTCCCTTATCCTCTTTTATATTTGACTTATTTTTTATACATTTAGTTAAATAAGATATTTTAGGAAATTAATAGAATGGATTTTAAATATTAATGTTATGTTTGCTAATTTAATATTTTTAAAAGTAACAATTTCTGTTATAATTAATATTATTGTTTAGAGAAACAAGAAATTGTAAAGAAATTTAGTGAAAAATCAAAAAAACCTCGGACAGAACCACCGAACTATTTTATTGCATTAAGGATCTACAATGAAAAGGTTGGTTAAAAATTGATATTGTTTGTAATATTTGAAATAGTCTTACATTTATTTTAGAGATGTTAGTATAAAAAAATCCACTCTTTTATAAAGCTATATATGATAATTATTTTATAGCATTGTCTTGCAGTTACAATATATTTTATAATGGCTATTCTCCGCCTGCTACCATTTGGCAGAGTATAGCTCATAGTTCCAGGGTGAATTATGAAAGAAAGTATTGCAATTGCCCTTAAGTTTTCTTACCACTTCCTGCTTTATTTTAGCAGCCTGCCTTGTGAGTAGATCAGGTGACACTTCCAGCTGTATTACTACAGTGTGCCTCATGCTAATGTTTAGTTATAGCAGCTTCCAATCTCAAACATGGACCTACCTCACTGCATTGTCTGGAGAATGGAGATTCTGTCTTTAAGTTCTGTGACAGTAGTTCTTTCAGAACATGCATTCTGTCTTTCAGTTTTGTGACAGTAATTCTCTGATCCTACTTTCAAAAAGACTGACGATTTAATGCTAGATCCCCATCCTTAATAGAAACATTCAAATTCAGTGAGCATCATCACCCATTGGCCTGTTCATGCCATTGGCTATGTGTTATCTATTTACATTAAGCATAGGTTCATGACAATGAATACTCAGTCTAATCTAGATAAGATGGAATCTGGACTAGTTCATTATTTGAAGGTAAGACATTCCATTTCCCTAGCTAAAATTACTGGTACATTGGTAGGCATATTCTTTGTTTTGTGGTTTCATCTGGCTTGTTGGGACTGTAGGTTCTTCACAGCTGGATGATTACTCATCAATTTTGGCTTGCAACTCTTTGTCATCTGATAAAGCTTTGATGATGGCTGATGACATGCAATTTAACTTTAGTTGATTTCTGTGACAATGATGTTGTCCATCAGCAGTTTTAACCACCATTGTTTATAGTCCTTTAAGTTCAATCACCACTGCAGGAACCCATTTGATGGTACTCTTCCACATATAGCATAGGACATGAGGTCCTATCTGCTTTTTTGCACTTTTAGTTTTAGGTCTTATTCTAGGATTCAAATCCAGATTATTATCAACTATTTCTGGATCAACCCTGTTTGGCTGTATTGTTGTGATCCAGTTCATTGCAGTCATTGCAAACTCTAACGGAGTGAACCAGCCACAGCCTAATAAATTGCTATGCTTACCATTTTGTTGTTAGATTTTAAATTGCCTTTCCAGTTTTTTGGAATGGACTCTACCATTCTGTTATTAATAACTGATTTTCTTATAAAACAAGCAGCTTTTGTATAATCAACATACTTATAATATGTGCATACTCTATACCAAGGTGGACATTCGGTAGATACATATATCAGTTGATTGTACCTATAACAAGCCTTTTCACTCATTGTTGTTGATTTATACAAACAATGATTTTTACTGTCAGCTCGGTAATGACCCAGTTTTCTGCTTAATGGTTTAATGTTATGGATCATTTTCTTCAATGGACTTGCTTGACTAGCTGTTGATTCTGCCAAAATCGCTTGAGGCATAATGAAATCAAATGTTATTTCAGGATCCATTGGGAGCTTGACCTTGAAGTTGTAGTCTTTCATGTTTCTTTGATAAAATGAAGATCAATCAGCTGGAATCTCATGGGATGCTTGGGCTTTAAGAATCTCGTAAGTCTGAAATCCAGCTACAGAAATGAATGTGGCTAATTTTAAGTCAGGCTTTTTAATTTGAATAACCTGTGGGTAAAAGAATACTTGATCTTTATAGCTTGGCCAATTTTCTGGAAATGCTGGATCAAATTCTTCAATTAAGCCAATTTTAGCCATTCTGTTTTTTCTCTTTTTATGCCATGAGAGAATAATTTTTACTTTTACTTGTGAAAGTAACCACACAAGTTGATTTTTTAACCTTTATTTGATGCTGTTTGTGAAACTATCAATCTTTGATTAAAGATAAAATCTAACAACCCACTGGGGAAAGTTTCTGCCTTTATTAATAATTTCATTTTAAAAAATATCTAATGATACACACACAAATAACTTTATTTTTTTTTGTACAACAGTTGTAAGCTAAAAGCAAACATTCTATTTATCACTTAGAATTTTCAGAAGTAGTTTGGTGGCTCCTCCAGATATATATATAAAAAAGCATATAGCACATCCTAAATGATTAACCAGTAAATACTTCTGAAAATTCTAAGTGATAAATAGAATGTTTGCTTTTAGCTTACAACTGTTGTACAAAAAAAAATAGTTATTTTTGTGTGTTTTTTCAAAAAAAAAAAAGAGGGGGGGGGAGTAATAATGATAATATAAAATTTTATATCTACTTTCATCAAATTTATAAAAAGTTGCACAATTTTAATGAAGACATAGTAGAGTACAAGTTACATTTATTTTTTCTTCCACTCTTTTTGAAGAATTTATGAAGTAAAGAACAATGACAATAATAAAAATGAGTTTGACATACTACAGGTATACAATGAAAATGAATATGATAAAATAATCCAGGATTGTTTTTTGATTGAAATTACACACATCAAAAAGACTCAAAGAAAGATTCCAAGTGAATCTTTTATGTACATTGTTTGCAGTGTTAAATAATGTGAATGTTCTGAAAGTATGGTGTAAAGCAGGAGTGGGCAAATAGCAGCCCAAGGGCCACACGCGGCCCACCAAGACAAGCAGAAAAATCCATCTGGAACTAAGATTTCCTTCCTGTGCTCAACTGAAGATTCATCTCGTATTTTCCACTAGGATGACCACTTCAATACACATGTGCAATGTAGATATGATGTGCAGTGCTTTTCCAGTTGATCTGGTTAATTTCAATTTTGTCTTTGCATTAGCAAATATATACATTTCCAACTTTAGTGAACCATGAATCCTTGGGAAAAATGTAAAATCGGTGATGAATATCATGTGTTTAATGAAGAATGGACAAACAAATATTTCTTTGGTAATACAGGGAATAAAGCAGTGTGTTTATTGTGTCATGGAAAAAAGGTGCGGCCCTCCGCTAACCTTCACTTCCACAATGTGGCCCCGATGCGGCCCTCCACCAACCTCTGCAGCCCCAGAGCCAAAATAATTGTCCACCTCTGGTGTAAAGAGATCCCAGTTGTCACCATTCAGACATGACTAACAATTCTGGGGATGTGACTTACAGGTTTTATGGGGGTGTTTTAAAAAAAAAAGGAAGAAGAATAAAAATGTACATCTAATTTGATCAAAAACTGCAAGATAAAGAAAACATTTTCACTATTCCTATATTTATTGTTCATATTATTTAGTGAGAAAACAGAAAAAATAAACAATTTGTCACTATTCAATTTCGTATTCTTTTATCAAAATCTCAAAACATCTTTTTTTTAACTGTTATTTGTTCATTAAAATTATTTAATTTTTTTTTATTGCCTGTCTATTGTAGTATTATTTCAATAAAAGTATACCTCCCATCTTCACAAAAATTGTTATTTTGATTTCACACCTTATTTCAGTTGAACCCCCCCCCCCCACTCGTATATAGCTTAATATTTTCAGTAATATTTGGTAGTTTAACTAGATATATATATAAAAAAAGCATAGAGCACATACTAAATGATTATCTATACACATATCACTTTTTTAACAAATTAAAAAATACAATTAATGAAAAATAAACTTAATAGAAAAAGTGAAACAATGGAAGAGAATATTCAATTATTATTATTATTTTTGCTTTAAGTATGATAATTTCCTATGAATTACTATTGTACTTATATTTGTTTTTTTTTCCTTCTAATTGTCAATGTGTAATCTTTGAATGACTAATACAATGAAATTGTTTATTTGACTTACAAATATTTTTCTTATGAAATACAATTTTTATTTGAAAAGAAAACATAACAATGATTATAAAAATTAGTAAAACTCAGAACAATGAAACTAAATATTATTTATTTTAATTTATTGCAAAATATGAACAATATTTAATTATTTTATATATGTATTTTTTTTTAATTGTTATTTAAAAGCATTACTTTTTCATTTTGAATGATCTAAAATGAAGAAAATTACATCTTTCATTAATAGCTTGGAATTTTTTAAAAAATACCATTGCATGTAAATATTATTTGATTTTTTTTTTGTTAGTATAATATTTCTTTTATTTGAATTTTTTAAAAAATATTAATTACAATATTTTTATGTAATTTATTGGAATCTATCAAGAATAAATAATTTTATGCATGTTGACTATATTATGACCAACTGATAACATTTGATCATCAGCAGTAGTAATTTGCTATTATTTGCCATTCTCTTAACATTTTTTTATTTTAGCATCTCAATTTCAGAGCTGTTTCACAAACTTTAATTAAATACCTTTAATTATGAATAAATTAATGGACTTTGGAAAAGGAATAACAAGACTTAGTGCATGAGTGTGAAGACCTGGACCTAATACTCACAAATATGCTACTGCAGAAACATGATTCTAATACTAAAGTAGAGATGCTTTCATGTAGTCCTATGTCAGTGACCCATAGATATTATAATAATAGAGCAGAGAAAGACAGATGTTTAGTTCTAATTGATTTAAAGTAGATATCTCTAAACCTGATGCTCGGGAATAATTTGAGAATAGATATACTGATGCCTATTGTTAGAGCAGAGGCATTTGAACCTTATGTTACAGGGAAATTAGTGCAAAGATGCCTGATTTTTTTCTTAGTAATGCAATGAAGGAATTTTAATTCAAATTTCTTTTGAATCCATTTTCACTAATATTCAATTTTTTTTTTTTAATTTAAAGAAACAAAACTTTATATTAGCCAGAATAGTTCATTCTATTTACTCTTCTTCAGTTATCTATTTAAAATTTGAATAACTAGTGGATACTAAATTATAGTATTTCAAAATTTAAAGACATTAACTTACACAGTATAAACGAAGATAGGTTTTGGATGCAAGGTGAAAATCCAATGTATTTAATTGATAAAGATCAATAGCTAGGAAGTGGGCTTGGAATATGGAAAGTACTACCATATAGTGCCTTGGTTACCCAATCTTATTATAAATTGTTGAAAATAAACTGAGAGAATCATATAATGCTCTGTTGAAAATAAATTTTATGGAATTAACTATTTTTAATGAAATATCATAATCACATCTGCATTGTTTACTTTTTTTTATTATTGCATCTTGTGATGCATTTTTTGCTTAAATTTATATTATTCTATGATTGGTATGTATTAAAAAGATGTATATCATTTATTGCAAAATAAAATATAATTCTAGATTTATTTGAAGGGAATTGCTGCATAATTGAATATCATCTGTATTTATTCAGTACGTCTGAACAGTGTTTTTTGTGAGATGAAACTAAAACATAAAATGAATATTATGCTCACCTTGCTAAATTGTAATTCAACATAGAAGAATCAATTCATTATTTTTCTCTGTATTGTAGTAAATCTGGGTAAATTAATCACAGATTGTAAATGCATATTGTTGATTTGCTTTACTGAAATAAATTAGGAATCAAATTTAAACTGTAATCATGCAATCAAAAATCTTGCCTTAGATATTTATCTAATTTTTTTAAAAATAGAATTAATAAAAAAATTGACAGTTTTTTTTAATGTAAAAATTCTACTATGGGTTTGTTGCAGATTCATGATGCTGTTAAACATGTTCAGGAAGACATTATTAGGCAAAATAAAATGTTTAAAGAGATGATGATATCTTTACCAACACTCCATCTTACCTTGCTAGTGTTACGTCTTAACAGTAAAGAAGATATGAACAGGTAATAAAAAAAATATTGATGGAAGAATCTTAGAACATTTTGCAATTGATACTTGAGTCTTAGTTTGAACATTGTGTTAAGATAACTGGAATATTTAATGAATTTAAATATTCTTTTTTATCAACAATAAAGATACATTTGATTGTTATTGATATTTTTATAGTATCAATAATAATCGAATGTGATGATTTATTATAAATTATTTATTTATGTGAATGGAAGACTTCTCATAATTAAGGTTAATGCTTTATACTGAATCTTATGCCTAAAATCACAAAATGTATTTACAAAAATTATTTACAAAAAACAAAAGTGTCTTCTATGGATCAATTTTACTATTTGGTGCCAGTCGTAAGTTAGAGATCAAACTTCAATTCCTACCCTATTTGCAGTTATTGTTTATATTTTAGATTGAAATATTTTAGTTATTTCACATTATTATCTGTCTTTTGTAATGCAGAATTTGAAACTTATGTAAAAATATAGATCCAGTAAAATATCACATGACTAGCTTGTATCAATTGCTATTAAAGTAGCATACATTTTTTCTTTTATCACAGTTATGCCACCTATTATAAGTTGTAATAATTAATAAATGACAGATAATAATACTTAATAAATTCCTATCCAGAACTATCTCATCCAATATTAACAGACTAGTTTCAAGCTTATGGCTTTCATCAGTAAGGAATTTTGAATCTTTTACTGGATTTTTAAGATCTAATACACTTTCCTTCCAGAAGACAAGTTATCAGCCTAAATTGAAAAACATATAAATGTTTTCAATCCAAGCCAAATTGCATATATGATCATATAGATCTGAAACTAATTCAGAATCCATATATTATAGTATCTTTTTTATTTAACAGCCATATTCATCTTTATTCTGCAATCAGGATTGGCATAGGAATTTATTAAGCACTATCATCTAGCATCTATTAGTTACTAAAGCTTATAGTAAGTAGCATAGCTGTGGTGGGGGAAAATATATGCTACTGAAATAACAATGTGTAATCTAAAATCATGTCATATTTTATTGATTTTATATAATCATGGCCACAGGCTAGAGATGTTTATAGTTATTAAAAAATTAAAGGCAACATTATATATAAATACTGAATTGGTTTCAGATCTATATGATGGCTATACAGATAAATTAACTATATGTTTTTCTATTTGGTCTAATGGCTTGATAGTAAATTAGAAAGATAAATGATGGCTGCTAGAAGGTAGTATATATATTAGATTCTTAATATCCAAGAGCACTGTTCCGAGATCCAAAATTCCTTATTGATTAAAACCATAAATTTGAAGCTAATCTCGGAATATTGGATAGCATACAGCACTGGATAGTGACTTATTAAATACTATCATGTGACATCTATTTGTTATTAAAGTTTACAAAAGATGGCATGTTTAAAGAAAAAAGAATATAGAGTGGAATAGCTACAAATTGAACTCCAAAAGGAAAATGTCTTGAATGCTCCCTCCCTGCCACCCAATTCAAAATGATACATTTTTGTTCTCATTTATTTGCTTTAATTTTTTTAAATTTTCATTATACAAAACAGATTAATAAACTCATCCATTTTGAAAATTCTTCCTTTTCATCTTATGCATTTGCAGAATCATTAATTACTTTCTTTAACATATTAAGGATGGATCGAACAAATGTATATTTTAACTAGTAACACTTTAAAGCTAAGATTGGGGTGATTCCCTGTCTCTAGATCGTCTTGAATCTTCAGTGGCCTATCCCCACAATATAGAGATTTTTTGGTGGATTTTTCTTTTGGAACATCTTAATTGTTTTATTTATATATATATATATACTCAAGCCATCTTCTTTTCTGAAGTTAACAACCCAATCAAATTAAAATATTTTTTTATTCATGAATTAATTGCCATCACTGTTATGAAGTAATGATTATATTTTACTTAAATGAAGCTCTGATTACTAAATATTTTGAAATAATGAACAGTTTTTTTGTCTAAATTAATTATCACTTTTTTTTCTGTCTTACTGTCAACACTATATACATTCCCATCGAGGTGTATATCACCCCTTTTAATAATTAAACCATACTTTATAAAAAAAATTATTCACTTAATATATCATTTAAACCTCCGACTGAAACAATCTCCTTAGAACAGAAGTCATAACAGTGCCATATGCAGTTCAAATTCTTTATACAGATTAAAATAGCTCATTACTTTATTCATAAATCAATAACCATTATCTACTTACATATTTATAGCTACACACATACACATCTCGATAGGAATACTCGGAATAAACAAGAAATGCACATTTTATATAAATCTGTTACGTGTAAAAATGATTAATGTTTTAAATAATATCAAAAAAAGAAAATAATAAATTTGTTGATAAAATTTTGTAAATAAAATCGTGGAGGAAGCCGTGCACAACTATAACAACTGGGAATATTATTATTAAACCAAAAGAGGAGATAAAAATAGTTCGTGAATTATTGTCAACAAAAAACAAAGGGATATTGGTTCTTTTTCTTTTAAAAGCTTATTTGCTTTTATATACATTTACCAGCTATAGAAGAAAATTAAAATTTAACTGACTTTATCTTATCACAGAAGCAACAATATGTATATTTATGAAGTTCTGTACAAAGAAAGTTTATTTTATGGAAGCTTAAAAGTTTATCAACTATTCTTCTAAACAAGCAAAAGTGTAATGGCTTAAAATGACTGTCCATTTAGAACTTGCGTTCTAAACAAAATTTAATTTCATCGAAATATTCACGGAATGTATATTTAATTTCCAATAAATATAGACAAATATTTTATATTAAATATTGATATCTAACATCAATAAGAAAGTTAAGCAGATGTGCTAAAGTATATATATATTATGAGAGAATTATCTGTAGAGAAACATCGATTTTAATTCTATTTAGTGTCATTATAATATTGCAACTTCATATCGAGCTATTTCATATTGGATAGCTGGGATTTCACCAACAGACTTTCAATTCAAGTGTAATTTTTTTGTGTGTTCAAGGATCATTATATAACATAGGGATAAAACACTATCTGTAAAGAAATTAAGATAATGAAATCACATGAATATATATATATTTAAAATCAAAGGTCAAATGCATTCAACCTATCATATAATATATTGTGTATTATAAATAATAAATGGGTGGTTATTTTCAGATGCATTTAACATGATTTATATTATCTATTAATAGGAAATCTTGCAAACAATATTTCACATTTTCATGTTCTACTAATATAGCATATTTTATTTAGTGTGGAACATCCTATTCAGAAAACTATTTGTTTATTGCAATTATTTATGTTAGTTCTTTTATTTTAGGATTAATGGTATCAACAAAATATAGTTAAGAGAAATAATTATCACTATTTCAAATTACAACCTCATCAGTTTATGTATAAATAACTTATCTAAATTTTTGATTCATTAGACTGATTAAATGGTAATAAGTTAAAACATATTAAAGTGTAATTGCACATATGCATGTATCTTTTCTCTTAGTTATAAATATATGTCTATTGCTTTTATACCACCATGGATCCAATCATGTAATGTCACTACCATATAAGAAGTTTGTTTATTTATTATATTTTATATACATCTATAGTTCATTTACAAATTGTAAATATTATTTCTTTTATGTATTGCTGAATTAGGGATTAATTATTTTATCAACTAAAATATATATTTGTAAAAAGTATTCAAGAAGCATAAATTACTTAGTATCAAGTCATTGTCTTGTATTTTTCTATATTTTAAAAGTTAGCACTTATCATTAAATAATTTCTTAAATAATGTATTGGTACAAGTGAGGAAATTTGGATAAGACATAGAAAGTCTCATATTTTACTTAGGCTAATTCTGTGTTTGATTAGTCTATTAACTTAATTTCAATAGAGTTTCTACCTCATGGGCAACCCAAACCATATAGTCACACTTCATATCGGTACAATATATGTGTATACACATTTGAATGTATATATAATCAATGTACAACAAAAATAATGAATATGAAAGAAAAAATAAAATAAAGTAATAATAAAAGCGTAAACAAAATGCATGCAAATCAAACTTCAAACTAAATATATACTCAAAAATATTTATTGATATAACTACCTGCCCCCCCTCCAAATTTTCAAATTTATAGGTCCATCACTCATACGAATCTGTAAGTATTGCATTCCTTTGCAGTTTTGTTGTTATGTCACTGGGTAAGGACATTGTAGATTAAAGATCTTTTCAACAATCTCTAATTTCTCCAATTTGCAGCCTTTCAATTTAATTTCAACTAACTATCTGTGTTTTATATAAAATAAATATTATTTACATATGTTACTGCAAGTTATAACATCTAAAAAAACTACTGCATAGTAAATCGTAGGATTTCGTGCTGTATGTTTGTAATTTAGATTCAGGGAGTTAAAAGTGAAGATATTTAAAGCTTCATACTTTCAAACCTAAATACTTCAGACTGGCTTAGATATATAGAAAGACAAGTAAAGAAAAGAGTGGGCTGCCCTTTTCTTGTAAAATTCTCTGTCTTGTGTTTACGGTTTGATCATTATTCCGATAGCCATCATAACATCTGATTGGCTGTCAGATAAGTATTATAATAAGCGCGAAAGGTTTGCAGCCTTTCAATTTAATTTCTCTTTTTAAATAAATAGATAATAAAAATATATTACCAGGCTTGCTAATTTAGAAGTGGAGAATTTTAGTGATGAATATTAGATGAATAGTTGAGTCGGTGCCTGGAATAAAATCTATTTGGGTTTTGAAAAAATTCCCAGTTTACCTGGAATGAATTTGATTATGAGCATTGCAAGCTAATGCATTAATAACTACAATGTGGCATCCTATATATGTATGTGTGCACATATACAAATAAAATATATAGCTAAACATGTTTTATATGAACATTAGTTACTTGAAATCTTAATTAATTTAAAATTTTAAATGTTATCTTCTTTTATATGTAAGTAGAAAGATTTGAACTCAGAATTTTCAGTCTATTCATCCTCCATTCTATCTCAAGCAATCGATACACATGAGCACATGCAAGAAAGATACATGATCTCCAATACACATAATTTGTGCAAAATTTCATGTTAAATATTTTGCATAAAGAAAATATGTAAAAATTTATATAATTTGAATTAACTTTTCCTTACAATACTTCTTATACTATCAAAATATTTTTTTATTCTAAAATTAAAATGCATAAAGTAAGATAAAAATTTTTTGGTTTTCTGAAATTTATTAAGATGAAATTTTAATTTAAGAGTCTTAATTTTATCTTTTAATTAAATGGCTATCTTGCTTTGTTTAAGTTAAGTTGCAAAATATTTTGATGCAGTTAATTATATTCAGTATTTTTTTCTGGCTATCTTTAATTGAATTAATTTTTATCTTGTTAATCCAATTTTTTTTTTTTTTTACTAGCAAAGGATTAACTTTTAGATTCATAAAGATTAAGTTTAAAGTGATGTTCTAACTAAGTAGGCTTTGGTAAAGTGACTTACTTAAGG
The DNA here is from genome assembly GCA_028023455.1 of Epiperipatus broadwayi. Taxonomy (NCBI): domain Eukaryota; kingdom Metazoa; phylum Onychophora; class Udeonychophora; order Euonychophora; family Peripatidae; genus Epiperipatus; species Epiperipatus broadwayi. The sequence continues at coordinate 2,088,709 of JAQFVV010006254.1, forward strand.
AATACTGCTGAATAGATTTTTAATTTAATAAATTGATAACATTATGTTTTGACCCCTGTAAAAAAAAATGAAGAAGATTATTTATAAATCTGGTTGTTCTCATATTTGTTCAAGCAAAACATCTGTGAAATGTGTTTGCCAGCTAACAGGAATACAAAGATATACAACAAATAACTAAATCCTCCTTTCTTTAATCACTTTAACAATGCTGCATTTTATTCTTTACTTGGTCAATTTTATAGTTTTGACTGACAAGCAGTTTTTTTTTCAAAGCTAAACTATATAAGTATACTGAATATATAAACATAAATTATCAGTGTTTATAATACAGAAATAGTATTCATTAAGTGGATAATCTCTAGTCTGTTGAATGACTAATAAAAATTATTAATATTTTTCCTTTAAGTAGTTTGTATTAAAGTTGTGAGGGCAGTAAGTTTGACATTCATCAGTTAAACTGTAGTAATTGGCTATCTATAAATACTGAACAATGATAGATGTGTGTAAGAGATTATGATGAGTGCTGGTTCAGCATGAAATGTGCATCTTGGGGATCATATATATTTTTCACATCTTTGATCATATGTTTATGATTACATCCTTCTGCAAGGTGTTAAAAGTGGATAGAAACTAGTCCCACTTAAAGTGGCATAGTAAAAATTACACTACAGAAATATTATTCATTAGTTGATGAGAAGTCTTTGATTTTGTATTTAAAATGTTTTTGGAAAATTTGAAATATTGATTTATTTATTTTTTTCTGTTTCTCTTGATTTTAAATTCAAGAAATTTTAGTATATATATGCTCATTTGTTTCATCTTTATAGTTATGAGTTAACTTAAATATATATATATAATTTGTGAATACATACAATTTATTATAAGGACTGATAAATGTAAATGAAATGTTTTAATATAAAACAAAACATCAAGCTGATATAGGAAGTAGAGTGAGTTTTGTAATTTATTAAATTAAGATTATTATTATCTTATGTTATTGATTACAGAGATGAAAATAGAGATTATTAAAACAAGTACATTTTAATTAAGACTATATTTGTATATATATGGGGATTTTGTAAAATGACAATTTTTAATTCACTAAACTCATTAAAAGAAAATAGAAATTCTCATTGCATTGATTTAATAATTTATTATAAAAAAATAATTAGATGTGGAGTGTTGTGAAGAATTTTGATCAGTGCTAACTCAAATATCCTGCCATCTTGACTCCTCACATATGTTTTAACTATCTTCTCCAGAAACAAGAAGAAAAAAAAAAGAAGAAATTTAGTTAGTTTTTGTATTCCAAGGTCATAAAAAGATTAATAGATTTGAGAAATTTTTTAATGATAGAAAATTATTCCTATTAATCAGCGGAATTATGGGTAGTTTTTAAACTCTGGCTTGTTTAACCTTTGATGGTATAGGTTAGGCCACTGTAATAAGATTTGAGAATAGATGTTTTCTAAAGATTAACTCTCTCTTGTTTACTACTCCGATTATTGTAAACTTTCAATTATTACACTTCATTTTAAAGAATAGTTAATGAAAAACGATGAAAACTATTAACGGAATTTTTTTTTATTTTTTTATTAGTAAAATGATATGTGAAGTTTTAATTAAATCTTGACTTGATTTAATATTTTTTTCATTAAAAAGAGAGAGAGAAGTAAACTGGAGAAAAAGGATTTCAACAAAGGTTTATTATTTCAAGTAATAAATGAATGTTGATGACTTTATAGGATAAAACTATAACATATTGATAACTTTCGGCATTGCTATGAATAAAAACTACTAAATATTTTATTAGGGTTTTTTTAAAAAAAACACTTTTCATGACATTTTAAAGGTGATATTTCTTGGCAGATGGTATTTAATTATATCGTATTACAAATACTCAACTTTGGATTCTATATCAAGTTTAAAAGCGTGATTCTCATTGAATACTCATGTACAGGAGAATAAAGAATACTATGTGACTCCTTGATTTTCCATTCCCGAGCTATCTGGCAGCTGAAATGAAAAAGATCGTGTTAAACAGATAACAGGAAAAACTCGCTTTATATGAACAAAAGATTTTTAAGTTTGCTGATACCACAATTATTGTATACGAATGAATGTACATACGTGTGTGTGTGTGTATAAACCCGTTTACGGTGAAAAAGATATCTAAATGGAAGAATATCATTTCTTTTTTTAATTTAGTCTTTTTCTTGAATTAAACTTGTGTTTTAAATTTATTTTAATTATCCAACAAATTGCTGAGATTTTAAAATTAAAAAAAAAAAAAACTCATGAAAAATTCATGAAGGATTGAGACTTGCATTTTAAAAATAAAAAAAAACCATTGGAATGTCTTTAAGTTTTTGGGAAGTCTTGGAAAGAATGTAAAAAAGTAATATAATGAATGTTTACAAATCATTTATATGAATATGCGCGCACATACCTTTTTTTTATATTTGAGTAGTTAGAATTATGTCAATTAAATTAAATGAACTCACTTGGAAATTTGTTAATTTTCAAATATTTAATTTTTTAATCTGCTAACTAGAATTTTTTGTCTTGCTCATATTACAATTTCTTGAATTGTTTTCATGGAAGGAAGGGATTCATATGACATCAAAGAGAATGTAAAAAAAAAGAGCATTTTAAATTGATAGATTTATTTACACATACTTGTCTTAACTACTATATATATATATTATTTTTGACATGGGCACAATAAGATTAAAAGTGGATCAGATCACCGTCAGTTGATGCGACTGCAAAAATAAAAATATGATACAAACTTCAGCATTGAAGGTGGAAGTGTGAACACTGATTCAATAGTTTACTTTTATCAATCAGAGTAAGTGTTATAATCACAAATGAGATATAAAAATTGCCAAAATTAGTAGCTGTAGGAAGATAAGTTATTCCTTTAATGAATCTTCAAAAGATAACAAGTTATCACTTTTTATAAGTCTTCTGGTAATCTGAAGCTTGTCTGAGGTAAACGAGTTCCTGATGGCCAATCATGATAACTGCTTTTAACTATAAAATATTATTCTGTTATGACAAGAATAATAGTAGCTAGTGTTTAGTGACGTGGCGATTTTAACTAAGCATCAGATAATCATAATTATGACTTAGTTCAAGAGTAATTCAACTATTATTTATGCTGCTGCTCTGTCAGATATTTTTATAGATCACTTATAGGAAATTAGTTCTTCTGAAATGAGTAACTGGCATATTCATAGTTTTGAAAATAGTCTTTACTGAATAGTAATCCTGAGGCAGTTTTCCATCAGTAAAAAGATAGCCACATATTCTTTGCTTTGTTAGCATAATCTTTAAACCTTTCATTTGTCAGGCATGTACAGAACTTTACTGATGACTCCTACAAGTATTTTTTGGAATATTCACAAAGCCATAAAATTATAAAAACATATAAACATTGATTGCAGAATATGTCTAGTTCATCCCATGTCTTACACCATAATTATTATCTGAGATATTGGCTATTGGAACATGGTTCCAAATTATTTTTAGTTTTACAAATAAAATTTTTGTATGATTTATACACAATTATAAATGTATATTATTCATATAGTACAAATAAATTCTGCTTTTTCATGAAAGAATGTGCTACAGATACTATATTCTTTGAGCTACTTTTGTGACATATGATCTAAAAGTATTCAGCTAATAAATGTTATCATTATATTTTTTTTTTATCATTTATTTCTTTTCATTTCTTAATTATGCAATGTAAGTTATGCCTTTTATATGTTATTTTAAATAATTCTATGTGATTTTTCAGATATAATTTATTAGCATACACCTTTACCTTGCTTTAGCAAGGGCAATTAGTTCCCAAAACTCAATGTAAAGTAAGAGTATATAAAAAGCAAGGGATTATAATGGTTTTCTTTGGGGAAAAATTTAGCTCATTCTTGCTGATAAAAATTATACCATAGACTTATTAACAAATAACTTAACCTAAAATGTATAGTAATTTTAAAAAATCTTAATGTACAATATATTCATATGTAAACTGTGCAAAATAAGGCAAGTTAAATCTATATAGAAAGAATTTTTTGCTTAAAGTTTTTTTCTTATAATCCATCTTTTCAGCACTCATCATTATCCAGTTTTCTGAATCATCAGTTGCTCATTCTAACAATCTGTCATTGTCTTTTAAATCTTTTGATAATCTTGGGGGGGGGGGTGGAGAAGATACACCCAATGTTGATGGCCAAGGGTCTTTAGAGAAAAAGGTTAAAATGAATGATTGTCTAACTTCTTTGATTTTCTTTTCATACATGTCTTATAAGGTTTCATTTGTTGACTTAAAGCATTTTTAGATTTGATGGAGTATTTTATTCATTGAAAATGTTGTTCATGACCATGATATGAAAGCAGTTCCTTAAATTTTTTGATGTCCAGATTCTTCTCTACAAGCTTATTGGTTTTATTTTCTTTACTATCTTCCTTTTCTTCATTCAGTTGCATTAATTCCTAGTTAGTTCTTTCATGTGTGATTGCAAAAGCTCTTCAGTATTATCATCAACAATTTCTTATCAGTATCTATCGAAAGAGTTGACAAAATGCAGTATTAATTAATGAAATCAGTACATTTTGAAAGTTTCTATGATTCTTTGATCTGTAGGTTGAAGAAGTGATATGGCATTCAGTGATATGATTCCAGTTGAAAAGATATGTAGATGTAATCTTTTTAAAAAAAACTCAATATCACTAGGAAAAAAATGTTTGGTTTTACTGTGCAAACAAATGTACAATGGACTAAGAAAGGGAGAGTAAGATTGCAGTTGACAATTTTTTGTGTTCTTCCACAAAATTGTTAGTCATTGCACTGAAAAGAACTCCAAGTTTCATTTTTTTTTAATATGTTTTATATTATTTATGTGAAATTATTTACAATTAAAAAAGTAATGTTTAATAATATCTCATTAACTATACTGTTGTGACCATAAAAACTTATTATTTGTAACAGTGTATGAGCCAATTTATAGAACAGCTCATTACCACAAACTAATCGCACAGTAACTTTGGAAAAAAAAAACAAATTCTGATATATTAAAAAAGAAAAAAAATTATCTAATGCATTCTCTATTTGCATATTGTAATAAATATTTAAGATTTTTTTATATAGTATATACTTTATATACAAATATTCTACCTATGATCTGTTTTTTATGGTATGAAATATCACATTTTAATAATGTGGCAGTTATTTTCTTAAAATGACATCACAATTTTTCAAATAATACCATATGTTTTAATGGTAGAAATACAGGCCATTTAAATAAAAATTAAAAGCATGTAACTTCTTCAATTTATTTGTATTCCATTTTCATTATATAAAATTTATTATTAAATGCATAAAATCATCTCCCTCTTTTTTTTTTAATCAAAAATATGTTTACTGTAATACATAGTTTTGATTTGACTAAAATTAGTGTTAGTAAAAGTTTTAATTTAAAATTGCTCAACTGAATATTTTAGCTAACACAACAGTACACAATTTAAAATTAATTATTAATAATATATGATCAAAATTTATTTTTAATTTATGCTGAATGAAATTTGTATTTTTTTTTTTTTTGCTACTATACTTTTTTAAGTTTATTATAATGCCACCATTATCTTGCACAGCGGTTTTCAATCTTTCGTATTTCATGGCTCCCTTTTTACCCTGAATAATTCTGAGCCTCCTGCATAATATAAGATTAAAAGATAGATGAGAGTTACCCAATCTGTGGAAATTTAAATTCGATTTGGAAAACCTAACGATCGCTACTGATGTAATGCAGTCATGCTGTATTATTATGTAATTTAACTTTTACCAGAATGTTCGCAGTCTCAAACTTTTGAGATCGAAAATATGTGACTAAAAAACCAGTGCCTGCTCATAAGTTATTTATTGTTCCATTGCGACTGTGCTACATAAGAGACTTTGTCACTTGGAGTTCCAACACTGAGAAAAAATTGTGTATTTATTAACCCCTGTAAATATGGCTAAATTTTTAATCGAAAGCAAACATAAGCTTTAAAACAAAGAAGCTTCTATTTCATCAAAAATGCCTAGTATCAGTGCTAATCCTATTATAAAATCAAAAACACAAAAATATGATCAAGCATACTTAAACTTAGGGTTTATAAGCATGAAATAAGTAGTGAATAAAAGCCTCATTGTGTTGTTCAAAATCTTGGCTGCAGATAGCATGAGACTGAATATATTGAAGAGGTATTTACAACCCTGCACAAAGAATATATCGGTGAGTCCCGTGAATTTTTTGCAGAGAAACTCAGATCTTTCGAAAAACAGGTCAGATTTCCACAAAATTCTCACAATAAATGAAAGAGCTTTATTTGCATCATACAAAATAGCTTATAAAATAGCCAAATATAAAAAACCACATACTATTGCAGAACAACTTATTCTACCAGCTGCTATGAACATTGCAGAAACAATGTTTGGTGAAATCTATGATAAACAACTTAAGAATATTCCTCTGTCAAATGATACAATTTGCCAAAGAATTAATGCTGTATCTGTGGATATTAAGCAGCAGTTTAAATCTGGATTAGTTGGAAAATTATTTGCCATACTACTTGATGAAGCAACAGACATTAGTTATGATTCCCATTTGATTTGCTATATCAAATTATGTTAGAATGCTAAAATAGTTGAAGTCTTGCTATCTTCCAAGCCTATAGAAGAAAAACAGTTGATATTGAGTTATTCAGAATTACAAAAAATGCTATTGTTGGCACAAACTTGCAATGGAAATATTGTGTTGGGATTTGCACTGATAGAGCTCAAGCCATGTCTGGAAGATGTAACAGTTTACAAGCACTTGTGACGAAGGAATCTTCAGGAGTGGTCTGGAAACATTGCATGATCAGGAAGCTTTAACATCAAAACCACTTAAGTCCTGGGCTAAATATTGTTTTAACAGTAGTTATTGATGTAGTTAATTATACAAACCAGACCTCTGAAATCAAGGATTTTTTCTGCTCTTTATAAAGGTATGGGAGGTAAACATAAATCATTGTTTTTTAATTCTTCATCCAGATGGTTGTTATGGGGCAAGGTGTTCAAGCGCGTCTACGAACTAAGAAATGAAATAACAATATTCTTAAGCAAAGAGGGACATAAGCATGCAGAAGAATTTTAAAAAGTTATTTTTAATGAAGCTCTCCTACTTAATAAACATAGTCAAGAAACTTAATTCACTTAATCTTCAACTTCAGGGAAATAATACAAACATATTTGATTCAAATGAAAGGATTAATGCTTTTTGTAAGAAAATGCAGTTATGGAATAATAAAATAAAAGAAACTGTTTTGAGATGTTTCCCACAATGTGTGAATCTATCCAGAGCTATCCACTGAAAGAGAATTATAAAAAAAGTGTTGCTAAAGGCAGTGTAGGGTCATTTAAAGTGCTTAAGCAATAATTTCTGCAAATACTTTTTTTGCAGAAGACATTAAATTGTGTGACTAGAATTGGGTAATAAATCCATTTGACAGTACACTTGCCAGCCTATCGCTGCAAGAAAAACAACGGATAGATCTTTTTTTAAGTAGGTCAGAAAAATGAAATTTTTGTTATTGAGTCTTTAACAAATTTCTGGACTGAACTATCTTGTAATTATTCTCTTACTAAAGCAAAAGCACTTCTGGTACTGTTACCTTTTCCCACTTCATACCTTTGCGAAATTGGTTTTTCTGCTATAGCTGCTTTAAAATTTAAATATAAAAACAACCTTCAAATAGAAAAGGAGCTCAGAGTGATTGCCTCAGTTATAAAACCAAACCTGGACAGGCTCCTACTTCAAAGCAGGCACATATTAGTCATTAGATCTTGCCCTAGAAATGTTATATTTTAATACTTTCATTTTGATTATAATTTAAATTACAACTGATATCTTGCCTTGTTCATTTATTCCCTCTGCCGAACTATACCACTCCCCTAAGAAGGCATGCCCCGCAGTTTGAAAAATGCTGGTCTTGCATATGTCTGAAATAAATTATGAGATTATGACTTTAAAATGCCCTACAGTTTGAAAAATGCTGGTCTTGCATATGTCTGAAACAAATTATGAGATTATGACTTAAAATTTAACAAGTAAATATTATTTTTTAGATTTAATAATTTTTGATTATATAAAGTGAATTATTTATTACATAATTCATAATATCATTTCCTTCTCCCATCCCTTTTTGTTGAAAATATTTTAGATTTATAATTCATAATATCATTCCCTTCACCCCTTCCTTTTTATTGAAAATATTTTAGATTTATAATAATAGCAGTTTTAATTTAACAGAAAAGTTTTAATTTGAAATTAGTTGACTGAATATTTTAACTAGTATAATACACAATTTAGAATTAATTATTAATTATATAGGATATGACCAAAATCTATTTTTAGTTGAATGAAATTTGTTTTCTTTTTTGGTACTATATTATTTTATGTTTATGATAATGCTTTCTTTTGGCTTGGATATCTTGGAAACAAATTACAATATTATGATTTAAAATTAAACAAATATAGTGCAGTAAGTGATTTTGATTGCATAATGCCCAAAATCATTTTTGTTTCTCAAAATAACTTGCAATGCAAACAAAATACTGTTAATAAGAATTTTAATCTATAAAAATGAATGAATATACAAGTTTTAAGCTAATGTACATAATATTAATGTATTTGGTTCTTGTATGTCATTAAAATAGGCTTTTGATTACTTATTGTATTGAATGAAATGCATTTCTTTTTTTACTTTTGTAGTTGTTAAACTTTACTTTAGATATGTCATTAATGGATGTATTGATTCTCTTGCCAGGACACTAGATGAAAATTAAATAAAATACTGTATATTAATCATATTTTAATTTTATAATCAAAACTGTATATAGTACATATATATAACGAATAAACTCTATATGGTACAATTTTAGTTTGAATGCTGCCATTTTTCTTTGAATGACATAAAGTCATTATCCTGTAATATCATCAATTTTATAAGGTGACTACCAAAAAAAAAAAAATTCAAATTTTCATTACTATTGTAAATCAAAATAGGAGGTTCCAAATTGATGGTAATAACTATGGTAAATCCTCAAATAAAGGTCATGTGCTAAGCAAGATATAGGTGTATTTGATGTTTTTTAAAAAAAAATTTGTCACATATATTTTATATATTGTGATTTGTATGGAAAAAAAATCAAAGATATTAATAAGCGAAATAGAAAATGGCTATATCTTCATAGAATTAAATATTTATAAGTTTAAAGAACTATACATTTAAGTTTTATATTATCCATTTATTTATTGTATTTTTATCAGTAATTCTTAAGTAATATTTTGTAATTATTCTTGACACTGAAAAGTATTTTACTTTCTAAAACTTGTTTAATTATTTAAGGCAGGGGTGGCAATTGTTTTGGCTCAGGGGCCGCAGAGGTTGACGGAGGGCCGCATCGGGGGCCACTTTGTGGAAGCGAAGGTTAGCGGAGGACTGCACCTTTTTTTCATGACACAATAAACACACTGTTTTATGCCCTGTATTACCAAAGAAATATTTATTTGTCCATTCTTCATTAAACATACGACATTCATCACTGATTTTACATTTTTTCGGAGGGTTCATGGTTTCACTAAAGTTGGAAATGTATATATTTGCTAATGTAAGGACAAAATTGAAATTAACCAGATCAACTGGAAAAGCACTGCACATCGTATCTACACTGCGCATGTGTATTGACATGGCCATCCTAATGGAAAATATGAGACGAATCTTCGGTCGTGCGCAGGAAGGAAATCTCAGTTCAAGGCAGATTTTTCTGATTGTCTTGTCGGGCTACATAAAAACTCTTAGTGGGCCACATGTGACCCTCGGGCTGCTATTTGCCCACCCCTGATTTAAGGAATTAGCTAAAAATTAATTTAAAATGTAAAGAAAGAATAAAAATGTTATTTGTTTTTACTTATTAGTGAGCAAGATTGCTGTAGTGATAAGAAGCCTATATAAAAGACAATTATAATTTTGTTATATATATATTTTATTCTGTAAAGAGAAATAAAATAAATGGAAATAGCTAATTTTGTTTAATCACTGGATATAAGAAATAGAAAATTTATGTCTGGTGAATGAACTTGTTTTCTCTGCCTAGTATAATTAATTATTCTTTGAAGAGAAAGGCCTGCTATTAAAGAATATGCCATTAGTTATCATAATGTCTTAGTTTGAAACAGGTAATTCACTACAATTTATGTAATTAATATTTGCAACCTATAGAAACAGTCAACATGAAGAATCTTTCAATATTCAAGCACTAGTAGCAAGAAATAATCCTTTGAGAAAATTCAAAGTCTGTTTGAACAACAATAATAGCTATTAATATTATATAAGTAAAATCTATTGTTTGTTAGACCTGGAAATCCCAAATGAGAATTTTCATATATATATGCTAGCATAAATTTCATAGAATTGATAAAACTTTTTTTAAATAAATTTGTTAAGCATTTCAGTATAAATTGGATCAATAAAATAAACTTTTATTGTTTTATTTCTGTGAAACTTGTATTTATTCATGACACAAAATATTTAATATTACAAAATAAGATTCAACATTGGAATCAAATTATTAACTAATATTTATAAATCTTTATAATTGTTTTGCATATATATTTATTTCTTATATCTAAATTATTATTTTTATTTAAACTGTATTAATATGTATTTCATTAACATATTCAGAAATATTGTCCATTTGGAAAACTAGGAGAGGAGATAATTTATAATTGTAAAGCAAGGGTAGGAGATAATTTATAATAAAAGGATTATCTTATTTAAAAGTAAATATTTATCATATTCTATATTCACATTAATTTGTTGTGTGTGTTATAAAATCACAATTTTTTTTTATGATTAGACTGAATTAAGTAATCTTGTGGGTAAATGAGAGTAAGAATATAAAAAAATGGTGCTTGATATAAAATACTTTTTTTTTTCATCATAGGAGTTTGATGGGTGCTGATCATTATTAGCCATGTAATAAGATTCCTCATTTGTGCTATTTTAATATATATATATTGTAATGGTCAGAAGTGGGAGTGAGTGATGAAAAGTGAGACTACTACAAGTATATTTCTCATTTAAAAAATTATACAACCAATAAGTAATTATATATATTTATTAACTGACACCCAAACAAAATAATAAACTATCACTAAAAAAATAAATAGCTTGAGTATCACATTGTAGTGCCAAAGTTGCAATAAGTATCCAACATACAATGGGAACCCCAAATCAATAAAAATATATTCAGCAAATTATACAAACTACAAAATCAAATTTTATAATATCAATTATGTAACTTTATCTTATGAGATTCTATTATTATATAATTTAATTTCTAAAATAGCAATATTACTCAATCTTGTTCAAATTCTATAATTTTATTATATTTCAATGCATCATGTAACATGAGTGTTCACAAAATCACTTAATTCAGATATGTAAGTTATGAAAATGAGATCTTTAGAATCCATGACCAAAATATGTTGTCATGTTATACATATTAATTTCAATAAAGTAAATTTATTACTAACAATAATACCAGAACATATTATTATTATTTATTCAAATTCAATATGAAGAAGCAAAGATAAGATATGTGTACATAATACACCAATACAAATTGTAATATTTGGATATAATCAAGAGAATGAAAGTAAGAGACTTAACATTATTCCATAATGATTATATTTGCCTGCCTTCAAATGTAACATAAATATATAAGTCCATAAACATTATTATAGAAATATATATCAAGAAACAATAAACTAATTATTGTATGCCAGAATCCCCACTGTAATGTATAAAATGTCAAAATATGTATAAATAAATGGCACGGACGTCATTAATCCACATAATGCAGGAATCCACATTTGCAAACATGCCTATTATAATAATAGTTCAAATAAAGCAGGAATTTTACATCTGCATTTTTTTTATATATTCAAAACAGAACAACATACACGTAATAGAATTTCAAATTTGGAATAATGTAATGTTTACATGTCTGTTAATTTTATGTAAATATTATATTTACACAGACTCCACCCTCCACATCTTTATAAATAAACAGTAGATAAATATACGAACTTAAATTAATTAAATTATACTATTACTAAATATTTAATATTTATTCATTTAACGCATATAAAATAAAATTTGAATAATTATTCAAATTTAAAACATTCACATTGTCTAATGATCTTAAATAATTTACTCACTATTGCTTTTAATTCATTTATAAAAATTTAAATCTATATCTTTTACTCAAAATTGTTTGTATATGTTTTTTTTAAACTAGTAATTTATTTGTTTGAATGGTAAAACAAATTACTCCTAATTACTAATAATTAATAAACTCACATGAAAATTTTATATGATTATCAAAAAACAAAACAAAATTTAAACTATACAAATGTAATATATTTAATTTATAATAACAACTATACAGCATTTTAAAATATATAAATAACTCAAATACTATATTTCCATACCCTAAAAATTATTGAATTTAAGACACTTTATATTAAAGTTTGTACAGATTAAATCCACAGAACTTGCACACAATAGAGATCACTTTAATAGAAAGTTTAATGTTAATTTAAATAATCTTATAATTATTAGTAAGAAATATTCCTGGATTATTCACTTTAGAGCTCTAATATTTTCTGGTTGTGACTACAAATCCTTCTTAATCCTGATTAAAACATTTAAACTTCATTTAAAACATTTACTGTTATCGATTGTTTTGCACAAAATTCCATTAGCATATCCATTAAGTTGCCATAGAGAGTGAGAATTCCTGATATTTTATTTTAATTCATCTTGGAGACATTCAAATAAGATTTGCTTGCATATCTTGAAAGAAATCTTGATATTTTAACCTGACATAGAAGTAAAATTCACCTTAAAGATTTTAGTTACAGCCTCTGATTCTCATTCAATTTTTAAAATATGCAGATTATATAATTCCCAAGTGCAGTTTTCTAAGTTATTTATTTTTGAAAATAATAAATATGTGTATCAGATTAACAAACTTTTACTCAGTGCTTTATAATATTAGCTAACATTATTATAAAATATTAAGTGACATTATAATCTTTGTCAATACACCTGGGTCTCTTTTTACGTGGACTTATTTAACACGATTTTGAAGTTACGCGATTCGTGTTTCACTGGAAGTCAACCTCCGATAATGCGCTATTACTTTAAATAATAAATTTCACGCACTTACGTTATATTGAAAGTAATAGCACATTATTGGAATTCTACTTTCATCTTAGTAATTTCAATATTTTCAGTGCTTTATAATAGTAAGATTTTATGCAATAATGAAATTAAAATCATGATTTCCACATTTTATGTATACACACATTAAATTTTACAAGATTATAATGTAAATTTGTTCAAACATTGTGCGTGTTAATTTTGCATTTTAAATCACATTCTGTTTTTGCTTTTTAAAAAAGAACGTAATCAATTATTAATCATTTAGTGTCCACAAGTTTATTTTTAAAAGGTCAGTAATAGCAGTGGGCACAATTAAAAATTAAAATCTGATTTTTAATTGTAATTAACAATTTAAAAATTACTTACGGGCGACTTGAAATTAATGTGATGTAAAACAAAATTTGATTTTTAAACGGAATTGAAAATTAAAGACAAAAATAAGAATTTAATTTTTAATTGTTAGTTTTAATTAAATTTTTCCCAGCAGTGGTGAATAAATGTCTTTTTATTATCATAAGTCTAAGTTCATAAACAATTAATAAAATCATCGTCGTCGTCAACAGAAAATCATTAACACAACATGAGAGCAAACTTGGCGCTAGTTGTATTTCCTCTTGTGAGAATAATTGCTGAGATATTCTTGACTTCGTTTAAGGAGAAGCCAAATACATCACATCACATCACATGAGAATCTGATTTTTTACTAGTTTGCAAACGAACGTGTTTTTGGGCAAATAGCGATAATAATTAAAACATCTATAAAAAAATGTAAATTACTGTACTGTAAATTATGCATAAAAATATATTATTTGGAATAAAATTAAATATTATAGTTAAAAAAAGTTTGTCTTGTATCAATTTTTTTCAAATTTGAAATTTTTTATTAGTCATATTTTATTTCCTTATTTTTTTTTTTTTCGCGAATTTTAAAGTAATTTTACGTTGGTGCTTTGCTTTTACGCAAATTTTGAAAAATCACAGACCGCATCCCCCCTTTTTCAATGTAAGTTATGTCTATTTTTGCGCAATTTTGTTTGCGCGTGTTTTCTGAGGAACATATCTATCGCGTAAAACGAGACCCAGGTGTAATTGAAATTATTCTAAACAATATAAAAAATTAACTAATAGTATATTTTAAATAATTATTAAAATATATTTTTGAAACTTATAAACAATAATTATATACTCCTATGCATGCACATATTCATGTATATAATAAGCCACATGCTTACCTATTAGTTTTATGAATCGTTTCCTAAATATATTTTTCATTTTACTATGTTTAAATGACTATTTTTCCCATGCCTTGCCAAGCTAATCTCAAAAATAAATATGTCTGCTCCCTCCCCCCCATTTTAGCCTGCTATAAAATGATGGAAGATTATAATCAGGTGAAATGATTATATTATTTCAATATATATCTTCTAAAATAAAATATTTTAACTAATACTGATTAAAGCAAGCATAATGCACATTTATGGGATCTTTCAAATTGTAATTCAAAAATTGTAAAGCTTAACATATTTTTTAAATAATATTTTATAGAAAACAATTATCATATTATATACTCTGAATCAGCCATGTTTCAAAAGCATGAGTCATCGATTAGAAAAATTATAAGAAGTAGATTTGTGCCACTAGTACTTGTGCCCCTGAAACAGCTAAAGTTGTAACTAAAGTAAGAGATAAGTTTTTGGCTAAAATGGAAGTTTTAAATCTATTAAATGATATGAATCATAAGAATATTACTGAAGACAGTTTTGTACTGCATCAGAAAACCTTAAGTCTCTAAAAGAATTTAGCCAAGAATCTCAATTACAGAATTCCAAGCTATTCCCTGAAAATAGAAGATGGTTGTATAGATTTAAAAAAACTGTTACAGTCTTAAAATAAATGATGAAGCTTCATCTGCCAATAAAGAAGTTTCCAATACATTTTCATTAGAATTTATAAAAATTATTTAAAAAAAATATATCCAGAATAGGTATTTAATTGTGAAGAAACAGAATTCTGAACATACACACCATACTGTAAATGTGCTTTCATGATTTATTATTAATATATTTTTTTAATTTTGTTTATATTATAATCTTAATTTATATATGCATACAATATGCATAAAGCAATTGTTACATATATATGTGTATATGTTGAAAAGTACTGTATTGTCACATACAATATAATAAACAATATTTACTGTATTATAATCAAGGCTTACCAACAAAACATGAACTATATGTTTATGTGTGAGAGGAGCTTGAAACAAAATATAGTGTAGTTCGTGGCTCGGTTGTATTTGAAATTATCACCAGTTTTCAATTAGTTAAGAAAAAACTTTATTTTAAATTACTCTTCATGCAAAATTGATATATCTAATGTAGTATTTTATAAATTTTTGCTAATTATGATTTCTTGATTGTTACATTTTAAATTTAATTGGCATTATAATATTTTAGCAATTAAGTTTATTAAGCCAATGTAAACTTTTACAACATTATATAACTGCAATAATATTTATATGTTCATGTTAAATTATTTATATATTGATAAAGAGATTATTAATTATATATATATATATAATGGTCTTGAACACAGACTTTCAAATTCCCTACAATTATCCAATCCATCTTATACAACTGATACACATGACGACATACAAATGATCTCTAAAATACGTATTTCATGATGAACCAGCACTCATCATTTGATCCAGATCACCATTTCCTTCACACACATGCAATCAGTTTATATTAAGATAGCAAATCTTCAAACTTTAATGGACAAGTTTTAATTTTCTCCAACTCTTCAGCCATCCATATTGAAAATCTGAGGATGGAATGCTCAAAGCCCTTATTGATGCCAATATTATTGTCATGTATTGACCTTAAGTCAATGTGACTCATCACACATAGGGTCTTAATATGTCCATTACTCATAAAGAAAAGGGATGGGCAGAATACAGGCTAAATATGTAATATGCAAATACATGTATATTGTTTACATTAAATTTAATGTAATTATAAGGCAGAGTAGAGAAGATTGGAGCTTGTTCATTAAATTTTGAAGATTTGCTATCATAATATAAACTGAGCACTGATTGTATATATATATATATGTGGGAGATAGTGATCTGGACCAACTGATGAATGGTAGTTCAGCATGAAATATATTGAAAAGCATTTATCTTTTTCACATGTATGTCATGTGTGTTCTTATATAATTCTATATACACTTCTTCCTTTTTCCTCTTTCTTAATTCCTTCTTCATATTCAACAATATATCTTTTTAAAATAATTACAATCTTCTTAAGATGGATTGGATAGCTGAAGGGAGTTTGAAAGTGTGTTCAAGCACTTTAGAATTACATTAAGTTTAGTGTAGACAACTACATATTTAAATATTGCATATATATAATGTGCATGGTTACTTGAAGTTAATGATACAGGATAATTAACTGATGTAATTAGAAGTATTTTAAGATATTTTCAAATCTTGTATAAATAAGCTTTTTGTTGTTGTTGTTATTCAGGTTTCATAATTATTTTATTTTTATATTAATAATTTTTTGGTGCTTAAGATGAATAGAAATTGTATTTTAAGTTTGAAAATTTGAAATGAATTTTTCACTAATTTAATTTTCATGATAAGAATTTGCAATTAAGTGCTAATTAGTGATGAGGTGACAAATATCTTAGATGTTGTATCTGATTAGATATAATAAAGAGAGAATTGAATAGAACTAAAAACAAATTGGAACAGAAATGAGAAAAGATTATTAAAAAACTTTAGATAGGGCAGATAAAAAACAAGGAAATCTAAATATACAATCTTTGAAATTGGAACAGAAATGAGAAGAGGTTATTAAAAAACTTTAGATAGAGCAGATAAAAAACAAGGAAATCTAAATATACAATCTTGTGAAATTACATGCAAAATTTGTGAAGAACAACATAATACAATTTCATTGATAGGTTATACACATTTTTATTTATAATAAATTAATAAAAATATAATACTGCTTTCAAATTTGATGTCTAATTTTCTGGTACTGTCACAGATTTAATTGTTCTCCCTGGCGAGAGTTTTGTAAGTTTGCAACATTGATTTTAGTATTAATCCATCATTCTTTATTAGAATATAAAAAAACTGCACTTGATTTGGTAGAAATTTACATTTGCAAATGAAATAAATTCTAAAAAATCATATTTGAATGTTGCAAATATTGAAAAAAATAAAATTGTGATAAAAAAATGGTTTATTATTCAACAGTCTGGATGAGTAGATTGTTTTTATAAAATCATTTATCTTTTTTTATTGACATTTGTATTTAAAATGTTCGTGAATAAATATCAATATCTCTTAATCTATCAAATTATGCTTTAAAATATCTTTTATTTTTACAATATTGCAATATATTTTAACATAGTCATAATGTGTCAGCTATTAGTTTTAAAAATGTATTTATTGTAACTCTATAATTTGCTATGTTATTGTTATACTAGCACTTATTACCTTCTGTTTTTGAAAATAAAACGTGTAAAATAAATATGTAATAAGATATACTTTTGATTTTTAATAATTATTGCACAATTATTGTGCAAAAATGGTCACGAATCTTAATAAACTTCACAAAAAAAACCCAAAGTTTAAGTAATCTTGAAAAGCATGTGAAATTTGATAAGAATGACCGAATGTGTCAAAATTTGTTTGAAATTATTGCATTTTTGATTATTTGGATATATTTAGATTTTTTTGGGAATTAAAAGATCGTAATGAAATATATATGAATTTTGCGATTAAAAAAATAGTGAAATATCTCGGTAGATATCTGTGACAAGTAAGTTGACTCCAGTGCTTTTTCTCAAATTCTTTATTCAAAATCTCTCACTTTGATGAAACATCTGGTTAATCATCGATAGAACTATAGATATTATAGAGATCAAGATATTATTTGGTTAAGGGTTTTTTATGAGAAAATTTTATGAAACAATTTTTTATTACATTGAATTTAATAATTTTATAAACTTATTACACTTAGTTACAAATTATCCCATAAAAATATTTTTTTGCCAACTGTACTATCAAAATTATCCCCTCCCCTCTGTCTTTTTCGTTCACTAGCAATAATCATTAATATATTTTGTTGAAATGAAAGGTGTCTAAGTTATGAATTCAGTAAATTTGACATAAATTAATTTGTAATAATTTAATACTGATAAATATTTAATAAATGATAAAGACATATGCAAGAAGGTCAAGACTTGAAACAATTAATGAGCGCTGGTTTGGCATGAAATGTGCATCTTGGGAGTCGTGTCTTTTCCTGATGACTTTATTGATATATTTTAAGAATAAGTGAAGATTTTACATAAATCTTAAAATATATTACACATGGAAAAAGAGATAGGAAATAGAGTTATTCCATATGTTTATATGTAATTCAATATATATAACCGAGATTTAAAGTTTATATCTGGATTAGAGATAATCTATTTAATTAATAACCATGAATGTATTTATCTGAAATAGTGTCAAAATTAAGTGCAGTAAATTTGACACTTGTAAATTAAATTATAATAATTAAGTTTTAGTAATCACGATTTTAAATTCTATTATTGGAAATATATTTCAGCTATTGCAAAAACATTCCAGATACAGCACCAAGTTACTTAAGGATTACTCGAGTTACTCAAAATTTTAAAAATATATTAATGGGGACTATCTGGAGCAGCATCCCCTTACACTGGAGTCACGAGTCGTCATTGATCCACGATTTTGAATAATAAAATATGAAGAAAAAAAAGAGATAAGTAAACAGACAATTTGTGACCTAAAAAATTGAAAGTATGTAATACACATGCGCGTACGTACATTCGATATATATGTTACTGAACTTTTTTTTTTAAGTAAAATTTTTAAAATATGTACAATATATATAAAAACTTTTTTATAAAATAGGACAGAATTAATTGAAAGATAAAGAAAAAATAGATGAGATTTTTCTATTCTAGTTTTTAATCCCCCAAGAGACGGTCTGGTAGGCGAGTTTGGAGTATTTGTTTTCAACGAAAGAATGCTAAAAATGATTGTAGTTTAGTAATAGATAAAATGAGATTTCTTTCTTTTAGATACTAATTAGATTAATTAGTGATTCACGAGAAAATTATTTCTTAGTTCTGTTGTTCTTCACTGATTCAAGTTTTTATTTTTAATATCAAAAACTATTTCCTTATAGAAGGTCAGATATAATACCGATTTCCTGTATAAAATTGCAAGTTGGCAATTAGAGTTTCCTTTGTCAGACAGTTGATTCCCCCTCTTAACTAATTGATTTATTAGACTATAAATCATATATATATGAAAACCGGTTATATAACTAATTTGCTATTCTTTTAACCCATACTTTACGACCAATTCTATAACTTGATCCTAATGTCAGTAGACACTATGTAGGCATCTAACCTGCCTTTAGTAGATGACTTACATCCTTTAAAAATAGAATTAATTAATCCATGCGATAACATTTTATTTTGAAGACTTGTGTGAAATATTTAAAACATTTTAAATTGAACTAAAGATTTAGTGTGATTTTCATTATCATTATATATAAATTTCCACGCACTTTCTGTCATTAGACATTATTAAATATTTTTTATAGTAACATTATATATATCTAAATAGTTTTCCTACATTCACGCTTAAGGGAAGAATACATAAAAAATTATGACACGCTGAATGGGAAGTTTGGAAATACTGTCTGTTTGGAAATCAGACATGATTGGATCTCCTCTTTAAAGATTATAATCCACTATCAATAGTGTAATGTCCTGAATGAATGCAGTAGTAGAATGATTGACTCTGGAGTCTGAGGTTTGTGGATTGTGTCTCCAGGTTTGTTACATCGGGTGAGTGCTCAAGATTCGTAGAAACTCCCAATTATTAATTATTATTTTTTTTTTTGGAGTAGATATTTATTTGCAAGTTTAAATGTCTTTCACAAAAATAAGATTGTCATTGAATGAAGATTTCATTAGAAAAACTAATCACTCATAATCTTGATTCATTCAAAAAAGTATCAAAATTCTTACTTTTATATATATAATTGGTTTAAATATCCTTTTAAATTGAAAGTTAATAAATAAAATCATTCAAACAATATTTCAGTCTTGCATTGGTGGTCGAGAGGTCAGCGCGATTGCCTTACAAGCAGTTGCCCGGGGTTCGCGTCCAGGCCGATGCTATGACACTTGAAAAAAAAAAAAAACAATATTTCATCCAATCTACATAAAAAAATAATTACTTGACTAATAGAAAGTCCTAATTTTTTTTTGTTTTATAAAAACAATAGCAATACTTTGTTCTATTTTTTTATTATCTTGGAGTCATATTCTCATATCTTTATCAGTTATATTTAACATGGACAATATTTTTCTATAAATAGACTTCTATTAAAATATTATCCCTTTTTTTTAGTTGGGGGGGGGGTATAGATTTTAATGGCAAAATGTCTTGATAGATGTTTAAGCCTAAATTTATAGCCCTTATTATAAATTGATGATAGTTGAAGATTATTCCACTTATTTACAATCTTAACAAGAATTCCTTTAGTCATCTGATAGCAGAAATCTTTGATTGGAAGTTTTCTTAGTAAATTAATATTAAAGTTAACTACTCATAGTTTTGTAGTTGAGATAAAAGGTGGCTGCTTGAGGGTTGCATTAGATCCTAAGATCTAGGTATAGTGCTCTCAGATCCAAGGTTCCTCACTGACAAAGGCCACAAGCCAGAAACTAGTCTGGGGATATTGGATGAGTAGGCACTAGATGGGGATTTTATGCACAAGCCTTCTGGCATCCATTGATTACTCTGGCTTGCACTGAGTGGCAATACATATGGAGAGTTTTGTCTGTTTTAATATTTAAATTTATTTATACAATATATTTGTAAAATATTTATTTTAAATCAAAAAACTACATGATTACAATTAGAAGCCTGTTTTAAAGTATTTACATACGCTTTCTGTGCGCTCAGTAAATTAATTACTACTCTTCAATAGTTTATAGAAGATAAGTTGTAAATTATAGTTATGATGAATCAGAAGCTGTTTTTACTGGTTAACAAGAATTACTTTCTTAAACACTAGTGAAGAAATTTTTTGTGAAATTTTAATAAGATTTAATTTTGAATTTTAAGACATTTACATTATTTTATGTTGTCTCAACTAAAATTAATTTCCATTTTAAAAATGGAATTCAGATAAGGAAAATTTTGTTGAATAATTTTTATGATTAGGCACTTTAAAAAATCTTCCTAATTTTTTCTTAAATAGCAGACTAACAATAATATTCAACATCAGTGTTTACAGTCTTTTTCATAATATATCCCTTTGCCATATTACTTTTATGTAGATTTGTTTAAGTATTTAGTAATTACTAATTAAGTTCCTTTTAAAATAAATTAGGCATATGTTAAGGATTATCCTAATCTTAAGAATTTTATTGGGTCTATAGGGGGAACTAAATGATAAGGGCATCAATCTTAAAGTGCATGAAATAATTATTTGAATTTGCTCATCTAAGATATTATAATATTTTTTTTATTATACCCGGGTCTCTTTTTCTGTGGATTTTTTAAATGCAATTTTGAAGTTATGCGATTCATGTTTCTTCTTAATATCTTTTTATGTGGTTTTCTTTTATGCGATAAAGAAGTTCATATTTCTTAAAATCAGGATTTTCCCATTTTATATACACACATATTTTCTATACTTTAAATGCCTGTTGGAAAAAAATTTGGCAATAAATTTAGATACTGTAGAAGATTTAGAAAAAGATAATGAAACAGAAGTGGAACTTGTTTGTTTCACAGCAAAAATGATTCGAGAAAGTCTTCAACTTTCTAATCAATTGGACAATCAATTTCTTGTTATTGACATGAAATATGAATGAGCTCTTAAATTCCAATGAGAGCTAAATAGTACATCTGGATATCGCAGGCTTCACAAATAATTAGTAAAATCATCTCAAAGCTTAATCACTAATTACATTATGGAGAGAAAATCATTAACTTTTAGACTGAAAAAATTTTTATTGGCTGAGTGAATTGAAGTTTTAAACTTTTGATTGGTTCAATTACAGAATCAGCAGTAAAAATATATTTGTCTTTTAATATTAGATTCGTTTTAAAAAGCAAATTAATAATTTTTCAGATTAAGAAAGTGAACAAAAGTTTTTTCAAAAATAAATTTCTATTTATAATTATAAAAATATGTGTTCATAACCTATTAGAAAATGCTGCTTACATCATTGATTTCTTTCTCAATTTAAATTTGTGTAAAAATAAAGAATTTTACTAAAATCTTAACTATTTTTTTAGAATAATTATATTTTCAGTATATTTTATCAAAATTTATAATATGTAAAAAAATACTCTAAAATATACATTTTCATTTTGAATATCAAAACAAAGAACTCGGAGCTATCAAAATTGTCATCAAGTGCTCCTTTTGGTTCAAAATGAGCAACAACAAATCAGGACCTTATGGTATGTTTTAAGCTTTAAAAAGATCTTAAATTTGCTATGATAATGCAAAAATTGACTGTTTTAGAGGGACTTGAAGCTATAAACAAAAATTTTCAGTTGATGCACCTTATTAAACACAGCACAAGACTGATGTTGGCGTTAATTGTATTTCCTCTTGTGATGAATCTGTTTATCAGCCACAAACATACCCTCATACTGTCAAATAGTGATAATGATTTAGATATGTCTATAAATTACACATAAAAATATATTGTTTTGAATAAGATTAAATAGTTAATAAAAAAAGTTTGTCCTGTATCAATTTTTTTCAAATATTTGAAATTTTTTATTAGTCATACTTTATTTCCTTTTTTTTTTTTTATGCGAACTTTAAAGTAATTTTACTATGTTGCTTTGCTTTTATGTGATTTTTGAAAATTATGGAACATATCCCATATTTTTCAATGTAAGTTAAGTCTATTTTTGTGCAATTTCTTTTATGTGGGTTTTTTTGCAGAAATATCTAATGCATAAAAAGAGATCCAGGTGTATATTGGTTTGATAAAAATTTAAAATAGTAATAATAGAGGTAGTAGGTTAGAAAATCCTATTTTAGAAAAACAAATAATAAAAATTAAGATTTCTTTAGAAACAAGTGAGAGAAATTAAGTTTTTTTATTTCCTTCAGTCATTTCATTTCTTAATGTTATGAATGGATTCCTTGTGAGGGCATTGCAGTTTTCCAGGGATCTATGATTCTCAGATTAAAAAATACTGATCTTTACCATTAACTATATTTCATAATTACTAGGATGCATTATTATATTATATCATTTTAGAGTATTAACTTTTTCATAAATGTTTTTATTCCATTCAAAAGTTGCTAGTCATTTATAATTGAATGCAACTAATTCTGGGTCTTCAGTTTAGATATCATCTGCCAATACATCTTCTATAAAGAATAATTCTTAACAATACCCTTAAGCTATCAACAATCTCAACTTGTAGTCAAGGCAACTTCCTTTAACAATAAAGGCGGTACCACATTTATCTATTGTCTGACATCTTTATATAGACACTAAAGATTGCAACCTGACCAAAGATTGTGAGATTAATAATGCAAGTAAGTTTAAATAAACTCATTACTCAAGCAATTATAACCTGTTCTCAATCTGTAGACAAATCAATCTAATAGACATTATAAGTCTCTGAAGACATCAGCAGGGCAATATGAGCCAGTTGAACTGATTGCACTAATTTGGGCCCCACACTTGAAGGTGTCCCATATTTGTCAGAGTTTATATAATTAAAAATTATATTTAAAAATATGGAACTCATCATTTCAAAAATTACAATAATCAAAAACATCTATATATATGTGAATCCTTTTTTTCCCCTCTTGAGTACCAATGCAATATTTTGTATAGGTTTGTATTATCATTCATCTGTACTATAGCGCAAAATTGACTAATTACATTGCTGCTTCTGCCAACTCTCTTGCTGCACATAGTATACATATAGTAAGTTGTCTTCTGTCAAATTGCAAAATAAAGACACAAAGTGTTATCTTTAAAAAAAATGTTACCCTTTATTTTGCTAAATTGTGAATTAAATTATTTACATATATTGAATTATTTCTACAGCAAAGTAACTAATTTTAATATAGTTTAATAATTTTATGCTCACAATTTGATGAACAATTCAACAAACTTATCTACACTAAAACCTTTTTTTTTTTTTTGCATAAAATAATAATTAAAAAATTTTAATTGTTTAATTAATTGTTTTAAAATGTTAAATATTATTCTAAAGAAATAAAATTTTAAGCTAATGATTTATACTATTCATGGCAAGTTTTCACTATTTTAATGCAAATTTAAAAATTTTAAATCAATATAAAAATATTTATTTTCTATTATTATCTCCCTTTATGAAAAAATTGTAACATTATAAGTATTTTTTTCATAGGATGTCCAATTTAAAATTAGAAAGAGATGTGAGCAGAAAATATAGTAGTAGTACTAAAAGAAAATTAAATAAGAAAAATGACAGCTGAAATGCAAAAAGGTGCTTTGGACCAGTGCTTTGCACCATTTTTTTAGAATTTACAATGATTGATGCAGAATCGAGACTAATCAAGATGATGAAAATATTCATATAAATGAAAGTGTATCCAGAAGAGATGTTTAGGATATAGATAATAATTCTGAAGAAACACATTTACAAGTAAGAAACAGTGTCATGGAAATAATTCAGTCTGATGTGCCTGAGAGTAAGAAATATTTAATTAACTACTAAATATAACAGATGATCCTGCTACTTGGGACAGAGAAAGTGGGTCAGCAAATAATAGATTATTTAGTGAAAAAAGGACTATCAAAAATTATTGGGGATCAATTTCCTTGCCAAAATAATGGAACTTATTTTTCAAAAGTTCATCTTAAAATAATCTTCCAAATAGTGATATCATACATTGTCCCTGGATAATATATTTTAATGAAAAGAATAAAATATTTTCTTTCTATTGTCATTTTTTTCACGAAGATATAACAATTGCTTTATTCAGTAATTCTCCAAAAATCCATACCAGACCGGCCGAACATGAACAATCAAAGTAATATTAAAATGTACAGAACTTCAAAACAGATTTTCAGCTGTAGAAAGTATAGACAAGGTACAACAGAAATTACTAAATCAAGAAAAATTGTGATTCCATCAAGTTTTTGAAAGATTATTATCAATGATACGATTTATAATTGAACATAATTTGGTATTTAAGAATCTGTCAAAAACACAGGTGATTCACATCATGTAAACTTGATAGAAATTATAGAACTGCTTGGTAAAATTTGACCTAATCATTCAAGCTCATTTTCAGTGAATCACCAGCAAACAAGATTGAGAACATTATTTAAGCAAAACAGGTAAAAATGAAAACCAGATTATAAATCAAATCAAACCAGGAAAATATTTTACTGTAATTGTTGATTCTATTCCAGATATTGGGCACCAAGAACAAATGCCTCATATATGTCTCTGATGGTACAGCACATGGTTCAATCATTGGTGTTTATGAATAGTTTATTAAATTTATAAATGTAGAGAGCAGTCTTTGGAAACAATTTATATGCTGTGCTGAAGCAAGAATTAATTTTGTAAGATTAAATATTAATAATATCAGGGGGCAAAGGTATGGCAATGATTCAAATATAAAGGGAAAATTTTCTGGAGTTCAAGGGTATTTTTTACACCATGCTTATCATAATTATAATCTTGTTTGGGCAAGATACAGTTAAAACTTGCTCTAATGCATTAACTTTATTTGTATACTGAATGCCTTTATGTTTTATTATCATCCACAAAGAGGTGGTCTGTAAATATGTTAAAGGTCTTACTTTGCGATACAAAATGGGAATGTTGCATTCATTGTGTTAAGGCAGTAATGTATCAAGTAGGTGAAGTCTGCAATGCTTTTCTTGAAATGTCAGAAACATCAGAAGATCCTTTAATTAAAAGGAATGCAGAATCACTTGCATTACTTAATAAAATTATACATTTGTAATATCTTTTACTTTTTTGGTATGTCATACTTGTCCAAATAAATTTTGTTAGGAAGTAATGTCAAAGTGATTCTGCGAATATTTTTGTAGCACTTTCTTTATTTGAAAAATTATTATATTGATTAACCAAATGCAGGGATACTGGGTTTGAATAAATATTAGTTGAGGCAACACATTTGGAGATAATTCCAGAATTTCAGAGTAAAAGATTGAGAAAAAAATATTTGAATTATGAAGTTGATGATGAATGAGCCAATTGTTAATTCTGCAGAACTGTTCAAAGTAAATTTTTTACAATGTAATTCAGAATAAAGCAAAACAATCATTACAAATTCAATTTGAATAATTGAAAAATCACATGGATTTATTTGAATTTTTGGGAAATTTTCATAAAATGGGAGAAATCGAACTAAAAAAGTATGCAGTACAATTAAAAACTGCTTTGATAAAAATTAAAACTATGCAAGAAGACTACTGATTTCGTAAAGTACATGGATTTAGATGACAATATTTGGTTGAAGAAAAGGAAGTTCTAAAAATTATTGTTCATTAGAATTTTATGGAAAACCTAGAATGTTTCAATTTTTCGCAGAAAATAATAGAACTATAGCTTTTCTATATTTAGCTACACCAGGGTTTGTTGTTTTTGGAGAAAGAACATTTTCTAGATTAAAACTAATAAAAAATTACTTATGGTCAATTATGACATAAGATAGGCTAAAATTTAATGATCCTATCCATTGAAAATCATGAAGTATGGCAACTAGATTTTGATTCAGTTTTAAAAGACTTCTCCAAGCAAAAAACTACATAAAGTTTCTAATCGTTTTATATAGCTTCAATATAGATTATATATACTTTGTTTAAATTAAGTCAATTACTAATTTTTTTAAATTAAAAATATATATAATTATTTATTAAAGTTAGAGCCATATTTTGAAGGGTCCCACAAGAAATATTCATTTGGGCCCCTGCATTAACTGAATCCAGTCCTGGATATCAGACATATTCAGTTAATTAAATTTATATCTCTGAAGATTTTTTTTTTTGACATTTCTTGAGAGATTTGAAAATTTTCTTATCCAATGACCCTTTTTCTATATTTTTCTGTTTTATTGTTGCTTTAATAGGCATATAAATATCGTCTCAGGAAATTATTTTTCAGCAGGATACTTTTTTGCATTTTACACCAAAACAAAGCATTACAGAAAACAATAAATAAAAATCAGAAAAGTTAATCTTTTCAAAATGTTTTCTATTTTGTATTCAAGATTCCAAAATCATCCATCAATAAGAAATTGTTTCTTTTGTTTGCACTTTTTAATATGGCATTCTGTTGTCGCAAACACCCCCTCCCGTCACTAGAGAAAGGTACATACAGCACCAGGAGCAGGTCTAATACATAAGTATCCTTCTGAACAATAAACCATTCGATTATTATTAGTAAAGAAAAGTCACACTAATCGTGCAAAATAGATAACTTTTTTATTGAATCTTACTCTTTCAATAGTAAAGAAATTATAATTTATTGTGAACTTTAAGCCTATTGCTTCTCTTTTTTAACACAAATTTTAAAAATGTTCTAACATCGAGAAAAATTATTTTGTTTCTCAATTACTTTCATATTGTAAATTGTTTAGAATCGTTTTACAGCTTTCAGTGAAAGAGATTGGAACGGATGAAATGTAATAAGAAAGATATTGATCATATTTTGAAGATCTTATATCTAACTATAATTCAAATACAATATAGCTTATGTTTTAAGAAGATAGGAGTTAAATTTGATTTTTAATTTTTGGAGAAATTTTGAACTATTTTTGCTGAGAATTTGGACATTGCAAATGTCATTATTCTTTGCCGTTATCTGATTTTTTGATTGAGTGAAAAGTTAACACCTAATAAACAGATAAAACCTTTAGTACTTCTTAAAATTAAATAGCCTTTTGATTTTTTTTGGAAGCAATAAAAAATCAGATTTTTAAAATCTTTTAGAAAGCTGAGGTTTAATCATGCTGTTTTTTTATTTAAATAAAAACACCTCTGCCAAAGAAAGTGATTAACTCTTTATATATTTTTAGATTCAAAACTACTTTGATTAATAGTAAGAATTCAATTTCCATCAGAATGGTTATCTCCAAGTTTGAATTACTATGTCAAGAATTGAGATAATTCAGTTTGAAGTTGTTCTATTTAGTTCTCAAGCTCTGTGTATATAGTTAAATCTTTCAATTATTACATCATAAATTATGTTTTTATTTGCCAAACATTGGTGGTCGAGAGATCAGCGACAGCTGCTTTACAAGCAGTTGTCCTGGGTTCGCTTCCCGCTGATGCTGTGACACATGGGAAAAAAATTGTTTTTATTCTTCTCTATTCATTTTATCCTACAATACAGTGATGGTAACCTATGGCACAATACAGTGATGGTAACCTATGGCATGCATGCCATCTACATTCAAATTTTTTACTAGCACGCAAACTATTTATATATCATAATTTTCTTCAATATTTTTTTTTTTTTTGTTGCTAAAATCTGTACTAATGAAAATTTACTGTAAACTAAATGTAAAATAAATAAATATATTATATTAGAATTCATTTTACAATTGAACTCTGATTAGAAGCAATAAATTATGATATTTTAAGTCAGATAAAGTGGTACCAGTATACTACAGCATCATATTCTATAAACCTGCCAAATGATTCCAATAAAACTAGAAAATAAACTCAGTAAAATATTTTATAACTTCTTGAATTATGTTTTTTCAAATCTAAAGTAAAAGTAATGAAATGATTTTCTGACCTAATCTTTTTTCACCTAAACGTGTTGACACCATTTTGTAATCAAAATTGCAAACAAAGGAACGAATCAATGCCATCAAAGGGCTTTTTTTTGCTTGAAGTTTTGCTGTAAAACTGAAACGATAACTCTTTGATTTATAAAATTATTAAAGCCCATTTAAATCTATTTTTAAATAAATTTGTTACCATTATATTAATATGACTAGTGAAAATAAAAAAGAAAAATTGTCAAGCAATAGAGAATTTCACGAGTATGGAATGATTAACAAAGGCACTAGGGTAGTATGTGTTTCATATTCTGGAACAGTTGTATTGAGAACATCATCGGTAAAATAGCATTATAAGATCAATCATAATCTCTGTGAAAAAAATGAAGATGAACAAAAAGAATATATTGGCCAAGCATTTAAAAATATAAATATTCAATTAACATCTATAATGAAATTTATTGAAAATCATTCAAATTTAACTGCTGCTAGTTTTTTTTTATTCCAAATGTAATTTCCAAACATGGGAAACCTTTTAATGATGGAGAGTATATGAAAGAAGCTTGGATGAAATGTACATCAGTTCTTTTTGAAGATTTTGAAAACAAAGCAAAAATTATTCAGAGCATAAATGATTTATCGTTGGCTAGAAATACAGTTAAAGAAAGAATCCTGCAAATGGCTTACCGACAAAAGAGATATAAAATCTTCTAGTTTAACTTTTCTCTCCCTTGATGAAAGTACAGATATAAATGGATCAGCTCCTTTGGCTATTTTTATTCGCTATTGTGTTGGAATAATATCAAAGAAGAATTGATCAGTTTAACCTCATTAGTAACAACAACAAAAGGAGTAGATATTTATAATATAGATGTTGCCACAATTGTATCAGTAACTACAGATGATGCTTATGACTGAAAAATAAAAGTTTTCTCAGTTTTTTAACCAATTGTATTGGACATTCAATTTTGGGTTTTTATTGCATTATACATCATAAGGTTTTATGCATGAAGGCCAGCTTTAAGCCACTGGATGATGTTATGAACATTGTGACTAAGTTAGTCAATTTTATATCCACACATTGAGTGTGGTAAACTCAGTATACTAGGGTTTACTTATATACAATAATGTCTGACGGTTAAGTTGAGGAAAAGTTCTTCAAAGATTCAGTTAGTGTTGAGAAAAATCATTGAAAAATATAAGGAATTAATGGATGTTGAATGGCTTTCAAAATTAAGTTTTTTTACTGATATTTGTTCACATCAAAATGAATTAAATGTGAAACTGCAAGGTTATAATAAGTTAATTGTTATCATGTTTGATTTGATCAAAGCATTTGAAGTTAAATTACAAATTTTTAACTGTGATGTTATTTCTTACACTTTCAAATATTTTCCAAATCTAAAAAAGTTCTTGATTGATTTAGAATCTCATGAGAAACCAGATCAAGTAAAACTGATGCAAAACTTTTGTGCTGTTATTTAATCTTCCAATTGATAATCGATTAATTTTCTTTTAAGATTTATACAGTTCAGACAATTTTCAGAAACATCAAAATTTATTTTATACCCAGACATAAGTTAGAAATTTTTGAGTGGCTTAATTTGGAAGATATGGAAGTGCAATCAATAGATTTTCAATCCATTTCTATAAGAAAACAGAAATTTGTTGACTTGAAGAATGAGTTAGAAACAATGGAAAATGATTGATTATTGGATATATGTAAAAAAGAATGCTGAAGAGGAACTATTGACTGCCTGGAATGCTATTCTTGAAATATTTAATTATTTAAAAAAATTAACGACCACTTTATTATCAATTTTTTCTTCTACATATGCATGTGAATCATTGTTTTCAGAAACGAATTTAGTTAAAGACAGTTCGAAAAATAGAATGACAAATGAATCTAGTTCCACATGTACATTATTAAAAATGACAAAATATGAACCAGATATAAAACATTTGGCATCCATTGTACAACAGCAAAAATCTCATTAAATAAGATCTATGTATGTTGATTTTATATGATTATTTCTAAAATTTTTAATTACTATTAATTTTTTACTATTACATTTTAGTCAACTTGTGCTTTTCTAAATAAATATTCACATGTATTTATTTTATTTAGAAATTTTGTTTAATTATTATTGTTATTATTATTTTGTTTTATAAACTTCAAAAAAACTGCAATAATTAAGTTGCTTATATTTTGATTTAATAACTGTACAGCAAGCCAATCATTCAATAAATATTTTTTAGAAATTTTTGGCAAGCACGTGTAAAAGGGTTCGCCACCACTGCTATAATAAAATGTTTTTTTTGTGTGTGTGTGTGTTAAAAATCTTTGTTATACTTTCTAAAGATGTTAAC
Source organism: Epiperipatus broadwayi (assembly GCA_028023455.1). Lineage (NCBI taxonomy): Eukaryota > Metazoa > Onychophora > Udeonychophora > Euonychophora > Peripatidae > Epiperipatus > Epiperipatus broadwayi. Next base: position 2,120,277 of record JAQFVV010006254.1, read on the forward strand.
TAGAAAATTAGAATAAATGAATCAATTTTGCTGTTTTGTTTATTTTTCTTATTTATGTTGGGTTTGAAACAAACAATAATACTTTTGACGTTTGGTATGATCTTTAAGGATAAAAATATTTTAGAAAAAAAAAAATGAAACAAAAAAAATTATTGAGAAACCTAAATAGTTTCCTTTCTAGGTTCCTCGTTTGAAAGCTAATCAAATATAGACATATATACATCTATATAGAATAAGGAAAGTTAATTGTAAACCATGGGTTTGGCAATAATAAGAGTATGATCAGTGAAAAAAAAACTGCATCACATTACAATCATATTTTGTTCTAGTCAATACATCAACACTTATCTGATTGGCCCAGCCCAACTGGGATAGTTACCATCCAGCAAAGAATAATTAGACCATTACTGCTTAATAATTGGGTATCTAGCTAGGTTGGTTATGGACTGGTTACTGAGAAAAAATACTAGGCATACTTAGAAGTTATTAATTACCTGAAAATTTTAAGTTCTACTTGGATTTGAACCTAGATTGTAGGTATGGCAATGGATATATTAAACCATTATATTTAGAGGTCTTTATTATTAATTGGTGTTGACAAATTGATGTCTACTGGAAATAAAACAAATACCATTTCACCAAAATGATCTATCATCAGTGAAGTTTTTTAGGCTGTTGAAAGATTTGTTAAGGTGATGATAAAATCTATCATCCACTGGTTGTTCCTTTCTTCTTTTATTACCATTATTATCCAGTATTATAATATTTTTATTGAATTAAATATTTCGTATATAATATAATCAAAATAAGATTTTTTATTTTTATTTTGATAGTTTATACTCCAAGTGAAATCTCAAGTCTAATATAATAAAGTATCCTTTTGTTTATTTCCTTTACTGTCCATGATATTCTCTAAAAATGTTTTGCAAAAATCACAATTAAAAACAGTATTTTTCCTAAACTTTTTTAAGTGTCTAATATTCACACCAATAGAGAATTACATAAAGTCTTTTGTTATTGATGAATAATTCATCAGGCTGAGAAGATCTATTGATGTCCTCTTAAGTTTTTACTATCAATTTTAAAGTTAGTCACTCACTGTTATCACAAACTTTGTCTTACTCATATTTTATCTTCTTCATACTTTTTCACTTTGTTCTTTAACTTTTGTAATAAGTGTCTTCAGATCTTTTCCATTTTTGGCTATAAGCATAGTGTCATTATCATATTTATGGTAATTGATGCATCTTATTACATATTTCATATACAAGTTGAATAAGACTGCAATGAGCACTGTTCTACTCCTTGTCAATGTAAAATCAATCTATTCACCAAAGTATATCTTAACTAGTGTTTCTGATTGCATAATCAGTGAAATGTAATATATTTATTTCCATAAGACATTTCATAGTTTAGAATAATTATATGAATCAAAGGAAGTTTCTAACCATAAAGTTCATGTTGATTTCTTCATGATATTCTGAGCCTTTTCAGTTTTTGCAAGGGATTCATCTACAATGGGATCACTTGATTCTCAATCTTTTCTAAAACTAGCTTGTATATTTGAAACTTTCCAATGAAAGATATAGTCTGTGCTCATGATTTTAAGTGTAATTTTCTTTGCACACAGTGTAAGAAATGATATAATAGTTTGCATATTCTGTTTGTTTCTTTAGTTTATATATAGATCCTTTTTTCCACATACGTATAATTTAAGATGTATTTCTTGATTTTTATTTGACCATGTTTTTTGCTTATTAAAAATTAAACTTTTCCATTATATAATTATTAATCAGGATATAATCTTTCTTATTTCTGTGAACTTCATCCATGATTTTATTTGAAACTATAATTTGAAATTTGTTTTAAGATGTATTATTATTTTAATATATATATAAAATCATATGATCTTGTTGCTTGGAAAATCAAGGTAATGCCAAACACCGCAGTTTTATTCAACTGACTGATCTTTTGGTTTTTTTTATCTTTTTCAACTGTGGATTAATCCAGGAATCTTTAGTTCTTGGATCTGCCATTTTTTTTCCATTGGGACGAACTACTCAGTGAAAAATTGATTAACCTATAGCAGTCAGTGTTCCTTTTAGTTACCCTGTAACTATATAATTTGATTACAAGATAAAATTGATATATGAAACATAGTTAAGAGAAAATATAAATATAGATCATGAAGTCCATACTTTGTTTTAATAATCTTAACTGAATAATTGAATGTTATTCTTAATCCCTATTTAAATTAGATAGTTAATAGCAGAATTGTTTTCAGATTTTATAAATTTAAAAGTGATCAGTGGTAACATAAGAATTCATGTTTTGGTCTAATTATAAAATACATCGGATGGTGAAAAGAATTAATTTTCTGCTTACAAATTACATTTTTTTCTGAAACTACTTGATTTAGTACGATATCTTCCAGTACTGGCTGTCATATTTAGTTCTTACAATAAGAATAGATAAGAACCAAACTATTATATGTTAAATACTAAAATTAATTCCATAATTGTTGACTATTTTCTACCACTATAACGAGATCTCTGGATGCAACCTTATTGATTAATAGCTGTAGATTTATGTTTACTTGCTTACTACAGGTCCCACTTCTCTTTTCACTTAAGCTAATTAAAATAATCTATTTTCCTAATATAACTTTAATTAGAGTTTTTTCTTAACATACAGTTTATAGATGTGTGTATGATAACATTTGCCAAGAAAATATTCTACTGGAATTGTTGTGTTCATATCTTGTGATGCATTTTTTTTTTTCATTTTAAATATGGTATTAATTTTTTATTTATTTACCAATTTTCAGAGCCCATACTGCTTTATTTCATGCAGCCGGTCAACTTCAAGAAGAATTTGATTGGCCTCTTTGTATAAAATTCAAAGGAATATCTCAGTTCAGAAAGCATGTTGTTTTTGCAGAAATAATTGAACCCATGGATAAACTCAAAAGAATTGCAGGTAAACATTTTTTTTTTACTTTGGGAATAAAATACTTTATAGTTTTTGGTCTTACTCTAGCAATGTACCTCACTGCAGTCTGGAAGATTGTTTCTTATTTATTATTTTAATGTCACCAGTTTTTAATATCTCCACATCAAAAGTAATCTTTCTCTCTGGTTTCTAAATACAAATTTTAAGAGTAGTTCTTATTTTATTTTCTACCTCATGATTCAAATATCATTAGGATCATTTATTGTGTATATAAGATTATATATTGCATTTATGTTGTGGGTTCCAATACATGTTTTTGTAATTTATTCATAAAATGAAATTTAATTTAGATTAATATAATATTAAACTAAATAGACCTAACCATAACTTTAATATTATTGATTTCAAGTTAAATTTTTATAGATTATGGAGTATAAGATGCATTATAAACATGCAAATGATTCTGTGTATCTACGTTTTTATATATTAAAAAATGTTCTGAATGATTTAGCATGGTAGTAATGGATTCAAAAGTTGAAGGGTTTTGGAATCAATTCTCAACTAAGTGCATTTTAAAAATATCTTGTTAAAATTGGGTTAAACTATTGTATTCAGTTTGCTACTTGGATGTTCAACCATCACATGACCTCCTGAGCGACTAACTATACACTTATATCTTCCTCATTATTAATATTATTATAATAAAATGAATAGGGTTGAGTTGATTCTCATTTAAGAATTATTTGTTTTGATCATCATTTCTGTTAATTAATAGATGGAATTATCATTATTCTATTTTGATACATATTTATAAAAGAAATGAAAATGCACTTTTATCTTCTCTTGTGAAATTTTCTAATAATGGAACTCATCAGAGAAAATCATTTATTTTTAATGATGAAAAATATAGATCTCTGTTAATCAGCATTACCTGTAGCTTAATAATGATTTTCTTGCAATCTTAAGTGAGATGCTTTTTGCAGAGGTAGAATTAATCTTCTTCAAATAATTTTACCTACTACATGTTGGATAAATTAAGATTCTTAGATGTTGTTATACATAGGCAATTACCTGTTGGTGAATTGAAAATAAAAGAAAACCTAATTATCTTATTTTTCTAAGAGATTTAATTGTATTTTAACATTTATTAAGAAAAGTTGTTTAAGGAAAAAAAGTAAAGTTTATTTTAATATGAGTATATACCCCTGCTATTCATGCTAGATTTACAAATTTGCATCAAAGTCAGAATAACTGTCTGATGTAATATGAGAGAATACTGCTAAGTATATATATTCTACTGAAAAATCTAAACTAAACATTGAGAATGTATTGATCTATGTGATTTAGCATGTGTTATAGAGGTGGCCTCCAGAAATGTACAGATTCATAAATGAGGGAGGGGGGAATCATTTTGAATGGAACTGTTACAATTAACTTAATATTTGGATGTTTGAAAATTATGTAGTTTCCTTAGCAATTGACAAAGCTATTTTTTGAGGATATGTAAAATCAAAAAGGAGATTATTTATAAAGTAATAGAATAACATAAAGTAATGTAATTGCACTATAGGAAATTCATCATTCCTCTAAAATCCTTGGTTTAATATTGGTAATTGACTGAACACATATGTCTACTTCTGTTTCCATGTCTAGCAAAACAAATGGCTTTATTGTAGGTATATAATTAAAATGATTTAGCAATTACCATTTTCATATATAATCTATGCATCTAATGTTTACAAATTTCTAGACCCTATTGGCTCCATTTTCTTTTTCCAAATCTTTCCTATATTTATTTATTTTAATAGATCATTTCGTCTTAATTTATTATTTATTTCTCTTACAGTTTGATTAAATTAAAAAATTAAAATAAAACAAATAAATATGAATGTAACATTTTAATTTGTGTTTAAGCTGTTTATTTCCCCTTTTAAACATATTGTCAAACACCTGTAAAATATATACTCTTATGTATTGTATCATTAATGTGTACAAGGTGTATTAACATTCAAAGAGGGAGTTAGAGATTGTTGAAAAGAAAAAAAAAAATAAAGTAATAGAAAACGAATGTCTGTGCCTTTCAGTATTGTATTTTAATAATTATTAAATCTAGTCTTTTTGACTATCCAGAAAATATGTGTAATTAAGAAATAAAGATTAAAACTTAATTTAATTACCTGTAACTAATAAAAGGAATGTCTCATCTATAAAGACTGTTTTTTTTTTTTTTAAATTAAAGATGGCCAATAGGAATCTCAGATTATAATGAAAAGTAATTAGAGAAAAAAAAAATAGTTTTAATATTTTAAATATATATATATATATATTTTTGGTAAAGTACACATTTTATTCTGCAGTTAAAAGTATTTTATTTCGCAGCCAGAAATATGCACTATATATGAAACAGACAAAAAAATATCTGTTTGGTTTTATAATTTATTTGAAAATAAATAAAAAGAAAAAAATATATAATAATAACAATTGTGTGGGATTGAATACCCATAGAAATAAAGAAAAGGTGTGATAAAGTGATCCTCTGACTTTTAAAGATCAATGGGAAATGAAAGGAGAAATATTAACTAACTCAGAATGAAAATGTTGATGGTGGACTTATGCTTCCATTGCCATACTCATTGAGACCGAAATGGAAGCCTATACATATATCGAAGAAATGATCCATCATCATCATCAACCATTATCAGTCCACTGCAGGATGAAGGTCTATCCAAGTTCATTCCAACTTCTCCGATCTTTAGCTTCTCTTCTCCACATCACCCCTACACACTTTCTTATTTCATCCATCCATCTCACATGTGGTCTCATTCTGGGTCTTCTACAATCTCTTGAAATCCAGTTTAAGATTTCAATTGTTCATCTATTATCATCTCTTCTAGCAATATGTCCAGCCCAATTCCACTTCAGTCTTAATTTTTTCAATGAGGTAAGTAATATCTGTTTGTTCTCTTACCCATATATTGCATTTTCGATCTCTTAATTGTTACTCCTAACACGCATCTCTCCATACTTCTTTGAGTGGTCTGAAGTCTCTGTACTGCTCTTCTATTAAGTATCTAAGTCTCAGATCCATAAGTAAGAACTGGTAAAACATATTTGTTAAAAACTTTCCTTTTCAAAGACATAGGCATATTTCCTTTTAGTATCAAGTTATTTCTACTAAAAGCACTCCAAGCAAGTTTAATTCTATGATTAATTTCATCCATTATGTTTCCAGTTATATTAATAATCTGATCATTTGTAGCTATTAACCTCTAACTCATCATAATCAATCTTTATTTTCATATTTTGAGAAAATCCATTGAACATTACTTTAGTCTTTTTAACATTTATCTTTAGTCCTACTTTCATCTTATAATTCCTGCAACATTTCCTGCAGCTCTAAAGCATTATTTGCAAAAACAAAATGACTTAAATAATCTCAATTTAATTTCACTTCTTTAGCTTCCCATTTTAATCCACAAAATACTTCTTGCAGCACTGCTGTAAAAAGTTTTGGAGATATGGAGTCACCCTGTCTTACACCCTTCTCAATGTTGACTTTTCTAGTATCATTATACAATCTGATTATTGCTGCTGCATTTTTATGAATATTTTTTAAAACATGACAATATCCTGGATCTATACCTTGATAATCCAATGCTTTAATCACTGAAGAAATGTTTATAGAATCAAATGCCTTTTCATAATCTACAAATCCAAATCATAATGGCAACTCATATTCATTTGTCCTTTCTATAACTTCTCTCAATAGCTGGATATGATCTACTGTACTAAATGATCCATATGCATGGTTAAATCCAATATACATGTTTGTCAATGCCTTCCTCGGAACCCTACTGTTGAAACAAAGCTTTAAAACAAATTGCCATATCTATATATCACACCTAGTGTCCAAAACAACCCGATAGAAGAATAAATTCAAAAGTACAACTAAAAACCTATATCCATGGCTACATTACGAATCAACCATATAAAAATCTGTGATGAGATTTGAGAAATAGCTATTTATAAAAGCCTTTTTATTTACTTCCTTTTGATAAAATATTCAGACGTAAAATGAACTTAACAGAAACTTGCTAACAAACTACTTTAAAGAACTTTGATTACTACTTTCAGCAATTTAATTTGATATTATATACATGTTTTATTCATACTAATGTATACTATTGATTGTATGTTATATATATATGTTATTAATCTATAAGAAGGGTGTGTGGAAATGAATAGGCTATAAACTGTTGCCTTGTTATTTTTTTTCTTCTTGTTTTTACTAAATATTTGTTTTAAAATATAGCATTCAACAATCTTCATAATTCGTTCTTTACGTATAAGAGTGAATGTTGAGACACTTAATTGTCTTATGATATTTTGCTTGGGGGAGCTTCACCAAACACACAGAAAATAAAGAGTAAATTAGTTAACTAATACTGAAACAGTGTCTTACTGGAATAAATTCACTGATGCTGACGCCTGAAAAAAAGAAATAAGAGCTGTTTCAGATTTAAAATTTTGATATTAAACCATGCAACAATAATGCTATTGTCTTATATAATATTAAAACCCGGGATTCTGGATAACCAGGAAAGATAGTGATGGTGTCTGAGTAAGTCATTATTTTGGTATTTATATGAGGCCATGATTTGGTTATTCTAAATTTATTGATTATATATATATGTGTATAAGTAAAAATAAATATATGGGTGATTATATGCACGTGAGAATAAATATGCAGTTGGATAAATATATATTAACCCCCTGTATAATTGGGTAAACATGGGGAAAGTCGGTTCAGTATATACATTCATTCATACATAAAAATTGCTATTTTGAAGCGTATAAATTGAAATACAAAATTTACATTTATTTATTTTCATATGTCATAGCATCGGCCGGGACGCGAACGTACAACCGTCTGCAACCAACTACTTGCTTGCAAGGCGGCTGCGATGACCTCTCGGTATAAGATTTATACTTATACCAATTAATTTTTTTTTTAAAAAAGTCTCATATAGGGAATCATCTCTATACAGTAGGTTTTCATACATTGTCTTTAGATTTAGGATTTTACCATTAAGCATTTTAGATTACTCTAATTTTGATGCATTACAAATATGGGGGAGCATTTTAAGTGTGCTTAACTGTATTTCATGTTTATTTGCCAGTTTTTCTTTTCTCTAGACATTAGTAGTTAAGCAGGTAAGGAAGTACAATTGGAAATAGATGTACATTGTGTAAAATAGAATATATATATAAAATAACAAGACATCTTAAACACAAACTAATCATGTTTAAGAATTACAAGTTAATGATTTATTTTAAATATTACTTCTACTTATTTGATTTACTTTCATTTTTAAATTTTATCAAATTGTAAAAGAAAGAAATAATTAATTAGTTTTGTATTGTTTTCACGGTATTATTCTTAAATTGTATATTTCTTTTTTCCCTTTTAGATTAAGGGATAGAAATACTCCTCTTTCTTAGATAGAGATTTTAATAAAACTAAATTACAATTTTTGGAACTTACAGTTATAAAAAAAATTTTTTCCCAAGTATAATTAAGAATTAATTTCTGATTTTCTTCAAAGTTGATATTAAAATGTCATAGACTTAGATTAGTGCAGTTATATAATTTTTATGAAGATGTGCTGCCCTCTAGGCATTAATACTGTATTAAATTTAATATGTGTACTGTATGTTAAAAAATATCAAGTCGTTATTTTTTATTGCTCAGGAATTCATAAGAAATTCGGACATTGAAAGTGACAGCTGCTTTGAGCTACAGAATCTGGCTCTCTATTTCTATACCAAATCATGTAGACACTATTTCTAATACATTATACACACATATACATCTTTAGAACTAAATTATAAGTTTATGCTCTAATAATTTATATGCCTCTTTTTTATTGTCAATTTAACAGATGTAATGGTTAATTGTTTTACACAAATGAATTTGGACATTCCAGATAAGAGGCCATTTAATCCTCATCTTACCATAATGAAAGTCTCCCATTCACATCAGTATTCAAGAAGAAAGATACCAAAAATTGAAGAAAATCTTTACACAGAGTTTAAAAATATGGAGTTTGGTAATGAAGATGTCACAAGACTCCTGCTGTGTGCCATGAATGTCACCAAAGATCCAGATGGCTTCTATTATTGTAGTAAAGAGCTGGCACTAACAGGTAAAAAAAGATTTATTTTTAAAACCTTCTCTAAATCCTATTAATGTATTTATATCCTGCAAAACACTAAATATACTATGTAATAATTATAGTGTAATGGTTTGGAAAGTTTTTTAATTGTAGTTTATGAAATAATGTGCTACTCTAGCTGCTATTGTTTGAATGATGTGTTAATTGAATCTTTGTACAACTGAAATAAATAAGATTATGTTCTAAATCTTTTATTATATATATGTGCGTGATCAATTGCTTAAAAAGTCATGTGTCCTTTGTGCACCAAAGTGGTAAGCTGATACACAACACAATTGAACAAACTGAGCTGAGAATTTACCCATGAACTTTTAGATCTTAAATCTGCTATTCTTACAACTGCTACAATCCATACAGAGAATAAATCTTTTATTTAGTAAATACAATAGTATGAATCAGTTTTTAAAATCAGAACTTTGTAAAAAAATTTCTTAATCTAAATTTAATAAAATAAATTTTCAAATATCATTTTAGCTTCAAAGTTTACTTTTAATGCTTGTATCATTGTTTAATTGAATAAAATAATTAAGTTTTTTAAGACTTATGAGTGTTAAGACATAAATAGAAAATCATTCCTGCGGACCATAGATAATATGACATTTATAAATGAATCCATATTAGCAATAAAAAGTCTTGAAGCTATTTTTTTTTCTTATAAAAGAGTTCTTCAACATATCAGATTTAAAACGAATAATGCATTAATTTTAATGGCAGACTTTTATATTTGCTAACTATTTCCATAGGTATTTCATATTTTAGTAGAGAATTATTTAATAGCTTACTGGTGTTAATTTCTTAATCTCTAAACATTGACTGTTTTGTTTGTACAGTCAGAATATTACATGTTTCCTATAAAACATCAAATAAATAGAATTGAGCTGAAAACCAGAAAAACAAATCAATAGGATTAATATTATTGAGGGAATGAAATTTGATAAATTAAATGCTGTATAAATTGGTTATCATTGGTAATTTTTTAAAATAAAAGTGGATCACATAATGGCTTTTTCATTTTCTTGTTTTTTCATCCACTTTATATTTTAAAGCCTTTCATTTACTTTTTTCCATCTTAATTCTCTCAACAAAATCTCTTAATAAAGTATTATCTCAAATTTTTATATATTTTTTAACATTTAAATGCACCAACATGTGAATACTGTAGCTTGTGCTTTTCACCACAAATTAAACCTAGAATTAATTAATTGTAAGAACATCTTTGATATCCATATAAATACATGAAAGTAGTCTGTTCTTAAACAATATCAGTGACAATCAATATTTTTCACTCTGTTATCAAGGCAATCTCCTTTAAACAATAAAGGTGTAAATTTGCCTTTTTAAAAATTACAACTTGATTACTAAGAATGAAATTATTAATTCAAAGAAGTTTAAATAAACCTCATTAAACAGATAAATATAACCTGTTCTGAAAGCAGACTAACAAATAGTCAAATTTTCAAGTTGAACTCCAATTGTGTAGTCAAGCATTGTTAGCCGAGAGGTCATCGCAGCTGCCTTGCAAGCACGTAGTTGGTTGCAGACTGTTGTGGGTTCGCGTCCCGGCCGATGCTATGACATATGAAACAACTCCAATTGTGTATTACTTAGATAATAAAGCTAACAATGCTCCAGACTAGATAAGTAAATAATGTAAATACATATGCAAGCATGAAGGGCTTTGTGATGTAATATAATCAATCCATTAATCTTCCATGTTGGATTGCTTGGATTTCAAGTAGATAGTCTAACTAAATATTCACTATTGGTCATTTATATATTCTTAACTGGAGAATAAATGTATGTTGATAACATGGATATCAGTGCATTGAGAGTAAAACAAAACTATAATTGTAATACTTGATGCATCACTCATTACTGGCGAAAAGAGATTTCACAGACATATATGAATTGGCTTTTCTAATAAGACAGTAACGTTAAGAAAATAACTGTGTGAATCTATCTCAAGTGAGGAGCAAATGGATCCTTATAATAGATGAAGAGAATTCATCATTAATTATTTAATCATAAAATTAATTTCACATCTTAAATCAGATTACTTTCTCCAAAAGTTTCTATCCCCTGCTCTGCTCTTTAAATATTCATAATTATTCCCCTCCTTAAAATAATCAATCAATTTAAATCTTTTCATACCTTTTGTTTTACTCTCTACAGTTACAGTATTTCTTTTATAATTTCTTTTCCTTGAAATATATGTTCTAAACCTATTGTTTCTTCTTTTTTTTTCATAATTTTTTTCTATAAATAATATTTTTTATTCTTTTCAATACATATAGTTTCAAGGAACATTGCAGGAGTTGTTGGTGAAAGTCAGAAAGTAGGATTAAAGATACATGTTAAAAAGACTCAAATAATATGCAAAGGATTTTCTCAGAAGGAAAAAATAAAAATTGATAATCATAGATTATAAGAAGTAAACAACTACAAATATCTTGGTCAAATTACTAAAGCAGATGAAAACATAATGAATGAAATGAATTATAAAATTAAATTTGAATGGAATGCTTTTGATAGAAATAACTTAGTATTAAAAAGAAATATGCCTATGTGTTTGAAAAGGGAGGTTTATCTATATATATGTTTTACTAGCTCATATTTACAGATTTAAGACTTGTACACTGAAAAGAAAAGTAATACGTAGATTTCAGATCCCTGCAAGTTAGAAGTAATAAGAAGAGATCGAAAATGAAGATGAGAGAACAAATAACTGTCACTGACATTAAAGAATTAAGGGATTGAAATGGAGCTGTTTTGGAAATATTGCTAAAAAGAAATGATAATAAATAGACAGTTGAAATTTTAAATTGGATCCCAAGAGATTATAAAAGACCTAGAAAGTGACCGTATGTGAAATGGATTAACGAAATAAGAAAGTTTGCGAATGTGATGTAAAGAAGAGAGGCTACAAATAAGAGAAACAGGGTTATCTTACAGTGAATCAATAATAGTTGAAAATGATGGTCTATGCTAATCTTATCTTTCCAACTTATCGCTTTCAAATTCACATCTCAAATGCTTTCATTCCTTTTTTCCCTTCCTCTCCATAAAAAGTGATAATCTCTTTTTAATTTAATTTAATGAATCGTGGAATAATCTCCTACTCTCATTAAAACCTAGCATTACCATGCTTTGTAAACTCTAATCCAATGTTTATTCTTAATAAATTGATATTGCCATTTATTTTCATTAATTTAGTTTGGTTTAAATTCTATCAATCCTACATTTGACAGTTTAAGGTTATTTTCACAAATTACTCAAGTACAGTTAATTTGATATGATTCTTTCAATTTGCAATGCTAACTTCCTAATTAACATCTTTCTTTTTTTTTAACACTCTATTGCTTTCTTTTTCAAAATATATAATAAAGTAAATCATTTTATTATATCAAGTGTTTTTTTAAATTCCATTAACAAATACTAATCTTTTTCTTTCTCCAATTATCTCTCTGTGATAATTGTCAGCCATGTAATTGCATCTTTTGTCTCTCTAGCTTTTTCCATTCAAACTGTTCTCAAATGTAATCAAGTCTAATATCCAAAATTCAACACACTTAGCTGCAAACTGAAATCCACCTAATTGTCATAAAACGTTAGCATTTTGTTGCTTTGGGCCTTTTTTCATTTGAATCAAATAGTCACTCACCTGAATCATAGATTTCATTATTAAGTCATAGCCTGGGGAGGATGATTTACCCTTTTAGTTTACATATCCATTAAGTTATGTTTAATTTAAAGATTATGAATAACAGTTAATTCTGTAATAATTCAACTGGAATTTAATCAGCTCTTTATGCTTGGTAATTTTTTAATTCATTTAAAGCCTTTTATATTTTTGTCCTTCATTACTGCATAATTTATTTTATTCTCTTACAACTGACTTTTTAAAAAGTCAACATAGACAAAGACTTGCCTGTTGTTACTAACAAATTACTCTTTATATGTTCATTATATATTTATTTCTATGATTCTGCTTCTTTCAAATAAAATCAAGCCTACTTTTTCTTTTTAATTCTTCCAGCTCTCTCAATTTTTTTTCTAAACACTTTTTTCTAGATTTATCTGTTTCACATATTAATTTATTATTAAATCTTTTATCCATATTTTTCTTCATCTTTTATATTATTTCATTTGATTATTTATCCAGTACTTCTTTCATAACCTACTGTCTTTACTGTAGGAGCATTTAAACCTTTTTAAAAGTAATTCCTACTACTTTGTCAATTATATTTATCACTATTTATTCTTATTTTTGTATTCCCAAAAATCTGAAAATTCTACCCAAATATTTTCTTTGGACTTGGACCATGCATGGTTCATTTAATTTCTATCTCTTTAGATTCTTTTAAAATATAATTGCAACCCTATTATCAATATAGGGGGTTTGAACTCAAACTTTCAAGCTCCTTCACTATCCACACAATCTCATATTACTGATACATATGGCCAAACACATGCAGAAAAGATACATAATCACCAATAATGTATTTCGTACTAAACCAGCACTTATTGGTTGGTCCAGACTACCATCTCCCATACATATATATAATCAGTGCTCAGTTTATATTAAGAAAGCAACAATATTGGCATTAGCATGGGATTTGGGAATTCTATCATCAGATTTTCAATGGTATGGATGGCTGAAGAGTTGGAAGTTGGAGTGGATTGGAGCCTGTCCATTAAAGTGTAAGGATTTGCTATCTTAATATAAACTGATCACTGATTATATATATGTATGGGAGATGGTAGTCTGGACCAACTCACGAGTGCTGGTTTAGCACAAAATACATTTATTGGTGATTATTTATCTTTTCTGCATGTGTGTGGCCATGTGTATAAGTGGTATAAGATAGTGTGGACAGTGAAGAGGCTTGAAGGTCTGAGTTCAAATCCCCTATATTTACAACTAGGCTCCAGGTATAAGAGTGCCTGGTATTTCAAATATTAATCCTATTATCATTAAATTATAATTTTTAATCTTTATCAATTCCAGGATGTGCAAATGCATTCTTAATATTATCTCTTATTCTATTCTATATCACTAACATAATCTAATTGCAATCTATTTTTATCTTCCAGACTTTTCTTGTGCAAAATTTGTTTTATGATTTTTTAATCATGTTTGTTATTACATGTGCTACTTGTTCATTAAAAATTAATCAATTTTTTACTCATCATTTCTTACTTTTAACCCTCAATCTACTAATCATTTATTTTTATTTTTTTCCAACAGAATTCAAATCAGTCATATTAGTGTATAACTATTTTTGTAATTTTTTTTCATTTATATTTTCAATTTCTTCACACATGATTTCTATCTTATAATCACCAGATTCCTTGCAATTGTTTTTAAGTATAACCTTTAGCAACCTCCCATTTACATAAGTCCTGTTTAGTCTATTAACAATCTGCTATTTATAGGAGTGCTCTTTATAAAATTGTCATTTGTTTTATATTGAAAACATTTCTTATATCATTTTGTCTATCATTACTTCCAGAATAATATACATCTTGTTTGAACAATTTATTTACTTTAACCCACACCTAGTTTTTTTTTTTCCTGACAATAATTTACATTTTTCATTAATCTGAATAATCATTATATATATACTGTGATACATTTTTATGTTTGTTTATGTGATTATATTTGCACACACATACATGTGTTCTGACAGCAATTGAGAATAGACAACATGGAATGAACTAAGTGAAAGATTTATCACTTTATAGTAGAAACATACAAATGTCTGAAAACACTTTCTGATAATACAGGAAAAAATCAAATTTAAAAAAAGTATTTAAAAAATATGACCTATAAAAATACACTCTAACATTACCATTCTAATACTTCTGGAAGCACTTAATACTGATCATAAAATTATATGCTAAATAATTACTTCCTTCTGTAGATTGAGTAACTCTTCCAAGCAAAGAGAATGTAGGAAAATGTTTTTACAGATTTAGGAATTTCGAGTTAACTCATAAACACAAGTATTTTTGTCAATATTACATGGAAGCTATACAGCTTTCAAGCATTTTCTAAATAGATAAATTGTCCATCATATATTTTATTACTTTCAAGAATAAATCAGCATAAATATTCTATTAAAAAATAATTTTAGCATTTGCATAACTAACTTATTTAGCTTGTTGTTGTTAGTGTTTTGATCTCTTTCACCTCTATATTATTTAAAAATATATATATTTTTGACTTAATATATATCAATATATTACATGCATATATATTAGAAAGTGATGAAGTAAATTTTCTATCTACAACCAAAAAAAAAATGTCTTTTCTTTCAATAATTTACTGTTAACAAATTTAATAAAAAATATTTACAATCCTGTCATGAGGGTCAAAAGAACCTCATGATATAATAAGTAATTCCTTCCCTGGGTTTCGAATTTCAGTGAAATTTGGAAACTTTTTCAGGTAACCAAAGATATCAAAGAAATCTTAAGATAGTTATCTCATGATTAATCCAACTAGTTATCCAGCTATAGATAAGTGGATATCAACCTATTATTAGTTAAGGAATAAAACAAGGAAGGAGAATTGCATAACTCATCCTCCAGCAATTGATTAGCCTAGTAGGTTTTGTCGTTTGTTTCACTATGACTCTGTAAAACGATCTTCCATTGTTTACCTTGATATTAGATTTTAATAATAATTGATTCTTGCAGTGATGATTTTTAAAATGTTTAACAACTCAAACTCTAATATAACAAAAGTTCTCATGATATAGTGATTAGTAAATATATGCTGAAATATGGGATTCAAATCTGGTTATATAAAACATGGAAAATTTTTCAAGTTCCAATCCGGTTTGGAATTTTTCTTCCAGATAGTTGGCTTATAATCACTTTTGCTGACCATTTAATATTAATCAGTAAATGAATACCTATTATTAGATAGAGGATCGGGAAAATACTGAAAAGTGCTCAATTTCTAATGACCTGGTAATCAGAAAGCCTGTTCAGTTGTGCCTTCTCTTTCACTTTTCTTAATGGGAATGGAGAATGGGGAGCTGCTGGAGAAATCTTTAACTAAAAGCAAGTTATTTAAAGCATATTTTATTGCCAATGTTTTTTTAGATGAAAATTCACTATATAACATAAGCATATAATAATTGTAAAAAATAGGAATGCATGCAAGCAAACCAACATATTTATTTATTTATAAAACTATTAGTTTATTTAACATTCTGTACAATTGTAGAAATAAATTTAAAAATCACTTTTGAGTAAAACCAGAGAATAAACATACAATAAACTGTTTGAAAAACTCAATTAATCATTTTGATTACTGAGCTTTCATTCCCTTAAAAATCCTGAGTACTTATCTCAGGGATAAAATGGCTGACAGGTGGACAGAAATTTTCTGATTCACTTCTATCATCTGATGAAAGTTTAAAATTGGGGGAGGGAGGATTTCAAATTAACCAATTAAATAAAATTATTGTGTTTAGTTATTTACTTAAGTACTCAAATTCCACTTAACTTTCCAAATAACTAACCATACTCTATCCATTACCTCAGAAAGATAGTGTAAACAGTATTCTTACCATACACAATAAAATATAACTTGAATTGAAACATTTTACTACTTATCATTGATGTTCATTATTTGTTACTAATTAGGAAATGCTATAGAAAGATTTCTGAATTTTAGCAATCAGATATTTTGATTTTATTATAGAAAAACTTATTAGATTTGTGTATTAATTAGTTTTATAATGAATTAATAATAATTAAGTTAAAAAATTATCAAATGACTTTATTACCCAGAAGTTTGCTTTTGTTAGCACAAGATGGCACTACTATATGGAGAGTTTTGCTTTGTTTTGAAATTGTTTAATAACAATTATGTGCTAGTATGAGATAGTGATCATGTGATGTTTAGAAGTTCATAAGATATTAGAATGTTGGAAGTATAATGGTACATTTTATGGATCTTAAGCTCCAGAGTTTGCAACTGCACTGGACATTTCAGAGCTAATTAATAATTTATTTAATAATACATGATTGTATATTTTTAATAAAGTTAGGACTTTTCTCTTCTTTTTTTGCACATCATAAATTAGGCTAGTTTTGTTTTCTCAGATTAATCATCAACAATAACAAATCTAACTGTTGAGAGACTAGGCAGACTTGCAGTGAAAATTTGGTTTAGGGACATACTTTCGAAGATGAAGACAAGAATTGCTTCAGTTTGAGTATTTCCTGTCTCTTTACAAATTTGAAGCTTAGACAGTGACTAAATAGGATGGGAAAAGTATTGATGCTTTTAATTGGGATGTAAGTGAAGATTTTGAGAGTAAAATTACATCTGAAGTTTAATTTGAAGCACAAATAACCAGGTTGAAATTATCTTACTTTCGTCACACTATGAATTCATGATGCTTGAAAAGATTGACAAGGAATGAAGATGACCAGTAATAAAATGTATGGATTCCATTATTCTAATGAAACTTACAAATAATGAGTCTCAAAAAGCAAACAGGTACCAGCCGCTTTCTGAGAAATGTTACTCATATGATCTCAAAAAGTGATTTTGATTTGATTGCACCTAATAGTAATAAACCAGGATAGAATGTCTATTTCAAGGAGGGTGGTAGTATGGGAAAAGATATTTTAAAATCAAGCACTAACTAATAAAGTAGGAATAACTTGATATTATTACTTTTATTACTAGAATGCCTCAAAATCTTTAAAAATAACTTATTTAAAAATTTTTATTTAGACATTTTTTTTTTTTATAATCGTAGAAAGAAAAAAAAACATTTTTATTTAAAACTGTCAATGAAAATGCCAGAGGATAATAATTTGTTGAATATGTCTACTGATTAGTAAAATATTAAAAATACTAAAAAAAAAAAAAACTTTGGCAACAGAAATAAATTATGCATAAATAGCAACATTATTCACCTTTTAATCTAGTTTATTATTTACAAGACTCAGTTTTTATTCATTTCCTTTATATATGCAGTTAATAATATAGCCACAATTTACGATTATATTATCTGTTGTCATGTTGCAGCATTTTCTACTGTGATATACCCACACATTAGAACAAAAGTATAGTAGACCTTTCATTAGACTCATATATTAAGCATACTGAGATCCATATTGAGATTGCTAATTTGGTTCTACTAATAAAATATATAATATAGCCATATGTCACAGGGATTTATTGATTATTAGAAAAATCATTTGAATAACATGTGCAGAAATTGAGTGGTAGACATAAAGAGAACTGAGAATAGAGGGTTTTTTTTCCAAATAGCATTTTTACTGCACATGTGACTATGACTGCCCAATAAAATATCAGTGTTCAGTCCTTGATATTCTTTTTTCTTATCAAAAGTAATGCAGTTTTTTTTGCTATGCCAATTAATGCTGAGTAGAAACTGGAAAATTCGGAATTACATTAAGTTGCATATTGATTAATTGAGCAATTCATTTTATCTCAAGAAAGGTCATCAGTTTTTGAAGATGCTGACCAGAGTAATATATGTATAGAAATTCTAATTGTATTTTACATACATAAAGACTGGATTCTAAAATCAGCTTATCTAAAGTCAAGATCATTAGATATAAAATTATGCCAGAGCTTTGGCTCTTACTCTCCCCAAGTTGATTCGATATAGAAGTTATAGTAATATTTTAGAATAGAATGAGTCATGATCTCTATCTATGAAATATAATATGATAGTTTATTCACATAATAAAAATAACTGGTGTTACTCAGAAGGTTGTGTGATATTTGAGCACTAAAAGGGACAGACAGAGCTCTGAACTATGAATATTTATTTTTCCAAAACATTACCAGTGCACTAATTTCTTACTGGACAAATCTTTAATCTAGTTTACCAAAACTTTTTTTTTGGCTACTATAGTCTCTGTAGGTATTAATAGTCTCTTTGAAACAGTTATTTTTTGTACTGAAAATTAGATTATTAAGTAATGTTGTATTTATGGAATTTCAGGGTAGGACATGTAAATAAGAGCTACTTTTGTCTGTTTGTTACTATTAAATAGCGCATCCTGATAAAAAGTTTAACATTTTAAAAGCCAAAAGTTGTAATCTTTTTTCCCAACGCTGATGTCTTTTCCATGTCTGTACAGAATAAGCCTGATGCAAAGGGTTCATCAAAAATTTGGCTTCTTGAGTAATAATTAAGAAATTATAATTCAAGAGAAGTTTTAAAATTATCAAATTTTTCAAAATCTAAAAAGAGATGAAAAAGCAAAATTTTTCCAAAAATTCACAACATGTATTCAAAATTTGGAATTTTTTTTTTTCTAATTTAGTGAATGTACTTGTGATGACTTATACTATCCCATCATCACCAACCATTATTAATCCACTGCAGGATGAAGGTTTCTCCAAGTTCAAACCATTTTCTCTGATCTTTAGCTTCTCTTCTCCACACCACCCCTGCACCCTTTCTTATTTCATTCACCCATCTCACATTTGGTCTCTTTCTCGGTCTTTTACAATCTCTTGGAATCCTGTTTAAGATTTCAATTGTCAATCTGTTATCATTTCTTCTAGCAATATGTCCATCCCAACTCTACTGCAATCATTTAATTTTTTCAATGAGGTCAATAACACCTGTTTGTTCTCTTACCCACATATTGTGTTTTCGATCTCTTCTTGTTACTCCTAACATGCATTTCTCCTTACTTCTTTGAGTTTGCTCTTCTATTAAGTGTCCAAATCTCAGGTCTATAAGTAAGAACTGATAAAACACATTTATTAAAAACCTTCCTTTTCAAACACATAGGCATATTTCCTTTTAGTATAAAGTTATTTCTACCAAAAGCATTCCTTCCATGTTTAATTCTATGATTAATTTCATCCATTATGTTTTCATCTGTATTAATAATCTGACTGTTAACTTCTTCTAACTCATCATAATCAATCTTTATTTTCATATTTTAAGAAAATCCATTGAACATTACTTTAGTCTTTTTAACATTTATCTTTAGTCTTACTTTCCTACTTTTATCTGATAACTCCTGCAATATTTTCTGAAGCTCTAAAGCATTATTTGCTAAAACAACTACATCATTTGCAAAATCTAAATACTTAAATAATCTCCATTTACTTTCACTCCTTTAGATTCCTATTTTAATCCACAAAATACTTTTTGCAGCACTGCTGTAAAAAGTTTTGGAGATATGGAGTCACCCTGTCTTACACCCTTCTCAATGTTGACTTTCCAAGTATCATTATATTTACTAAGGCATTAAACCTTTAAGCATGTGCACTTGAAAATATGAAGGTAGGGACATCTACAGGTCTCAACCACAAGATTACTCTATTATTGCTGCTGCATTTTTATAAATATTTTTTAAAATATGACAATGTCCTGGATCTTGATGATCCAATGCTTTAATCACTGAAATGTTTATAGAATCAAATCTTCATAATCTACAAATCCAAAGCATAATGGCAACTCATATTCATTTGTCCTTTCTATAACTTCTCTCAATACCTGGATATGATCTACTGTACTAAAACCACTTTTAAATTCAGCTTGTTCTTTTGGTTGGTAAAAATCCAATGTTCTCTGTAGACGAGTTGTAATTATCTTGGTAAAAATTTTGTATAAAACTGATAAAAAGCTGATAGGTCTGTAATTTCTAATATCTTCTTTATCACCGCTTTTAAATATTAAAATTAATACTGCATTCTTCCAATCATCTGGTACATCTTTATTATTTAGATATTTGGTATATAATTTTGCTAAAAAAAATTCTATTTTTTCACCTGCTTCTTTTAATATATCAATTATAATTCCATCATTACCTGGAGCCATGTCTCATTTCTTCATTTAAAATTCTGGGCAATTTGGAAGATATAATAGATATAGGAGGTACTTGTTCTTTATTACTATATAATTCTTGATAGAAATATTCTACCCATTTCATGATGTCATCTCTCTTTTTAGTAATAGTTCCATATTTTTTCCTTATTGCAGATATAAATTTCCTACCAATACCAAAATGTGGTTTTACACTCTTGAGTCTTTTATTCTCTTTTACAGCTTTCCTTGCTAGTTCATAGTTATACTTTCTTATATCATTTTCAACTTTTTTCCGCACCATTTTACAGAATTTGAGATATTCAATCCTTTTTAATGCATCATTTTTGTATATTTTCATATTCCTTTTCTTCATAAATTCTCTAGTCTCAGTAGAAATTCTATTGGTCAATTGCTGCTTTTTTCTATGTTATTACTATGTGATTATTCATATACTATACGAACATGGATGGGCTGCTCACCAACACACATTAGAAAGCGTGGTGAGTTTAATGGCTTTTTACCTCTGAATTTAAGATCAGGAAACACCATGATCTTTCTTCTCAATTGCCTGATAAGGCAGAATGAATGTATGTGTAAATGATAAATATTTTTCCAATAGATATATACAATCATGACGGACAAAAATAAATCGTGACCCTTATTTCCAGGAGGCTGTAAAGTCACCAACTAGGGCAGCGTTTGGTGGCTGAAGGTGGAAGGTGCTAAGAATCCTCTGATTGTGGACCCAGGCTGCCATTTGAGGACTTTTTATTTAGGTACTTCCAACTATAGATCACTTTCAAGTGAAGGAAGATTTCAAGAATTAGAAGAAAAACTGTCTTATATTAAATGGGACATTATTGGACTTTGTGAAGTTAGAAGAAAAGGAGAAGAAACAATTGATTTAAAAAGTGGACATATACTCTATTATAAAGGCACAAATATTGGAAATACAAGTGGAGTAGGATTCATTATAAATAAAAAGTGGAAAAACAACATTGTGGAGATTGATGGTGAATCGGACAGAGTGGCAAGATTAGTTATACAACTTAATAGCAGATACCAACAAGTTCTCATAGTGATGAAGTAGTAGAAGATTTTTATATGGATGTAAAAAGGCTTTTGATCAGAATAGACAACATTTTAAAATTGTTATGGGAGACTTTAATGCTAGAATTGGTAAACAAATGAAAGATGAAAGTGCTGTATGTAATTTTGGTTATGGCAATAGAAATGAGAGAGGACATAGACTTGTGAAGTTTGCAGAAAAAGAAAAACTTTATATTATGAATTCTTTTTATGAGAAAAATATTAAAAGGAAATGGACATGGAAGCATCCAAATGAAGGTACAGCAGAATTGGATTATATTTTGACTAACAGAAAATACATATTTCAAGATTGTAATGTTCTTAATAAATTTAACACAGGAAGTGATCATCGATTAGTAAGATGTAAGATACGTGTTAATGCAAAACTAGAGAGACAAAAATTATTAAGAAAAACAATTTTTACAGATGATATTTCTAATTTTCAAAAACATTCTAATGAATTTCACTTAGAACTTACAAATCGGTTTCAAGTATTAGTAGATTTTGAACATGATTCAGATTTGAATGAAATTAATAAGAAAATAACTGATACACTTTTAAAAACTGCAACAGATAGCTGGTAGAAAAAAGCAGCAATTGTTATCCCATATGGTGAGTGAATTTTTCTCTTCATATTACTGTGACAGCTGAAGTCCAAATGGCTAAATAATAAATGGACTTCAGAGATAGCTGCTTTCACTAGTTTGCTTTTTGCATAAAATAAGATCCTTACTATTCCAATTTCAACTAATTGAGAATTATGAATGGATTGTTCTTGTAACCATATCTTTAAAGTTATAGAATAAAATGATGTTTAATTGTTTATAATGTAATAAATAAATTATTACTCTTATATTCAAGGAAAGGTCAGGAGGATTTTTTAAAAGACTACTTCACATTAGAAGATTAATTAAATTATCTTTAAGGACATAGTAAAAAGAAGCATTGAATTATGTTTATTGTATTTGAATAATATTACTACTGGTAGAGTATCAGATTTCGGTAAAATATTTGACTGACTGCAGATAGATTAAATAGTTTGATGCATAGCAAAATCTGTAGTTTGCAATAAAATCATTTCTAATACAAACTAGGAATTACAGCTAGATTACTGTTAATTTGAAACCTGGATTTAATGTTGCCTGAATTCAGAAAATTTTAAACACAAGCTCCCTCAGACCCAAACTTATAATGACATCAGTAAAATGAAAAATATTTAAAAATTAAATGTAATTTATTAGTAAATAATCCTTTTTTAAAAGATAAATAAATTTAAATTCATTACTTAAATTTACTTGATTATAAAGAAGTTTTAAATGGCAGAATTCAATACTGCACTGTAGTAAAAGTTTTGCAGGTTTATATGTTGTAATTTTATTAATAAATATTGTATTATTTATATAAAAAGTAAAAAAAAAAATATTTAAATCCATTATCTATGAAATTTTTTCCAAAAATTGGTGAAATATAAAAATGATTACAAAAATTATTATTCTGCTTTTACATTTTGAAAAAAAATTTTTAGTATAGAAATTCAAATATTTTGATTTTATTATGCAGTGTTGGGAATAAATATTCAATAAACTGATATGATTTCTAAGCAAATAAACTTTTAATGAAATCACTAATATTTAGAATATCAGCTGTTAGAATTGTGAATAGATACTTACTTATATACTTATAACTTAAACTTTCAAGTTCTTTATTTTTATCCAATCTATCTTCTACAACTAATACACATGACCACATGATCTCCAATATATATATTTCATGCTGAACCTCACCATCTCCCAAAATGCTCAGTATATTGGGGATCATTTATCTTTTACACATGTATGTGGTCATGTGTATCAGTTGTATAAGATAGATTGGATAAATATAGGGAGCTTGAAAGTTCAAGTTCAAGTCCCTTATAATTACATTAATTAAGTATTGAAACAGATATTACTGTCCTTCTATCTGTTTCACCTTTATGTCTCCATAGACACATCTATGCCGGTTTTAAACACTCTTTAGTACACATGTATATGTATCCACTCAGTGTTATATGCCTTTACACAGCTGTATATATATGTTTACACAGTTGTATGTATATCCACACAGCGATATATTCATTTATACAGTTATATATGTGGTCACAGTTTTATATGCATTCAAACAATTATGTTTATTGTCACACATACAAGCACCTGTAAATGATAATGATATTAAATTTTGTATAGATATATTGCAGCATTTATATAAATAATATATTGTATAAGGGTTATTTTGTTTAGAAAATGTGGCTAAATATTCTTTAACAAGTTTGGTTTAAGTAAATTATAAATCACATGCGAAATTCACAGATTGGTAATAAAACTATTTAGAATAATTCGCAGGTGAGATCAGATGGTCCTTAGGTTATTGACATTGTTTTAGAGCTCATTCATTACGATTGTAATGAATTTCTTTTCCCAGATCAAACCAGTAAAAATTTGGCAACAAGATAAAAAAAGAGATTAGAATCAAAAGAGACAGACTGCTGTAAAACTTAGAAGAAGTTTGAATTGTGTTTTAAAATAGATAGTCACTGGCTTTTGATCTAGGGAATATAGATATCGCAGATTTTTATTTAGAATAATTTGCAGGTGGGATCAGATAGTCCCTAGGTTATTGACATTGTTCTAGAGCTCATTCATTACGATTGTAATGAATTTCTTTTCCCAGATCAAACCAGTAAAAGTTTGGGCAACAAGATAAAAAAAAGATAAGAATCAAAAGAGACCTAAGGCTAAAACTTAGAAGAAGTTTGAATTGTGTTTTAAAATAGATGGTCGCTGGCTTTTGATCTAGGGAATATAAATATTGCAGATTTTTTTTGAAATTCACTCTTTAGCTTTTTTTTCTGAAAATTGTTGTGGAGACCAGAATCCAAAATGATCGAGTAAAATAATATATTTACTGGCTCTGAAGCCAGATGGCTACTCTCAATTCCTCTAAACATTCCTTTGAATAGACTTTCCAGCAACCTGCATGGAGAATATGAAGAAATTTAACCTATCTGAAAGGCCACTGAAGATTATGATGCTGTCAGACGCCCTATTCCAACCACTATCATTGATATACGCTTCAAGTCCACTCAAGGAGGCAGAGAGAGATGGTAATCATTTTTAAAAAGAAGCTGCGGTATGAACTTTAATCTATAAATTCTTAAAACACTTTAAAAAGAACGTTCTATCTAAATTATAAAAACTCTTTCAATTTTACCCTCTTATAAAAAGAAACTATCGGTCTGTGACTTTATATATAATGTAAAAGAAAAAAAAATCACTTACTTTAATTTTATAAACTGCTGAAATCTTTTATGAATTAAAAGATTTCATATTTTTTTTTATACTCATTAAATGTCCGAAATTTATTCTCTTCAATCCCTACAAACTAACGGTCTTGCCAAATTTCAGTAATTTTAATATTTTGTTTAAATGCATTTTGTTATGTTTAATATGTGATAATATGCTCAGATTTCGAAACAATGAAACTAAGTAAGTAATTTATAAAGGAGATAATTGTAATCTTCACGTAGACATTTTAAAAGCCTTGTTTATTTTATTAAATCATTGTTTCGAAATTATAATATTGGTAATAAACGAATGCGCTAACCACTCGTTGTTATCATAGTTATATATATATTGTAAAATCGTATTTTTTAAGATTTGCTTAACCGATCTTATATTATAACCTTTGATATTTATTAGTTGGAAGGGGATATATATATATTGTCTAGAGATGATAAAGTATATTTGCTAATGTTTGTATTAAGTCCCATCGAATATACTTTCCCTCCTTAATTAAGAATCTTTACATGCAGATTCAGGATCTTAACTAGATTATTTTTATATAGTTTAAGCCCATTTTATTAGCATACTTATAATGCTAATTTTAAGAACTGTTTTGAATTAGCTTGACAGATAAAAGCTATCTGTTTTAGGCGCAATTAATTATATGCATACTTATTGCTTTTTAATATATATATTGCGTGCATTGCGGGTGTGTTTTTATATAGTACACTTCTATGTGTTACGTGTTGCTGCCTCTGACAAGGGTTCACGGTAACAAACCGCCCCTTTATTTAGTTCGGGTTATGGCTATCTTCATTAGAACTGGGGGCGTGAGGACCCAGATTTTTCCATAAAGCCAATCCGACTTCCTGAACTTTATGTTCATACATCAATAGCAGCAAACCGTCGGTCTCAGAGCAAACCGAGCATTTGATGCTGAAACTCTTGAAGAATCACACACTCGCACTGCAAGTTTATTTCTTTAATATTTTATATAGCGCCATAGCGCATATATGTGGACCTAATGGTAACCAGTTCTTTTTCCCATATTAATTAATCATTCAGCTTTAGACTGGAGTTTGAATCTGGGTTATCAGTTTGAATCTGCATGATTCTGAGTTTATTTAGTTGCTCATTTAATTAGTATATATAACAGCCTTTAAAACTGGCTGTACTCATCATCATCTCTACTAAAGTATCAACTTCTAACTTAAGCAAGTCAAGTTCATAAGATGAGCATATTAAGTAATTAGGCATGACCTCTATAACTCACACACACATGTATTGTAATATGTTTAAAAGGGAACAGATGTACTTGATAACAGTTCCAACTATTGTAACATGCTTGCCTGTATTGAATACCTTGTGAAGATTATACAACCCTTGCCATTATGATATTTTGTGTTAGATCATTTGTTATTGTTTTAATAAATCTTTTTTAAATATAAACTGTTGTATATCTTTCTTGCTCAGACTCTAGATCAAACCAAACCACAGTATCTTATCCAATCCATAGTATTTTATCCAATCCACAGTATATTATTAAATGTCACAGTTCATTACTCCAATTTCTTAATGAGTTTATATGCTATATGTGTATGTCTGGTAGTTAAGATTAATAGAGTGTTAAGTGTTATATATATCACTTATTTAGTTAGGTTAGTAATGACCTTAAGTCTCGTGTTTCTCCCTGTTCTATGTCGGCTCGCGGTTAAATGAGAACTGAGTGTAGCCCCAGGAATGTCACTCATAAGGTGTTAAATTTGGAGTACTGGCAGATGAGTTGGAGTTTGGTCGGATTAGAGGTCTCAACCACCTCACTACGGTCAGCTTTGGTATATTTTGCTTGGGCTCTGAATTTTGTTGCATGAGTGTACAAATCTGACTGTTACATAGGTTTTTTTTTTCCTCAATTATGGACGCCCTTCCGTGGGGCCTAGTTAATTTTCGCGACCCTGAAATATAGATATATGAGTACAAATTTTTTTTCCTGATTATGTAAATTTTTTTTTTTCACTGATTATGGAGGCTTAAGTCAGTGGGCTTCTTCAATTGATGTTCATGTCCCTGAACTGAGTATAGACCCTGAACATGGTCTTGAACCAGGTATAGGCCCTAAATTGAATATATGTTTTTTTTTTTTTTGAATATGCATTTATATTATATTTTCTCTCCAAATATGAATGCCATGCATGGACAAACTTAGTTACACACCCTAAACTGAGTGTGTGGGTGTTGATATATATAAAAGATTTTTTTTTCATGAAATATTTTTTTTAACAACATTTGCATATGTATATTTTTTCTCTTGAGTATGAACAACCAGTTAGTTAATTCACATGCCCTGAACTGATAAAAGCATTGAACTGATACAGGTCCTGAACTGAATACAGGCTCTGAATTGATATATGTTGAAAAATATATGTAAATTTTTTTTTTTAATTATGGTATTCTTGACTATACACACATCACATGAGCCATATATATATATAAATTTTTTTTTTTTTTGTCTATTTACTGAGACTCTGTTTACTTTAAGTAAAGAATTTTAAAGTGTCTCTGGCTCAGATATAGCATGAATGTAGGCAGGATGTGTCAACCGGATATTAGGTGTGTCACATACATATTGGAATCTTAGGTTATATATGTGGTGTTTTTCTTGCTCACTGGTGACTGGCGCCCGAGGGTGATTTGAATAGGTTGATAGTCATCCTCATATAAATTTTGTCATCAGGGGTAGAGAAAAGCGTTTGCATAAAGGGGCTCTATCGCTTTAAAAATATTATAAAAATTTGGATTGGTTTGGAGAATGAGCAAGGAAACAAAAAAAGAGGCAAGGTCAAAGTAGATTAAATAAATGGAGATATATACGTGTACTTTAGATCAAACCTGGCATAGAAAGCAAAATTTTTTTTCATAAAATTTTTTTTTTTAAAAGTCTTTTCTTAGGAATGATCGGCTTCAGTGAAGGAAGAAAGGAGGTGCAATTGGTAATATAATTTTTTTTAAATTTTTTTGTTTTACATAAATGCTTTTACTATATACTTTAAAATTTTTTTTTATAAAATACTTGAGTATGTTAGATGTAAACAGGGCTTAAACTTGATAGTGGCAGTGGTTATTGAGATCAGTAGTAAGGATAGGTTAATAAAGGAATGCAGTGGTCTGAAAGTTAGGAATTAGAGAGAGAGAGAGAGCCATTTTGGGGGGAGAGTCAGTAAATAATCATTTACAGCAAATATTAATAATTAGTATAATTCTTAATCATACCCAAAGCTGAAAGATATTATGGACAGCCATCCAAAGAAAGTCATGGAAGGAAGCCAAAATATGTCACCAACCTTCTGGCTACAGATGAAAATGATGATGGAGACAGTCCAATAGGAATGGGGTTTTAAAATGGGGGAGAAACTGGATGCCCAAACCCTAGGCAGAAAAATAGAGGAAAATAATCAAAATATAGAGAAGTTACAGAAGGAGTTGGGGAGATTGGGAGTAAACTGCCAGCAGGAAGTGTTCAAACTGGAGGAGCCTTCTCAGAAGAAAATGATAAACCTGGAGAAGTACCCAGTGGATATTGCAGAGAGTAAGAAGGGTAGCCAAGAGGATATAGATGTAGAGGGAGGAGAAGCAGGAGAAAATCCTGAAGGAAATTTAGGGGATAGTGATGATCAGGCTGATGAACCAAGAGAAGAAAAGCTATTCCATAAAAGGGAAAAATTTGAATGTCTTGATGTTGCAAAAGACTCAGATATGGATTGTCATTATCATTACAAACAAGTAAAGTTAGCAGATCCAGAAGATCGTCTCCAAGAAAACAAGCATGCTGAAACTGCAGATTCTTGTATGCCAGGCAATAAGAATGCTAAAAAGGATATAATTGATATACCGGAGGTAGAACCAGTAAAAGAAGTAGATACAGAAACGGAGACCGACATTCTATCAAACATAGTAAAGGAATGTAAGATGGATGTGGAGATAATAGAAGACTCTGAAATAGTTGTAGAGATTGATGAGTTTAAAATCGATGTAAAAACAGGGGAAGAGTTAAGACTTGATAAAGAAACTGTAGAAGAATTTAAAATGGATGCAAAGACTGCTGAGAAGTTGCAAGCTGATTTAATAAAATTTAAAAGAGATGTAAAATTTGTAAAAGAGTCTAAAGTCAAAGATGATATGGAAGAGTCTAAAATTGATGCAGTAAGTATTGATATTTGTAAAATCAATATGGGAAATATCAGAGGATTCAAAAATGTATTCAGAGACTGCAATGGATACTGAAATTGATACAAAAAACAGGGAAGGGATGGAACCTGATATAAAAATCATGCAGGAATCTCTTGAACAACAAAATATAGCTCAGAACAGTGAAGAGTCTATAGATACTGAAGTAAATGAGAAAGAATACAAAGTAAATCTTCTTTCAATCTCATCTAAAAATGTTATTTATATTGAAGAAATTAAGCCAAAATCTTACCCAGAAGTACCAAAAATAAATGCAATTGAGGTTACCAAAACTTGCATAAACAGGAATGTTTTAAAAGATAGACATTTCACAGAAATTCCCAAAATGGATGAGTTTGATCAAGTGAAAGAAAACAGTGGAGCTAAGTCCGAGATTGAGGTCCTGTGGGACAGAGTGATTTTTGATTGTGAGGGAAACGTTAATATTGCCAGAGCTCAAATGCGAAAGGCAGGGTGGAAAAGAAAGAGGAGAAAAGATACTGATGTTTTTAGGAGGGAAAACCAGAAAAGAGTTCAAACTCAGGATCTGAGAGAGGGATATGTTCGGAGATATCCTACATATTTTCCTTTTAGGAAGAAACTGCACCGAACCCAGATGAAGTGTGGGAAGCATAGAAAACTCTGGGAAAGAGATGTTGGTGGTGCCCGGATAGGACGGACAGTATGGAAAAGGAGAAAAGAAGGTGCCTATGTCTGCAAGACTGGAAACCAGAAGGGGGTTCAAATTTGGAATTTAATAAAGAGATGTCTTCGGAGATATCATAAGTATTTCCCATTTAGAAAGAAAGCCAAACTGCAACCAGTCAGAAAGTCTGGAAGCTTCCTGGTATATGATAAGCTCCAGGAACCCAAAACGTTTCAAAACTTACTCCCAGACCCAACTTAGGTAAGATTAGTTTTGATGATTACTCCTGGATTCTACAAAGATGATGCATGATCATTTATAGAATTGTCCCTACCCCCAGTAGTTAGATATATATATTGTGAGTTCTTCTATATAGGTGATATTTATCAGATTAGTTAGCTAATTGGTGTTATATTATTCCAACCCAACAGTATATACATATTAAAATTTTGTGTGCTTATATATATATGTAATAACCACATGTTTAGCAAATTAGCATAGCCAAATAGCATTAGTATAACCAGTTATAGGTAGATGCGTATAACCTTAGACTTTAGTCATAATGGTATTAGTGTACTGTCATCACTTTAAGACCAGACAGCCAGGCAAGGTAAAAATTTTGCAAGTAATATTTTGTTTCATCATTTGTTTTGTTATGAAATAGTGGTATTATTGAGGGATATTCTTCACCAAGTAAAATCTTTTTTTTTATTGATTTTTTTTTTGTAAGTTTGGGGAAATGAAACAGATATTACTGTCCTTCTATCTGTTTCACCTTTATGTCTCCATAGACACATCTATGCCGGTTTTAAACACTCTTTAGTACACGTGTATGTGTATCCACTCAGTGTTATATGCCTTTACACAGCTGTATATATATGTTTACACAGTTGTATGTATATCCACACAGCGATATATTCATTTATACAGTTATATATGTGGTCACAGTTTTATATGCATTCAAACAATTATATGTTTATTGTCACACATACAAGCACCTGTAAATGATAATGATATTAAATTTTCTATAGATATATTGCAGCATTTATATAAATAATATATTGTATAAGGGTTATTTTGTTTAGAAAATGTGGCTAAATATTCTTTAACAAGTTTGGTTTAAGTAAATTATAAATCACATGTGAAATTCACAGATTGGTAATAAAACTATTTAGAATAATTCGCAGGTGAGATCAGATGGTCCTTAGGTTATTGACATTGTTTTAGAGCTCATTCATTACGATTGTAATGAATTTCTTTTCCCAGATCAAACCAGTAAAAATTTGGCAACAAGATAAAAAAAAGAGATTAGAATCAAAAGAGACAGACTGCTGTAAAACTTAGAAGAAGTTTGAATTGTGTTTTAAAATAGATAGTCACTGGCTTTTGATCTAGGGAATATAGATATCGCAGATTTTTATTTAGAATAATTTGCAGGTGGGATCAGATAGTCCCTAGGTTATTGACATTGTTCTAGAGCTCATTCATTACGATTGTAATGAATTTCTTTTCCCAGATCAAACCAGTAAAAGTTTGGGCAACAAGATAAAAAAAAAAAAAGAATCAAAAGAGACCTAAGGCTAAAACTTAGAAGAAGTTTGAATTGTGTTTTAAAATAGATGGTCACTGGCTTTTGATCTAGGGAATATAAATATTGCAGATTTTTTTTTGAAATTCACTCTTTAGCTTTTTTTTCTGAAAATTGTTGTGGAGACCAGAATCCAAAATGATCGAGTAAAATAATATATTTACTGGCTCTGAAGCCAGATGGCTACTCTCAATTCCTCTAAACATTCCTTTGAATAGACTTTCCAGCAACCTGCATGGAGAATATGAAGAAATTTAACCTATCTGAAAGGCCACTGAAGATTATGATGCTGTCAGATGCCCTATTCCAACCACTATCATTGATATACGCTTCAAGTCCACTCAAGGAGGCAGAGAGAGATGGTAATCATTTTTAAAAAGAAGCTGCGGTATGAACTTTAATCTATAAATTCTTAAAACACTTTAAAAAGAACGTTCTATCTAAATTATAAAAACTCTTTCAATTTTACCCTCTTATAAAAAGAAACTATCGGTCTGTGACTTTATATATAATGTAAAAGAAAAAAAAATCACTTACTTTAATTTTATAAACTGCTGAAATCTTTTATGAATTAAAAGATTTCATATTTTTTTTTTATACTCATTAAATGTCCGAAATTTATTCTCTTCAATCCCTACAAACTAACGGTCTTGCCAAATTTCAGTAATTTTAATATTTTGTTTAAATGCATTTTGTTATGTTTAATATGTGATAATATGCTCAGATTTCGAAACAATGAAACTAAGTAAGTAATTTATAAAGGAGATAATTGTAATCTTCACGTAGACATTTTAAAAGCCTTGTTTATTTTATTAAATCATTGTTTCGAAATTATAATATTGGTAATAAACGAATGCGCTAACCACTCGTTGTTATCATAGTTATATATATATTGTAAAATCGTATTTTTTAAGATTTGCTTAACCGATCTTATATTATAACCTTTGATATTTATTAGTTGGATGGGGATATATATATTGTCTAGAGATGATAAAGTATATTTGCTAATGTTTGTATTAAGTCCCATCGAATATACTTTCCCTCCTTAATTAAGAATCTTTACATGTAGATTCAGGATCTTAACTAGATTATTTTTATATAGTTTAAGCCCATTTTATTAGCATACTTATAATGCTAATTTTAAGAACTGTTTTGAATTAGCTTGACAGATAAAAGCTATCTGTTTTAGGCGCAATTAATTATATGCATACTTATTGCTTTTTAATATATATATTGCATGCATTGCGGGTGTGTTTTTATATAGTACACTTCTATGTGTTACGTGTTGCTGCCTCTGACAAGGGTTCACGGTAACAAACCGCCCCTTTATTTAGTTCGGGTTATGGCTATCTTCATTAGAACTGGGGGCGTGAGGACCCAGGTTTTTCCATAAAGCCAATCCGACTTCCTGAACTTTATGTTCATACATCAATAGCAGCAAACCGTCGGTCTCAGAGCAAACCGAGCATTTGATGCTGAAACTCTTGAAGAATCACACACTCGCACTGCAAGTTTATTTCTTTAATATTTTATATAGCGCCATAGCGCATATATGTGGACCTAATGGTAACCAGTTCTTTTTCCCATATTAATTAATCATTCAGCTTTAGACTGGAGTTTGAATCTGGGTTATCAGTTTGAATCTACATGATTCTGAGTTTATTTAGTTGCTCATTTAATTAGTATATATAACAGCCTTTAAAACTGGCTGTATTCATCATCATCTCTACTAAAGTATCAACTTCTAACTTAAGCAAGTCAAGTTCATAAGATGAGCATATTAAGTAATTAGGCATGACCTCTATAACTCACACACACATGTATTGTAATATGTTTAAAAGGGAACAGATGTACTTGATAACAGTTCCAACTATTGTAACATGCTTGCCTGTATTGAATACCTTGTGAAGATTATACAACCCTTGCCATTATGATATTTTGTGTTAGATCATTTGTTATTGTTTTAATAAATCCTTTTAAATATAAACTGTTGTATATCTTTCTTGCTCAGACTCTAGATCAAACCAAACCACAGTATCTTATCCAATCCATAGTATTTTATCCAATCCACAGTATATTATTAAATGTCACAGTTCATACTCCAATTTCTTAATGAGTTTATATGCTATATGTGTATGTCTGGTAGTTAAGATTAATAGAGTGTTAAGTGTTATATATATCACTTATTTAGTTAGGTTGGTAATGACCTTAAGTCTCGTGTTTCTCCCTGTTCTATGTCGGCTCGCGGTTAAATGAGAACTGAGTGTAGCCCCAGGAATGTCACTCATAAGGTGTTAAATTTGGAGTACTGGCAGATGAGTTGGAGTTTGGTCGGATTAGAGGTCTCAACCACCTCACTACGGTCAGCTTTGGTATATTTTGCTTGGGCTCTGAATTTTGTTGCATGAGTGTACAAATCTGACTGTTACAGTATAGACAATATACATATATTTAAATATTATTTATATACTTAAAATACTTATATATAAATTAGAATTTGTCATAAAAATGTATTTTAACTTACTATTTGTTCATATTGTATTGCATTAAGTGGCTGAATAATGTTGTGCAGATGTAAAAACTATAAATACATATATTTTGTTGATTTTTAAAAAAATAATTTTAATATAGAAAATCACTAATTTTTTATTTGTAAAAATTACTGAATAGAAAATTGAGATTTTTACATAACTTCAAGTTAAGTTTAAATTCTTTATTATAGATATTAAACTCTGCTCATTAATCTTAGCTGATATAATAATTTAACAATTTGATTTTAGAATTTATTGTCACATTTTATCTTTCATTTGTTGTTGAAAATAAACTTCTAATATAGAATTTGTGACTTCATTGTTTCTGCAAAGTTAGCCATATGCTATTCCTCTTTTATTTATTTATTTATTTTGATATCTAAAGCAATAACAATTTGATGTTAAAAGTTAACTCCACTTATTATATTTTGTTATTGAAAACATACTTTTACATAAAATCATGCTTTTTTTTGTTTCTTGATTATGCAAAAAGTTGGAAATTTTATAGAATTTAAAGATTAAAATTACAGACCAGTCAAGCGTTGTTAGCCTAGAGGTCAACACAGCCGCCTTGCAAGCAAGTAGTTGGTTGCAGACGGTTGTGGGTTTGCTATGACATATGAAAAAAAAAAAATTACAGACCATAAGGAATAACAACTTGATTTTAAAAATTAACACAGTATTTAATGTTTCATTTGTTAGTGAAAGGAAACTTTTAATAGAAACAATTTAATTAATTTCTGAATTATGCAGACAGTTGGAAATTTTCTAGAGTTTAAAGATTAGTTCAATTTCTTTATAAAAATGTACTAGGCATAGAAAACTGACAATATGATTTTTCTTTTTTTAAATGCCTACTAAAGATATAACAATTTACATTAGAAATAAATAATACTTCTGTTAATATATAACTATAAATATAATATAACAATTCGTCAATTGTTAAAAAATTAGAAAATGTCATAATTTTTCAGTTTTTAAATGAATGGAAATAAAATTTAATATAGAATGGAAATTTTTTTGTTTGTATATGTCATGTATATTTGAGAATATAGCATTTAAATTTGTCTGATTTTTTGACACTTCAACTTTTTCAATAACATATGCACTATAGAAGTTGTAGTCTGTGTATATCTTTGTTATGACGCATATTGGCTGACTTTAAAAAGGTTAAAAAAAGAAATGTTCCATTTTATGCATCTTGGAATAATGGTAGGTGTATTCAGTACTAAGAAAGATAAACATTTGTTACTCCTAGTTGTTTTTTCCCCCTTCAAACTAACACTTATATATATATAAATGTTATGTTCTCTACTTGAAGGAAATTTATAACTCAGCATTACAATATTACAATCAAGTGATAACACTTAATGATAATTTTCCAATACTTGTTATGTTGACTGATCTAAAAATATTTGAGAAAAAGGTTTAAATTCATGAATCGTGGAATAACAATACTGTGAGGCAAAATAAACATTTGCTACATCTAGCTTTTTTTTTTTTTTTAAATTAATATTCTTATATATGTTGAGTTCTCTATTTGAATAAAGCTTATAATTTGATAATAGGATAATTTTGCAATACCTACTACTAAATAACTTATTCTAGTATCTCAAATTTAGAACTACATCATAAATAATGAAATCATTTACATTCTTAAGTCTATGTAGTCAGATTGATTTAGAAAATCAAATGATTTAGATTACAAGCCATTCTAAAATAAAGTTGCTTGTCTATCAGAATCAGTTAATCTATGCTTGAATATTATAAACCCATTAAATCTTATTAACAAATAAATTTATTCCTATAGCTTTCTAAAATATTATATTACTGAATGTAAAATTAGGTTTTTATATCTATTCATTTTCAAAAAGATTGCACAAGGTTTGAATCTTTACTACAACTCCAAAAACAAATATTCTTTTCATATTCTCTGTCAAAGATTATGAAACGAATCTGTCTAAGGAAAAAAACGTTCAACTATCGTTAGTAAATAAAAATAGAGAAATTGCCCCATGAAACAGGACAGCACAAATAGCTTAAGATAGAAAACTTTAGTACTAAAATTGTCTTCTTATCTTTATGAGGGAAATAATGACATTAATATGAACTAGATTACATACTTGAGAATAATTCTAATAATTATATAATGTGCTATGTATTTTGACTATAAAGTAGTGCTAAGTTTTAATATAGGGATTTGCTCTGATAGTTGGGTTTCCTGTTTACCTACCATTCATTTTGATACAATGTAAGATTGGACTGCAAAGTTTTGAGGTAACTGTAAATTTTAATAAATCTGAAAAGAAGTGATCTTTTATTCACGTATAATTGCAATTAATAGTTGTAAAGTTATATGGAAATAATTTTAGCATTTGCTCCCATATACTTCGTTATGAATGACACGAATTTGTAAATATTTTGTCATGGCTCTAGTACTTTTACTTTATGTCAAGTAATAAAACTGGTATCCTGAGATTTCCAGAGTGACTTCTTTAGGTCCCTTGATATTGAAGAAGCTAATTTTATTGGTGGACATCTTAAAAGTGGTTGACTAGAATATATCATAGATTTTTGTTTTTTTTTATGCAGTTTTGAATGTTTGGGTCTGTAAATCAGGACTAGAATTTTTTTTTTTTTTAATAGTGATAGATTATAAATAATAACCTAACTTAAACCACAACACATGCATTTTACAGATGTAACACTATTTAAACTGAATACTCTCCTTTCCAAACACAAGATAAAGTCTTTTTAAAAGATAGTATGGATCATTCTATCTTTTTCACCCAAGCTACATGTACGGGCCAATGTGAAGCATAGATTATATATTTTGTACCTTACATAATGAATTTATTCACTAGGATAGTAATTCTTGATCTACTGGTGGAAAAAAAAAAAGTTTTATAGACTTATTTCTGATTGTTACATACTGCACACTATTTTGTATCTTATGATTAATCCTATATTGTTTTGACAAAAGTCCTTTGATTAATGAAAATAAAATATATTGTCAGCCGAAATCAATAGCATTTTGGGATTCATGAAGCAGTAGCTAAAAAATTAATTCATTTATCATAATGGAAAGAGATGATAGGGAGAATTTTTATTATTATTATTACATTTGCATTAACATGATTATATATGTAAATCAAGTTATATACCCAAAAGCAATAACTAACAATAACCTGTTATGATCTGATGATAGTCTGTTATTATCAGCCATTACCTTAATAATTTATTCTAGAATCTCGGTACTTTTAAAACTACACAAACTTTCCTCAGTCCTTGTTATTTTAGCGTTAGATTATATAACAAAACAATGTAACAATACATTTCTTATATTAATATAATTATTCCCACGGATTGTTCATGCTTGACGTTTTTAAAACTAGGATCAGTAGTACAAATAATAATTATTTAAAATAAATATTCAGTATTAAATAATTCCATAAATTGACTATATAATAATAATTTCGTTTGTTTCTACTTAAAGTAACCAAAAAGTTAATTAAAGACTTACATATCAGAGTTTATGCAAGCTAGTAGGCTGATTTATCTTCTCATAATCTCAAGTCAGGATTACAAAGTGTAATATAATAAGTTATAAAAATATGATTTATATAGCTTATCACATGGTGAAAATATATATATAGTCTTATGTATATATAATAACACGCAAGCATTGTTGTGTAATATAATCTGATTTTTAGCGATTTTTAAAATCTGAAAATCAACTTCAGCTATTTTTAGAATGATAGAAAAGTTCATTAGAATTTAACATGTGAGAGAGAACATGAATTCTTCAATACCGGAAGTAGAAAATATCAATAAATAATAATAATTTAAAGTAAATACTGTTATCTTTGATATTTATTTTTTTAAATAATAAAGTAGATAAAATTTAGCTGAAAAAATATTTTTGACATTCTTTAGATTGAATTAATATCCTAGATTACCACAAAATAACTTACTAAGAAGGAAAGCGCTTCGTTACCACGTACGACTGGTTTGTCTGCCACAAGCATCTCAATTGTAAACAGTCATTCACAGCCTAATAGGCTTTTGTCGTGAAAATCCTTCAGCGAATGATTGACAAACATTTTCATGAAGTATTGAATTTTCAATTTTCTGCTGCCATCTAGTAGTAAACAAAGGAATTTATTTTTACATATTGTGCAATAAATATCTCTTAAACTTTACAATTAAGGAGAGTGAATTATTCAATTTATTTCATTTGTTTTTGATATTATTTTTCAGATTAATTTCTCAAGAAATCTATTATTTTATTTATAATAAAATAAAAGTTTTTTTTTTCTTTAAAGTTCCTTGGAGATTTAATTATTTTAAAATTTAATCAATATAACCTTTTAGTGTTTCTTTAATGTAATATAATCCTTTTTGTTTGTTTGGATTTTGCTTTTATAAATACTGTAAATCTTTTTTTTTTTAAAAAAAATTTGTTTTGTATTTAAGTGTCATTGTTTTCTTTTTTCGTGATTGATTTCTGACTTCTTTGTTTTGCTTTTGTATTTTCACTATAGTTTTTTTTTAGCATTATTTTTCTAATGTCAGTTGGATCTATTTATGTCTTTTATGTTTATCTTTAACTTTCTTTTCAATTTTTTTAACTATCCATGACATTTCTCTATTTCTGAGTTGTTTAGCTGCTCATACATATATTATAATGTGTGTTTAACCTATAATTGACTTTCTTTTTTTTTTTTCTTTATTGTTGCCTGCTTTCTATTCAGTGGCAGACCATCACACGGGCACAAGAAGTGCTTGTTTGGAATCCACAATTGTCAGAGATTTTAAAAGTTAATAACTTCAAAAAGATTTACATTCTGCAAACTTAATGAACAAATGCCATCTTTATCTAGACAATTTGCCATTCGCTAAACAGCAAACGCCATACTACTTAATAATTGATTGATGAAATTTTCTTTTTAACCATGAGAAAATATCTTAAGTAATAAATAATATTTAAAATTTTTTATGCACTTATGTGCATATTGTCCAGTCGAATATTTCTTAACTGCTTGTATTAGGTGTGATTTGTGTTTATAGTATTGTTGTTGTTTTTTTTGTAAAGGAAAGTTTATGTTATTAGATAAATGTTCATGTATCCTATTATGTATATGTTATATACTGTAAGCTCTATTTATTGTGACTATTGGTAATTAGAATAGATTTCATTTATGTCATTTATAAAAATCATACTATCAAATATTAAAATCAATTTAAAGTGAAATTCAGTTTTAATTTATTATTAGCCATGAAAAGAAGGTTCCAGAGCTATGCTGAGAAATGCAAATGATTGAAAGAAGAAAAAAATATGTAGATCAATCACTTGCACAATACATGTTACTGTGAAAAACAAAATAACTTTGAGAAGGATTTGGAACAAATTGAATTGAAAAGAAAGAAAAAAATCAAAACAACAGTCTGAAGGATTAAAACTTTGTTCAGTAGATGTTCCTAATGAAAAACAAAACAGTGAAGAACAATTGAAACAAGAAAACAAATTTTGCAAAATTTCAGCAGACTATAATCAAAATGAAAATGATTGCGCTTTCTCCAATGAGTATTTCATTGATAGAATATTATATAATCAATAATCCATGTAATACTGGAGATACACAATCCTTAAAGAACAATATCAGATAGAAAATGATCTTATATTAGAAATATTTCTGGATTTATATTTTTATTGTGTGAAGACAAATGATACCAAAGAATTTTGTCATTGGCTATTATTTTCACGATCAAGTAACTGTGTCTATTCTTTTAGGTGCAGACTATTTTCTGAATTACAAATAAAATTTTCAGCAGGTTTCAATAACTGGAGAAATTTAGTTTGAAACTTAAAAGAACACGGATCTTCATTTCATTTCAAATCAATATTAACTCTCCAAAACGATTATTTATTACTGAGTGTATTTTATACAAGCTTGGAAAAGTTAATTGAGTCAGAGCAAAAATATTGATAAGACATTTTAAAATGACTTACTGCTTCTGTGAAATTATTGGCCATTTAGGCCACAGAGATGATACAGATTTTAAAAGGAAATTTCCCAAACTGAATTGAATATCTTGCAAAGATTAAGTAATCCAGGTAGAGGCAAAAATGAATTATTTATCACAGATTGTATTTGATGAATTTATAAGTTCACTTGGTAATAAAGTACTACCAATCTGGTTCATATAAACCAATTAATTTTTATTCTGAGATTTGTTAATGAAAATTGAAATATAAAAGAATAGTTTTTTGGATTTCTCAAAATCCAAAATCATGATTCTAAATACTTAGATCATATTAATTTTTGGGGGGATATAAAAAACTATAGGACTCAAACATATGAAAATATGGCTGGAAAATAGAGGATTGTGAAGCTAAAATAAAACATCGAATTGCCATAGCAACCTATGTACCATGCACTAGCCATGTCTTAAATTTAATAGGAAACTGCTGTTAAGTCCAGTTTTTGGACATTACATTATTTTGACTATGTTCAAAATTTATATGTATATTTCTCAGCAACCACTCAATAATGGAATATACTCATAAATAGTATAACTTATATATATCAACATATAAAAAAGAATGATGATATTAGATTGGTATCAAAAGAAGCCGTTTCAGTATTAAACTCTATCAAAATATTAAATAAGTTGTAATTCAAATTAGTATGTCTGATGATGAAAATCATTGAATAAATTGGCGTCAAAGAAACTGTCAGATTTTAATGAATATAGAACTGCTTTACTAATAGTTTTACAGGTTAAGTTGTTACAATGATTAAATAGTGCTGTTACATCATTATAAGTAGTATGCTTATTGTTGTAAACAAAGCTTTTGAAATTTACTTTCCAAATTTATCATGGGTGTCAAGAATTAATTTGATGAAATTGAGAATGATGTCAGTTTTTTTAATTGAAAACTGTAACTACAAGATGGTAATCAGATTTAAAAAAAAGAAAATTGCAATTTGAAGAAGTAACTCAAATTTTATTATAAAATTTTATACGTGGGCATAATGTTATTTGTGACATACTCATTTGTGAAATATTTAGGAAAACCACTAGAACTGATATTCTAAAGGATTTTTTTAATGTGTCAAAGTGTCGGCCAGGACAACTGTTTGTAAGCCAGATGTGCTAACCACTTGGCCACCAACACATACTTTTTGATTTGAAAATGATGATTTAATGTGGATAGAATAATTGTAAAATATAAAGATATTAAATATATAAAGATGAAATTCTTCATTTCATTGCATTCATAAAAGGAGAAAATGTCACTAAACCTGTTATGCATAAATTATTATTTGGGGATTTGCAGTCTATATTTAACATGTAGAAGCAATTTTAAATTTATTTATTTTATCATAACTATTTGTAATGCTAGTGGGTAAAGCTTTATTTTTGATTATTAGTTATGTTATAAATTATTTATGAAATTCATTAAATCGGTGCCATTTAATTAATTTGTCAATGATGTTTATAGAAAACAATGTAATTCAGTTATTAAATTATAAAAATATTGCTAATGAATTTGCTAAACAGAAAACAGAAAAATTTCAGTTTAGTTTTTATATAAGCAATTCTAATATATATATATTTGTTCTTTTGTTACAATAGTGTTTATTAATTTTTAACAAATATACAATTAATAAAGTATGCATTGTCATATTTCCTATTATTTATTTATTAATAAATGATTAAAATTATATTTTGTACTTATGATTATCATATTTGAAATTAAACTGAGAGACTGCAAACCTCTCACGCTTATTAGCCAATCAGGTGTTATTAATAGCGATCAAATCGTAAATACAAGACAGAGAATTTAACAAGAAGAGGGCGTCCACCCTCCTTTTTACTGAAGGCCAAAAAATAAAAAAATATTTTTAAGGAAATGATTGATTGATTAGAACTTTTTTATTAAGTAATATGTTTGATAGCATTACTTACTGTTTGAACAAGAGGGCCTCGAAACTAGGTTGAGTCCTCCAAGTGCTTGATCCACCATTACTTCTACGGGAGCTAATCTCTTGTATAGATTAAGTTTATGAACTTCAAAGTTATATACTCTTTATTATTATCTTTTTTCCTCCCATGAGCTTTTTTTTAAAAATGTCCAGTTGTTCATTTCAATTTTTCTTTTCCAATACTAGTATCCAAACTCTTTTATGGAACTGTATCTTTTTATGATTATCCTTTCTCGTGTAGTCTCAATTTTAGCTGTTTAATCTTATTATTTTAATATTACTTATTTATTTTTAATATTTATGTGTAATAATGTTCATTGGTAGAACTTTATACTGTAATATATCATAAAGAGATGACAGTAATTGATAGAGACAAAAAAATTTTTAAAAAATTATTCAAAAATTATTTCACAAATACTGGAATTTTTAACAGGTAAATGACTGCATTAATAGAAATCTAGAAATAGAATTGTGTGTGTATATATCTGAAATTAAAGCACACTTTTGTAAACACCATATAGAAATTCTCAAACAATGGCAATGATTTTTTATGGCAAAACAGATCAGTTCTTTTTACTGCAAATCTTTAAAGGGAATCTGATCCATAGCCATACAAATAAATTCTTCACACAAGTGAGTATTTGCTGTTTTAATAAAGTCTCATTAATCTTTCTCAGGATTAATGCATCCTTAGAACTGTCTTCTGAAATAATAATAATTCTAGAAGGATAATTTTTGTACAATAGGTTTTTTTTTAAGATTCCATATTGTTGTCTTTAAGTTGCGAGTTGTTGTCAAAACTATTACTTCATGAGTCAAAAAAATTATATGATGGAGTCTACATTTAACTATTGTGTAAATCAATTTCTTAGAAGGTTATTACCATTCTCACATATTACAATAGGTCATAACCTTATAAAAATCCCAGAGTGAATTGTTTTAAATTATATTTTAACAATAATTTAAATATTATAAATGAAAACAGAATCAAGTCAAATTTTATTCTAGAAACTTTTCTCATTTCTTTCTTCTCTGGAAATAATAAACATTGTCAATATGTTTTTTTTATTTTTTATTGTCGGTATTTAACTTATTTTTAATCTTTTAATGATA
Organism: Epiperipatus broadwayi; assembly: GCA_028023455.1. NCBI lineage: Eukaryota > Metazoa > Onychophora > Udeonychophora > Euonychophora > Peripatidae > Epiperipatus > Epiperipatus broadwayi. Next base: position 2,163,801 of record JAQFVV010006254.1, read on the forward strand.
TTTGTTAAGCTAAAATCCTTCTTGTAATCAGCACATGAGATTTGAAAAGCTTTACAAACATCTTTTATATTACTTCCCACGGTAGCGATACTGCCCCTGAAATCTTAGAATATTCCAGGAATTAGTAGTAACCTTGGCTACAATTGGGGACGTTGAACAAAAATAAGGAGGCAACGGAAACATAAGGAAATGAAATAAAATTTTGAAAACCATTGTACGTTTTATTTGTTGTGTAACATAGAGTTCAAAATTGTAGTGATTATTTTCCAAATAAACACAGAAAATGCAAGTTGAAACTGACCAATGGCTGCAAGCAAACATGCTTTGTTAGGAAATGTAGCATGCATCAGTAGGAAATATGCACAGGTAATAATTTGTTTACAGTATAATCTTATAAACAGGCAACATGTATGAAATCTAATTTAAATTGTTTTTGAATAATGTAATTAGCAGTTAACATTCAATAAGTATTTGAACAGTTTAAAAAAAAAAACAATTTACATGTATTTTTGTATTCTTTCTTATGTACCTATTATATACATTTCTGTGTTTTCTAGTGCTTATTAGGTAATAAAATCATAGCAGGTTTGTGTATTATAATACTATTTGAAGTATTTAATTAATATATTTATAATATTTTTTATTATGATGTAAATGAAAATAGGGGAATAAAGTCATAAATAAACTCATTTTAAATATTTATTTATATCTATCAAGTCATCAATGGGAATTATGTAAATAAGAGCAAAATTAATTAATACTTTAGTTGCATATTGATACATTTTTAAAATTAATTATTTCTTAATATGTCTAATGCTGAGATAAAAAATAAAATTCACTTTATTAATTTCATTAGTATTTAGTTTGTTTAACTTGCTTTCTTAAGCAAAACCACTCTATATTTGTCAAGCATTGTTAGCCGAGAGGTCAGCGCAGCTGCCTTGCAAGCAAGCAAGGTTGCAGATGTATGTTGCGGGTTTGCCTCCCGGCCAATGCTATGACATATGGAAGAAAAAAAAACTGCTCTACATTTGATTTTCTGAGCATTTTTAAATAAGGACAATTATAAAAAAATTTGGTTTTGGCAAAAGAAATTGCACGTTTTCAGTTATATAAATTGTTATATCTGTTGATAACTTTATACTCCTTTTATGATAAACAAACACATAAATTTCACTTTTTTTTTTACAGAGAATATCATGTTTATCATGTTTGATCCTAAGAAAAAATTTAGACATTATCATATTGAATATTTGAACCATACCTTTATCAATTGCCTGCGATAATAAATTACCGCTATGCTCGATTTGCCAAAAGGTTTTATTCAATGAAAGTATGAAGCTTTCAGAATTATAAAAACATTTCACAAAAGTTTATGTTGATACGAAAAATAAGGAATTTTTCTTATTTTCAAGCATCTGCTGACATTGGCAAAACTTGTAGCATACAAAGAAGATGACAACAGGTTGCATACTTCTTACAGCATTTTGTTATTGAATGCTAATTTGGAAAAACTGCATACTGTTGGTGAAGAACTAATTCTACCAGTTATAAAGTGCGTTACTACACACTATATTTAACAAGTTAACATTTGACATTATCCAGAATAATAATACAGTGAAAAAGATTTGATGAAATGGCTCAAGATGTTGACTCATTATGTGAATTTTTTTTTTTAAAGAAAACCATTTCATTTCTTTATATAATTTGATAATTCAAATTTGCAAGGAAATGAAGCTTTACTTTTAGCATATGTGATTCATAAAACAATATTAAAATATATCAAGAATTACACTGTAACTTTTTTTTTTAAAAAAAAAAAGAAATCTGAGTGATGTTGCATCACTAGTTCTGATATTGCATTACAGGAATTTTTTCGTATAGTTAAAAAAATAATATAATTTTCTTCTTCTTCCTTTTTTTATATATTGATTTCTATTTTTACATATTGTACCATTTACAACTTTCTTAAGCACTTTAATAACACTATTTATATTTGGATATTGTAGCTCTGATGATGACTGCAGGACAATTGAAACTGTAAAAATAAAGTTTTGATATTAAAAATAGTATTGTTAAAGTGTTTAAGAAAATTGTAAATGGTATGATACTTTAAAAAGGTAGTTCACAATATATTCAATGCATACTGGAACCTTTAACTGCCAAAAATTTGAGGGTATGCCTATATAGACCATTGTATTATGTTTATTAAAGCAATCAACAAAATGGGAAGCAATTCATTGAAAAACAAATATTTGAATAACTTTATTATGAAAATGATGAAGAATACAATCTTATATCTTTAATATGTTTTTTCTTCACTAAACTATTAATCATCAACTTTTTTGCTTAACATGTCAAAGATTTTAAATAAAATTAGCTTTTAACAAATTTATTTGAAACTATAAAATATTTATGCGTAACCAAATGTGAATGAGATTAAAAACAATGAATTTAATAAGGAACGGAAAGTATCTTTAATCCTTAACAGCTACAGCCTATAAAAATTACACCGTTACTACATGTCAATATCACATATCACCAAGAAATTGAGTAGCATTCAAGAAAACAATCATTTTTAAGTTATATATAACTTTAGTAATAAAAATGAACGAACACTTCCATATTTTATAAAAAGAATTTTTAAAAATGTAAATTTATTATATTATTTACAAAATGAAACTATAATTGTTGATCATTTGTTACAAATTTCAGTATGATGTTTTTTAGCATGTTCAAGACAAATTAATTTATTTTTGCAAAAATTTTTCATCGAAAGCATTAAAAAGCAAATATTTCACTAAGAAAAATAACATCTATTTTATGATTAAAATTCAATACAAGTTTAAATTTGCTACACAAATGCTATGTACCAGCATGAGATATCGCACACAATAAATATACTGGAAACTAAACTACCCAGATTGTTGCCTATAAGTAATTCTCTGTATCTAACAATGCTAATGTAGTAAATAAATACACATATCCTCTTGACAACTGTTTTAAATTAATAGCTGACAAATTTGTGTTGATTTGAGATACTGACACATAGTGTTTGATGGTTAAATTATCCAGTTGCACAATTCTAGTTTTCTCTTACCTTTTTATGGTGCATTGGCTTAAAATTGATAACAACAACTTAATTTGAAATGTTTCTGTTTTATATTTTAAGGGAATCAATAATACATTTCATCATCATATTGCATGAGACAAAAATCTGTACTAAAAGCTAAAAGTTTATATGGCGGGACACACAAGTGCAGCTAAGCAAGAATGTTATTTGTAACAATCTAACCCATTTTTATTTTGACCATGAGAAATTTTTCCCAATATTTCAGCACTTTTACATGGTATTATTCAAAATTCATATTAATTTTATATATAAGTAAACATTACTTTTAAAATCTGTTATTTTTATAATTTTCAGTTAAATCCCAGAAACAGTTTGTGCATATCTTTTTTTGTTTAATGGATGGCTCTTCAATGATTGGAGAATCCTTACCATTGAATTCTATCTGCAACTAGCTAGAAAACTATTTCTGGTGATAAAATGTTATCTCTTATTGAATTTTTTTCAGTTAGATCTTATTTACAAAATGTAGTCTTTAATTAAATATACTTTCTGTTAAAACAGAAGCAAAACTCTCCATATAGTAGGGCCACCCAAGATAAACTGGAGTAATCAATGGATGCAAGAAGATTTGTGTGTTAAATGTCCTATCTAGTGCCTACTCATCCAATATCCCCAGACTAGTTTCTAGCTTTTGGCTTTCATCAGTGAGGAAATAGTGATCATTTCATATTTAGTGATTTAATATTAATAAGCTTCCATTTTGATATGATTTCCACCAGATTACAAACATTTTTCACATACAGATTTATGGGTCAGACATTTTATTCTGCAGTTTTATTATTCCAATATTTTGCAGTGTGATTTTTTTAGTATTATTTCCATTCTAAATTGTCATATTTGCAAATGAAATATCTGATAATTTTATCATCTACTTATAGAAATTTATTGTTAATACTGTTTCCATTGTAATGATGGTTTATAGTCAAAATATCTCAACTTACAAGCAAAGATTTAAAGAGCTAATGGACCCAGAATTAAAAAGATCTATAAGCATCTAGAGTTTATAGATTAACATATCACAAGATTTCTACTTGACATCTTTTGACCCTATAGTTAGAATCCAAATATTTTATAACTTGAAATGTTTAAGACGTAGTGTTTGAATCCTTAGGAAAGTATAGGATATTTTTTTAAATAGTTAACTTAAGAATTAATCAGTTATTGGAGACCTGGTGAGCATTTTGCTACTTTAGTTGAAAAGTAAGGTCAGGTTAATCAAGTTTCTCAGAGAGGATGATTAGGCTGATCATAAAGATATGAAGCTAATATGACATATTCTTCACCCATTGGTGATGAAGTAGATATATTGTTACAGACATTGATCGTCTACCTTATCTTTTATAATACAAAATTATATTTTTCATTGTAGCTCTGAATTTTCTTTATAATTTAAAATTATTATATTTTAACTTAATTTTTAGTATCTAATAAGCTAAACAAATCCTATCTTGATTTAAGACTTTTTGTTTATTTATAGAAAACACTCAAATCACCCACCACAATGTTAAGATATTTGGGCAACGACCCTCTGGGAATAAATATGAAGTCTGAACTTCAAACAGCTAAACTCACAAAGATACAGGGCGTTGCTGAAATATTTTAACATCATGATAAGTGATTTGAATGTTTTCTATCTATTTTCAGTTAGTGATATGTATTATAATATTATTTATTTATATATGTGAAAGAATATAACCATAGTAATTTTTTTAAATTTGTTTGGTTAATTATGTATTAAGTTTCCTTGTGTGATCTTTTTTTTTTTTTTCGTTGTCAAGAAGGAAATATGTTGATTCTGGACATTTTTCTGGATGTGTGGCCTTGATCTTCAATCAGTTGTAATAGCCACTATTCAAAAAGTTATTGTTGATGTGCATAAACTCCAAGATATATCCTTTCAAGAGGTCATATGGAAACCTTTTTTTTTTTTTAATAGAAGAACTGAGTATAAAAAATCAGTTACTAGTGAATTAAGACAATATTTGTTGCTTTTAAACATTCGTTTATCTAATAATGCTGTGCTGTCAAGTGTTGGTGGACTAGCGGTTAGCATAGCTGCCTTCCAAGCAACTGATCCGGGTTTGCTTCCCGTCAACGCTTTGACATATAAAAATAATAATAATGCTGTGCTGTATGTGCAAAGCAAATACATAAAGGTTGGAACAAAGACGCCAAGAGAAAATCAGCTATATTAATTGGGAAATACTATTATTGTTTTAAACAAAATAGTAATACACTTTTAAAAAAAATTCATTGTAAATATCTCCCCCCCCCCCTTCCGTAATCAATTAAAGCTTACTTGATTTTTAGTTTTAAAACTTTTGTTTTCTATGTAAATAACCTTCTATCCTCAGGCAATATTTAATTTTTAAAGTCAAGTATTTACTTTTTTTTTTAAAAAACAACCAAAAAATCCATTGTTTTCTACAAACCTCCCAAATTTGATTATCTCATTTTCAAATTATAAAAGTTAAATGTTGTATGAGCACAGTGTATGTTCTGTGTGTTAGTATTTGTGCAATATTTTTATAAACTGAAATCTATTTATAGATAATAAATAAATCACGGTAATTTTTAAATTTTAAAACATTAAATAATAAATTGCTGACCTGTATTGAATTATTTATTGCCAGGTAATCATGATATAACAATTATATATGTTCATCAACACTCCAATTTTGTTTTGACAGATTGCACATCCAACCCCTTTGAGGATTAAAAATGCAAAATTTTTATTTATACAAACTAAAAAATTTAGTATATTTGAAGTAATGATAGTATGAAAGGGTGTAACTTATAAATTACTTTCAAATATCATGTTGACTTTCATTTAATGCATTCTCTGTGATAATCTCACTTTTTTACTGTCAGTTGAATGATGATAGCTATCGCTGATCTTGATTGAATATGAGCCACTATTATAGTGAAATGAGAACTAAAACTTTTTTTTTTTATAGATTAGAGTAATTTCCACACAATAAATTTAATCAGTACTATAAATATTTTAGAAACTACTTCAACGAATTGAAAATAATTGCAGTTTATAATGTTATAATTGACTATTTATTAGTCTGCATTACAGTGATATATTTATTTCATGTTTAAAGAGATTTATTTAAACTTTATTGTATCAATATTTCATACTTTCTAGTCAAGTTGCAATCTTTAAGTGTCCATATATATTCAATGGACCATTAGTAAGAATGGATTTCTATTCTTGCTATTAAAAGGTGTGAAGGTTGCCTTGACAGCAGTGAGAAATATTGATTACTATATTTTACTGTGGATGTTTAGGTGGTTACTGGTTGGTATCTAATTAATAAATATGTATCAAGTCAGTGTGAACGTGTACTAAAACGTTAATATCTATATTGCTGCAATGAAAGTCAAATACTTTCAACTGAATAGTAAATCTGTTCATGCTTTAATAATGACCATTGGAAATGTTAATGTACTATATCTAATGTTTATTTTAAAAGTCAGAAAAATGTTAATTTATAAGGGTTGACAAAGAATTATAAATATTGCAATATATAGGGTATATGAGCATAGACTTTCACATGACCCACCACTCACTACTCTATTTCATATTACTGATACACTTGAACACATATATGTCGAAAAGATAAATAATCACTAATATACGTATTTCATGCTAAACCAGCAATCATCAGTTGCTCCAGATTATCATCTCTACACATATATGCAATAAGTGCTCATATATATATTAAGATAGCCAATCTTCATACTTTAATGGACAGGCTTCAATCCACTCCACACTCCAACTTTTCAACTGTCTATCCAATTAAAAATCTGATGATGGAACGCTCAAAGGCCACCCTGAGGCCAAGAGTCTTGTCACACCCATGTAGACTTAAAGTCAATCTGACCCCTCATGTACAAGACATAATCCATTTAATACATATACAAGGGATGGGCAGACATCTCTACTATGTAATAGCTGAAATACAGGCTTATTATATACCTGTATCAAAATATGTAATATATAGGGTATATGAGCACAGACTTTCACATGACCCACCACTCTATTCCATATCACTGATACACTTGAACACATATATGTCAAAAAAAAAAAATCACCAATATACGTATTTCATTCTAAACCAGCAATCATTAGTTGGTCCAGATTATCATCTCTACACTTATATGCAATAAGAACTGAAATACTGGCTTATCATTGCTGGTTTAGCATGAAATACATATATTGGTGATTATTTATCTTTTCGATTTATATGTGTTCAAGTGTATCAGTGATATGAGATAGAGTGGTGAGCGGTGGGTTATGTGAAAGGGTGTCCTCATATACCCTATATATTACATATATTGATACAGTTATATAATAAGCCTGTATTTCAGTTATTACATAGTAGAGATGTCTGCCCATCCCTTGTATATGTATTAAAAGGTTAATGTCCTGTACATGGAGGGTCAGATTGACTTTAGGTCAACATGGCTATGATAAAATCTTGGCCTCAGGGTGGCCTTTGAGCATTCCATCATCAGATTTTTAATTGGATGGATGGTTGAAGAGTTGGAGTGTGGAGTGGATTGAAACCTGTCCATTAAAGTATCAAGATAGGCTATCTTAATATATATCTGAGCACTTATTGCAAATATGTGTAGAGATGATAATCTGGACCAACTGATGATTGCTGGTTTAGCATGAAATACGAATATTGGTGATTATTTATCTTTTCGACATATATGTGTTCAAGTGTATCAGCGATATGAGATAGAATGGTGAGTGGTGGATCATGTGAAAGTCTGTGCTCATATACCCTATATATTACATATATTGATAGAGGTATATAATAAGCCTGTATTTCAGTTAAATATTGCAATATTAAGTGGGACTTTCAAAATGAAATTCTTATTTACATTTCACAATATTATTTATCATCTTTCTAGGGTGATAACATGAACTTCTTGTGGAATTTCATACAGGAAATAAATAACATTGAATTATTCAAATACTAAATAATGAATGTAATTTTTAAATTATAGTTTATGGGAAACAAATTCTCTTATTAATTACTATTAAATTGTGCACAAATTAGTTTGACATCTCATTTAATGCCAGTATTATTTTCATTAGAAATACTCTTTAGTAAAGTTACATACTAGTTGAAACTTGTTATTTAGTAGTAATATGCAAATATTAAAAAATATGAAAAAAAATATGCAAATATGATGATTATAAATCTAATGATCAGAGATTGTATTAATATAATTGTTAATGTGAGATTAGATTAACTAGTATTAATTAAATAAAAAATATGTGCATAGAATAATTAAATAGATTAATATTTTATAATTAGTTTCATTTTTGTGAATATATATATACCCTTAAATTAAATTTTGTATTAAGCATGTTTGTAATATAGTTAGAGAAGTTTAGTGAACTACAAGGTAATTAATTGTAATTGTATGGATGTGTAGATTCACTTTATTAAAAGTTTATTGTCTCTGTAATGTTAGTTCATTATAAATTCAAATTATAAAATGAGCTAATACTATATCATATTTTATCTAACAACACTGTTTATAGCTAATGTTTGACTATTAGGCCTCTTTATCAAATAAAATTTTGAAACTGGCATGAAAATGCCAAAATAGTTCTTACTAAATATTAAGAATGTTAAAGATACAAACAACAACTTTTTTTACTAAATGAAGTCTAGACATTCTTGAAAGTATAATTAATTATCCCCTCATATCACTAATTTTCTCAATCTATATTGTGTGTATATATATATCCATTTGTGATCATTTTAGAATCATCCAAGCTTCTACCCGTGAAAGATCAGCGCACATCACTTCCTAGGCCTAAAATTGTCACACCTGAAATCAGTTTGACCAATCACTTTTTAGATCAGCAACAGGAACTTTTAAGAACTGTAAAAGAAATTCGAGATCTTAACAAAAAATACATGTTGGCCAAATTGAAACTTAAAACAGGGATAAATCCGGCTGAGGTACTCAAGGAATTTCAGTCTGACGAGGAAACATGATTAATTTTTACAGAGAATTCTACAATTTGTTAGTTTACATTTTATCTTTTATTGAATACATTGTAATTTGTTTTTATAAAATGCTACCATTTTTATTTAAAATAAAAAAGTAATTTAAATTATGCTTTTATTGATCCTCTTTACTATATGTCTTTAGTTATCATTTCCCTGATAACATTGACTTCTTTTTTTTATTTTTATAGGACATCTTATTAAAATATATAGAAGAGCAACTCTTATGGGGATGCATAAGAAAGTTGGTAGAATATTTAGAATGTAAAAAGTAAAATAGTAGTTGTGTTTAATGTTTTTTTTATATATATATTTTAAATAATGTTATTTAAAATAGTCTCTTTTTTTAATGAATATTTTTCATTATCATTAGTTTTAGTTCATTAAAAAGCCTTTCCAAACTTTATGATTCATTTCATTTTGATATACTTTCTTCATCAATTTGTGAGAGGATGTTTTAAAGTCTGCTTTTCATTTATTAGAATTAATGTCAGTTGTTTGTCTCTGATCCTTTCATGCTTACCATTAGATTTGCTTTTTCTTCTTATAAAGCAAATACTATCCTATTTTCCTGATGATTAGTAATGATGGTATATTAGATATGATAATATGCTGGACTATTTCCATCATCTACCATTAAATATTGAGTGTCTACAAAATTTTAAACCTTATTTAAACTTTTTCAAATACAAACAACAGAATAACTCAGTTGGTTATAATGTTGTCTTAAAATCCGATATTCAAGAATCTAAAGGTGTGAGTTCCACTTCTATGCTAATATTGTCACTGGTGAGGCCAGTAACATCTGAAGAAGAGGGGAGAATAATACTATTCAAAACATTGTGTAATCTACTAATCTGTGATGTCTATTGGTGTGTTATTACTGACAGTTGTTTTTATTTGAAAAGTTTAAATAAAATTTAAAATTTTCTAGATATTCACTATTTAATGGTGAATGATGGAATTGCCAAAATGTTATCACATCTAGTCGAGAAATAATGTTTAATAATTTTCTTATGCTGCTATGTAAATCTGCTTTCAAAATTTTATTCTAAGAATTCCATTCATATTTCATTTTATCATTATATTACATTTCACCAAGTTAACTAAACATTCAAATTCTACTTTGCTGTAAAAACTATTTAATCTTATTCAATTATATCACTATGAGAGTAATTTAATGCTTTGTTGTAATTTCTGCTTTGTGAATAAAATCTTTTTTTGTTTTTTCAATGTAGAATTTATTGCAATTATGTAATTTTAAATTCCTTTTCAAGGCCATATATTGTTCATTTAAATTTTGAATAATAGTTGAATGCTATTGTCAGGTACTTTTTTTTATAACAAGTGAACATCAGTAAAGTTTCTATGGTAGAAGCAGATCCTGTTTATTATATGAAGATTATATGAAGATATTCTAAGGAAGTGCGGTATCAGTTATGGAGTTTGGATGATAGCAGACTATTACAGCAGGGAGCTACAGTTGGGGAAAATGTTAAACTCTTTCAGGAAGAAAAGTTTGATGCAAAAAAATTAAAAGATAGCATTGCATGAAATACGTGATAGATGCAACAATATTTAGAATTCGTAAATTGGTTTGTGTAGTCATCAACGTTTTTGTCTTTTTTTTTTCTTTTGGAATTTAGAATGACTACAATTGCTTATGAGTGATTATTAATATAATATCTAATGTATTAATTTGTCATATTTTTAAGATTAAACTTTATTTTCTAGATATTTGAAAGTACTGTATGAAAAGGCACATCAAACCTCATTTTACATTCCACTTTAACAATGTCTATGTGATTATGTAATTTAAATTGGAAAAAAGACCCATCAAATTTGTATTTAAATAAATTTTGAAATTCTCAACTTCTTTAATTAGACTGTCAGCATAGTGTTTATATTCTTCAGTGTGAAAAGCACTGAAAACGTGGATGTTTTTATTATTTGTAGTCAATTTTGATCACATTAGTTGATTATTTTTGTTATTTACATCAATTAAGTTGAAAATAGATGAACCTTGTGAAATGATTCTATTGAAGATTTTTATCAATATCATTAAGTTTTAAACCGAGAATTAAGAAGAGAATTCAAAGTCATGTTTTTCTTATCTATTTTTTGAATGGAGCTCAGTACATCTGAATTTTTAGAATTAACATCATCATTAGTAACTGCATCTTTTATTAAACTTAATATAGTATTGTTTTTCTTACTGATCAAATAGAAGTTTTAGTAGTTAGGTTTTTATCACTTGTGATTTATGGGAAATCTGTCATTTAAACCAAAATTCAGATAGATATTCATTTGTTAATTTTACATAGGACTGTAATAGATAGCTTATCCTTACTTTTAATTCATCATTTAAATCTAAATAATCATTTATTTATTTTTTAGAATATTGACAATTTCCCTTTCTGTGTATCAATTGGCATCTTATTTTATTGTTGTTTTTGTATCATTGTCCGCTATTCATTTTTAAGTCTTCTTTCAGTCATTGAACTTCTGTCTGTAAATCTCTATTATATTGCTCTACGTTTAATTGTATTCTATCAAGATGAAAATCCACATGTTTTTATTGAGTTACTAGTAAAACCAATCAAAATTCTCACATTTTCTTTTAATCAAATCATTGTCAAAAAACTATTAATAATTCTTCTCTTTAGTGAATCCAAGAATAGACTTATATGTACCCATAATATACTCCTTATAAAAGTTCAATCTCTCAGTAACACACCATTGCTGAACATCTAAATGAGCAATTTAGGTCTTTAATAGCTGGTGAAATTTAGTACATATAGTAGATATCTTTAAGGAACAAACATCAATTTTCTTATAAATATAATTGGTATAAGATCTATTTCCCAATGTAACTACCATTTTAACCTAGATGCATAATAATCTAATCCATCCAAAAATCCCTTATAAGTGCTTATGTAAGATGAACTTCTCTTATATTCTGGCTCCTAACTATTAAATGCCATTGTTTTAAGGATGGATACATCTACCTTCCTTTGTAGCTATTTTTTCCTTAAATAAAATATTTGTGATTGTGCAAAAATTCAATAATAGCGGATTATTTGAGTTTGCAACATTAATACTAATACATGCAAAGAAAAAATTGATTTTTTAATGATATTACTGCTATAAAAAAAACTATCCAGCAAGGAATAAAAATTTTCTCTGAATTATCTGAAGCTAATGTTGGAACATATGCATTAATAAAATTAGAATTGGTATGATTGCGGAAGCTAAGTTTAGCACCATTAGCCTTTCATTGATACACGATATATGGAAGAATTCCAAAAATAGAACATACTAAATAAGATTTTGCAGCAGATTCAACACCACACCTTCTTCCTCTACTGATCGATCTGCATTTCCAAAAAAACTTACAGCCATCTATCTTTTCTATTAAACTTCCTTCTTTTGGAAGATAAGTTTTACAATAGTAGTTATATCACTCTTAAATCTTTACCAACATTGCCATCTTTCATTCCTGTATCAAATGAATTTGTACATTCATGTACCTATATTTAGGAAAAAAATAGACTTATAATATTTAACTTTTACTAGCACTACCTCTTGATTTATTATTACTACTGAATCCACTGGCACAACAATCTAGCCAGACTGAGTGAAGCAGATCATTTTTAGATCACATTTTTTAGATTCCTTTCACTTTTGTGGTAGGCATGGAAATCTCTTATAGTGTGTCCTAAGCATACAATCTTTGCTCAGCCAATTCCCCAACTTAATCAACTAGTATTTAAACTGCCTAGAGCAAAGATCATAAATATGGACTGCTATCTTATTATAACTATTTCTCTCATTGCTGACTTAATTTTTGAGGACTTGAACTTACAAAAATGGAAAAAAGAGATTGGAGTTTGAAATACTATGTATGTACTTAATGAATGAAAATATAGTATATAAATGTACACTCTCATTGTTACGGTTAATAAAGGGAAGGGATCAATATTATGAGAGGTTCATGATGACCAGGTCCTAATTCAACTTAAGTGAGATTGAAGAAGGAAAAGAGAAAAACAGAAAAGGCTATTTGTATCAGAAATAGTACTTACACTTTGATAAATCAATATCTTATTCAACAAAACAGCAGAAATACCCTGATTGAACACTATTTATTTGATATTTATAATAAATCTTCATATTTAAAGGTCATTCCATTACAGGCCACATGTGGAATCTATTGATTGTTTGACCACAGCACTCAATTGTCTGTTGTATGATCTAAAAATATTAAATTCAATTTTCATCCAATTGAATCTGAGCTCCTATATGAAATTGACTCCAAATATGCTTTCTGCAATAATGGATAGATTAATTCAGCATTTACATAAGTTTGGAACTTTTGAACTATATAACTTATTGTGGGTCAATATGAGCCTAACAGATTGAGATTTTTGTAGTTGTGAAGATTATTAAATAAATAAATAAATATCTGTATTAAAAAGTCTATTCAACCGGTCTGTTATCATTAAAATATGAAAACTTCTTTATTTTGAAATCTGTAAAAACTAAAAACCCAACTATGCACAATCATGAACTGAAGAAAAGCAAAAAGATACTTCAAGTATTTTTCTGATGGTTATATATTCTTATCATATTTGTGAAGAATCCAGTTAACTTCTCATTGTGATGGTTTCTTATGTATCAGCACTCTATTAAATGGATTCTCCTCTTCCAAATATTCTCATCTAATCCAAAGAATACTCGTGAAAATTTTTAACTAAAGCTTTTTCTCAATTTTGCTAATAATTCAGAGAGAGATAGAAGATAGACTTTTTGCCACAGCTACAAGCTACAAGTTTAAAATTCTGGCATTCATCTCGTGTAAGATGTGGTCACTTTGTAAAAGTACAATGGGATTATTTAATATATATATTAGATTTGCTAACTGCCCATTATATTGCAGTGGATAATCTTTCACAAAATTTAATTTTTTTTAATGGATTCATTCAGAACCTTATTTTTAGATCTTTGTATATCTCCTGCAATAAGCACCTTTCTATGCATACAATAGAGAGACTACATCTAATGCATGAATAAGTGCAATAAATCCTTGCTAAAATCAAATGTGGCTTTCTTTTATTCCAAAATATCTTTTTAAATCAAAATTATTTCTGATTTTAAGATAAATGTACTGATAAAATTTTGCTAATATGAATAAAGCTAATAAATTTGAGAATTCTGCAATAACATAACAGATATGTACAATTTATATTTGTTTATATGATTGTTTAGTCATTGCCATCTTTAATTATCTGCCAAAAGATAGATTTAATACATCAATCTTTCTACCCTTTGCTTTATTTTTCAAATACTCATAGTTATTTCTCTTTTAATAATTTTCTTTTTCCTATCATTATTTTATCCTGTACAAATATTTTAAACATATCTTTCATAATTTCTCAACTTTTAAATATATGTTTAATCAAATTTCTTTCCCATTTTATCATTTTCTTATTAATTCTCTTTAATATTGCTGTTGTTAATTTTTTGGCTCATCTTTTTCTTCTCAAAGTTCACATACAAAATCCTCCATATGCCAGCAGACAGAGAGATTAAAATGAAATTGTTTTATAGTGGAAATTAGTAAATTTACTTAATGTATTGCAACAAGGAAGCAACCAATGACCCCCTCCCCCCAAAAAAAATCCCTGAAGAACAAGGATATCCAAAAATTTTAACATTATTTTACTACCCTAGTTTTTAATACAATATGGAGTAAACAGACTCTGAAAGCACTTAGCCAATATTAAAATTTATAAATTTTATAGTTTCGCCTATACATTGAAGCTTATAAGTACCGTGCGCTAACCATGGTACTTATAAGCTTCAATGTATTGGCTGCAGAAAGGAATTTGCTACTAATCGAAAGGAAACCCTTTGATTCCTCTTGGAGGCCTTAAAGGAAATGAGCAGGGCAAATTCCTAATGTCCACTCAATACGGTCTTGTCATTGCAGTTGTTATTACTATGTGATTAGTCATATAGTATACGAACATGGATAGGCTGCTCACCAACATGCATTAGCCAGCATGGTGAGTTTATTGGCTTTTTACCTCAGAGTTTAAGATCAAGAAACACCATGATCTTTCTTCTCAGTTGCCAACACCATGATCTTTCTTCTCAGTTGCCTGATAAGGCAGAATGAATGTTTGTGTAAATGATAAATATTTTTCCAATATATACAATTATGACAGACAAAAATAAATCGTGGCCCTTATTCCCAGGAGGCTGTAAAGTCACCAACCAAGGCAGTGGTTGGTGGCCGAAGGTCGAGGGTGCTAAAAATCCCCTGATTGCAGATCCAGGCTGCCATTTGATGACAACTTTTTATTTAGGTACTTACAACTGCAGATCACTTTCAAGTGAAAGAAGATTGCAAGAATTAGAACTTAGAACTGTTTTATATTAAATGGGACCTTATTGGACTTTGTGAAGTTAGAAGAAAAGGTGAAGAGACAATTGATTTAAAAAGTGGACATGTATTCTATTATAAAGGTACAAATATTTGAAATACAAGTGGAGTAGGATTTATTATAAATAAAAAGTGGAAGAACAACATTATGGAGATTGATGGTATATCAGACAGAGTGGCAAGATTAGTTATACAACTTAATAGCAGATACCAAATGCAGATAATTCAAGTTTATGCCCCAACAAGTTCTCATAATGATGAAGTAGTAGAAAATTTTTATATGGATGTACAAAAGGCTTTTGATCAGAGTAAACAACATTTTAAAATTGTTATGGGAAACTTTAATGCTAGAATTGGTAAATAAATGAAAGATGAAAGTGCTGTAGGTAATTTTGGTTATGGTAATAGAAATGAGAGAGGATATAGACTTGTGGAGTTTGCAGAAAAAGAAAAACTTTATATTATGAATTCTTTTTTTGAGAAAAATGTTAAAAGAAAATGGACATGGAAGCATCCAAATGAAAGTACAGCAGAATTGGATTATATTTTGACTAACAGAAAATATATATTTCAAGATTGTAATGTTCTTAATAAATTTAACACAGGAAGTGATCATCGATTAGTAAGTTGTAAGATACGTGTTAATGCAAAACTAGAGAGACAAAAAATTATTAAGAAAAACAATATTTACAGTTGATATTTCTAATCTTCAGAAACATTCTAATGAATTTAAATTGAACTTACAAATCAGTTTCAGGTATTAGTAGATTTTGAACATGATTCAGATTTGAATGAAATTAATATGAAAATAACTGATACACTTTTAAAAACTGCAACAAAGATAGCTGGTAGAAAAAAGCAGCAATTGACCAATAAAATTTCTACTGAGACTAGAGAATTTATGAAGAAAAGAAGGAATATAAAGATATACAAAAATGATGCATTAAAAAGGATTGAATATCTCGAATTTTGTAAAATGGTGCAGAAAAGAGTTGAATATGATATAAGAAAGTATAACTGTGAACTAGCAAGGAAAGCTGTAAAAGAAAATAAAAGTCTCAAGAGTGTAAAACAACATTTTGGTATTGGTGGGAAATTTATATCTGCAATAAGAAAAAAAGCTGGAATTATTACTAAAAAGAGAGATGACATTATGAAATGGGTAGAAGACTTTTATCAAGAATTATATAGTAATAAAGAACAAATACCTCATATCTATTACATCTTCCGAATTGCCCAGAATTTTAAATGAAGAAGTGAGACATGCAATTAAATGTATGAAGAAAGGAAAGGCTCCAAGTAATGATAGAATTATAATTGATATATTAAAAGAAGCAGGTGAAGAAATAGAAAAAATATTAGCAAAGTTATATACCAAATGTCTGAATGATAAAGATGTACCAGATCATTGGAAGAATGCAATAATAATATTAATAGTTAAAAAAGGTAATAAAGAAGAAATTAGAAATTACAGACCTATCAGCCTTTAATCAGTTTTATACAATTTTTTTACCAAGATAATTACAACTCGTCTACAGAGAACATTGGATTTTCACTAACTAGTCTAATGAATGACTAGTAAAAATTATTAATATACTTCCCTTCATTAAGTGCTTTTCATCAAAGTTTTGAGGGCAGTGAGTTTGACACTTGTCAATTAGTCTGTGGTAATTTGTTATCTATATATTGAACAATGATAAAGATATGTGTAAAAGATTGTGGACTGGTCAACTGACAAATGCTAGTTCAGCATGAAATGTGCATGTTGGGGATTATATATCTTTTCATAAGTCTTTGGTCATATGTTTATGATTCCATTCCTCCACAAGGTGTTAAAAGCAAATAGAAACCACTTCCTACTTTTTGTGGGAATGGTATAGTGAATATGATGATAGAAATATTCATTATATTCATTATTGGATAATCTATAGTCTAATGAATGACTCATAGTCCTATTTATAAGTGCATACTTTTTGGCAAGAGCTTTTTCTAGTAAAATAGCTTTTGATATAATTTGCTCCAATGAAATGAAACGTAACATATGACTCGTACAATCTAAGAATTTCATACAATTTAAAATGTGTTTATTTATAAATGTGTAGTATTTTATAGACCCAGAGAATGAGAATAAATTTTGAGATACCAGGTATAAGATGACATGTATCGATCTTTTTTTATATTGATCATGAGATATCTTAGTCAATGGCTAAACTGAGTTATCATTGTTACAGTTAAGTCAATATTGTAATAAGGATCCATATTCTTTTATTATGCCATATTATTTTAATACTGATTCAAGGTTATCTCTAATGGTATTATACCATGCGACTCAACTGTTTGTAGAGATTTCAAACTATATTTATTTTTTGGAAGTATATGTGAATGCTTACGTGTATCTTATTTTGCCAATGTTTCGGACTGCCCCCTTTTTAACAGAAAATATTTTTATTTTGAATTTTCCAATTGAAGTGCATACATATTTAGATTTATTATCATGTACATGTGTAATTTTTTCATGAAAAGAGTTACCTGTTTTCTTTAAAGGTTTTATATCAAGGATTTCATAAGAAATTGAACACATCTTAAAAGTAAAATGATTTTGTTCATTGTTATGTTGATTTTGTATATTGTTAGATTAGAATGACAGCCCATTTAATAACATTCATTCATATTAATAAGTAATATTTCTTACATTTAGATACATAATATTTTATTAACAAGTCAAAACAATGAATTTGAGTCATATGATTTGGATAATTTGGAATTATTTTCATATAAGTCAATTTTATCAAATCATATAATTCAATGAAACCATGATATCCATAGTATTTGGTTCTAAAATCTTCTATGAATAATGTGAATACATGGATACTAGTTAATGCTATTTAACCCTACAATCTTAAACACATATATTAACAATTTTAAACACATATATTAGCATATATACACACAAACAATCTATTACACTTATAATATAAAAATTACTAAGATTACAAAAATAATATATAGTTAAAATAAACAAACACAGACATATTTTTAAACATTCCTTTTTATTTTGTTAAGAAAAATTTTTAAAAATAGATTTTTAAAAAATAGTTAAATATATTAGGTTAAATAAATAGCACAATAACTCTGTCAAATAATGTAAATTATTTTTTATGTATAAAATGTGACAAGCAGAATAGAAAAAATTCAAAAAATATTAACCCAACTGCTTGGCAAAATAGTATTAATGGTTAGTATTTTTTGAATTTTTTTCTACTCTCGTTGTCACATTTTATATGCGAAGAATAATATATTAGTCTAATAAAATGTACTTTGAAATTGTTTTTCAAAAATTATAGTTGAAATTTACTGCTATGCTTACAATCTTTCTTTTAAAGCAGGGGTCTTTAACCTTTTTTTGTTTATTGCCCACTTCAACATATTTTGGAGAGATTGTAATATACCTACCACCCACCTAGCATAAAATTTGAAAATATTCTTACAGAACATAATTTTATTCAAAAATAACATTGGGAAATAACTAAGAAATAAGATATAGGATGTAACCAATGAAATATGAGCAGTCTGTACCCAGAGACTTAAAATAAATCCTAAAACTGAACTAATGCATGAACAGAACTCATTATTATGTACATATTGTGATAACTATAAGAAAAGAAAAATAACGAAAAAATTGCATATTTATTTAATAATTCATAGATTTATTGTAATTAGAAGGGTCACATAAAGGCTAAAATAAAAGCAAAACAAAAGCTGTATTATTATTTTTCTACGATAAAAAAAAGCTGTTTTATTATTGTTGTTATTTAAAACATATATTTAAAATATAGTTAATAAAGGGTTATAATCTGTATTGCCTATGGATGATGAGTATGTTATGCAATAATAAATAAATAAAATTACACATATCAATATTAAAATATTTTTATATAAAATTAATATTGTTAATTGGTGTTTATAATAAAAAATATGTTTATTATTCTGAAGTAATAATAATTATTAATATTACCATTCGTAATAATATTAGTCTTTATATTTTTATTTATGTAAATGTGTTGAATTTAAAATAACGCTAAACAAAACATGGCAAAATTAATAAAAGTTTATTGAAATGATTCCTGAATAGAGAAACCAGACATTGAACCTAAAGACATTTATTTTCAAATCTGATTTAAAAACTGAACTATGGAATAGTAATGCATTTTTAATAGATCAGAAGTCAAAGACAGATTTTTAAGACAATAAGATAGAATGATGGTTTTGTGCCTCATTTGCTATTATATTTTTCCAAAAACTTGGACGGAAAACATAGCCTAGAAAAAGTGAATTGCATAATACAAATCTCTTCAAAATTAATGGATATCTCATAATTTATATTTGTCAATCAAAACAAAGACGGATATTTAAATCTAATGGTTGATAGTAATAATTCCGTTCAATTATCATATTGTCAGCTTCAGAGGGCCTGAAGAAACACGCAATGACAATTGACAGTTATTATTCAATATTGCACCATTCAGATTAAATGGCTAAAAAAGAAAATAGTAGTATTATTTTATGTTTACTAAAGAAAAAAAAATTCCCAAAGCATTCTGTATAAAATACCAATAATAGCTTTTATTTAACAAATATTAATTTTAAAAAATGTGTATTAATTAATGAATGATACATGAAGCCATTATAAAGTGGAGGTACATATATATTATTTTAGTTAGATTTTTCATTTTTATTCTTATGATAAACACATAAAATATTTAATAAATGACAATATAGGTATTAACTTTTGCTAGACATTATTATTATTTTTTATTCAACACAAGCACTTATATATATATATTTATCACAGTGGAAGAGATAAATATTGTTAATACTTAATGAGATATATTTCTGCTCAGTTTTCTGATTTTAATATCGAAATAATTTAAATTGTAAATGATAAATAAATATACTAGTTTTTTTTTTTTGCAATTATTATTGTAACTAATAAAAGAGTTTGAAATAATATTATTTTACAATATTCCATAATTTTGCGGTTAAGAAGTGAAGCACTTTTTAA
The DNA here is from genome assembly GCA_028023455.1 of Epiperipatus broadwayi. Lineage (NCBI taxonomy): Eukaryota > Metazoa > Onychophora > Udeonychophora > Euonychophora > Peripatidae > Epiperipatus > Epiperipatus broadwayi. The sequence continues at coordinate 2,184,488 of JAQFVV010006254.1, forward strand.
GATTGTAAAATTTATTATTAAAAAATAGAGGCGTGTATAATTATTGATTTATTGTTTTTATCATTATTTATTTAGTATTTTGATTATCATTTATCTTGTATATATTATAATAAAATTAGTATTATTATCACTTGCCATGGCGTCCTTGATCTTTAAATTTTATTTATGCCTTAACTTTGAAGTTAATGCAAAATCTGTCAATGATGGGATGTTGCATTGAGTTTGTTGCAGCTAGTCATTGTGTTACTCTTATAATAAAATTTTGATATAAAACTTAAAACATTCATATCATGTTATATGCACATTGACTACAGGCTAGATCATTGTAACTGGATACAGAAGTGGCATCTATATTGTTATAAATAAAATATCTAGCTTGCATGGCGCTCTTCATCATTATCAAATTATAAATATTTGCAGGTTGTATATATATATGCTCTTGATGCCTCATCTCATTCCCATGCCACAGCAGTCACATTACATTACATTATTTTTTTATTTATTTCATTACAATATATATATAAAATAAAAGTTTTGCCTTGTGCTTGATATTGGTTAACTAAATGGTTTATGCCTGGCTTTAGTTTGGTCAAAAATAATCAAAGGTCTCCTTTTGTTAATACCTGCAAGCAGTTTCTCTTTTTGGTTAAAAGTTAGTTCACAATACCGAATCCTGCTTCCATCATATAGGAAGTTGGAAGGGCTATCAGAAGTGAACATGTTCCATAAATATGGATATAGCTTGGGATTTTTTTTATTTTGCCACAGTTGTAGATATTCTCCTTCATTGAGATTTATTTTACTCTCAGTGTCATATTTTAATTGTAATAACTCTTCTGGCAATCTAATTTCAACTTCAGTTATTTTCACATTAAATGGGGATGTCATACATGCATCCACTTCCAAGTTGATGATATCTTGAAAACTGATTTCTGAGTCCAGTTTGAGTATATAATGACTTCTATATGTTGTCAAGTCATTAACTGAAAGATCATCTTTGATTGATAACAACTTAGGAAACTGATTTATTTCTTTATTCATCATTTTGTCTGAACAAATTTAATTTATCTATAAATAGACAAATTACTTTTTTTTTGCATTTAATAAGAGTCATAATTTTTCCTTGGAGATATAAATTTAATTCATTTAATTTGATAAATATATCAGCTAAATAAAAAAAAATCAATTTTGTATGTTTTAATTTCTGCACATATCGACTTCTTTTGGCATTTTCAAAAAACTAAGAGAGTTGCATATAATTCCACAAAACATGAAAGACAGTACCCTCTTGATAATGATGACCCTTTTGTATGAAGAAATAATCGGCATATGATTCATCACAATCTTTTCAAAACTGCCTGAATTTTCAATTTTTTTCATTAAATTTAAGCTTGTTAATTGCGTTTTTGACAATTGTCAAAGATGAATGTAAACTGGGGCTAATCCGCTTTACAGCAAGATGTTGCCTGTGAATAATGCTATGGACACATAGTACATTGGGAACTTCTTTTTTTTTTAATGTGCTAAAAATCTTTGATAGTGGCCAACCATTGTTGGTGCTCTTTCTTTTGCGCAAGCAATTATATTTGTTAATGGTATGTTATGTTTTTCAAAACAGGATTGAATTGTAATATAAACTGACATACCCTTTGTATCAATAATAGTATTACTAGCAAATAGCATCTTACAGTGATTTATTTTTATCAAAATAATAAACGTAGGTTGTTAAAAGAGCATTATATCAACAACTGTCGACTTATCTACTTGTAGAGAAAATAATTTTGTTACAAGTTGCTTTTTGACATCAACAATCATTTTATCAATTCATTGTCTAATTGTTTTAGTACTAATCAGCAAATTTTTCAGAATATCAGCTGGGTTCTGATGCATCATTGTCAATAAAAGTACTTCAAAACATAAACAATGAGCATTGCCAATTGCTCAACAAGCTTTGTGATAAATGCTTAGCCAGAGAAAGCATTTAAAATATCTCTGTAAGGGGGGGGGTTCCTGACATATTTTAAATGCTTTCTCTGGCTAAGCATTTATTACAAAGCTTGTTGAGCAATTGGCAGTGCTCATTGTTTTTATCCTACAAGCTTAAGAGAATTGGGTCATGTGATCTATGACTTATTTTTCCTTCAAAACATGGTTTTAGTAACCCCCATTTTTAGCAATAAGATCAGATATCTGATAACTTGCTATGAGTCCTTTTTTGATTTTTCTTGAATACTTTTCAAATATTGAGGTTATGCTATTATATTTTTAAAATTGTTCATAAATATCTTTAAAATATTCTACAGATTTTTTATTTGTGTGTTTAGTATGAAGATATTCTTGCAATAGAAGTGGTTTTATTGCTTCATTAGAAAATGATTTTTGACACAATAAGCACATTGGCATGGTCTGTTGAAGATAAAAAAGCACACTTTTTCTTAGGAGGCATAATGAAAACTTGGGTATAGTAGGAAAACACACATAATTTTAACAATTGTTTCATAAATAATCAGTCAACTGTGTTAGAATTTTATGCGCACATTATGTTTTACATTTGCAGTACATATTTTTAGAGTTTTGTATTGAATGTGTCATAATGTCACATTTTCAGTATGAAGTGCTAAATATTGACAATACATTCAAAATATACAAATTGAATAAAAAAAGTTATATAACAGGATCATAAAATAAAGATATAGTTTTTAAAAAATTAAATGAAAGTATTACAGCATTAAATTGATTATCACCCATCAAAAATTGTAAAATGCTCACTGGTGGGAACTTCCAACCACATTGAAGACCCGTTCTAAAGATTTAATTGTCTTAAATTAGTATGTAATGCATTTATACCACTGAATGAATAAGTAACTCAACGAAGATGTTTGACAACTTGAAACAAATGTCTATAAGACTAAAAAAAAAGATTAATAAAAAAAAGGCTATAATTAATATTAACACAGATTTTTTAAATATATATAAATACTATAATATTAATAGCTATAATTTTATATGCAAATAATAAATGTGATGAAAATTGACAATTACACACAAAAGATGGTATATTTAACTAATGTTAAATTGATTAATAAATAGTAATTGTGTTTTGGATCACACCTCCAAGCAGTAACAATGTGAACTAGAAAATTAAAAATTTTTTTATTTATTAATTTCTCATTGTAAATGAATCAATGGATAGTCAGATAGCATGTATGAAACCCATTGTATGTTATAAATATATTTCAAAAATGTTTATTCTGTAAAAAAAAAAGATAAATATCAGTAAATTATTTAAAAGTTGATAACATTTTTATACAATCTGAAGTCTCATCACAGTTTCAACGTTAAGTATCAATGAGTCATATATTGGGAAAGTTTGTTTTGTTAAATGAAAATTTAGTTTAAATATCAAGAAATATGGCAGAGAAAACTCAATTACATAAACTCCATCCTGGCTTCTAAATAGATGTGTGCTTATTGTTTCTTTATATACAATATAGTTCTAAAACTAAAATTTTAGAAAAAAATAAAATAATCAAAGAGTTTATTACTCAAGAGTTTATAAAAAGTTGGAGCACTAGAAAGGACAAAGTTGGGCCACTATCCATGGGGCTTGAAGTCTAGAGTCTTCCATTATATCAAACCTTACAGGGCAACTAGAATGAAATGTGTTAAGAAAATGGCTGGCATTGGTAAATTACCACTGTCAATGATTAAAAGTTATTTTTTGGAGTGGCACATTAAGGCATAGGCTTTAAGGGCAGAGTCATAGGGATCTCTACAATACCTGGTCTGGAGATGAAGTGATAGTTGGAAAAGATATTTCATTTGTGGATGCTAAATCAAAATAAAATTATTTAAAAAGAATTCAACTAATACATAATAAGTATACTAAGACAAAAAGTAATTTTGGTTTTGTTGCATAAATATTGTATTATAATTTGTGATGGCACACAGATTTTATAAATATAAATAGCATTTTCATTGTTTTCTATCTAATAACAGTTTATTATTACTGTATTTTGAAATCAGCATTTATGGCTGTAATGTTATTATATCATATATATGATGAATTGTTGTAACTGATTTCTAATACAGATCTAAAACAATATTATTGAAAATTTATAATTTACTGTTGTTTTGGATAAATTTATTTCCAAGAAATTTTACCAAATAAATGTATGAATTTAAAATTCTGTTAATTTTGTAATAATAAATCTTAAAAAATAAGTTTTTTTTTTTTTCATTTTGAAAATATTACTAGTGAATGGGAAATGTGACTTCACAGTATTGGTTGACTAGGAAATAGGGATTTGTTGTGGCTGTAATCTACAGAGCCCAAACCTGCAAGCCTTATTAGACTCATGATTTTATTATGCCTGCTAGTATTTACTCCTTATGAAAGAAGGTTTGTGTATGTAAACAAAAAAATAATTAAATAATAACTGGAAAATGGCAAAAATTATAAATATTTTCAATATTTAAAATTTTTTAAAATATATTTCAAATTAATTATTTGCATTTTGTTAATTTTTTTTCCTCAATAAACCAAATAATTCCACAAAGAGTACTGCACACAATTATTTCCATTTCAACAATGACATTTAAGAAAATGAGACAATTTAGATATTGAAATAAAATCTTATCAATTTACTCATCTATTTATTAACTCTTTTCTTTGTTAAACATTATAAATAAAACCTCATGACAGATTGAAATGTTCATTAGTTTAGCTCTGGGAAAATTGCCATCAATGACCAAAAATTTATACGTTTAAAATGTAACATCAATGTATCTATTAAATCTTTATTAAGAATAACCTGCAAAAGTATTTGGGTTAAAACGAATCATATGATAAATTTTATTATTGCTACCAAAATGTAGAACATCTGAGCAGCAGATTCTTTTTTTCTTATCACATAATAAACCTTTATTCACTTAACCTATCCATCATTCTAAGACTAGTGTTTAACTTATGGCTTTCATTAGTGAGGAGCTTTGGTATAAATATGACGAGGAAAAAAAAATGCTGCTGAATAGCATTTGGCGTCAAGCAACATTTTTGTTAGTTTTAAGTAAACTTTGTTCATATGTCATAATAAGTAAACCAAAGTTTATAAATCTTATTAGATGCATAAGAATATAAATGTAATGCTATCAATTATGTGACTACGTATTTACAATATTTATTTATCTATCTAATGTAAATCATCTGCTCTTTTAACTTGAGGTTACACAATCCTAAGCAAATTATTTTAAACAGATTTTTTATTCACAACAAATACTAAAGTGACTTGAAAGTTATTAAAATATCTTTTGTTGCATCATAATTCTAATGACTATCAAAGCCATTATTCAGAATCAGGTCACAATTCTCCTTGTTTACATTTATCTGCATTAAAGAAGTAATCAACTCTATCAATTTATTTATAATTGTCTACTGTATGAATAATCAATGGATATTAGATGATAGTATCACTCAAATCAACTATTGACCTTCATCCATGAGCAGCATTGTATTACATATACGTAACTAGAAGCCAATTTTGTATATATATGCCAAACTAATTACTTGAAAGTTGAATCTAAATCAGTTTGCTTTCCAAATATGCTTACAGTAAAAAGATAAGTATTATCACTAAGATATGTATACAGGTTATTCTAATGTCAGGCCTACATAGCTATATAAGCTAGATGGCTTGAGTTCAAAACCTTATAATGTTTGAAACTTTCAAGTTATTAGTTTGGATAGCATAAAAAAATTAACAATGCCTGCTGTAAATGTAATCCAGTACTCCGCATAGGAGGCCAATAATACTACAGATTTGATTGATACTATTATCTTATATAAATTAAGAATAGAAAGTACACACCAGCGCAAATAAACGTTTTTAAATATAAAATGAGAAAAATCAAAAATATTAATTATATATGACAAATCAACTTTTATATCTGTCTTTTTATGTATAGGTACTTATATTAAATCTGACATTCAAAAAAATATATATCAACAAATGCAAGCAGAGATATATTCAATATACCGTATTAGAAAACAAAAAGATGAAAACAATTTTTTTTAAATTTCTTTAATAAAAATGTGTAGTTAATAAATGAGTGTGAGCTATTGAATTTGTTTTTGGGCTTTGAATCCCATATCTTTTTTTGGGCTTGAGATAGAGGATTCCTTTAGAAAATTTGTCCGTCATGTCATTCATTATAAAATGTCTACATCATTCTTTTTGAAAAAGACTTACAAATTTTAATCCACATCTGGTAGTACTTTGATTACTTCACACATAAATTTAATATTTTATTACTTAATATTTTAAAGACACGGACCGCATGTAATTTTTCAATATTTATATAATTTGCTAGATTGACTTCGAAATATTATAAGTTTAATAATAAGTACTTTTAATTAATTTTTCTTTCTTTTGGAACGCCATTTGAATTTAATCTTGTTTTTTTATATATACTGTATATGTATTTGCTTAAAACTAATTGTTAAAATTCTTCATGTAAATATTTTTTTAATGAAATATTTTACTTGTTTGATTTTAATAAAAGTTTTTTTTTTAAAAACAAAAACAATGTAAATAAATGAAACGTGAAAAAAAATCCTATCCTTACATTGAATTTATGCGAATTTATTCTGTTTTACAATATTTTTGTATTAAAATTACATACTTTTTTTAAAACTAAACTGATATCTTTTTACCGAATAATTGTATTAAATATATAGAAATTTAAAACCATTTTATCAAATAAACAAAACAATTTATGTAGAATTCTAAAAACTAGCGCCATCTATCGAAGTAGGCAAATAATTATTAACTTTTCGCTACATTAGCAACGCTTGTAAATATAATATTTCATTTATTTAATTTTTTTTTTTTTTTTTAAAAAAAAACGTTTTTCTAAATTATTTTTTAAAAGAGTTGGTTATATTAAGTTGTCAGAAATTACAAATTTAATTCAACCAAGCCTAATAGTTTTTGTTATTAATGAAAAGAAGAAATGAGAATTCATTGTTACTAAATAAAAGAAAGACTAATTCATTTATTTTTTACATATTACTTTAATTTCGCAATGAAATGCTTCAATTATTGTTTAATTTCTCTGATGGGAACAAAATTTTATTTTGAAAATAAATTCCTGAATTGGATATTCTTTGACATTAATGCTTCTTTGGAGAAATATAAATTGGAAACAGGTTTATTTATGATCTCAAGAGAACAATAATTTTTATTACTTATGCATATCGAAATATTCAAAAATCCCATAATTTGGTTTCTCTTATATTAATATCAAGCAGTGAGAAAAGTTGATATATTACTTTAAAGTTTATTTTCTTTGGATCAATGAATAACAAACCATTATCAGTCTTGAAAAATTAATGAATGTTTTATATATATAAAATATTTGTCAAACATGATTAAAAATAATTAATCTTTTGTAAAAATGTAAGGAATCAATTCTTAGTCCTAATAAAATAAAGATGATTTTGTAATTAGATGATGAAATAACTGAAATTCTCTTATTGCACATTATGATATACTCCATGATAACTTGATATGTAGTTTAAGAGATTAAATAACTCACTCCGGGCCTTAAGCGATGAAAAGTGAAAAAGATATATATATTTTTTACAATCGTTGAAAAAGATATTATTCATAAAGTTAGACAATCACTAGGTGGGAAATGATTTTATATATATTTTTCTTTATTCTCACATTTGCTGGCCAATAATTGGATGGCGTCATTAGATTGACTTTGGGCTAGTTATATAAGCACATACTAAACTTATTTATAAAATTCTCCATTCTACCTGTGTTTGTCTCATAAATGTAGGTTTGAAAGCTGATGAACTATATTAAATTAAGACTACATTGTTATATAGTGACCACTCAATATCAGCACTAAAATAAAACGAATGTTTGTTACATTTTGGCTGTTATAAGTTGAAAAATATAAGATATTAAATTACAAACTTGGAAATCCAATTAAAATTTACAATGACTTATGTTTATAGAAAAATGTAATTAGTTTCACTGCATAATAAAAAGGTATACTTATGCACTGTTTCTGCTTTGTATAAAATAAGAATGAAAAATATTAAAATTTGGTATTTTATAAGGCAGTCTAAAATATGGACAAATTTATTAAGAAGCAGCATGGAGCTAGCTTGCTTTCACTCAATCTTACTGGCATTATTAAAACTGGAAAGAGATATTGAAGGACATTACACGTCAATTGGCACTGAATCGATTGATTCTGATGATAATGAAATTCATTAATAAGCTATTTAACATGAAACTTCCACACAATTCTGATTTACATATTTCTCATATTTCTATTTTTGGAGGTTTAAAATATCCAGCTGACTAACATTTTCATTTGTATGTTTTCACTTTTAACAAAGATAATTCTTCCAATGATCACAACTCTTGCCTTAATTATATAGTCTTTCTTCAGTTATTAATGGATAACACAGATCAAGAAATCTTAAAATTAGTTCAGAAATATTTGTTAAACTAAGGGTGTGATATATATTCACTTAAGTGCAAGCTCGTGAAACATTGATAGTTTTAATAATTCATTCCACAGATGTTCAATTGGAAAAATTAGATCCAAAACAAACACTAAATTTATTTATAATATCTATTGGATTTAGAATATTACCCATACAGTTAATATCATCAAACCCTTAAAATTAATTCTCTTATTCCAAAGTTGAAATACTATTCTCATCAGTTAATTTAGTTTATGAGTACCTGAATTGAAGATTGCACATTTATTAAAGTATGTAAATATAAATCATATATGTTAATTTTTATGTGCACCTAATCCATATGTATAACCTCTACCATCTTGTATCTATATTAAAATGTAAAATGCACATTATTATATAAACTGTCTATATTTTTACGTATAAATAATAAATTAATTTTTAGATGAAATAAGATTCTAATCTGTTCTGATTTGTAGTTAGTGATGGTTTAAGGATTTAATGCAGTTTATATTTTTTGAAAAACTCTTTCAATTTGATCCTTCATCAAATGTAATGAGGGAATTCTTAGCATTCTCTGACTTTAGCTACCAACCATTACTTTGATTGGCAAGGCCACTATTTATTTTTGTCTGTTATGATTGTACATACCTATATACAACAGGATCATTTCACATCCATCCTGTCTTGAATGAAACTCAACTGATATTTTAGTTAAGAACTATTAGGTAGTGTTTCTTGATCTTAAACTCAGAAGTAAAATGCCAATAAACTCATCATGCTGTCTAATGCATGTTGATAAACACCCCATCTATGTTTGTTTATTATATGAATAATCACATAGTAATAACAGCTGCAACATCAAGAAAGTACAAATTGGACATTAGGTATTTGTTCAGCTTATTTTCTTTAAGACTTCAAAGAAAAATCAGAGTCTCCTTTCACTTAAAACAATTTTTTTCTGCAATTTAAAAATATAAGCAATATAAAAAGATTAAAAGTGAATGAAACTTCGGTCTGAATGAACCACTTCACACAAATCATGAATGATCTCAATTAAAGATTGCTAATTTGGAAAATTCTTGATTGAATATAGAATAGCAATAGGGAATCAAATAAGTGAATTTATATGAGAAAAAATATATATTTATCTTTTGTGTCTTGGCAAAATTTCATTATATTAACACAATCTTTATAAGATTAGATATATACATTTACTTCTAAATTTTTGTTACCTTCATTCTTTATCATAAATCATATCTTTGTAACATATCTTTTCAGAAAAATGATCTTCTGATCAAGTTTATAGTTTTCTTCATTTCTCATAATGTCCAAGTGGAAATCTTTTTTTTTCCTTCAACAAAAAATTTATTATATTTTCCAAATCAATAAAAATAAATTTCCTACTTTTATTAAATCAATTTAATAAACTAAAGATCATTATTTCAAGCTAATGTACATGCAATTTTTTATGAATGTTAATAATAAATGAATACTTTCATTTCCAACACAAGATAAAGTCTTTGCGGAAGAATAGAATGAATCACCTATTCTTTCAACCCAAATGCTTAAGTATGGGCAAATTTATTATTAACATTCATAAAAAAAGCGCATGTACATTAGCTTGAAATGCTGATCTTTAGTTTATTACAATTTATATACATTGTGCTATATAAATAAATATCTTATTTAAATCAATTTAAATAATTTGAGGTGTTAATTAGACAATTTATCAACAATCAATTGATTGTGCAAATAATATATGTTTTAAAATGAAGAGTTTATAAGTGAAAAATATGAATATAGTTTTGGTTCTTCTCTTTATGTGGTCATTTGTTTTATAGCAATGATATTTTGCCTGGATTTCAGTTGTTTATTTATTTAGTATGAATGGCTGTCATTGTTTCTATGTACATTGTAAAATAGGATATCTGTCATTTAATTTAATTGTTAAATATTTCATCTAATAATACAAAATTCAGAATAGATTAGAGTTGAAAGAAGGAAGGGGGCGGCTGATTTATTTATTGTTTTTTTTCTATTTGACATGTTAATGAAAATGATTGACATGAGTGGAAACCTAATCATTTCATCACTTTTGTTATTGCATCCAAGTCGTTTTAGAATTCTAATGGCTGGGATAGTATGTGCCATATTGTTGTTTTACTGTAAGAACATATTTATCGCTTCACAAATGTGGCAATTGTTCATATCCACAGTAAGAAGCTTTATAAATTCCATCAAGAATTTCAGAGATGATATGGACCTTGAGAGGTTTTGAAATACTGGGATTTGTAAAATATTAGAACATTTTTTGATTTGTAATAAAAACTATTTTAATTCAGTTTGTGCTTTAGGACGTAAATGATTTTGTCAGTTGGTTTTTTTAAATGTAAGGCATAAAAACCATAATTATAGATATATATATTAAATACTATTATGAATACATTGTGGTCTTAGCCCTGTATTTGGTTGATATCAAAACATCATAAATAAAATTCATTTTTTAAAGATGAATGTCATCAAATAATAGAAATACTTATATATTTTAAAAAAAGATTTTTTTCTGTGGAAAATATTTATTTTAGGAAAATAATGATTCACTTTCAAATATCTACTAACTAATGTATATAGTTTCCCTAAAAACAGAAGTTTAAGGAATCGTAATGCTTGTTTAAACAAATGTATCATGAATGGTAAATTAGTTCATTTTCTGTTTTCATAGAAAAAAATGATATGATTCATGGAGTAGTAACATTTGAAATGCCTGTACTTACAATAATAAAATCTTAGTTTGATTTGATATTAAAGTTTATATTAAGATTCAATAAAATCACATAAGTTGAATGAAAAAATAACAAGTTTCTTATATATAAATACAATTTTTACATCTTACTTAAAACATTTTTCAAAAGAATTTTCATTGTATTAATACACACAACACAATCTGATGTTTCACCTGTCATAGTCGAAATATCAGATTGTGATTTATATATACAATAAATTGAGATAAGAGTGATTCTGAGAAAGACTGCAGGGCAGTCGTATATATATATGCAATAAAAAAATTTTTGCTAAAAAGTGAAGTAAGGTGAACAAATTGTATTTATATAAAATATTATAGCAAAGTATAGTAAATAATAAATGTGTGCTTGAAAAGATATTGTCTCAATTTAAATATGTTTTTTTATTTTTTATATTTCCACTGTAGATATAAAGATTAAGTAAATTAAGAGATTTTTTTTATACAGTTGATGTTAATATTTGTATATGCATATCTTTATTTTTTGTTCTATACATTTTAATGGTGTATGAATTTAGATAATGAATAAACTATATTAAGAGAATAGAAAATTTAGAAAATGATAAATATTAATAACTTGATTGTTTAATTAATCTACCTATTTAAACAGAATGTTTTATAAGTAAAAAAACAAAATTATAAATATTTTAATAATTCTATTCTTATAAGTTAAGAATAATTAAGAAATTTATATTGTGTTAACAGATTTCGATTTTGACTAAAAGTCAAAAACAATTTTTTAAAAAAAGGAACATGATCAATTTGTTCTGAGATATGATTATTACAAATACATCTATAATCCACTTAGCACTTGACCTTTACATAAGGATTTGCAATAGTAATAATCAATTTGAACCCACTATTTGAATTTACAATCAATTATTCATTATAACAATCTTAAAAAATAATTTCAATTTTTTTTGGTGGCCATTTTTAAAAAGGCAGCCATTTTGTTAGACTGATGACATCGTAAGACAGTCATTAAATAGCAACTTTCATGCTGAAATTGTACAGTACAGAGTTTATTTGTATACAATATTTTAATTATAAACTTAAAATACAATTAATGAATGTTCAGTATAGTATTTCATTTAAGTTTCATCCAGTCTCATTGCAAGACAATCAGTACTTTATTAATGACATTTCCAAATAAAGATGTTCATTGTTAATGATTATAAAACAAAAAAAAAAGTGTTTTATACAGTATAATAAATAATCATATTTTGATGATATGCAACTAAATTTTAAAATATGTACATTAGTCTTTTAAAAAAACTATGTACTGGATTTACTTGCTTTTATGAATGAAAATTCTTATGAACATTATTGGGCTTGCTGCAGAAATTATGATCATTGAATTGTAATTTAGATATTGTAATTGCTATTTTGGGGGAAAAATCCATTGATTATGCAAGTAATAATGAATTTTATATGATCAAAAATTATTAAATCTAAATTTAAAATAATACTTAATTTACTTGTTCAATTTTAAAACATCTCACAATATTTTAGAAATAGTAAACATTATCATTATATATTAAATATAGAAGAAAAAAAATGAAAATTTCATTCAGCATAAAACTAAAAATACATTTTGGTCATGTAGTATTACATTTTGAATTACATGTGTCAAAAACTAATTCAACCTACATCTATGATACCATCCACTTTAGATAAATATAGTAGTGGTTATTTCTAATCATTTACTACACTAGAGATTGGGTTGAGTTAGTTTGACATTTGTAATTCAAAATATAATTATTTAATATAGATAAATATTTTATATATATATAAGAGATGGTAACCTTGGCCAACTGATGAGTGCTGGTTCAGCAAGGAATGCATTTTGGGGATTATTTATCTTTTATTACATCTTTACTTTCATAAAAAATTAAAAGATTATGTAGTAGTATTGAAGTTATGTGATATATTTCTATAGTATTAATATATATATATGTCTTCAGTGTAAATATTAGCTAAAGAATTTGTTACTCAATTTTAAATTAAAATCTTTATCAATGCTAATTTCAATCAAATCAAACTATTAGCATATATGTATTTGCTGTTAAAAAATGTGGGCATAATTTCATACAATTTATAATAAATTTTGTATGATGAAAATGCAATACATACAAATTGAAAAAGATTCATACCTTTAATATTTACTTAAATAATTTGTATTTTTGTCTTCACAGGTAATGCTGTAAAATCGCTACTGCACTTAATAAAATGTGACATCTCATGACCAAAAAAAAAAAAAATGCCAATCAAGTATTGTATATAAAGTGCTGTTTATTTAAATCTACATAGTACATATTGTTAAAAAAAAGCTTTAAATATTGATTACAATATTGAAATACAATGCATCATATATATATTAAATATGTTAGAATTTTTATTTTTTAAAAGTTAACTGTGATTACGTTTTTGTAATGTACATTTCTATAATTTGACTAATCATACTGTTAATAAATGACAAGTCTTTATGGTCACAACAGTAGAGTAAGATATTATTAAATATTATTTTTTAATTCTAAATAATTTCACATAAATGATATAAGATTATGAATTTTAAAAAATGAAATTTGCATATGGGGTTTTTTTCACCACGAAAATTAATAATTCTGCAGAAGAATATATATAATTGAAAAGCATGAACTTACTCTTTTTTGATCCATTTTTCTTTATGTTTGCCTGGTGAAATAACTTTTTTTCCTAATCATACAAACAGCTACATATGTTTTCAATTGAAATATCAAATCTAAGAATGCTTTAAAGCAACTAATGAGATCTTATCATATGTTGTACAAAGAAAAAAATGAAAAAAGTAAGTCAATCATTCATTTTAAATTCTTTCGCTAGAGATCATCGGTCGTCAACATTTAATGTAATTCTCACATGGTTATTAAATGATATAAAAGATAACCACAGACCCTTAGAATGAGCTACTGATAACTTAAAAAACTGGATGATGATGAATGTTGAATGGATGGATTATAAAAGAGAGCAACTTTAAGTAACTATTTTTTTTTTTTTACATAGATTTAAGTTGCTTTATTTAGCTTACATATATATTTTAAATGTATAGCTGCATAATCTACATATAGCATAATTTAGACATGCATGTGTTATATATTAGCCTTTTTTCAAGTACTATATATACTAAGTTAAGTTGTTTGTCAATACAATATTAACAATTTATGACATAATTTTTATCCACAGGAATGAGCTAAATTTATTCACTTAGAAAACCATTATAATTTTTTGTTTTTTTTTACAATCTTCTTGCTTTATAATGAGTTTGGGGGGACCAAATGTTCTGCTAAGTGGGGTAAAATTGTAGTTTATCATCATAGCAAGCCAAATTAATGCTAACTTTTCATTCATTAATAACATACCCATTTTGATTGTTAGGTAATATTAATTACATTATGAATAAAACAGTATTTTATTATTTCAAATATTTTAATGATGTGTTTTTAAACATCAATTATTCATTATCCTACTCTTAAGAATATGATAGGTTTTTGTTAGAATACCGTTAAAATAAAAAAGTTAGTAGTTCAATGGATCTTGTCAGAATCGGATTAATTGATGGAAATAATGTTAATAGTTTAAATAATAATATTGGAATGTAGAAATAAAAGATTTAATAGTTTGTGCGATAATGTTAGAATGTGGTTTAATTGGTAATGGTGGGGGGGAGAGTTAATAGTTTAACTGTTACTGTTAAAATGTGTATTAGTCGATCATGAAAAAAATATAGTTACTAGTTTGTATGTTATAATGTGAATTAGCTGGTGATGGAAAGAAAGGATTAATCTTAAGAACTGCCTACTGCAAGAAACAAATTTCTAACTCAATGATTTTATTAAATAGATGGGTATCACATACACACATACTGTGTATATGACTATCCAAACAAATAGTTTTGTTCTTTTTTTTTTTTCAAAAAAATAAATTGTACCAATCCACATCATATATACTATTTATTTATCAAATATATCAAACACATATACATATAGTAATTATCAGTACATGAATGTTAGTACATGAATGTTAGGATGGGTACATCCCTAACTATCATCCAATTGTTGATTAATTGATATTAATTAATTATGAAATTAATCAACCATGATACTTGGCCTGAACTAACTCTGGAAGTAGCAAGTTGTTGTTCAAAATTATTCTTTATTTTTTTAAAAAAGGCAAAGAATGAAAGTCATATGTATATTCAAATTATAATCTTGTTATTTTTAGACAAGAAAAATACCACAAGGATTTTAAGCATAACAATAATTTTATTATTAATTAATAAACTTGAAGTATTAAATAAAAAATATAGCCATTATTATTATTATTATTATTATTATTATTATAATAATAATAATAATAATAATAATAATAATAATAATAATAATAATAATAATAATAATAATAATAATAATAATAATAATAATAATAATAATAATAATAATAATAATAATAATAATAATAATAATAATAATAATAATAATAATAATAATAATAATAATAATAATAATAATAATAATAATAATAATAATAATAATAATAATAATAATAATAATAATAATAATAATAATAATAATAATAATAATAATAATAATAATAATAATAATAATAATAATAATAATAATAATAATAATAATAATAATAATAATAATAATAATAATAATAATAATAATAATAATAATAATAATAATAATAATAATAATAATAATAATAATAATAATAATAATAATAATAATAATAATAATAATAATAATAATAATAATAATAATAATAATAATAATAATAATAATAATAATAATAATAATAATAATAATAATAATAATAATAATAATAATAATAATAATAATAATAATAATAATAATAATAATAATAATAATAATAATAAAAGTTTTCCCCTAAGATCAAGTAATGAAATCTGGATTAACTTACGCAAAACAAATAAAAATTTTATATTTAAATAAATTAATCTAATAAATATTTTAGCATGAATAATATGCACTTGCATAGTTTATAAAATTTACATGTTATTTAAATGTTTTCTATGTGCACATTACTTAAATGTTTTCTAAGAAATAATTAATCAGTTAATTAAAATATGATAAATGATTAATTAAAAACTTATTATAATCATTTCAATAACACAACTTTTTAAGTAAACAAAACAATATTATATATATATAATCAAGTCAATACAATGTTGTCAGTCAAAGTATATCCATTTATAATCTTTCAATGGCTTTACATTTAAATACAATTGTTTTATGTAATAATAATCTCTAATTTCAATTTAAAAAGTAATAAGTTAATAACTAAAATTCCTTTATAAAAATAAATAAGGATATAAAGATGTAAGTAAAATTATTATATTATAACAAAAACATATAATACTGTCAACATTTAGAATAAATAATTGCAAAAAATATCCTTGAAATAATCATGTGAAGTTTGCATTATCGGATGACAAACAATAATTTGATATTACCTTAGCATTAAACATTATTAATTAATACATATGTATATAATAATGATAATTAAGGTTAAATATTACAGGTAAAAATTATTATGTAGTCATGGGATAATAATTAAAAAATACATCAAATATTAAAAGTACGGTATCTATTTGATGAGAAAAAGCATTTATAAGCTAAAATAGGAAATATGATACTCTAGTAGACTTATCTTTGCCACTTTGTAAGAACTATCTATCTTATTAGCAGTAAAAATTATAGGAATGTGAGATGGGAAAAACTATAGACAAATATATTCTTATGAAAGTAAAAAAGAAATATTAAGTATTCATCACCTTACCTGTATAAATAATAAATACTTTCAATCTATTATATTTATCCAGACAAAATTTAAATTGCATTTATAAACTAAGCTTAAAATAAATCTAGGTATTATATTTAATATAAAACTATATATTCCAGACATTCACATTCTTTCCGAGTTGTGAATTCATTTATAAATAATCATCTTTTTTTTTAAATATATGTTTATAAATGTTATAAGTTTGAAAATGTACATGTTTAACAATGAAAAATATGTATGAATAATTACAAAACTAATTTATTGGATTCGTGCTTTATATAGAATAAATAAAATAACCTCAATACTATCACATATTCTTTTAAATTCATATAAATAAATATACAATAAAAAAATAAATGATCCCCAAGATGCATTTCATGATGAACCAGCACTCATAAGTTGGTCTAGTTCACCAACACTCACATATATCTCTATTATATGAAAAATAATTATCTATTTTAAATAATTACATTTTGAATTAGAAGTGTCAAACTAACTCAACCCACATATTTGACACCATCCACTTTAGATAAATACAGTAATGATTATTAAATGGGGGTTGAGTTAAGTTGACATTTGTAATTCAAAATGTAATTATTTAATATAGATAAATATTTTTTCAAATAATAGAGATATATATGAGAGATGGTGACCCAGACCATCTGATGAGTGCTGATTCATCACAAAGTGCATCTTGGGAATTCATTTGCCTTTTATTGCATCTTTATTTATATGAATTTAAAAGAATATAGGGTAGTATTGAGGTTATTTAATATATTTGTAAAGGTATTACACATGGGAAAGAGAAATGTGAATAACACCATGTGCCTGTGTTTGTAATATATAAAAATCAATATAATTTTTAATTGAAGTTTAAAGTTTATATCTGTACTAGAGACAATCTCTAGTTTAGTAAATGATTAATAAAAATCATTAGTGTATTTATCTAAAGTGGATGGTGTCAATGATGTGGGTTGAGTTAGTTTAACACTTATAATTCAAAATGTAATTATTAAACATATAATTTATTAAATTAATATATCTTTAAAATAAACTTAAAGAACTAGTTATATGTTTTAATTTAAAAATCAAACAGAACTTTAAAAAAAAACTTAAAGTAAAATATACTCTAATATTTTGTATATATTTTGATATACACCTGGGTCTCGTTTTACGTGATAGATAGGTTCCTCAGAAAACGTGCAAATGAAATCATGCAAAAATAGATGTAACTTACATTGAAAAAGGGGGGATGCGGTCTGTGATTTTTCAAAATTTGCGTAAAAGCAAAGCACCAATGTAAAATTACTTTAAAATTCGTGCAAAAAAAAATAAGGAAATAAAATATGACTAATAAAAAATTTCAAATTTGAAAAAAATTGATACAAGACTAACTTTTTTTAACTATAATATTTAATTTTATTCAAAATAATATATTTTTATGCATAATTTACAGTATAGTAATTTACATTTTTTTATACACGTTTTAATTATTTTGCTATTTGCTGAAAAACACGTTCGTTTGCAAACAACTAGCGCCAACTTCATACTCATGTAGTGTTAATGGTTTTCTGGTGACAATGTAATTAGTAATTAATCTAACAACTAAAAATTAAATTCTTATTTTTGTCTTTAATTTTCAATTCCATTAAAAAATCAAATTTCACATCACATTAATTTCAAGTCGCTGTAAGTAATTTTTAAATTGTTAATTACAATTAAAAATCAGATTTTAATTTTTAATTGTCAAATTTAATTGTGCCAATTGCTATTACTGACCTTTTAAAAATAAACTTGTGGACACTAAATGATTAATAATTGATTACGTTCTTTTTTAAAAAGCAAAAACAGAATGTGATTTAAAATGCAAAATGAACACGCACAATGTTTGAACAAATTTACATTATAATCTTGTAAAATTTAATGTGTGTATACATAAAATGTGGAAATCATGATTTTAATTTCATTATTGCATAAAATCTTACTATTATAAAGCACTGAAAATATTGAAATTACTAAGATGAAAGTCGAATTCCAATAATGTGCTATTACTTTCAATATAACATAAGTACGCAAAATTTATTATTTAAAGTAATAGCGCATTATCGGAGGTCGAACTCCGATAATGCGCTATTACTTTAAATAATAAATTTCACGTATATTGAAAGTAATAGCACATTATTGGAATTCGACTTTCATCTTAGTAATTTCAATATTTTCAGTGCTTTATAATAGTAAGATTTTATGCAATAATGAAATTAAAATCATGATTTCCACATTTTATGTATACACACATTAAATTTTACAAGATTATAATGTAAATTTGTTCAAACATAATGCGTGTTAATTTTGCATTTTAAATCACATTCTGTTTTTGCTTTTTAAAAAAGAACATAATCAATTATTAATCATTTAGTGTCCGCAAGTTTATTTTTAAAAGATGAGTAATAGCGGTGGGCACAATTAAAATTGAAAATTAAAAAATTAAAGACAAAAATAAGAATTTAATTTTTAGTTGTTAGATTAATTACTAATTACGTAGTCACCAGAAAACCATTAACACAACATGAGAGTGACGTTGGCACTAGTTGTATTTCCTTTTGTGAAGAATCTGATTTTTTTACCAGTTTGCAAACAAACCTGTTTATCAGCAAATAGTGATAATAATTAAAATGTGTATAAAAAATGTAAATTGCTGTAAATTATGCATAAAAATATATTGTTTTGAATAAAATTAAATATTATAGTTAAAAAAAGTTTGTCTTGTATCAATTTTTTTCAAATTTGAAATTTTTTATTAGTCATATTTTATTTCCTTGTTATTTTTTTTTTTTGCATGAATTTTAAAGTAATTTTACATTGGTGCTTTGCTTTTACACGATTTTTGAAAAATCACAGTCTGTATTCACCCTTTTTCAAGGTAAGTTACGTCTATTTGTGCGCAATTTCGTTTGCTCATGTTTTCTGAGGAACCTATCTATCGCATAAAATGAGACCCAGGTGTACTTTAAAACATAAATAAAGTAAAGTCATTTAAATAAACATTGAAATTAAAAAAAATTTTTGAATAAACTTTGAAATTAATACAACGGATAAATAAAATCAAATGTCAAATTGTTAGTAATATTGTAAAACAATGGCGGTATTAATAGTTGCATTAAGAGTCTATAAGTCTTTAAGGAAATTTTTATAACTGTTATACATACTTTTTTATTGTCTTAATTTATACAAATATTAAGAAATGCTCATTTCTCAGTAGATAATGTTTGTACAATATAAAGAGAATTGTCAGTGTTGTTGTTTGTCATTCTATTTGTGTTAATAATAATAAAATGAGTTTATTGAATAGGAGTTCATAAGAAGTTTTAACACTGGAAATGCTAAAATTGGAATTGATCTGGAATTTTAGTAACTGATGCTCTACCACTACTCTAAACCACAAAGGGCAAAGAACTAACAGGCCTAAAACATTCAGATTTTCTAGGTGGTTATAATCCAAGTACTAACTGAAATAACATTGCTTAACTTCAGTGACCAGATGAGAGTGACCAGTTCTGTTTGGTATTGGAATCTTTTGTTCAGATATTTAAAATTTGTATGTAGACATTCTTTTAAGTCCAAGTCAGATGAATATATTATATGACCACAAATATATATAAATTACTAACAATTGTGTTGTTAAATTATTTTTTGTGTGTATATATGTGGAATAGTAAAATAGTATGCCATCATAGTTACCTTAAGGAAAGGAAAGAATAGAAAATTTTAACATGCTACTTCACTTAAAGGTCTTTTAGAATTGAAATATCTGGTTGATTTGTTTTATAAATATAAATAACGGTTAAGTTATAAAACTTTTTCTTTCAAAAGAAAAGTTATAAAAGTTTTTATGAGCTAATAATCAAATATTGGAAATTTACAAGTTTAGATTTCAAGTAATAATACACTTTATTAGAAATGAATAATTAAACTTATAATCATTAAATCATATCAATTAATAATATTTTTCAAGTGGAATTCATGTTTTTATCTAACTAAACTCAGAAGTTGAATATTGAATACACTTAGTATAACTATTTGATCAAATTAGTTTTGTTTAATTTAATCATATTTTCGAACTCTTAATTGATATACATAACTTTCAGAATGAATGAAATTGTATTAATTTGCTAATTATATTTTCTATATATTAAATTATTATTATTATATATTAACAAAATAATTTATTAATGTTGTTCAATTTCTTAGTTTAAATGTTATTTCAATACTGTTTAAATAAATTTTTATATTAATGTCTGTGGGTGCATTTTTATTTATTTAACCACAACATAACTCTTATAAAATACTTTTAATTTTAATGATTATATAATTAATAAACATTTATGATAATTTTAAATAATTTAATATAAGGGATTAAAATATTTATTTTTCTATACTATTTATTAATGTTTTAACTCAACCTTTTGTCTTCATATTTTTTCTTTCCAAAATCCTAATTATCATTTAAAATAACCCACATTTAAAGTTTTAATTATTTTAACTACTAACATGTATATATTTTGTATTCTGTGACTTTTATAAAAGGCAATTGAAACATTGTTATAAATGCTCATATTAAATAATCATATATATATATTGTTTATGTGTAAAGCAAAAGGAAGGCATTATATGTTATTATTACTTAAGAAATGTCTCATATCCTGTGTATTTAATGTTAAAAGATAAATAGGAAATCTTTACTAAGAATTTAATGAAGATATGTATTTATATCTATTTAATTAAAAAATATTTGATATATTTTTTAATTAATTTAAAAACAAAATAAAACAACTTCCCTTAAGTTTTAATTATATTCAATTGATTATAATTTTATAGTAATTATATATTTTATATGAAGATAAAAATATTTCATCATAGCTATAAACAGTAAATGGTTTAGTACTACTCTAATGCTTTAGGGGGGGGGGGATATATTAAGAATTCATAGTGTTTTTCTAAGTCTAAGTCATAAGAACTTTGAAGCCTTGGTTAACCATTTTATAGTTGTGCACCCAAATTTTAAAATTCATGATTTTCTTGAGATTTAATGTAAGATGCACTCATGAAACTTGGGGGCATAAATATGTTTCTATTTGGACATCTAGAAACACACTGATTTATTTAAATAAAAGTTAAACTTTAAGGAGCCTATAGAGAATAAAAGTTAAACATATAGAGAAATAATGAAGATATTACTTTCTAAGTTAGTCAAGTGCCGATTAGTTTGCTTTGAGTGTTATTTTTTCCCAGTTTTGTTTTGTCCTCAAGCTAAAAATAGTTACTTATTCATTTATCAACAATTATAAATGATTATGGTGTTTTGATATGAACCAGCTACACAAACAACAATTTCTAAATCAGATTGAATTGGGGGGGGGGTGTTTTGGGTTTGAATTCAGATTATATTAAGATAGGTAAACATATTAATACCATACCTTGAAGCCTATTTAAACTTAATTTGGTTACAGCCATAATATTCTATTTATTTGTAATTAATTTAAATTGCCATATAATTCAGTTAGAATAATAGAAGAAAATTTACACACATGTATAAGGGTCTTACTTAACTTTAGAACGTTTTTATTATTTTTATATATGTAAATTAACAATTTACATATAATTTTGTAATGTTAATTTTGTATTAGTAATACATAAAGTATATTAAAAAGGAAATTATAAAGCAGCTGTTGAGAAAATTGATTTCATCATTCTCACCATTAGTTATCAGCCATAATGAAAATTTTCTGCATTACAACAGCTCCTTTTCCAAACTTTTTCGTTTACTTTTCAAATGCTCATAGCTATTTTTTTTAAAGATCATCAGGCCAACTTTTTTCTTTCTCAATTTTTTTTAAATTCTCTCCAATCTCTTTTAATATATCTTTCACAATATTCTTGCATTGTGGATAGCTCAGTGTAATCTCTTTTCTCTTTATAATTTCAATAATAATTGTTTTTTCTATTAACGTTTTTAATACTTCAACATTACTAATGTTTTCCATTATTGTCTGAATTCACAAATCTAAGCCAATCACTCTTTCTCATTCAAATTATCTACATCTAATGTTTCATATAAAACTATTCATATATATATATTGTAATGATCTAATAATGATGCTACCCTCTTAATTAATAGCCCATAGATTTTGGCGCCATTTTGTAAAGGAATGTAAATTAGAATATGGGATGAGAATAAAAAAACTTTAGTATGTTTCAGGAATTGAGACACTATTTATAATAATATAAATCTAGCCTAAATATGGAATATCAATTTGTGACAGCCCCAGAGCTGATGCAGTATTTTGTAATGATCATCACCTGTACATGATCATCATCAACCAGCATTGGTTAGACATTTTATAATGATAATAACTGAGCTTCTACTCCACTATCTTTCTTCATTGGTTTGGTCAGCATTTGTCATGAAACAAAAGAAATTGCCCTATAGGTTTTTACACAATCATTTATTACTCATGCAAAATTAATAGAAGATAATCAAGAAATGCCTTTATGGTTTCAATATTATTTATAATAGAGCAAATCATATACAAATAAATAGTAACTCTGTTATGACCTGTAAAAAAATAGTTAGTTCAGTCTTACACTATGCAATAATAAGTTTTCCAATACATAATTATTTAGATTGTCTATTACACTAAAGTAAAATACCAATGACAATCTCTATTCAAACCTAATTTGTCCAGATAGCATTTCAAAAAACAAGATCATCACTTCAGATATCAAATCTATTCAGTATCTCAAAAATAAACTATAATAAGCAGTGAAATCATATATCATTGTCCCAAATAATGGTACATGCCTAAGATATCTATTTACTTTATAATTGAATAAATCAAAATCAAATCAATAAATAATCAAGTTACTTTACTAATCAAATATTACATATAGTAATGTAAATTTACATTAAAATTTCATGATATTCTCTAAATGGTTATGATAACATTTAGAGAATGTTTTATAAACTTACAATATCTCTAATGTTTAAATAAAACAAAACCGCTAATCAGTTTTATATTAAGTTTAATAAAATGTTAAATCATATTAACCTATCTATATTCTACTTTATATCAATATACAATTATTGCCTAAGTTATATATTAAAATGAAATAATCTACAATGACACGTTATTAATAAACCTATTAGATAATCTTGAATATTATATCAAATATACAATCAATATTATCTATCTATTTAAATTTCCTGTTAATAAATTATTAAAATGGATTTTATAAAAATTAAACCATATAAAACAATCATTGATATTTATTTAAGTCAAAGATAGATATTAAGATATAATAATTAATAAAACTTAAGATCCTACTCAAAGAAGTTTGAAGATAATTAAGGCAAATCATTCTGACTAATGACAGAATAAAATCTATCTAGGTCTTTATAACTGAACAAGATAAGCTCTTAATAATTAACCATGAACTAATGATATAATTTATACAACTGGTGTTAACTTGCATAAAGCAAACAGCTATTTCAATGTAATGGCAACATATAATTTATATCTAATTAAGCTTAACAATAATCGTATAATAAAATATACATGTATATAATTCTATTTCACTTACCTATATTGGTTTGATCTTAGATCAAGACTTAAGTATCAATAATTACCCTGCACACTTAAAAAATAATAATTAGACAAGTTTATTGGGTTTTAATCAAATTTAAATTTATTGATTCATAATAAGAATAATAATGATAATGAAATAAAAAAAAAATGGTGTATGCAATTGACTAAGATAGTAACCAATTAAAAAAATACAAATAATAGTCTATTATTCTATAAAAACAATAACATATAATATATATATATGAAACTCAAAAGTGTGCTATATGATAATATACTATATATAAACTGAAGGAGAGATTCCAAATATCTTCCTTAGACTTTAAATAGAATATACAATGATAAAATAAATGTGATCAAATAAAATTGATTTTTATTTATTTATTAATATAATTTCTAAATAATTAAACCAACATGAAAATCTATTGTATTTAAACCCTTCTATATGAATATTCACAAGTTATATTTTAAATTTTAAAAAAATTTGTAAACATGGAGTCATGAATTAATTTATATCATCAAATAAGATCTTAAACTTAAAAAAATTAATCTCTCTGACCTTTTATTGTATAGCTAGATTATCAATTAATCCCTAAATATACACATTATTTATTCATAACTAAATTTTATATTTTAAAATAAAGATAAACAAACATATATTTTCTTTTTACATAATGAAAATTATATATAACATAGTTTTATTTCTCCTTTTTACCCATTGATCCATCATAGCTCCTGATTTCCTTGTTTTTGATTCCAATGCTTAGAAACAATTCTTCTTGAAATAAAGAAAACAAGCATAAATAATAACAATCGAGAATTTGAATTCAATTACTTTTGTTTTTGAATTCTGATATTTTCTTTCAAATATATAAATATATCCAACTTTTTAAATAACATATACTTGGTTTATGCAAAATCTGCACATCACTGGCTTTAATTTTTTTTTTATTGGTAATGATATATGAAGAGAATTCTTTCATTGATAAAATTCAGTGATGATCCAAACAAATATTAAATGCTAGCATTTTTTCCAAGTCAGTATAGTGAAATTTCAGTTGCTTAATATCACATAGAAGTTGAATTAATCAATCTTGTAAAATCCATTGATCAAAAATATGATATCCATATACACATTAAGGGGTTTGTATTCATCACAAATATATAGATAAATCCTAGGTTTTAACAAGGAATATTTTATAGCTTATTTGTAATATGTTGATGAATTTTGATGATTTTTTAATAATACATTTTGCCATTTCCCCTGGAATTCCATTGAAAAACTACCCCAAATTAGATGGGGAGACAGTTAAATTTTTATTTTTCCATGGTTTTAGAAATTAATCACTTTTAAAAATAAAATTAATAATTTTTAAAGATGAATGTAAAACATCTGTTCTAGACAATGATAAAACTTATAAGAACTGAGTTGAAGCATTTTAGTTCTATTTATAATGTATCTTTGCTGACATTAATGTTACCAAGACAATTGTTCAATTGAACTCAAAGATAACTCTTTGGTATATTTTTTTATAGCGGATAAAAATGAGTTTTAGAAAATGTTTGATATAATAAAAAAATCCTGTTTCAAAATTTCAATATTATTTTTCATTTTCAATAAAATATAAAGAATTCACATGACATTTTTATACCTTATAATGAACATATTTTTAACATCTATCATTACTAATATATTCCAATAAACAAATAAATAAACAAACACATATGAAATAGGAAACATTTAATTTTGTAATAAGTAGTTGTTTGTGAATGTAATAACAAAATGGATACATAATAAGTAATAATAATGATTTTATTCAAGCAATTTATTTGATGATTCACTTAATTATTTTCTAGTATTTGTTAATTACTCACTTATATATTTTTTCTTAAAATTGATCATAACCAATTTATGGTTTGATGCTAACATTAATAATAAATAGTGACATTATTTTAAAATATTAGGTTGTCATGGTTATCTAGTTAACATTTATACTTCAGCATCTTCATTATTCATAGATCAAGCAAAATGAAATTAAATAAAATTAATAAACTTCTTTATATATATACTGTAACATACAGCTCTAATCTGGGCAGGTACAATATATAATAATTTAGCACTCTTTTTCTTTTCAAATCTTATTTTATTTTATGAACCATTTTTTATTTCAATTTTGTTTACTTTCATATCTGTAAAAGGATTGTGAAGACACATATAAAAGAAGTTAGTTATAAAATATATGTATATAATTTCTGTGAAAAAATATTTTATTATGTTGTATTGGAAATTCTTTGTAGATTGTTTGTATAGATATATTAGAGGAATAATTAATTATTCACAATAAAATATTGAAGAAAAATTGAAATGAAAAATGGTTCACAAGATTTGAAAAGCAAAAGTGTGTTGAATTAATTTGTTTATATATATATTGTAACCTTTCCTTTTCATATGTGTATTTTATACAAAAAAAAAAATAATTATTATACTTTCTAATTTATCTTTGTTGTTTTAAGATTAGGCCATAATATGGCTAGACAATTGAGCATCAAAAACCTTTCTTTCTACTATAACCTGTCTGCCCTGAGTCTCCACATTTCTTACTATACACTTTGAATCTATCTGCCGCCTAGTTCTAACATTAAACCATAAATCATATAACATATTATTTCATGAAACTCAACAATTGATTATAATTATCTATCAAATAATTCCTAAGGTAGATTTACAAAGACAGTTACAAGAAAGTGGTTTTTAATAATAATAAAAAAATAAAATATATCTTTCCATGACATCTTGAATTAATCACATCAAATTAATAAAATCTATTATAATCTCATATCTTTTATAATAACTACTACTACCTTATGCATATCTCAAGGTTCCTACTTCTCTATTTAAGATAATTGAATAATAAGAGGGATTTTACTAAGATCCAACCATCTTACCCATAATCACATCTAACATTATAATATATTTTGTCGTTTCATTAGAATTAGTATATCTTTTTAACAGGAATAATAAATACCAAATTATAAGTCATCATCATATTTTCTAATAATTAATATAATTATAACTTATAACTAACTACTACTTATAAAATGAACTATTTTTTTTTAACTTTAGTCAGTTGAATTACCAACTTATACGATTTTATATTTTCTGTTAACTTTAATTAAATTGTCTACAATATTTTCATACTAATATTTAATACTCATTTACTCTTCTGAATGTATTTGAAATGAATTCCAATTTACTTTCATAAGAATTTTCTATGTGACTATAAAGATATAACTATCCTTAAGTTAAAATTATAATGCTATTAAATATTCTCATTCAAGTAATTATAATTGAATTTAATAAAAAATTAATTTATCATTTTTGTTTTATATTATACTTCCAATATTTTGTGTATTTGGATATGACAAAGTGGTGAAAATAATTCCAAACTAAAATAAAGACTTTACTCTAACAGTATTTACAATATTAATTTATTTACATGAATAACAATAATTATTAACAGAAATTTAAATAGTATGTATAATAACAATAAAATATAACCCATGTAATTTCATTGACATTTGTATTATTATATACAATAATGAGAACTACTGACTCTTATCTGCCTAACAATAAAATTTTTTTAAACTTATATGAATCTATTTTTCCTATTTTTCAATTTCAAGGAATCATTACGAATAATACTGTTATTTTTTTAAATTTTTATTATAGATTCCAAATTATATATATATCTTATTTAAGATATATTGTATTGTTATCCTTATGAATGCAAAACAACCACATCACATATTGTCATAATGTGATTATTTTATAACAAAATCTATGAAATTAATACCTATAATAACCAAAGATACAATACCATTTGATCATAACTCATTTCATTCATTTTTTCTTTGTTTGTTTTCATTATTGATACCATTTGTTTTTATTTTCATATAGTGTCACTTTAAAATTAATTACCTAATACAGTCTTTGTTTTGTATTTACATTTTTTTATAAATCCACCTATGTACCATGCATACCTTACTTTCTTTATAATTAACATTATGTAGATAATAAAAAAACTGATTTCTACTGTACTCAAATGCTACAAATCTAAAATGGAGGTCTTATTTTCCTTTTCAAATAAGGTGTGCCCTCATGGCAAGTAATCATTTATTATTCATGACACTATCATAATATTCAGGCTTTTATATTAAGCTCTTGTGTGTTTAATGACTCTCATCTTATGGAAATTCCTCACACTATAACACCCAACTACATATATGAGTATCAGGTACTGTGGTAGTAAAGCTGCGACATGAAGAATTATAATTGTTTAATCATTAAATTAATTAGGTTATTAAATCAAAAACATATTTTAAAATCTACATTAAAAAAACAAAACAATTTAACAAAAAAAATACGTAAAGCATTAATGTGAAAAATAGTTAAAATGCGTGTTTAAATCAAATTGAGTGTGTTTGCACGTGCATATTCTGCATAATCTATTTTAAGACATTGTACAGGCTTACACCTGCATTTATATATGTAATCTATGCAGGATTCAAACTCAGACTTTCACATGACCTACAACTCTAAATTGTCTCTTTTTTTTATCATATTTACAGTGTTATCATGCTGAAAACACTTTTATAAACCTACATTATTAATTAAATAATAATAAAAAAAGGATTATTTGAAACATACTTTTAATAGCACTTAAAAGCATGGATGCCCTGAAATTAACAATTTTATTAATTAATAATAACATCTTTTTAAATATATATATATTTAAAAAAGAAAGAGTATATGTACTCAAGTTACTTTTTTTGTCATCTAATGGAAGAAAATTATTTTTCTCTCTTTTTTGTTCTCTTTTAAATGTAGGATAAAGAAATAAAATTAAGAGATTTCTTTTTTGTACTGTTAAATCATTAATCAAGTTAATTTTTGCTACTAAATGAAAAAAGATTATCTCCATCCCCTCTTTTTCTTTCAGGTTGTTGCTGAAACTAGGTAAGTGAATTTGTTGCTAATAAAATATACTTTCCCCCTTTTTAATGCAATTAAACTGAATTATTCAATTCTCAATCATATCATGTATTTACAACGTTTTTCATAGTTTTTTCTCTGTGTATGCATATATATGTATTAAATATCATGAATTAAAAACAAATTATTAAAAAACTAATATTATGGTTATGTAATTAAATTAAAGAGGTGTTATGGCTTTTCTTTTTATTGCAAGAATTAGATGTAGATGCTATTTAATTAACACACACACACACATATATATATATATGCATTATGTAATATATAATAACATTGTTAAATATGAAAAATTTCCAATGATAAATATACAAATACTTAAACAGTGTTGCTCTAAAAAGATGGTGTTTGACAAAAACTAGCATCTTTAAGGTAGTCCATTAATGTAAATTGTTGATAATATTCAACATAATTATTCTAAATTTAAAACTTAATGAATTCTTAAAAATGCTAATATTAAATAATAATAATAATAATAATAATAATAATAATAATAATAATAATAATAATAATAATAATAATGAACAAATTATGATATTAAAAATTATTAATTGCAAGATATTCTAAATACTTCTTAAATATGGTATTTAATTAATCTTAAGCTAGATGTAATTAAAGGGGGTTTGAACCCAGACTTTCAAGCTCCCTACAATCATCTACTGTATCCAATATAACCAACACACATCACCATATACATGGAAAAAAGATAAATGTGTAGATTTGCTATCTTAATATAAACCAAGCACTAATTATATATGGGTGTGGGAGATAATAATCCAGTGCAACTGATGAGTGCTGGTTCAGCATAAAATATGTATATTGGAGATTATTTATCTTTTTTATATGGATGTGGTCATGTGTATTGATTATATTGGATAGAATGAATGATTGTAGGGAACTTGAAAGTCTGGTTTCAAATCCCCATTAATATGTAATAAATAATTTTTATGCAAATGTATAATTATGAATAGCTGTCTAGTATCAGAAAATGAAAATAAATTTTTAAAGTTAAACAGTTGCAATAAATTAATCAAAAAATATTACATATAAATATTTAGTACTAAATTATTATGTATAATATTAGAAATTAAATCATCATTGGTAAGATTTTTGCTTTATGATATTTTTTAAACTTTAAAAATATATTGCATTTATTGATACTAGAGGGCAATGCCATCATGTTTAAACAGTTGAATGCAATGAGTTAATCTTAAAACATTATATATATATAACCTAAACAATAAAATGTTTTCATGCAGAATAAAAGTGCAGAATAATATCAATAATACATCAGATAATAGTCTACTACTGAGTTATGAAAAAAAAATTGAGATTTTGAATATCATTGTTTGGATTAGGATAAATTTGGATAGTGAAACACATTGGACATGAAAACAAAAGGGAAAAATAGTAACTGTTAATGCTAGAAACATTATGATTGAAAGTAAATTGAAAAATAATAATTATAACTTAGTCAAAACTGAGAGAAGACTTTTTTGATTATTCCACTTGTATTTTAATTACAAGATAATCCTGGGTAAGTCTCAGCAAAAAGTTTATTCAAAGAGTTAGAAAATTAAACTGCTAAGCAAATTCAATTTATATTTGTATTTTTAATGCCTTGAAATATTGATCACAAAAGTATTTTAAAATATTTTAAGTCTTTATTTTCAAAAGAGTTATGATTTGAAAAGTAGT
Source organism: Epiperipatus broadwayi (assembly GCA_028023455.1). Lineage (NCBI taxonomy): Eukaryota > Metazoa > Onychophora > Udeonychophora > Euonychophora > Peripatidae > Epiperipatus > Epiperipatus broadwayi. The sequence goes on from JAQFVV010006254.1 coordinate 2,216,026, forward strand.
TTAACGAATAGTAGTTGAAAAAATTTGTTGCCATTGATGAAATTTTATTCTGAATATTATTTCTGTTATAATATTGGTGGGATTAAAACTTTCATCACATAGCTGTTAGCCAATTGTGTCACATCAGTTCAATACAATTTTTTTAATCTTCCAATTATTATAAATATTATTTCTTTATATTTTATAATTTATTGGTTTTATGTAAGAAATATGTAATGCCATCTATTGTGTGGTTTATGCAAATAGTTTTTTGAAATTGATAATATAGTCTTGTATAGATGAACAACATTGATTGTCCTGTACTATGCCTTTGTGTTAAAACTGTTTTACACTTTTATTTTTTATTTTTTTTCCATTTATTTTAAAGAATCTTGAGTGCACCCTTTTTTTTATGATAGCTGAATGCTTATGTATAGTTTCTTCAGTGATCCCAAAATAAAACTAAGCATATTTTATTAATGGCAATAATAACTCCATCAATAGACGAGATACCTGCTTTGACATCTCCAAACGTTGGACTATCTAGTTCATTTGCATACGCTTTGCATGCTGTTTTGTTTCCTTGCCCTATTTCTTCGTTCTGCAGCTCACAGTACCGCTATGAATATGAGGCAAAAGGCCTCGAAAGCACTTAGCGTGTAATAATTTCTGTGTATCTTTATAGCTTCTCATTCAAGGGTGTCATATGCTTTGTTAATTTTTGTATATTAAAACTAAGTTAGATGTATTTGTTATAGATAAAAAGACCAAGATAGATGTTAAATTTATGTGAGAATTGTAAAGTAAAATTTAATTTAATTTAGATTATTAAGAAATTTTGAAATACGCTACTTAATGCAGATAAATGAATTATCTATTATATTTTGATAGAATAAAAAACATAAATGATTTAATTAGGTAATATACATTTTTATATATAATATAGCAACCCAACCATTTGATTTTAAGTCATATCACAGATATTGAAATCAGCAGTTAATAGTCAACCATATTATAATATGCATATTTAACACGCATACACAAACATATATTGTTCTGTGTACATATTGTAATGGTATGGAATAAGAGGTATACATAGAGTGGTATGGATCATCATCACAAACATAAGCAAAACAGTCATTAACCAAAGTGTCACTGTTTTAATAAACAAAGAATCAGCATGGGAAAACATTATAAATAATTACAGATAATAATATAGCATTATCAGCAATGATGATCAAGAATCATCAGTTATCATTTGTGAATGGAATTAAAAGAGATGTTCTACAAAATCTAAGCCAATCATCATTTAGCCAATGCCAAACTTAGTAAACATTTAAAAGCAGTTAATATTTTAACTTTGTGCACATACATAAGTGTTAAAAATAAGAATAAAAATAATTCTATATAAAAAATTCTGGGATTGTTACATCAATGCCATCCATCATTATTGGTCTAAGCCATCAGATATCTTGAGTATACTGGGTATCAATAAACTAGCTATCAGCATAAAATGTGACTTTTGTTGCAGCACTATCCAAATAATTCTACAGGGAATCATCTGGATATTTACACAGACACCTATATATATATATATATTGCAAATATCTTTATGCCCCAACTGGCTTGGGATTGCAAAGACTCTAGGATCTGGGATTGTGAATTAGAGAAAACACACACACACATATATATAAAATTTAATCTACTCTAGTATTAAATAATTTCATTGAAATAACTTAAAATAATTATTAATACATTTATTACTTAGAAATAATCAGAAGAAAATGAAAGGCCTCATAAGTACTCCACAATACAAATAAATGATTCTGATTTTGACTATTTACAAATATCAGATATTATTTCAATAAATTGAAAACTCAGTCAAATTTACAAAGATATATAAATAGTTTATATAACACATACATATATGCACACAAATGCGCTTACATGGTAAAACAAGATATTTAAATAATTATTAAACTAATAAATGTTTTCTATTTTAACAATATATAGTGAATGGATTTAGATTTATGTGTATGTGTGTAGCCAAGCACACACACTGTACGCATTATGATATAGAATATTTGAAATCTTAATAATTACCTGATTAAAGCCATATGTAATATTTAATATATTAATCATATGAAATAGCTAATGCTAAATGTATAGACAATGCATATATATATATACAAGCTTAAGTGAAATCTATTATAATTTTTTTTTAATATTTCAGTTATAAATTGTAACTCTTTAGTCTTACAAATCAATCCATTACTATTGTTAATTGTAAATAAAAAATTTAAAATAAAGAAACATTGCTTGTTTTAAAACTCTTCTTGAAAGTTTTTTAGATTACTCTTAAATTGTAACAAGATCTTTGGAAGTTCCACTTGAAAATTCTTTTGTTTTTAATTTTTGTCTTCTAACTTTAAAAAAGTTTTCCCAAATTTATTTCCATTAGTCAATTATTTTAATTTTATTCAAAGGTTATTTATTCTTAATCAATACAGTTGGGGTTTAATATTTTTTAGCCAATTATCTTCCGTCAGTGCTATATACATTCATTTGTGAAATATATCTCATGTATGTACAGTATATAGATGATGAATATAATTTTTTGTCTGTTTTCATGTATACATAAAGCAGCATATATATTTTAAGTATAGCACTGGAGTCTCCAAGTCAGTAGGCTGGCTTGTTATTGTTATGCCAATATGGCTTTTATATACAACATTGATGTTTCTCAATTCCATTTAACTTTATGGACTACAGACAAATAAGCAGTCTACTTCTCACATACTGGCTATGAACAGAAAAGCCACATTCCTTATTTCTTTGGAAGTTCAAATGCAAACAACATGAAGACTTTCAATTGTCTTCAAAGCTGTATTTCTATGCACACTACAATTTCATTCTGCCGAATTTAATGATTTAATAATAATCACTTCTTCTGCATTCAATATTCATAGACATGAAAATGAACATAAGAACAGAGTAATTGAGTACTTTTCATCTTGATGAATAAAAATAATAGATTTTTAAAAATTTACATGAAACCTTTAATATATTGTACAGGCTTAAACCTGCATTTATATATGTAATATATGCCGGGTTCGGACTCAGACTTTCACACGACCCACCACTCTCAGTGCCATCCTATATTGCTGACCCACATGATCACACACATGTTGAAAAGATAAATAATCACCAATATCCGTATTTCATGCTAAACCAGCAATCATCAGTTGGTCCAGATTACTATCTTCACATATATATATAATCAGTACTCAGCTTTATATTAAGATAGCCAATATTTATACTTTAATGGACAGGCTTCAAACTATTCCAACTCACAACTCTTTAGCCTTCCATTTCATTGAAAATCTGATGATGGAATGTCAAAGCCCTTGATAGTGCTAAGGTTGTCATCCTACCCATGTTGACATATTAGTCATTCTGACTTTAAGCCTGTACAATGTATTAATTTATATAAATAGTGTGTAAAAGGTCTGCCCATCCCTCGCATATGTATATATAAATGGATTATTCTCCTGTACATGAGGGGTCAGAATGACTAATATGTCAACATGGGTAGGATGACAACCTTGGCACTATCAAGGGCTTTGAACGTTCCATCATCAGATTTTCAATGAAATGGAAGGCTAAAGAGTTGTGAGTTGGAATAGTTTGAAGCCTGTCCATTAAAGTATAAATATTGGCTATCTTAATATAAAGCTGAGTACTGATTATATATATGAGTGAGGATAGTAATCTGGACCAACTGATGATTGCTGGTTTAGCATGAAATACGTATATTGGTAATTATTTATCTTTTCAACATGTATGTGATCAGGTGGGTCAGCAATATAGGATGGCACTGAGAGTGGTGGGTCGTGTAAAAAATTAAACCTTTAAGTGAAACCAACAAATAATAGAATTATATACTTAATATCTCTAAAAAAGCAATCTTAATTTGGATATTGTCAAAATTAGATTAAATAAAATATTAAATAGTGACATTTGTTATGTTTGACTTTAAATAATGTGTAGTATTTCTAAAAATATCAATTAACATTATTATTCAACTAAAACTTTAGTTGATAAACAGAGCAAAACTCTCCATACAGTATTGCCACCTGTGCTAAACAGGGTAATCAATGGATGCCAGAAGGCTTGTATATAAAATCCCTATCTAATGCCTACTCATCCAATATCCCCAGACTAGTTTCTGGCTTGTGGCCTTCGTCAGTGAGGAGCTTTGGATCTGAGAGCACTGCATCTAGATCTTAGGATTAGGGTCTAATGTAACCCTCTAGCAACCACCTTTTATCTCTAATTAACTACAAAACTATGAGAATGAAATTGAAAAGACAAATAATATCTTCAATCTAAGCTCAATAGCTTATATAATCATATGGGTCTGAACTCAGTTCAGCACCCATACATTTTGGTGTTTTTGGCTCTTTTACAACCATAGCCACCACTATCCTATTAGGCAGGATTGGTGTTAAACCATTAAGCATCACATGATCACATTTCCTATACTAGTACATTAATTGTTGATAAACAGAGCAAAACTCTCCATACAGTATTGCCACCTGTGCTAAACAGAATAATCAATGGATACCAGAAGGCTTGTGCATAAAATCCCTATCTAATGCCTACTCATCCAATATCCCCAGACTAGTTTCTGGCTTGTGGCCTTCGTCAGTGAGGTGGCAATACTGTATGGAGAGTTTTGCTCTGTTTATCAACAATTAATGTGCTAGTATAGGAAATGTGATCATGTGATGCTTAATGGTTTAACACCAATTCTGCCTAATAGGATAGTGGTGGCTATGGTGTAAAAGAGCCAAAGACACCAAAATGTATGGGTGCTGAACTGAGTTCAGACCCATATGACTATATAAGCTATTGAGCTTAGATTGAAGATATTTTTTGTGTTTTCAATTTCATTCTCATAGTTTTGTAGTTAAGTAGAGATAAAAGGTGGTTGCTAGAGGGTTGCATTATATCCTAAGATCTAGATGCAGTGCTCTCAGATCCAAAGCTCCTCACTGACGAAGGCCACAAGCCAGAAACTAGTCTGGGGATATTGGATGAGTAGGCATTAGATAGGGATTTTATGCACAAGCCTTCTGGCATCCATTGATTACTCTGTTTAGCACAGGTGGCAATACTGTGTGGAGAGTTTTGCTCTGTTTATCAAAAATTAATGTGCTAGTATAAGAAATGTGATCATGTGATGCTTAAAACTTTAGTTATTCCATTTACTTTATTTTAAATGACTATATATAAATTTTATCAGTTTCCATCTACTTTTTTTTAAGTTTTAAATATATATATATGTGCACCTATTACATTGTGACACCTGTGACATTTCCATCTCAATATGAATATATATGTTGAAAAGTATAATTTTATATCTGTAGACACATAAGCACACTATGAACTAAAAAATTTATTAGTTGAAAATTAAAATTTATTTTCATTTCCAATTATATATATATATGTTTAATTTACTATTTTTTTTTAATTGTTGTTAATTGAATATGTGGAGATTATGGGCACGGAAAAATGTTGTATGTGTGTTTACTTTATACAATGTTTAAGCATTTATATGTAAGTTTTCTAAGATCCCTCCCTCCTAAAATATGTTACAAGATATATAAAAAATGAAACTATCCAGTATTAAAAAAAAAATATTTAAGCTTGTCAAGTGTGTTTAAAAGTAAACATTTTATCATTTATGTTTTACAAATTTGCAATGGATATTAAAAGATTTTTTTGGATGTATCTATGAAATAGTATGAACAGAATAAATATTTTTCATAATGAAAACAAACGTTTTTTGCTTTTTTTTGCAAACTAGTTTATGTTCATAACATAATAAATTACAATTTCTTCAATAATGTGTGCATGTTTTATTCAATTAATAATTAAGATTTTGGGTGAAATTATTATTTTTTAAAGTAATGTTTATTGGTAGATTAAAAAAGATCAGGTGATGTAAATATGTGTTGAATTATAGTAAGATATTAAATCAAAAAAATTAAAAACCTAAGAATACATAAAAGATATAGTTAAAGAAGTAGTTTGTACCAAAATTGTGAGGCTTTTTATATATACTTAACACTAGTAAAGATATATGTAGGAGACTATCGTCTAGGCAACTGATAACTGCTGATTCAGCATGAAATGTTCTTCTTGGGGATCATATATCTTTTTCACATGTCTTTTGCCATATGTTTGTAATTACATTCCTTCACATGGTGTAAAAGTAAATAGGAACCAATTCCTCTCTATCTTGCATGAGAGTGGTGTAGTGAAAATTACACTACAGAAATATTATAATCAAAGATGGTTATATAAGAATAAATGTTTGTTGTAGTTATTACAACCATAAATAAGTATAAAATTAGAAATAAAATCGAATAAAAAAGATTAGACAAAGATAAAAAAAGAAAGTCTAGGAAAATATTTGGTTGTTTGTAGTATTAAGAGGTTCCTTGTAGTTATAAAAGATACCTGCAATCACATGCACTTGGGTCTTTGATTTTAATCCTGCCCAATTTGTTATGAAAAGAGATAGTAATTGTCTTGGTATTGAATTAAAACAAAAATGACATCTCAAATACCACAAAATTAAAAAGATGATAATAGTAATTCTAATACTGCATTTGGAAATGAGCTTATGCATATATTATTAATAAAGTGATGAGTGAGAGTGTGTTAGAAAAAGGAACAAAAATATTAAAGTATGATAAGTATCCATGACAAAGTGTTCCAAAATGTTTTCTTTTCTATGACATAGTGAGCAAAAAGCATCAATATTAGCAAAGCAAAGAAAGACATGATTAATTTTTATATGAAATTATTTTATTTACCAAAATAACATCAATTTAGTTATTTCTTATAATTGAGCTATTATAATATTTTAATATATTCACCATTTTCAAGGATATGAAAAAAATAATTGATAGGGATAACAATAGTACTATAAATATATAAAAAATATAAAATTTAATGATTATTGTTCATTGTGTAAATACATATAAAGTATACAAATTAACAATTAGCATTAAATACAGTTTAGATATTACAAATCAAACATTCAATATTTGTCTGTTTATCTATTATTTGAAAATGTATGGGTGTATATAGTTAATTATAATTGTCATCTAAAATGTTGTAAAAGTCATGTGTGTAAAATAAATTATTAAGAAGTTTAAAAAAAAAAATTGTAAGAAATTAAAAATTAATTTAAATTCTTTATTAACCAAGTTGCTATGGAAAACAATTAAGGGAGGGGCTCTTAGTTTCTTTGCTTTTCCAATAAAAGAAGGGAAACCCTTCACTTCTACTGTGTGCTGCTTATATAATGGAAGCCAAGAAAATTTTAATCCTTATCTATGTGGATATAATGCAGTTACAGGTGTAATGTTTCAGAGTGCTCTCCAACTGAACTTTCCACTGATGTAGCTTATTATAGTGCTGTAAATATTAAAATGCCTTAGTAATCAACAATGATTTGCCCAACCTAGTAACTGATGGTGGATGCTAAAATATATAACACATGACCCTTGGGATCACATAAGTAAACCTCCATTCAATTAATTGTTTGTCAAATGAAAATACTCTATCAAAAATGGATTAATAAATATTATATAAGGATCCTTATGGCCATACATATATCTTGATTCAAAATTCTTCAAATGTGAAAGAAAATTGAGCTCAATTGCATAATAAATAGATAACTGAATAACATTCATTTAAAACTTTTATGAATTATAATAAATGATTTTTTGTTACGATCTCTATACTAATACATTGATCTAAATATGTAAATATAAATTGTTATATTATTTTAATAAAATTTGTTAATTAAAATTAGTGTTATTATTAATAATTTGGTTATTCATTTATTTTTCATCTGAATTCCAAATAGTCTATTTTACTTTTCTTATAATAATATAAATATAGAGAGGATACTAGCCAGGAAATATGCCTGGATCTGCTTAAAGGTTTGTCCTTCATGTAAGCCCAGTTTGATCATTATCCATGAAAAATTAGTTAATAAAGAATAAAAATTGTACAGTCACTACATCATGGGCATAATTATTCATTTGCTATTCATATTCTCTTAGACTAAATTAATCCATGAATATTTTTGTGTTATTATATTTTTTTACCAATTGTTATTGTTTATAGTATAGTAGTATTACAGTTGGGTGGGCAAATATAAAAAAAACAACATTACAATATAATAAATTATTTTTATTCATAACAATCTTCATTGTTAAAAAGTATAACAATCTTATTTATTAGATAGTAATCTCTCAATACATTGTTTTTCAAAGGATCAGTAAAAATAAATAATAAACATGGAAAATTGATTATACATAAGCATATTTAAAATTATAGATTAGATACAATTTAAAGATTATTCATCAAAATACAAATCTGATATAATTCTAAACATTACACACTTACTCTTTGAAAAAAATAGAGAGAGTACAATGTGTGTATATATATAACTTTAATATAATAATTACATATATTGAAAAATCATATTATTAATTATGTATAACTGTTAGATTTTTTGAAATAATCTTATGTAATAATTTATTATAACAAAGTAAAAAATTAATTGACGTTTATTTGCTTATAATAAATTTTACAACTTCTTCTTTTTGCTAATGTTAAAATTTTAATTCTTCTAAGAGCTATAATGTTGCTTTGTATTGGCATTATCATGTGGATCTGAATGCTTCATTTTCAAATATTTATAGTATTCATTTTATGGTAATGCATTCATTCGATGGCTAAAATTAGATCTAAAATATGTGTTTATTGACAGTAGTTCTAACTAATATATCTAATTGACAGCAATTTTCAATGAAAAATCAGTTTAAAGATATCAAAAGTTGGACTTTATGAGAAGTATGAAGTGCACAGGTATAACTTCAACTTTTAGGAAAATGACGTCAGCTTTTGTGAAATTGAAAAATGCAACTTTTCACATCATAATTTATTTTATTTTTTAAATTAAATATCTATTTCTCAGTAAGTATTTGATGTCAATCAACTTTTATTTGAAAATATTTTTAGCAGATATTAATTGAAAATTTATTAATGGCAAAAAAGGAGTGTCTGTTGTTAAATAAGAAAATCTTGCTGTTTTAAAAAAGGGACATTCATTTCCAAGAATGTCACTATTGTTTTTATTGATTTATTTTTTTGTAATTATAATCAAATTTTATTTTTTTAAAATAATTTCACTGTTTGAACTTATTCATTATCAAAATTCATTTTACTGATAGAAATTTACTAAAAAAAAATTCTGCTATAATACTGTTTTTTAATTTGTAGGCCAAAAAATGAAATATTTTATTTGTTTACTTATTTCTATTTATTAACCTTTTTCTTTATTTGCAAAGTTGACATTTTTTTTAAGATTTTTTTTTAAAATTTGTGCTTTTAATACATTTTTTTCAAACTTATAATAATATCATGAAAAATAAGTATTTATTCATTAAAAAATAAAGCAAAAATGAAAAACAATGGTGTGATTGAGTGGCAAAAAATGACTGTTCAAAAAGTTAGTAGAAGGTTGAAAAGTCCTTTTATAAACTGCCAATATTTTTGATAGCAAGTTGAAAACAAAACAAAAATGATTTTTTAATTTAAAGTTGTAGAAAAATGAAGAATGTTGGGGGGGGGGGGTGATCTTTTTTTTAAATCAAAAAATAAAATCCTTGAATTATGAGAATTGAAATGGAGACAAAATATGATTGTTATTATTAATATTTTTTATAAAATAAAAAATGTCAAGAATATGAGTTATTAACAATAAATGCTAAAAGAATGATAGTTTAAAAAACAGTGGGCATATTTCTATAGCATTATGTCTCTAGGCTAGACATCAATAAAATAACATGATAGATGGACATTAAAATACAATATAGACTTATCTGATAGATTCAGACTTCATTGTATAAAAAATAATCTTAAATATCACTTCTATATCTCTTCTCATTGGTTCAGATAGATGGTTGAATAGCAATTTAAGATATAAGCATCATTATGGAAAATAAAGGAGTTGGAGATGAGATATATAATTCTGGGAATAATACTATTGTTGTTCTTCAAGTGTAACTCAATTTTAATTAATTATATTTTGACAATAAGACTTTTTAAGATATATTTCTAAATAAAATCTTAAACATAAAATAAATTAGAATAAAATTTATTAGTAACAAAATCAAAAATATTTTTGAAAAATTATAAGATAATTTTAAATAATACTGCATCCATTTTATTATTTATAATTACAGTTTATAAAATATAATTATAAATATACTAAATAACTTCAATACAATACTACCACATATTCTTTTAAATTCATATAAATAAAGTTTAGTAAATGATTAGTATATATCTTTTCCTTTACTTTTTTTGTATTTCTTCATATATATTACTTTTTATAAATCTCTGCATATACACTAAAAAAATGAAGAAGGTTATACAAAAGCTCTGATGAAGACTGCATAATAGCCGAAACTATTAGAAAATTAAAGGAATTATATAAAAAAAATTGCATCAGAGTGTATATACAGAGATTTATAAAAAGTAATATATATATATAAATAAACTTTAATAATGGTCAAACATAAATTTGTCCATAATGTTGTTTTCAATAATTAATAATAGTTCAACACAATTGAAATAAAACAACTATATGAAACTATATATTTATTATTTTTATTATAGTTGTTTTATTTCAATTGTGTTGAACTATTATTATATATAAATAAATGATTAGTAATAATCATTACTGTATTTATCTAAAGTGGATGGTGTCAAAGATGTGGGTTGAGATAGTTTGACACTTGTAATTCGAAATGTAATTATAAAATATAGTTATCAAAACATTATTCAGTATTGAGAAAACTTAATAATATATATGATATTCATAATTGTCCAGTATCTGCAAGTCATTTCAAATTAAAAACAAAAAAGCATTCATTTGGAAAATGTTATATGGTACACTAATTTATAACCAATTGATGAGATAAAATGATAGTCAAGGAACAACAGATCCGAGAAAAAATAATATTATTTGATGTTAATTTCAGGATTTAAAAAAAGCAATTATTATAAGCAGGTAAACAAAATATGCAGGAAGAATGAATCAAAGTCTCTCTGCATATATGTGTACATGTAGTGGCGGAATGTAGATTTTAGCTTAATTTAAAGTAACCCAGTAATTAAAGTAATACCTGACTTACATAACTAATTGTCATCTGATAAGTAGTTTTTAAATTATCAATAAACTGTAAATATATCTCCAAAAACTTGAAAAATAACTGGAGATTTTTTTGGAAAAGATTTTTTTTTTTTTAGTGGTATTTGCCAACATTAGTTGCTGAAGATCGTAAAATAATAATGTAAAAATGCATAAAGTGATTAAATCGTAAAACATATGAAGGGAACTGCAATATATATAAATAAAACAAAGTGGAATAAACTGTATTGATATAAATGGGATGTATAGGATTGTAGTGCCCAAAAAACAGACTCTACTGAAACTTAATCTGTACCAATACAATTTTAAAATCGATTGAATAATAAAGACTGGCTAGCTCTATGGATGTAATGGAAATTTAAAATAATGATTTAAATATTAATTAGCTGAGCATGAAATAATATTAAACCATATGCTAGTTAATGTTCATTTGTCCATATCCCTTCAAAATACAATTTATAGTTATTTCTCTTTAATTAATTAAAATAAGCAAACTCAGGACTTCTGTTTTAATAAATAATTATAATTTATTTATACCAAGTAATAATAAATAATAAATGTAATTAATGACATACTAAAGAAATAATGTGTAATAATTGTACAAATGTTTACATAATGGTGATACTAAACAAACTTATTTTTGGAACTAAAGGAAAATATGTATTTATGTTAATTAGATCAAAGGAATGTAAAATTTATAAAGAATCTTTAACTTATTATGATTTATTACTATTGGTGATATTAATCTAAATAAGTTATTCAGATGACATGTAATTAATAGTTATTTATAGTTTTGAGTAATTGTTATTATTTTCCTCTAATTATGCATTTTAATCGTTTATTCTTTAGCAAGTAAATATATATATTAAGTAATCTTTCCAACATATATATATAAAGAATCTGCCAATAGCTCTCAACAAGCTTATTTTATTTTTAATTTTTTTTTTTTTTACAGATAAATGCAACAAGAACGCATTCAAAAATCTTTATCTAGGCTTATCCCCATTCCCAAATCGGTTTCGAGCTAATGGCTTGTCAGTGAGGAAGGAGTTAGGACATCCAGATGCCAGATTCAAAATACAAATTCAAGCCTAGAATTTATCTAATTTTTAACAATTATGTAAAAAATAGAAATAAAATAAGCTTGTTTACAGCTATTATCACACTCTTTATATTACATTTGTAAATACAAGCTAAATTAATCATGTGATGTATGATTTGATTTCATTAATATTATAATTTGGCTGTTAAGATTTTGGCTATATTAGATTGCTAAAGCTATTAATACATGGTGTATTGGAATTTAGTTTAGTCCCACATGACTATTTGAGTTGGAAAGCTGAATTTGAAGACATGGATGTCTGAAAATGCCAGATTTTCTACTTAATAGTTAAGTATTAGATAAATGCTGGGCTTGAATTTGTATTTTGGATCTGATGTCTGGTTGCTCTAGCTCCTCACTGATGACAGCCATTAGCTTGAAAACAGTTTGGTGATGGGGATAAGTTTAGATAGAGATTTTGAATGCATGAGGATGGTGATAAGTCTAGATAGAGATTTTGAATATATTCTCTTGCTGCATTTATTAGTTAAAAAATAAATAATAAAATAAGCTTTTAGCACACTCTTTATATTACATTTGGAAATACAAGCTAAATAAGTCATGTGATGTATGACTTGATTTCATTAATATATATATATATAATAAAATTTTATAGGTGTAATTAAATAATCTGCAAGGATGCTGATATATTCAATATCCATAATCCAGTGGCACTTAAGATTTCATAATTCATTAAAATATCCAATATCTGTGTAGCAACAATGATCCAAAATTAGTATTAAAACTCATTCCAATTAGATTGCCAATGTAATTTTATTAGAAAAGTATTTGTGTATGTTAATCCATTTAGATAATTGTCGCATAATACAATATTCTGTAATATAAGTCCCATTAGTGATATGCATATAAAACATTTAATACCCATAGATGTTGATTTTTATAAGACTCATCCGATTTTGTTCATTGTCATAATTTCCTTTCAAAATAATTATTATTCCAACGTTGTGATGTAATATAATTCTTGAGCGCTATAATATACACATAACTACAGTGTGAATTTAATAAAGGCTTTTGTCAAGATACATTAAATAAAATGATCACAATCAGTAATGCAATGATGGAATGACAAGAATGTAGAAAGTCAAGGTTTTGATATTCCTTAATAAATACTCAAGTTTTAAAATGTTGACATTATACTTTAATATATTTAGCAATATTAGCAATTTTATTCATAGGTATTTGTTTTGTTTCCAAGCACATGTGCATGTATTGTATTTGAATTTAAATAAGCATTTTTTAAATACTCCGATGTAAATAAAGAATAATTTTTTTTGAAAACAACAGTAACTTTACTTCAGCTGGTATTAAACTTTAATCTACAGTTTCATTTATTTTGATAAGCAATATATATATGAAATGAACATACTTCAAAAGAAAAATAATAAAAGTGCAGGGTTTTTTCTTGATGATATAAGCTTCCAGATAATTTATTTGAATGATATAATATCTATTACTGTTGTTATTTAATATGCTCTAGCTGATGGCCTTGAAAATTTATTGAGTGATTATTATTACAGGTAAATAAATTTCAAAATATCAATTATATGCACACATACAAATAGATTCATAATATGAAAATGTAACAATGATTTGTTAAAGTTCCTTACTGAAATATACACATATAAAACAAGCAATGTTATTTTAGGCGAGGTGTTTTTTTTTAAATTGAAATGTCTTAAATCTTTTTGATTGGCTTTTTTTTTTAATGTTAAACCTTACTACATGTTGTTTTTTGTATTATGAATAAACTAAAACAAACTGTGAATTTATTCTTAAAAGGTATAATAAAATAAAATGGGTCAAAACTGTTACTTTGATTTTTAAAAATGTCATTCATTATTTACAACTTAAGATTTAAGAATACATACACACATATATCACTACTTTTGTTAAAGCAAACATATATGCATCTTTTTTTTTTTTGTAATTTTAAATAGTTTTAACTTTCAGGGAAGCAAATGTTGTATTATTTTAAAAGATAAAGGAAATAAACTATGAATTGCTTTATATTCTAAAATGTTGCTAATAATGCTCTTTAAAAATAAACAAAACATCAGTTTGACTCTTATTGAAGATAATGCTAATATAAAATGAAATTAAAAAAGATATCTAAATTGACAATTCAATACTTAATTGTCTTCATATGATATGATTCTAAAATCCAAATATAATTTTTTTTAATAATAGATATGTAGATGAAATGAGTTGAGGGTGTACCAATATGGTACAATACATAAATTATGGAAAGTTGGGCCAATCACAAGAGAACATTAATATTGTGAGACTTTTATAAGATATTGGTTTTATTTTATGTGTAAAATGTGAATCAGGATGGTATACATGCCTTAAGCTGGCTATAACTATTATTTATTTATTTTATGTTAGTATATTGAGTATTGTAGAATTTATTGCAGAGGTTTTTGTTTATTATATTCATTTTATTTGATTTTATACATCTATATCATTGAAATCACTTTCATTTATTTACATTGCCATGCCTTTAACTTTTTTTAAATGTGACCCTCAATTTTCAGTTCTTTCAGAATTAATAATTGTAATTCACCATTGCTACAGAAACCTAGACCCTAGCAAAGGAGGATTGATGGAATGAGGCAATATGAATAATACAGTATTTAATTTTCTAAGCAATATGTTAACTAAATAAATGGAAAGTCAATGTTTTACATGGTTATGCAAAAAATAATGGATTGTGGAGTATAGTAAAATCTCTGAATGAGTCTTTATTATAAAGCCACCATTTTTGTGAAAAAAGTATTTTCCATGAAGCACACATCTGCATGTGATATAACTTTTATTACGATAAAATATTTAAATTGGCTTTAATAATTATGCACTTGTCATATCAAGAAACAGGAAATTGACATTTTGATCTGCACTATTCCAGTGGGGTTTTTTCCAGCCACATGCATGGTAATTGTATTGGCTATTCAATGCATCCTACTGAGAACTATCTTATACAAATAAATAGCATAACAATTACTAGATTCTGACATATTTTGAATTAAAGTGCATTTAAAAAACAGACAAAAAAAAGATAGAAATTCATAAATTATTTTTCTTCAGAACTTCTTGAATTGACAATTTTGATCATTTTAAAACTGATAAAAAATATATTTTGATAGAAGATTACTATATTTTCCTTTAATTCAAGAAGTCACTCCAACTTATTGTTCCACAAGTTGTCTGTGATTGTTACCTTCCCTAGTTCTGGAGCAAATAAACTTCTTTCTTAAATTTTCTAAATCTCAAAGCTACTGTATGATTGCCAAAATTATGTATTTGTAATTACTTCTTTTCAGATATAGTCTTGATTAGAATTATGCTCATTGATAAGAACAGAACATTTTCAAATCAATACAAAGTTGTCATAAACAAATTCAATCCTTAATTTTTTGCAGTGAAAATAGCTTACAAAATAAAGTAAAAACTGATGCTACATTTTATCAATATAATCTCATCCTATATAATTGTTTGGAAAAGCTTTCCAAAATTTTTAGATGCAGGGAAAAAATTAAACAACTAAATATTTTCAAGTAGAAATATTCTTGTAGCTCTAATAATTATAGCAAACACAAAATGTTACAGAATGGCTTTTCATAGAAATCAGTTTTTTCACCATTAAATATAAAATAGGTATTAATGGTATTGCATTGCACACACACACACACACATACACTAACACAAAAGCCCTTCCAGAAATAAAAGAAAATTTTCAGCTTTTTAATGAATATTATTTTACCCAAGACATTGTATTTAATCCTTCAACTCAGCAATAAGAAAGCGTCTTATAAACTAAATATAATTTTCTGTGACGAAGTATAAGTAATGGTATTGAATCATAACTTTTTTTTTAACTCATTAATCAAAAGTTTGGTATAATCTTATTGGAAAACATTATCACTGCTTAAGAACATGATGGAAATACTTCTTAAACAGCCTTTTTAGCACTTGTATATCTTACTGGTGAATATTTTACATCTAGTTGGAATAAAAATATTTGCATAAACTTAATGCATAATTACATGTGATGAATATGACTAAAACATTCAAACACATTTTTTACATTAGCTATTCATTCTATTACCCTTTGCTATGAAATATCAAATATATAATATATATTCAAAAAATTAATAAAGAACTAAAGTAAATAAGACAAATCTCTATTTTAAGAAATAGTTTTAGCATCTAATATATATATATATGTCAATATATTCTTTATTTAAATTCATACAAACTCTTTCAACAAAAAAATAATTAGTGTGCTACTCCAAAAATAAGACCGGATCTTATATTAATTTTTGCTCCAAAAGACACCATATGTTATTTTTTCATATGTAAAAATGTATATTTATTCAAGTACTTCTCTTTATAGAAAGCCTTAAGATTCTTATTCCAGGAGACTCCCACAACACTTTCTTTTTGCATTCATCTTATCTGGTAATCAGAATATTATTCTGTTTAAAATTTATCATTAAATCAAGTGTTAATTGAAGACTTGTGGAACAGGAGTAGTAACAAAAATGATTACAGTTAAGAATGGTTTGTCCACACAAAAACAACAACAACAACAACAAAAAACTGCAAGCATAAAATTCAAAAAATATTTCTGTATTTCACATGTGCACATTAAGTATATCCCTTATAACCTACAGCATACTGAATTACAATGATTCACATGTAGCACAACAATGTCCATCCATTATCAAGTATACATATTGTAAATTCTTTCCAAATTAATTGTAATAATCTGCCTGGGTATTCTTTTAAAAACTTTTCTTTATGAGAAAGATTGATAATTTAATTTAAACTAACAAAACTTTGATTATTAAAATCACTTCCCATTATTTTAATAAAATCTTCTTAGGAGGGAAAAAAATCTTGAAGAAATCAAACAAATTTTTCTTTTATTTTGAATATTTAAAAGCTACCATGATGAAACTCTAAAACTAAATTAAGCATTCTAAATCTAAGAATTAAATATAAGTAAAATAAGTATCTAAAATATATGAATGAAATTATAAATTCTTCAATATACTCACTTGTGGTAGATAAAGTGTTTTTTGTATATAGGTAGAATTACGGTTGTCAAAAATTCTCAACAAGAAAATACAAAAGAACCATATAATTTATATTACCATTTATTTAAAGCAATCTATGAATGAATTCTCCTCTTACTGACATTTAGATGAACTCTTGCATATATAAGCTTCTGCCTATGCATAATGAATGAGAGATTCTAAAATCAAGCTTATCAAGAAAGCAATTGAATCCTTTATAGACTCTTTTAGTATGTATTGGTGAGATGTCAGATAGCTATAAAATGATTACATATTTTTCTAAGTCAGCAATAAGGACTATACAATCAAGCAATCACTAATTTGAGATCAGAGATGATTAATCATAATAATTGATCATATTTATATGAAGAGTTTATTTTGCTTAACAAATCTCATGCCCATATTGTTTCCATAGAAGAACTCAACAGATATGATTAAAGAAATTTTCAAAAACCTGCCAATCTTTATTTTATTATTTGGCCTTTAATAGAAGTGCCTTCAACTATTTCTATCAGCTACCAGTTCTCTAGTAATCATTTAAACTTCACTATTGATAATATATTGGATATATGTCCAGCCTTGTACAATGTCATAGTGATGTACCTGCCAATAAGATTTACATTTGTTCATTATAACATGAAGCAAAAGATTTTGCTTTTTGCAGATTTCATGAGAATATCAGCTAACTTTGATGTGTGAATATCTTCCTATTAGCATTGTATACTGGTACATCTTTAATTAATAAAACAATTTCTATATGTTGCAATATAATATCTATATCATATTTTGCAAAAAAGTCTTTTATGCATTTGAAGATATCTTTTCCTTTTGTGGTTGTTTTCAGATCTTCACAGAACAGAAAATATTTCATTATGACATCATCGTGGCCATACCTCACTAATACGGTGAGTTGACTGCAATTTGCAACATCACTTGTTTTGTCCAACTGGAGAGAGAAATTCAAGGGACTAGCACTCATATCTATGATAACTTGGTCCAAAATATCTAAATTCAAATCACCAATTTGGCTCTGAATAACATTATTTGATGACACTAATTTAAGCTTGTTTAAGGCTTCTTTTCCAGAACAATTGTTACCATTTCTAATGCACATGGTTTTATTACCTCTTCTACAATTGTATGGGGTTTCTTGGATTTGGCTACTTTATATGTTATGTGGTATGAAGCCATTAGCAGTAGTTTCACAGCAGATATAAAACCTAAATTTTGAAAGAGTTGCTCAAGAATCAAAGCAGATCCTTTTAGCTTTTAATGATTCAACATCAAGACCTGCAACTTCTGCTCACCATGCTGGATGTTGAAGTGTTCTAGCAGCTTAGATCATTTTATATTTGCATTTGAAAAGACAGCATCATAAAGTATGCATATGAGTTTTTGAAAATTCTTAATTGTTCTGGTGCAAGTGAAAGCAAACTGCACATAATCATCATTCCATTTTTTTTCTTTGACCCAATGAAGATTTTATTAATAATTTAAGAATTATAATCTTAAAAAAAGGATAAAGTTAATTAGAAGAAAAATAACAATAAGTAAAATAACATTAAGTGTAATAACTGTTTATTAGAGACACAAGAAAAATGAGCACTGCATGAACACAGAATCAGCAATGCACTGACTATCACAGCATCACATATGGGTTTATATATTCTGTGAAACATTTTTGGATATATGTCACATAATGTCATTGATTAATTATTAATATATGAGTCATGCCATAAATACATTACACAAATAAAGGATAAATAAAAATCGAGCATAATTCTTGAATATATAGAACAGTACCTTAATATAAACAAAAAAACTGAAATGTTATCTCACATTCCCTGGAATACCATCTCACACCCCTTGGGGTCCCCTGGTTGGAAAATCCTGCTCTAAAATATATATGTCTGCGACACAGATTTGATCATTTTGGTGTAATGCAGTTCAAAGTAGAGGCATGACTTGGCGCAACTGGCAGAGTTCTGTAATAATAAAATGTTTTTGGTTTTTTAAGTTCTTTGATCTTTTGGAATATCAATTTGATTTTTGACTTAATTAAAAAAACAACAACATTGTTCTAAGGAATTATATTTATCTGCAAGTTTTGAGAAAATATTGAGATGCAAAAATATATTATAAAATAATTTATATTATTTTGCCTGAATATGCAGTTTATGTTACAGTTGTTCCGAGAAATCATCATGCAAATTATCAAATGCACAAGAATATAGTCACTTATCAGCATGAACAAAAGTTTAAAATAAACTTGCTATTTATGCTGATGATAATGATGAAGTAAAGTAGAAAAAGAGTTGTCACTAGAAGAAAGAAGTGAACAACCCAGTAAAGTATTGAGATGGTGTTTTCTCTATTTTTATATCTTGAAGTACTCTGAGTTAATATTTTTTATTAAGTAAATCTTTTCTGAAAGCATTGGGATAAATTCTGCCAAGCGTACAGGAAATGGACAACCGCCTATCTGTAGTTTACCGTACAAGTAACATGCATTTGCGAGGAAAATAATTCAACTCCGCTTAATAACTTAGACAGCTTATCCGGCATACATGCTTAAGAAAGGCGCCAGAAACGCATTGATTGTCTCGTATATGTAGATATATATTAAATAAAATAAATGAATGATGGGATTCAGTTGTGGCCCCTCTATTCCTACAGATTCACTTTTTTTTAAGAAGAATGTTTTTGAGGAAGAGCGTAATTAGTTTAATTATATAATTTTATTACAAACTTCAAGACATTGATTCGATTCTTTACTGTCTGATAGAAACTAAAGTCTTCCATTACCTCGATTTTTAAAAATTTAAAGCTAATGACGCAATCAAAATTCTATTACTAGTTGGATCTTTTTTTTTATAATGAATTTTCGTTGTCCACTCACACGCTGCGTCTAGTCATGACTAGCAGTTTTTATTTCTCTCTTTAAAAATAAAATAAAAAAAGATATCAAATTGACTTTCATAAAAAATAACTTTTTCTATCATCATTTTTTTTTTTTCTACTTTAATTTAAATTGCTTTTGATGGCGTCTATTACTGCCAATTTATGTAATACGCCTGTCAAGTTTTTTTTTTTTAAAAAAAAAAGCAGTCCAATTTTGTATGTAAAACTCTCATCTTGTCTAAGTTTGCTAATGATAGCGTAGCTTTAAGGAAAAGAGAGATGTTAAAAAGATTTTGTTATTGCTATATAATAAGAATATATCTTGAATGTTAAAATGGTTTAGTCTCACTATGTAATGAAAATATTCCTTTGTAAGAAACTAAACCCAAAGCGATTTATGTATAGAAATAATCTTTTTGTAGTAGTTAGAGCATCACTTTCGTAAATCTACAACTTGAGATTCGAATCTGGGGGAATCTTCATACTTTTTTTTAAAAAAACAGACTAGTTTCAAATTAGCTTCAGCTAGAGTAAAATAAAATATAAAAAACTCTTCAAATATATATATAAGCTAGATATAGTTAGAGAGGATTTGAACCCAGACTTACATGATCCTTTTAGTTATCCATCTTATGCAACCGATATACATGACCACTTACATGTAAAAAAGAGAAATGATCTCCAATATACGTATTTCCTTCTGACCAGCACTCATCAATTGATCTGGATCATCATCTTCCACACATATATATACAATCAGTGCTCAATTTATATTTGCTCAGTTTAGATTTGCTATCTTAATATAAGCTGAGCACTGATTATATAAGTTTATGGGAGATGGTGATCCGGACCAACTGATGAATGTTGATCTGCACGAAATATGTATATTGAAAATCAGTTATCTTTTTCACATGTATGTGGTTATGTGTATAGGTTGTATAAGATGGAGGACTAAAGAGAGCCTGTAAGTCTGGGTTCAAATCCCCTCTATAATATTTTTCATCGATTGGCAAAATGAGTTGTCTAATTAGTAATGCCTTTTTTTGTTATAATATATGAATACACTATTGATATGCTGGCTGAAATATCTATAATATAGTACATAAATATAGCATTGTGAGAAATTTGTCATTACATGTTTTTATAAATATAGCCGCTCAAGTTTTAATATAAAATTTAAATAACATGTTTTTGAAAAAATTTGGAATCATGGTGTGGACTTGAAACTTTTATCTCTTTCACATTTACAATTTATCCAAACCACGTCAAACACTTTTTAGCAAAACTCTTTATTTGTACATATATACATACATCTACGTTTCCACTGTCCTGCAGTCTTCTTCAGAGCTATGATATGATGAACAAAATGAAATAAAATACATAACTATATAATAATACCATAAAAAAAGAATGTAGAACAGCAAGAATATATGGGGCTTCAAAAATTAACAAAGAAAATATACCACTAAGGCCAATTATTGATTGTAAGGGATCTTACTTAGACAAAATTTCAAAATGGTTATTGAGTGAAATTTTTAAAAAATATGCTAATGAGTATGAAAATTCCAACATTAAAAATAATAAAATTTTAATAGATGAAATTAATGACATATTTAAAAAAAATATGAATATAGAAATTTAACATTTATAAAAAATGGATATTATTTCTATGTATACTAATTTAAATGTGGAAAAGCAATACATTTAGCTATAGAAAAATATATTAAGGATAAAAATAAAATTGCCTGTTCATATTTTGGTAGATTTAATGGAATTGTGTTGCAAGGATATAATCTTTGAATATAATAGGGAGTTTTATAAGGAAAGAGAAGGATTATTGATGGGAGGAGCTCTAAGTGCAATTTTAAGCAATATTTATATGAATGAGTTTGATAAAAATATAACAAAAAATAAAAATGCTCCTTTGTTTTTTAACAGATATGTAGATGATTATTTAATGATTTTTAATAAAAGCCAAAGACAAATAAGCTGGTTTATTAATGATATTAATAAAATGGAAGAGAATATAAAGTAAAATACGGTTAAGAAGGAACAAAATAATGAAATTGCATATCTAAATATAATGTTTCAAAATAAATTGATAGATAAAAAATGGTCTATTCAGACAAATATTTATAAAAAGAACAATATTGGTAACAAAATAACAAGTTGGTTTTCCAACATTGATAGGAAATATAAAATTAATTGTATATATTCAAGAATATACAGGGCTGCAATGTATTGTTCAAGGAAAGAAAACTATATTAAACAAAAAGATTTAATAATCAACGAGTTAAAAATGAGTGGTTTCTCTCTCTCTCTCTCTATATATATATATAAGTAATGAAAAAATAGAGTATAAGATAAATAAAGGAAAAAAGAAAGGTGAAACTAGATATATAGTAATAAAAACAAATAATAATATTATAGTAAATAAGTTTAATAAAATTATAAAGAAGATTAATAAAAAATACAAAAGAATAATTACTACAAAAATAGTAAAAAAAAAGAGAAAGCCTATTAAATTTGATAGATCACAAATACATAGGATATAATAAAGATAATAAAGAAATAATTAATGGAGTATATGTGATAAAATGCAAACAATGTCTAGATAGTGGGATTGATAACAAATATGTGGGAGAAACAAAAAATTCTATAAAAACAAGATTAAAACAACATATGTCAGATAATAAATCACTGATATATATATATGCATATGAAAGAAACAGGACACAAATTTACACAAAGTTCAATAAAAATGAGGTTACATACAGAAAATATTAAAGAAAGGAAAATAAAAGAAGCTATATTAATAAGAAAGATAAAACCAAAATTTAATAGGGATTCTGGGATTAGGATGAGATTGGTATAGATATAGTTATTAAATAAGATATATAGAGGTAAATATATAAAGAGAAAATTGTTTATAAATGAATTGTGGGTTGTAAAAAATGGTTAAGTTAAATAGGAGTATAAACATGGGTATATTTATAAATATTACATAATAATAAAAAAAAAAACTTAGCATAATATTTACATATAAAGCAGTATAATATAAATTTATGAGAATTATATAATAATAATAAAAGTTAAAGTGTATAAAATAAATATATATATAAATAAAGAGTTGTAGAGAATATATATATATATTTCGTTTAAATAATGTGCAATAGAGGGAGCTAGGATATACGATAATTTTTTGGAAAAAAAATATTTTTTAAGAGATTAAAGTGAACTGGATAAGTTCAAAGATTATAATGTTTATAGATTTTAGATATTAAAAAATAATAAATATAAAATATTATTTTTAACAGATGAATGAGTAAGGAAATAATAGATATTATATGATTTAAAATTAAAATAATATTAGTTAATAACCATAAGGTTTAAGTTTATAAAGAATAGAAATAATTAGGAGATTGTTAATAATAATAAAAGTAGATAATATATTTAGATTAATAGTTGTCCTTAAATATATATATGTATACAGTTAGGAATACACATGTATAATTTATATTTATTTTCTATTTATGTTGTATATTTTATTTTATATTAACTGGATTATTTTATTTGGGTTTGATTA